>CAWUFW010000112.1:2145405-2860540 GCA_963921515.1 Calotriton arnoldi
TTTGGCGTCCCAAATCTTACAGGAGGTTTTCAAAAATACTTGAGGCAACAGGGGATCTTCACAGTGATTTCTATTAAGCCATTCAATATTACTTCCTGAGCCAAACAGAGATCACATACATCATTCAAATTACATACTAATATCACTTTTTAATATAGATGTTAAGATACTGGCAAATAGGATAAGAAGTTTATTTCAAGCTTAGTACATGAATCACAAATAGGGTTTGTACTCAGAGATAAATCCAGAATCCTTTTAAGACGAATTTCCAATAGACTATGGGCTGTGATGGATGACCCAGATGACAATTTTGCAGCAACACTCAATGCAGAAAAAGCATTCGACCGGATCAAATGAGGTGCCTTTTAAGAACTACGACTAGGTTTTGAAGGGGAAGTATTTGGAAGTGAAGGGAAATGTATGATATTTGTGTCAGTTTCTATGGGTATGTTAAGATAACTGTTGACATTGTCAACGGGCTTTGGAAAACTGGTGGTCTAAGCAATATAATGTGTTACAATCTGAATTGCCATCAGCTATTAAAATAAGAAAAATTATAATAAATAATTACTTTTAAAAAAATAGCAGTCCCAGAGCCACCTCTACAGTGTGATTGAAAGCACAAGCTCTCCGATTAGTCCTTATACTGTCAGACAGCGCTGAGCCTTTAATCAGGTGCTCCGCTGTTGATCACACTGCAAGTGTGACAAAGGCCCTCCCATGTTGCAGGAATAGTTACGAAACTTGGAAACGAGTCATGGAGGGAGCAGAGGTTAGCTGCACAGGGCAATAATACATGAGGCAGTTATTTATAGTGGATACTGAAGATTGTAAAACAAATTATGCATGCTGCTGTGTGCAAGTTTGTCTGTGTCTGTGCACAGGTGTGTGAGGCAAGTGTGCATGTGAGTGAGAGAAGGTAATGTTTCCACAGTCAATGTGTGATATAATTAAAGTTGCCACCTTTCTCTGAGGAAAATACTGGCCATTCACAAAAGTCTAAGGACGAGTATTTGAATCAGATCTACAATATCGCATGTACTCATTTTTAACATGACTATTTAGCCTCTATTAGCTTAAATAATCTATAAGAAATAGTTGAAACAACTCTAAAATTAATTTAAGTGATTGCTTTTTGTATTTGCCTTTTAAAGTTTACATTTCCAAAGGAAAAAATATCAGCTTTTACTGTTTTTCCAATATTTTTACCGTTCTTTACATGAAAATACTGGCCAGGCTGGTAAAATACTGGCCAAGTCACAAACCTAGGTATAAAGCAGGCTTTGGTATAAAGTAGCAGCACATGGTATACAGTGGGTATCCTCAACAAGATGATGTCACATCTGGCAAAAGCTTTGCAAATGGTCTAACTCTGCCAATCCATTCTGGTCGCCACTCTTAGCTTTCCCACTACTTTTAAAATTATGCCATAACTGTCAAAGCCATTGGCGGCGACTTAAAAGTACTTTGAAGAGAGACAAATTGGCTTTGCCAATGCTTGTTGGTCAAGTTCTCCTATCGTTCGATCAGCCATCTTAGAAGTGTATTTTGAGGAGTAGAGATGGGTAATAAGTCCCAGAGGTTATCCATCCTAGTTTAATGGGTGATACTGAATTGGATCCAGATGTCTAAATGGGAAACCCCTAACCCATTAAGACAAGATGCTTAAATTGAGTGAAAGACAGAACCAGATAACTAGTTTCACCCTATCTCGGCGCACAGGCCTGGGGCTTTCTCAAGGCGTTAGAATTGGTGAAATAATTGCGGACACACAAATGCAGTGATATGGACTTCAGATCGACTGCGCCATTAATTGTTACTACGTTGCTCTATTACGAGCCAGTGATTATTAGCAGACAGCAGGATATTCCGCAAATAGATGAAACAGTGCACTTGCTTTCCTGTTATCCAGTCACAGACTCTCTCGACCTTAGACCATGCTGTAATTATTTCACCAATTCCAACGCATTCAGAAAGCCCCAAGCATGCGCCCAAGAAGGGGCGAAACACATGTTGGCTGTTTCTCTGCCTTGCACTGGAAGGATAATTCCGGACTATCAGAAAAATATTTTAAAATATAATAATTCTTGGCCACTCTAGAACTATTTACCCATTTTGGGAATACTACAAAGCAAGATGATCTAGTTATCCAGCTCTGTCCTTCACCCAACCCAAGCATCTTCTACGCTCCTACCAGACGTCTCTGCTCTGCCGAACTGGCCCTGGCCACCATCCCAAGGATCTGCAAGACCACGGCTGGAAGATCCTTCTCCTACCTCGCTGCGAAGACCTGGAACTCCCTGCCTCTGCACTCACCATCACTGCCGCAATTCAGGAAGGACCTTAAGACCTGGCTCTTCGAATGAGCCATAGACCAAGCACATTGCGCCTTGAGACCCTCACAGGTGAGTAGTCGCACTTTATAAGAATCTGATTGATTGAGAAGTGTGTTTCTAATACTTTCAAGATGGTCACCATATTACCCGATTCATGGTGACAGGATGCATCTTGGAAGTATAGAAAAAAAATGTGTCCTTTCAGGTTCTTCACCATATTGCATCATGCAAGGTGGTGGCAATCTTGAAAATATCATAAATAACATTTTCAAACTTTCAGGATGACCGTTGTGTTGCGTTACACCATGTTGCTTAATCAGAGAGAAAGCCATCTTAAAAGTATAGCAAAAAGACTTCTAAGATGGCCAGTTACCGCTACTGGCTATGCCAATGTGGGGACAATTATATAAGCATCTGGCATTGGGAAAGCCAATAGCAGCGACCAGAGTGGAGCTGGAGAGGTGAGGCCAGACAGGGACAGGGTGGGGGAAGAGAATACGCTGAGACGAGGTGAAGGAGGTGAAGGAGAGAGTATGGCAGTCAGTGCAGCTCTGCTCAGTGTCAGAGACAGATGAAAGGAGACAGGTGGGGAGGACAAGGAAAAAGCACTTGGGCACACTCGTGGTACAGAGTGAATTATGCCTTCAATATATCCAGCCAAAAGCAAGGGTAAAGAGGAATTGCTCCATGGGTGTAAGAACCACAATGTCGAGAAGATGAGTGGTAAGACAACCCGCCTGCCACTCGTAACACTTCTCAACTGACAATTCTCCACTCCCTCAACCTACGTCCCAGAACTTGTAGCATACCGTTACCTGGACACAGCTAACTAGGATACCACATCTCACTTCTTTACACAACACAAAGCTTACAACTTAATACACATTATGTTCTATATATATTGCATTAAATACAGTTAGTCCAAATACACATATTAATGGTAAAGTTCAAGACAATGCCCAGAAAATAACTTAAAGAGTTAATGACATGCAAAGGAGTAACATGCCAGAGAGCCATATCCCCTGTCCCCAACTATTTACATTATGAACCCTTCAAATTTCTTAGGAATTACCACTGGTCTTCCCATACGCATTGCCTTAGCACCAGTCCCCGAAACTACTAATTCTGATACAGAGTAACAGGGGTCACTTCCATAACTTCTCGCTTCTTCAAAAGCAGATTCAGGCACTACCCTCTTCCCATCTTTCACTTCTTCCCACATCTAATCCATGGATGACGGAACATTCTTCTCTCCAGAAGCTTGCCATTCAAGAATTTTGTTACATCTAGCCATCCTATTAAAATGCCACATATTTCCATCACTCAACCGAGCGGACTTTGCATATACTTCCTTCACCTCCAATGGTTGTGAAAATTTGGTGTCCCCCTTCTTCGTCTTTTGGCCCAATTTCACCCTCACCCAATCACCTGGTGCTTAGTACACCTCCCTCACACTGTGTCTCTTACCATAATAGTACTTGTACAGATCTTGCATTCTCCTCAAATTGGATATCACAACTGTAGGAGACCACTTACTGCAAATGCTCATATTCTTCCGAACTGCATTCTCTTTGGTGAACGGGTCCCTAACTCTCAAAATTCTAAATGGACTGCATCCTGTACCCATAGGTGTTATTCTGAATGCCCAAATAGTATTGTACAATTCTTTCATCCAATCCCTGCCAGCATTGATAGATGCCTGAACACTCCCCATCATCACCCTGTTGAAGCGTTCCACAACGCCATTTCCAGCAAGATGGTACACTGGAGCCTTCTTCCCAAGAATACCATTCCTCTTGAAAAAATGTGCGTATTTCTCTGAGCTAAATTGTGGACCATTATCACTCAATATGGTTCTTGGAATGCCCGCTCTTAAAAAACAAATTCTAGAAAGGAAATTATGGTTTTAGTATCAACTGTTCCCACTACTTCAACCTCTGGCCATTTTGAATAATGGTCTATGGCAACAATGACATACTTGCTTTCCCCCCCACTCATTCAAAATGGGGCCCAAAATGTCTATACTCAAATCCTCCCAAGGACATCTCCTATTACCAAGTGGCGGTCTAAACACAGATTGAGCTTTGTCTGACTCGGCTCAAGTTTTACAATTCTGCACAAATATTTCTATATATTCCAGGCCACCTGTATCCAGCTTTTACTCTCTTCTTCCGCTTCACAATGCCCAGATGTCCTTCATGGCTTATGTTCAAGACTCTAGCTCTTAATGTTTTTGGTGGTACTATCCTTTCTCCTCTAAGGACATAACCTTCTTCACTAAGAGACAGCTCGTCCTTGATCTCCCACAAACTCCAGCATTCTCCCTGCAATTCCTTTTTGTTTGCCCAACCATCCGTAATGAAATTCCTCACCTTGTTTAACACGTCATCTTCCCTGTACTCCACTTACCAATGTTCCTTTACAATAGCGTCACAGTTATCACTTACCACCCCTACACTGAAATTTTCCCAAACATCTTCTGTGTCATTTAACCGAGGTAAATAAGAACGACTCAAAAAATCTGCTACTTTATTCCGTTGCCCCAGTAAATATTCCGTTTTGTACATGGAATCTTATAATCTCAACGCCATTCTTGCTATCCTAGGTGTAGCCTTAATAATTCCTTTAGATATTAACACCTTCATCAAAGGTTTATGATCATTGAGTAACATGAAACGTGTACCCCAAACATATTGCCTAAATCTCTCCATCGCCCAAACTGCAGCCAGCATCTCCTTTTCAATCACTGAGTACTTTTCCTCAGGTGGAGATCAAGAACGCGAGGCAAAAGCCACTGTGACTTCCTCACCAGACACAGCCACCTGAGTCAAGACTGCTCCCAAACCTTTCCCACTAGCATCCGTGGTTATAGTACTATGTGCTGCAATTTCAAAACCTTGCAAGGCAATAGTCGTGCTTAGTTCATGTTTGATTGCATCAAAATCCTTTTGTAGTTAGACACCCGCGGGCTTCATCATACATTTCTGAGCTCCTAGACGAAGATTCTTGCCAAATGAGAGGCCCCCATGCCAGTCTTAATCTTGCAGACTTTTATGCTACACTATATACCTCCACCAACGACAACTCAACCGCAGGCTTGCTCGAATACTTGGATTCGATCGAGCTGTTATGGCGGAGTGAGGTGCACCGCACTTACCTTGACAAGCTCTTCACCACTGAGGACATCATTCAGGTAATACACAGCATGCCAGGAGACAAGGCCCCGGGGCTGGACGGGCTGACAGCCTCCTTTTAATACAATACAATCAATCTTTATTCCGATCAATTAAGATCATAAAAGACAATTTACATAAAAAGCACTCATCCCCACCATAAAATTGTTTACAAACATAAAAAAGAAAAAAGGAGCGAGTTGGTGCAATCAATATTCAGTCATCCTATGAATTATAAAGATTTTTTTAAAACAGTATATTTTTCTTTTTTTTTTTAAATTACTAAAACTTTTAAAAACTCATTAATAACAAGAATGAATAAAAAAACAGGTTTTGACACAATCGATATTTCTAAACATAAAACTAAAACTAGCGTTGGGATCCACAACCATAGGACGGACAAGGGGTCAAATGCCTGGTTTGCCCAATGTACCATAATACTAAGGCTAAAATATGGATGATGGGCAACGTTCCACCTTTTGACCATACGGCCGTCTAATTCGAGCATGTAGTCTTGAATATTCTATGCTACCTGGGTCATTATTCTTTCTCTAATTGCCCACGCCCAACTCAAAAATTTGGTGACTGCTATTACACATGGTACATTAGTGTCCGTCAACAGTATTCTCATAGCAGTAACACCACTCCTCACACCAATGTTCTTACAAAATGGGCGCAGCCATTTTTTCCGTGGAGCCTGATAAGCCGGGCAGACAAAAAAAATATGTGAATATGTTTCCTCATACTCAGGGCACGACTTACACATACCATCATTTCCATTATGCCATTTATGTGTGAATGCATTAATTGGTAGTGATCCAACTCGAAGTTGGAAGAAAAGACGTCTGACCCTGGGTTTTGTAATAACGTCCCAGTAATGTTCATATTTTGGACATGACTTGAACTCCATAAATGTACCCGTCAACGTAGTTGGCGCTATGGTCAGTATGTTATTATTTGCCACCATAGACCAGTAGAGCCTTTTCAGCTCTTTTTTCGGGGGGAATTGCTGCCTCTCGGGCTCCTCCCACAAGTGGCGCAAGCCCATACTAACCAATATGATTTTTACATTTTGCAACCACTTAATCTTACAAGAGGTATCCATGCCCCATACGTCTTTTAGAGCAGCTGCATACTGTTCCAACTCTGGAGTGATCCACAGTCTTCGCCAGTACAGCCTCCTTTTACAAAACATATGCAGCAGCGCTAGCACCTCACCTTCTTGAAGTCTACCAAGAGTCAATGGACACCAAGGCTCTACCCCCATCCATGCGAGAAGCTGTAATCATGTCACTTCTAAAACCGGGCAAACCTACGAATATTTGAGACTCGTACCGCCCGCTGTCCCTCATTAATATTGCTAATAAAATATTTGCCAAATTACTTGCTAATAGACTACAACACCTTCTCTCACTCATTGCCAGACCTAATCAATCGGGGTTCGTTCCGGGACGTTTCATGGCACACAATTTATGCACCTTTTTTGCGGCACTGCACAACCTAGATCCTCAAGAACTGGCACTTTCTGCCTTCCTAGATGCCACAAAGGTGTTTGACTCCCTAGAGTGGTCCTACTTTTTCGCTATCCTGTCCAGAATGGGCTTTAGCACTAAATTCATTAGATTAATCCATTTACTCTACACAAATCCCACCGCAAGACTTAAAGTAAATGGCCTAATTTCTGATCCATTTCCAGTAGCCCGGGGCCCACGACAGGGATGTCCTCTTTCCCCTCTTCTTTTTGCGGTGGCGATGGAGCCCCTGGTGGCAAGACTGCGCCAGCATCATACCACTAGAGGACAGGAATTCACATCCAGAGGGTTGATCGTCTCACTTTTCGCAGGCGATATTACTCTTTACATACACAGGCCTGAGGAGAACCTGGACCCCGTGCTTAGGGAGATCACCCAGTTCTGGGGATTGTCCGGAATAAACATTAATTAGTCCAAATCGGTTCTGTTTCCCCTGACGCCATGCTCCCCTTTGCACTGGACTATCCCTTAACCTGGGCTACAGACCCGATCAAATACTTGGAAATTTGGCTCAGTCGCGATACACACGAACTCTGGAGCAAGAACTATGGCCGCACTGTAGACTGGCTTGAGGGGAGGGTCTTGGCCTGGTCTAGACTGCCCTTGTCACTGGCTGGCAGAATACCCATAGCGAAAATGGTGGTGCTGCCAAAGTTTTTATATTTATTCGTAAACCTACCCTGCCACTCAACCTCTCAATTCTTCATACAGCTTCGCTCCCTTATGGTATCCCTGGCATGGGCGGGCAAACAACCTCGTATATCATGGGAATTACTGACACTGCCACTTAAACAGGGAGGCAGAGGTGCCCGGGACCTCAAATTATATGCTTACTGAGCACAAGCCCAGTTTCTACACCATTGGGTGTACCCGACTTCATTTCAATCCCAAGTCGCTGTGGAAAAGAGAGGGCTGCACCCACCCCACTACAGGTTGCTACTTATGAAGCTTACAAAGGCATCAGAGGAGAATTAAACACTGTGCAAACTCTGAGATGGGCATGGGAGGGATCGCATAGACAGGCAAATGTCTCGATACTTTATGCCCCATCTATCCCGTTGGCATATAACCCTCAGCTTCCTCCCTTGCAACTCAGTGGAACCACGGGGAGGGCGAGACGACTCGGCTTCACCACCTTTGCAGATCTCTACCATGACAACTCTTTTACTGCCCCACTGGGGACACTGGGGGACCCCCCCCCCCACCATGTCAGAACTGCTCTTATATTATCAAGTTCGGGCAACTTGTCGGCAGCTACATACTTCCTTCCCGACTGCACCCCGCTCTGCCTGCACGCAAACATCTGTTAACTGTTCCCTTTCCCCGGAAATTTATTACACACCTCTACAACACTACACAACGTACATTTCCAGTGACAATGGCTAAGGCACACGCCAACTGGCGCACAGAACTAGAGCCGCCCCTCACTGACTGGCAGTGGACCTTCTAGTGCACCCAGCTTGAGCTCCTCTCCCTAAACTAGAAATTAAGATAAATCCACTTTAAAATCCTCCATCGCATCTACCATACCCCACTACAGATGTTTAGAATGGGTCTCCGGCCAGATGCAAACAACTACAGACCACATTTCTGCACCTAGCGTGGCAATGCCCCTCTATTGCCGAATTCTGGGTCATGGTTTATGAGATACTACATGAGGTTACGGGGACTGATTTGGAACGCACACCACTGGTGGCCCTGCTGGGATATGTAAAAAAAATTCCCACCTGCATCGCACCCCCAACTAGCCATGCAATGGGGCAAAAGCACTGCTCCCTCAATAGACACATGGATTCATGATATCACTTACTGCCAAGAGCAACTGTCAGTCTTTTGGTAGTTAATGCCCCTAGCGTCCAGACCCAAAGACATATGGGCCCCCTTCATTCAATGGTTGAGCGCAGGAAACGCAGATACACCTGACTCGCCCAACATATCCCTAAATCTAGCGACACCTGCGCATTAGTCGCTCATGCCTATTTAGAGGAGCTGGAAATTTTGGGAAGATTCATGACATACACCAGAAGCCTATCAGGCAATGGGAAGGTCAAAATATACTATGTATGTGCATGTAAATGACACTTTGCCTGTCCGCCTTATAATGTGCTGTTTCTTTTGCAATGTGTAATGTGCCGCTGACTATTCTGTGGTAGTGCCCCGTCCCCCTGCCTCTTTCCCCAAATGTTTTTCATGGTTCGAATTATTGAGATATAAGCCATGTACTTTTCCAACACTACAAAATGTTCCGGAACACTGTATGGCTATAAAAATGAATAAAAAAAATACATTATCCTTTTGTAGTTCATCATTCCACATAAATTCCTGCCTTACCTCCAACAATTCCCTCAAGTTATGCGTTTTCTTCTGGAAATTCTGCACAAATTTGGAGTAGAACTGTGCTAAACCCAAGAAAGATTTAAACTCTTCCTTTGAGGTAGGTGCTGGAGCCTTGCTTACAGCTTCAATTAATTCATTTTTTAGTGAGATACCATCATTCCCCACCCTGTGCCCCAAATACATGACCGATTTGATTGCAAACTTGCATTTCTTCAACTCTGCAGTGAAACCCTTCTTAGCCATTTTCCACAAAACTGACTTTAACTTCTCATTGTTTTCCACCTTGTCGCAACCCCTCATCAAAATGTCATCCTGAAAATTTGTCACCCCTTTTTCACCGCTGAAAATTTTGTGCATTAAACGCTGAATATCGCAGCCGCTGATGCAAGACCAAACGGCATGCGAATAAATCTATAGCAACCAAGAGGGGTGATGAATGCAGTGAGGTCTCTGCTATCAGGATGCAGTTGAATTCTTTAAATCTCTTAAGTCGATGCACAAACGCAAATGACCGTCCGGTTTGCGTGCGACGACCAAGGGAGCCAACCACTGCACTCTCCATTGGCTCTATGATACCTTTACTTTCCAAATCATCCAATTCCACCATCACACCAATAGGAATGTTCCTCGCTTCATGACAAACCAGCACTGCACCGTCCCTAAATACAATCTTGTGGACAAATCGACTCATTTTCCCAACCTTAGCCGTAAAAACTTCAGGAAAGTGCTCGCTCACTTCCTTCTCCATGGACTCATTTTGCTCGCCAAGTAACATCACTTGGTCCCGCTTAATGAGATCTAAAATAATGGCTAAAATACCTTTATCTACCCATCCCAATACCGATGGGCCTTTTTCCGCCACAGACAACTTTCCCCACGCTGACCTATTCCTAAACTCAAATTTTGCTTCAATGAACCCTACCATAGGAATTTCTTCTCCAATGAATGTAAATGGATGTACATCCGTGGGTCTCAAACAATCACCCACATGCTCACAAATTTGCCCTTCCATACCGTGTGTTGTATTATAGTATAAGGAGAACCAGCGTCAGGAACAATCTAAAGTAGTATTCCACCAATGGTTACTTCGCACAACGGTTTCTTCTTGCTACTTACCCATCCATTCGACCTGGCCCTTCCATAAAATACCATGTCTACGATACACATCACCCCTTCATCACTCAAAGACTCACTTCCTGCATCACTTTCCTCCTCATTCTCCACATCACATTTCACCGTTTTCTTATCCACTCTCCTCAATTTCCTCCTACACACCTTGGCAAAATGATTCACAATACCACAAAACGCACATTTTGACCTAATTGCAGGACAACATCTATCCTTGGCCATATTACCCTTATTCCCACATCTAAAACAAATAGGACGTTTGTCCTTCTCATCTGTCTTGCCTTTAGAAACACTCTTCCAACTCACCCTTTTGTTGCTGTGCTTCTCATATTTTTCACATCCTCAGAGATAGAACCCTTACCAACCACCTCCCCTTCATTGTTACCCTTCAAAGGCTGCCTTTGCATATCTTTTTGACATTTCAGCTTTCTTAATGCTGGCCACTATTTCCTGCAAGGGAGAATCACCACACACCCACAGTTTCTCCTGAATCCCCACATTGTTGGAATGCATTACTAACTGATCCCTTGCGAGGTCATCATGTAAGGTCCCAAATTTACATGTGACTGCCAGTTTCTTCAATGCTGCAATGTAGTCCTCCACCGACTCAGTTTTCGCGTGTTTCCTTTAGAAAAACGTGTACCTGTCTATGGCTGTGCAAACTGTAGGATGGTAGTGTATATCTAAGTCTTCTAATGTATTCTCAAAAACATCTGTACCACCCCTAGGTCTAACCTTCTTTTCCATTTGATTATAAATATGTAACCCCTCCGGACTTAAACTGTGCACCAGGATTTTTTTCTTCCTAGACGATGTGAACTCTTCATCATTCTCCTCTTCTAAGGCCGATACTAGTTTAGAAAATACTTTTTCCAATTTGGGCATTTCAATGATAGATCACCAGGACGAGGTAAGAATGGAATAGGTGGTGTAAGTCCACTATTTTGCGCACTCTTAATGACAAGTTACACCCTCTGAATAAAAACAAAAAAGATATTTGAACAAAGTTATTGTCTTTAACGGGAAAGAATCCCAAACCTGCCGCCAAATATCCAGTTCCACTGTAACTTGCACTTGAAGAAGATCCAAATAAACGTCCACCTAAATACTTTGTAGAATAGGTGTGCGAATCACCGGTGCCGATTACCGTGAACCACACGCAAAGGCTATTCCACAAAAGAGTTGTACAAATTATTGGCCCAGATTACGGTGAACCACACAAAAAGACTACTCCCCCGAAAAGGTGTGCGAATCACTGAGCACATCATATCCCCAAAAAAAACTTTACTTATTCACTTTGCTCGTGCATGGTGAGGTATGCGCACCTTCGATTAATAAATGCCTTTACAGGACTTCAACAGACTGAATTGGTGTGCGCATCACCGAGATACGCACTCTCAAGATTCTCCGCTAAAGAGCTGGAGCAATGCTGGACGCAGTACTTCCAAGATGACACCAACGTAATGATGCCACTCCGTTGGACACGGCCTCTTCATTCAACGTCACAATGTGCTGACGCTCACTGGTTGACGGACATGCACAAGCTCACTGAATGTTCTGGCATCCCACACACTGGCTCGCACGCAGCTTGCTTGCACCAACCGTGCAACGGTCAGCGGCCAACTCCTGTGATTTTTTCCTAAGGAAAAAAAATCACAAACAGTGCTCCTGCACAACCCTCCGGAATACGGCTACAAGTATGCCCCTCACGAAGTCTTCTCCGCCTGCTCTCCTCCACGGGGCGTCATCCAGCATCCACAATAGCTGCGATTTCCTGTGCTTCTTCACAAGTGTGGGTATATATGTCCCAGACCAATTGTCACCAAATGTAAGAACCACGATGTCCAAAAGATGAGTGGTTAAGTCTTTAATAGAGAGCAAGCTGGTGACAACCCACTTGCCACCAGTAACACTTCTTTACTGACAATTCTCCACTACCTCAACCCACATTCCAAAACTTGTGGCATCCTGTTACCTGGACACGGGTAACTAGGATACCACAACGGGTAGGACAAATAAGAGTATGGAGAGGAAAGCCTTTCAATCAAGAACAAGGATGATGACCCAAAGTCCAGTCTATGTAGTATTGTATGCAGTGCTCTCTACAACAGGTAGCTGAAGTTGTCTGCGGTGACATCGCAAAAATAGTGTTAAAATGACATATATATATAGCTGACAAGCTTCCCAGGATCATGTGTGGCTATTTAGTCCAGTATCTTTTTTTTATTTTCTGAGAATTCTGGGACTTGTAGTCTTATCTAATAACCCAGTATAAAACCCGGACTACGTGTCTAGAAAAACAACAGGAATGTCCTAACTAGTCACGCATAAAGCGTGGAAAAATCGCAGCTATGCATAAATCTATTTTAAAAAATGCTCCCAAGGTGAGTTGGCATGTTAACATGGGTAGGGCTATAACGCCAGATGACGCTTTTAGCAGAGATGGCAAACCAAGGAAGGGGCGGACAGAAAACTAGTTGCAACCCTAATGTGTTTATATAAGTCATGTGGCCGTAGCAAAGCGTGATCATTGCCCCTATTTAGTGCGTGTGTGCTAGCGAACAGTGGTGTAACCTACAGAAGATTGGCCACACCAACAGCCGCCGGATGAGTCGACTTAAACGTTTTCTTCATCTTCCTCACCAGCAGTACGGACTTGCCGCGGTGTCCCGCAAACATACCAGTCCTTCTAGCGGACGACTGCGAGAAGCTCCATAACTCCTTGTTTGCCAAGTACATCGGATTCTGTCACCCTACTGACTGAAGTACCCCCTGGCACAGCATTTACCTGCTGCACGCCCCTCCTTCCGTCCGCTGACGGACTCACTGGCTCTTCACTGGATATATCTGCCTGCTCTTCTCAGGCAGTCCGAGTATGGGCCTCAGGCAGCTGGGGCAGATCCCTGCGACCCATGTGAAAGTGACCGGTGCCTTTGACTTCCGCCGGGAAGAGCCACTCGGGCTCTACCCTGCGTCACGAGCGTGCGTCGCCTGCCGTGGCCGCTTCCAGCGCTGCTATTTCGGTGCACCGCGTTTCTCCTTCCAACAGAACGCTGAACTTAGTGGTCGTTGTATACCCAGGGAAGTCACTTAAGGAGTCATCCTCTCCTGCCCTTGCAACTCGGACCCGCGCTGTGGCCGCTTCCAGCGCTGCTATTTCGGTGCACCGCGTTTCTCCTTCCAATAGGACGCTGAACATAGTGGTCGTTGTATACCCAGGGAAGACACTTAAGGAGTCATCCTCTCCTGCCCTTGCAACTCGGACCGCGCAGTGCGAGGACAGCCAGTACTACATTCTGAGGCCCCTATGCTATACGGAACAGGGCAAGCTTTCTACTCGCACGTATGAGTCTTTCTCATACATACCAACTTTGGAAAAGCAGAAAAGAGGGAGGCTTAAAAACAATAATTGGGAGCAGGAGGAGAGATCGGGGAGGGATCCAAAGACAGACAAGGTATAAGAAGAATGAAGAGAACTGGGGAAAGCAGAGATTGGAGTGCAACAAAGAAATATGATGAGAATAAAAAGTGGAAAGAGGGGAAGTGGAAGGGAAGAAAAGTGTACATAGAGAGGAAGAGTGTAGAAGGGGACAGAGAGGAAAGTGGAAGAAAAAGATAGAAGTGAAAAGCAGTTAGTAGCGAGCATTAGTGGAGAGAAAGAAGTAGGTAGAGCATGAATGGAGAGCAGGAAAGGAATGAGGTGAGATGGGGTGTAAGAAAAGCAGATAGTGAGGGAGAGCGAGAAAGTCTATACCTCTGCTTCATAATGTATACAGTGATAACATGTCAAGTTTAGTGATGACGGCTATTGTTCCTGGGCCTGCCTCACCTAATGTACAGCTTTGCTGTCCAAGACACACATAAGAGATTCTTTCATCGTGTTAGGGCTTCCTGCCATCAAAGGAAGTTTTCGTGGCATCAAAATAGGTATTCCTGATAAGAGATAATAAAGTGTCAGTCACCCAATCGGGATTAAGTTTTGGTGGAGACTCACACTGACACTTCTAAACAGTCACATAATAAGATCATGCTTTAAAACATAAATTCCCACTGCCACCTATTTCAAAATGAAGTCCCACATTCAACTGCATTCAGATAGGCTCCCAAACACTTTTACATTTATGAAGCATTAAATTAAATGGAGCCTGCCACATTACCCCCTCATGGGTCCTCCCCGTCCCAGTCCTTACTACGTGAGGCAGTCCTGCCTCCACCCAGCCAATCACAACGCCAGTATTTTAATATTACATAAGCCCCGCCCACCTACCGCCATGCCTGTTTTTTTTCTGCTCCGACGGCGGTCGGAACGCTGGTGCTCCCGGTTCCTGTTTCCTGGTCTGGATTTTCTTCAGGACGGTGCCGTGAGTGTTTGAAGTTGCAGTTTTATGTTCTGCATTGTTTTACTTGTTGTCGGCGCGGCCGCTCCGGTATTCCGGTCGACCACGCTCCTGTTCTGGGGTCAGGGACGCTCCCCGTTCATGTGCTGGGCTGGGGCGGGGAGTTTTGTGGTTTCCTGGCCCCGGGTCGTTCCGGCGCTGGGGCTCTCGTGCAGCGTCCGGCCCCCGCGGCCATTGTCCTTTGATCTATGGCTGTGGGTGGAGACTACAGGGCTGCCCTTTTTTATTTCACTCACCTTTGCGTGATTGGGTGATTGGGGGCAGTATTTATTGGAGGTTGCTGGGCACTTCCTTTGATTGTGTGGTGAGTTCCTGTTAGTTTGACACTGGATTTCTCGCCATGAGTGAAGGGGCTTCTTCACCTGTGCCTGCTAAGGCGATTTCAAAGCAGCATAATATTCTGGATCTGCAGGAGGATGACGTCTTGCAGATTTCTAGGGCGGATTTACAGGACTTGATTGATTCTGCGGTCCAGTCTGCGCTGCTGGAGCCTGCAGCTAAGCGGGCTAAGGATGATGAGGACGACATGGACATTTCCCCTAAGGGAAAGTACGTCCGGGGCAAGGTTTTTTCTGACATGCTGGTCCATATTCGAGAGGTGCTTGGGTTTGACCCTAAATCCCTGGCTGAGGAGGGATTTTACGCTCAGTATAGTTCCTCTGTGGTGGATGACCTCCCCTTCCATGATGTCCTGAAGGATATCCTCACAAAGGAGTGGCTTGAGGTGGATAAGCAGGGTATTCCGCGATTCCTGGGGAAGCGGTATCGCTTGGCGGACTTTGATTCCCAGTTTCCTGCGATTCCAAAGGTTAGTTCTCTTTTGTCCTCTATGGCTTCCGCCTCTTCTTCCTCTTTGTCCTCGGAGGAGGCTTCCCTTTCAGATCCGGTGGAGCGTAAGGTGGAGTCTGCTCTCAAGCGTTCTTACGCCGCTTCTCACTTTGGGGTACGTGCTAGCACTTATGCGGCCTATGCTTCGCAGGTCCTGCTTAAGGATTTCGAGAAACTGTTTGACTGTCTTCAGGATCAGGGGACCCTACTCCTGTGTTGGCTCAAATGGAGGTGTTGGCACAATTCCTCTCGGATGTCACTTTTGATTCCTTGTGGGCTTTCTCCTCGGCTGCTGGGGCAGCGGTGGCTGGAAGGAGGTCTCTGTGGACAAAACCTTGGCGTCTTGAGGCTGCACAGAAGGCCTTAGTCCATAAACTGCCTTTTGAGGGTCCCCGTCTTTTTGGGGATGCTTTGAATACGATGGTGCAGCGCTCAGCGGAGGAAAAGAAGTTGTTGAAGCCTTTTCAGCCTGCTCCTAAGAAAAGGTCTTTCTTCCAGAAGCAGGGGTTTCAAGGGGTTTTGTCATCTCAGCCCTTTCGTGGTCGGGCCCGTGGTCGGGGGGCCGCGTACCATTATAAATCCCGGCCTCAGCAACAGCAGCAGCAACGACAGCCTCCCTCTGGTGCAGGACAGAAGTGACTATGCCGTTGTGGGGGCTCGTCTCCGTTTGCTTCTGGACCGTTGGTCAGCTCTGATTTCCGACCAGTGGGTCTTGTCTGTCATCAAGTGGGGTTACCAGATTCCCTTCCGGGGCCCTCCCCCTCTGGATTGTTTTCTGGTTACCCCGTTGTCAAGAGACCCCGTGCGGCGCTCTGCCATGTTGTCCGGCGTCGCCATGCTGTTACGGAAAGGGGCTGTGGTGCCGGTTCCAGTGGAAGAAGTGGGCCTGGGGTTCTATTCCCATCTGTTTCTGGTTCCAAAGCCCGATGGTTCCTTCCGCCCCATATTGAATCTCCGTTCCCTGAACAAATTGGTGCGGTTGGATCATTTTCGGATGGTCACGTTGCAGTCCGTCATTCCCCTCATCCAGGAGGGCGATTTTTGGCGTCCCTGGACTTAGAGGACGCTTATTTTCACGTTCCGGTCCATCCTGCCAGTCAGCGGTTCCTGAGGTTTGCTGTTCAAGGGAGGCATTTCCAGTTTCAGGTTCTGCCATTCGGCCTCTCCACTGCTCCCAGGACTTTTACCAAGGTATTGGCTCCTGCTGTGGGGGTTTTGCAACGTCGGGGTTTCTCCGTGTTTCCCTATATTGATGATTGTTTGGTCTCTGCTTCCTCCTTTCCTAAGGCTCTTCTGGCGGTGGAGGCTACGCTGACCCTGTTCCAGGAGCTGGGGTTCAAGGTGAATCTGGCCAAGTCTCATCTGGATCCTGTTCAGAGGCTGCAGTTCATCGGGGGGTCTGTTTGACACGTCTCTGGGGGGCGGTGTTTCTCCCTCCTGTTCGGATCCTTTCCTTACAGACTCTGTTGCGGGATCTATTGAGCCGTCCCTCTGCCCCGGCTCGTGTTTGGTTGCGGGTCCAGGGATTGATGGCTGCAACCACTGCTGTGGTTCCTTGGGCTCGCCTCCATCTCAAGCCCTTGGTAACTCATCTGTTGGCTCGGTGGGACCCCTCCCGGGCGGATTACGAGACTCTGGTTCCTCTCTCTCCTGCTCTGGTTCTGGACTTGGACTGGTGGCTTTGCACTTCCAATCTGGAGAAGGGGGTGCGGTTTTGTCTTCCCCTCCCCTTCTGTTGACTACGGATGCCAGTCTTTGGGGTTGGGGGGCCACCTTGGGGTCCTTGGAAGCGAAGGGTCGGTGGTCTCGGGGGACAGCGCCCGTTCCTCGAACTGGCGGGAGTTGGCGGCCGTCTGGGAGGCGGTGCAGTTCTTTCAGGTTCATCTCCACGGGTCGAATCTGTTGGTTCGTACCGACAATCAGGTGACTCGTTGTTACTTGAACCGTCAGGGGGGGACGAGGTGCGCGTCTCTGAACCTGTTGGCCTCCTTGATTTGTGCTTGGGCGGAATCTCATCTGTTGGCCTTGAGGGCGGTGTACATTCTGGGACAGTTGAATTTTCATGCGGACGCTTTGAGCCGCAACCTTCCATCCTCTGTTCTGTACCATCTCTCTCTTCCTCTGTTTCAGTCCCTTTGTCTTCGGTTCGGGACTCCCTGGATCGATCTCTTTGCCTCTCCTCACAACGCTCTTCTACCCCGGTTTTGTTCGGAGGTGCTGTGTCCTCAGGCTTGGGCGGTGGATGCTCTATCAATTCCCTGGCCTTCGGGCCTTCTGTATGCATTTCCTCCTATTCCCCTCCTCCCGAGGGTGCTGCAGAAGATTCGGGGGGAGAGGGTTTCGGTCCTGTTGATTGCTCCTTTCTGGCCTCGCCGCATTTGTTTTCCTCTCCTGTGGCGGCTGGCGGAGGGTCGGTTTGTCCGGCTTCCTTTGTGCCCGGCTCCTCTTCAGTTTCCGCTCCTGTCTCTGTCTTGTCTTCGTCGTTTGCAGCTGACGGCTTGGCTCTTGCGCGGTTGACGTTGGAGTCTTTGGGCTGTTCCTCTGTGGTGGCTCGTGACATTCAGTTGTCGCGGCGCCCTTCGACCCTTAAGTGCTATGGTCGACATTGGGGTTCTTTTGTCTCTTGGTGTTCTTCCCATGGGGTGGATCCTGTGCTGGGGGATCCTGCTTCTGTGTTGGATTTTCTCAGGGATGGTTTTTTGTTGGGCCTTTCCCCTTCCACTTTGTCTGCTCAGTGGGCGGCGGTCCGTGCTTGTAGGGGTCCTGGGGCCTCATTGGAGGTTCTTGCTCCATTGGTCAGTCGGCTTCTTCGGAGTTTTCGGCTTCGTCGGCCGGTCTCTCCTGTTCTCGTTCCTTCTTGGGATTTGCCTACTGTTTTGCGGGGTCTGCAGTTGCCCCCTTTGAGCCTTTGCTGGAGGCGGATTTGTTGTGGCTGTCCGCTAAGGTGGCTTTTTTGCTGGCCATAACCTCCGCTCGCAGGTTGGGTGAGTTGGGTGCCTTGCTCATTTCGTTTCCTTATTTGCAGTTCCTGCAGGATCGGGTCGTTTTGCGGCTTGATCCGGCTTTCCTGCCTAAGGTTTCTTCCAAATTTCATTTGCAACAGGAGGTGATTCTTCCTGATTTGCCTACTGTGGGGGATTCCCTTGTTCCCCCTTCCTTGGATGTTCGCAGGGCTCTCCAGATTTACCTCCAACGTTCCCTGGGGTTTCGGGTTTCTCCTTCCCTGTTTGTCTCCTGTGGGGGTGTGGCTAAGGGGAAGAAGGTTTCCACTTCCACGATCAGTCGGTGGGTGCGTTTGGCGGTCTGCCAATCTTATAAGTCTTTTGATCTGCCTCCTCCGTCTCAGGTGCAGGGCCGTTCAACGCGTTCTGTGTCTGCTTCCTGGGCTGAGGCGGCGGGGGTCTCTATCCAGGAGATTTGTAGGGCAGCCACCTGGCAGTCCCATCACACTTTTGTGCGGCATTATCGGCTTGATGTTTTACATGCCTCTGCTGACAGTTTTTCTGTTGGCGTCTTGAACGCTGCTGTTCGTTGATCATTTCTTGATTAAAGTTTTGTACTTTGCATGGATCCCTGGTGTCCTGCGTTTTTTGTTGGTTCTCTGCTTGTGAGTTCCTCACGTAGTAAGGACTGGGACGGGGAGGACCCATGAGGGGTAATGTCTTGTTACTTACCGGTAATCTTCATTACCCCGATTAGGGTCCTCCCCGTCCTCTTCCCTCCCTCCCTCCCGCTGTGTTTGTGTCGGAGTCTTGTTGATAACAGGCATGGCGGTAGGTGGGCGGGGCTTATGTAATATTAAAATACTGGCGTTGTGATTGGCTGGGTGGAGGCAGGACTGCCTCACGTAGTAAGGACTGGGACGGGGAGGACCCTAATCGGGGTAATGAAGATTACCGGTAAGTAACAAGACATTTGTGTTGAAAGGTGAGCTCATCACCACACTTAATAGTGGTGGGAAGCCACTGACGCCTCGAGGCAAAGTGATCTTGGAAGCCTGAATCCGAAATGAGCTGAACTTTCACAAGTGGAGAGGTTGTCTAGTGGTTAGAAATGCCAACCCTGGCACATGGGGAACCAGCAGTGGCATAGCCAATGTGTCACGGGTCCTAGTGCAAGGAAGGAGGTGGCCCCCTGCACCCATAGCTACTGTTTGAATTGTCAAATACAGAAATAATCATGGTTCAGGGGGACACTCAGGCCTACGTGCCCTAGTGCCACTGCACCTGCTGAACCAATTGAAGCTATGCCCCTGGGAACCAGGTTCGAATCTCAGCCTTTGCTCAAATCCTCTAAATCTGGTCAAATGTCCCTGTGCTGAGAAAAAAAAAAAAGATGTATTTTTTTTTTTTTAAGTTCCTTTATGTTATTGGGCAAAGTTTGCTTTGTGCTATATAACACTACAAAACAAAAAGCGGTTTCTGACTGTCATGTACTCTCTAATCACATATGACAACAATTAAAGACTGGGCATTACTTTTGATGGGAAAAAGAGATTCCCATCTCGTGGCTAGATAGCTCCATGAAACCGGGATCAAACCTGGCTTCCCACCTAGACCAAATTGAGTGAGCGTAGACAAATACTTTTTTCCTCCTTTTCGAGTCTCCTTTTTGTTTATTCACGCATGAGGGAGAGAGGCCATCTTCAAATACCCTAGTGCAGGATGTGCAAAGAAAACCTCGTGTTTGATTTACTCTAATAAGACTCTATACCATAGAGTTTACATGACAATGTAGTTGCTTCATAGTTCACTAACATTAACAGGGAGGAGGCAGGAATGTTTCTCGGATCAAGTCACTTGCAATAAATACTTTTAAATACAGTGATATCATCTGATGTTCTAATATGAAACACTTTCGCATGTTAAAGAAATACAGTATTTTTATTTTCAAGACACCATATCATATTCTAGTATGATATGCGTTGCATGATTTACATATACAATATTTCCCAAGCTAGACTCGTACATGGGTTCTAAGAGCCAGGCCATCTCTTGGCTCAGCTCTAGTTCAGCTCCCCCTTTTAAATTGTTGGCTCGTCCACCTCTACCCCACCATGCAAGTGCCTCAATCAGTCCATGCAGGGTTCCAAAAACCCCACAATTATGCAAAGCCACGGGTATTTGGGTCCCATTCACACGTTTAAAAAAAAGAAAGTCCCAATTGGTGAAGGTCACAGTGGAGAGACGGACTCCTGCATCCACCTCTCCAAAAAGAAGCAGTATGCTCGAGGGCTGCCATTAAAGGGTGGGCTCCCGCCTTTCAAACAAAGCACAGCACCTGTAAAGAATCCAAAAGGTCGAGCAGAGGCGGGAAATCACACCCGTTACTTTCCGTCTCTCCCCATCCACAACCCCGCCAAAAATACCGAACGAAATAGAACAATGATTTCTCCTTTTCTCTTGAATGCAGCCCCAAATCCACGCGCTGCCCGACACAGCAGCACCTTCTTTCTCCTCGCCCGACCACACTGTAACAGTACTTCCGCTCCGATGCAAAGGCCACACATTTGCATAAAAGAAACAGACAAAGGACTGCAGCAAATGCACAGTGCAATACTTAACCTGGCGCGCATAAAGCAGCAGCAATTACAATACCAGTGTCCTAATTTTAAAACTTGCTACCTAAAACCTCCATGCAGATAGGCGCTCCATCTGCAGAAGCATTTGCTTTTTTTCTTATTTGAGCCAAATATCATAGAAGCAGGTGAAACAGTGCTGACATTTCAATTTGTTTGAAAGTGAAGCATTTAACTGCAGTTGTGTATAGCGCAAACTTGGCCCAATTGGCATCAGAGCGCTTTACACGAGAACAAGATATTTTTACACTTGAGAGGCAGACGTTGCACTTTTTTTTTTTGACACAGTAAGACTCAGATATTTACGCAGAATCACGGAATGATGAGCAGAGGTCAAAATTCGAACAAACCTCGAAGATGTTTCAAAGTTTCACTTGGAATTATATTATTTTAATATTACAGCCACACGTATTATTAATATGACAGCCACATATATCAGTTATTCTTAAACCCATTGGAATTATGCAATAATGTAAAACCCTAACGCTGGCAGCGTTGACTAAATTACATGGCAAGAAAAGGAAAATTATACTGCATTATATGCATTCATATTTTGTTTTTGTTTTTTTATTTTACCCCACTTTCCTAGAGAAGGTTTCTAAAAATAAATAAATAAACTAAAATGTTGTACATGTTCCTGAAGCAATCAACAAATCATCCTCAAATTATCACGAACAAGTCTTTAATTTGAAAACTGTGGTGCTAGTCAAGTAATCCAACAGCCATTGTCAAGCAATCCTAAAACGACCAGTAGCAATGCATCTTGTGAAGTAATCAGGTACTCCGTTTCAAGTCATCCTCATATCATCTGGAACAGTCACACCTTGGGAAGTCATCACATAATCATTTTCCAGTCATCCTGAAATCATCAGGCTCAAGTTTCTAACCTCTGCTGATGACGTTAAGATCTTGATGGTGTCTGATGACGTGAAAATGATTTCTAATGTAGTTGGATGATCATCCAATGACTCTGGGATGGCTTCTAAAGTCATCCTGTTTGACCTGGGTAACTTGCAATAAAATGGGGGGAATTTTAGGCAAAACTAAATTAAAAGCATTTTTGGCTTTAAAAAACCGAGGGCCATATGTATCAAGAATTGCTTTTGCGATTCCATAATAGCGAATTTTACCGATTCGCTATTATGGAATCGCAAAATGCAATGTATGTAGGTTTCGCAATAATAATTGCGATTCCTACATATTCCTTAATTGCGAATCGCAAATTCCGATTCGCAATTAAGGAATACCTTCCCATTCATTCCTATGGGCCTAGAGGCCCATAGGAATGAATGAGAAGACATTCGCAATTTGCGAGTACCAAATAGGAACTCGCAAATTGCAAGGTTGCCAAAAGGACACCCTGTTGCACCCCTGAAGTATGCATGTGTGCACATGTGGCACACATACATGCCCTGAGGGCATGTATGTGCGCCACATGGCACTTTGAAAAATGCAAAAAGTGCATTTTTCTAGGAAATTGCAAATTACCACCAACTTTAGGTAATTTGCTATTCCTTAAGGCCAAATCGCTAATTTTGGGTGCTTCCAGAATTGCTTTTAAGGAATCGCAATTTGCAATTCCTTAAATGCAATCGCAAAATAGGGAATCGCAAATTTTGCGATTCCTTATCTTGCGATGGCCTTTTGGGATGATACATCCCAAAGGCTTTTTCCCGTTCGCAAACGGGCCGATTCTGAGAATCGGCCCGTTTGCGAACGGGAAAAAGGCTTGATACATCTGGCCCCCAGAGTCTACTGCCTGAATCGCATCTTTTGGCACGTATGCTGTCCTCCTTGACATCCACCATAAGAGGTTTTGATGTTGAAGCATTCTCAGAGGCTATGCAACAAATGCGCAGGAACCTTTTAAGGTCCTCAAACAGCCCACTGATTAAAATGTATTGGCGTAATTTAAATATTTTGAAATCAGTGTTTTTAACCTGTTAAAGCGCTTTCGTGTGTTTCCTTTCAAATTTAGTCTTGAGGGTTGTTACAATGTAGGAAGAAGATGCTGACATTGGTGCAAGTGAGCTCGAGCAGAACTCTATTTCGGCTTTTTACAGAGCCAACAAAATAGTTGGATGAAATTAGTGTATAATCGGACAGGAGTAGACCAGGACTTCAGCCATCTATTCTGTGGGGCACTCGTGTCTGAATTCATGAAAGAAGATGTCCTTACACCTTTGCTTCCATTTCAAGGGTGAACAGAAATACATGTGTCTTCGACTATGTATTGTATTGTAATGGCTTACTACCCCTGACGAGGCGTCGATGCGCTTTTTCAGCGAGTAGCACGCTACTCCGGAACCCATAAAGGATTACTGTTGAATTAGTATAGTGAAATATGAAAGTAATTTGAGTGGTGGATAGGTTAGTCAGTTATTTCGATTCAGAAGGATAGCGGAGGGATAGAAGAGGGAAAAAGGTTTGCATTTATATAGGGCTTGTTACCAGTGATGGGGTGTTTAAGCGCTTTTTTGGCGAGTAGCACGCTACTACAGAACCCATAAAGGATTAGTGTTGAATCAGTATAGTGAAATATGAAAGTAATTTGAGTGGTGGATATTAGTCAATTATTTGGACTGAGAAGGATAGCGGAGGGATAGAAGAGGGAAATGTTTGCATTTATATAGCGCTTGTTACCCCTGATTGGGTGTTGAAGCGCTTTTTTGGCGAGTATCATGCTACTCCGGAACCCATAAAGGATTAGTATTGAATTAGAATAGTGAAATATGAAAGTAATTTGAGTGGTGGATATGTTAGTCAGTTTATTTGGATTGAGAAGGGTAGGGGAGGGATAGAAGAGGGAAAAAGGTTTGCATTTATATAGTGCTTGTTACCCCTGATGGGGTGTTTAAGCGCTTTTTTGGCAAGTAGCACGCTACTCCGGAACCCATAGAGGATTAGTGTTGAATTAGTAGAGTGAAATATGAAAGTAATTTGAGTGATGGATATGTTATTCAGTTATTTGGATAGAGAAGGGTAGCGGAGGGATAGAAGAGGAAAAAAGGTTTGCATTTATATAGTGCTTGCTACCACTAATGAGGTGTTGAAGTGCTTTTTCAGCGAGTAGCACGCTACTCTAGAACCCATAAAGGATTAGTGGTGAATTATTATAGTTAAATTTGAAAAGTGGACATGTTAGTCTGTTATTTTGATTAAAAAGGATAGTGGAGGGATAGAAGAGTGAAGGAGTTAGACTTTTTTTTGGGAGGGCATAGCAGTAGGAAGAGACTTGGGATGAGTAAAAAGGGATGTGGAGTGGAGAGGGAAGAGTTTAGAAAAGTTTGTTTTGGGGGATTGGTATAGTGAAAGAGGTGTCAGATGATGCAAGAAGGGGTAGAGTACGGGAGAGTCTAGAAAGAGTTATTTTGGGGATCATAGTGGTATGGGGTTTGGGATGAATGAGAGAGTGGATGTAGAGGATATATTGATAGAGGTATAGGGTGAGAATAGGGTAGTCCATTGGAAAGAGTAGTAGAAAGAGGTTTAAGATGAGTCAGTGAGTTGAGGTAGAAGACATATTGAGAGAGGCATAGGGTGAGAAATAGGGTAGTGCATTGGATATGCTGAATTAGAAGAAAGTAATAAATATATAGATCCATAAGTACATGGAAAGTATATAGATGCATAAAGGAAGTAAGTATATGTAGATTAAAGATATTGATAGAGGTATAGGGTGAGAAATAGGGTAGTGCAATGGATATGCTTTTTTAGGAGAAAAGTAATAAATATATAGATCCAAGTACATGGAAGTTGTATAGATGCATGAAGGAAGTAAGTATATGTAGATTAAAGATGCATTAGATGAACTCTGGTTTTCAAGTGTTGTTGTACTTAAAAATGTATTTATTTATGTGCCAAGGGTGCATCACATGATGATACTACATCCCCCCCCCCAATAGAATGGCAACTAGTGTTCACAAACCATGACTTTGATAAAACTCTCTGGAGTACAAATATGCTGTCATAGACGCATCTCAGAAACCAAGTCTATACATGAAGATTTATGTGTTTATTATGAAAGCAGTGTATAAAACTCATTCAGAGGCAGCACGGGCAGTACTCCAACTGACCAACGCTCGGGATGAGAATCGAAAATCTTATAGTAAACATGAAGAATTTTCAATGCTATAAAGAACATGGATGCTGCAGATTATGGAGTGTCTTCTTTACTTTAATTCTTAGCAACAAAGTTACATTAAAAAAATCTCTCAACACATTGTAGATCCAAAGACTACTGAGGAAGTTTACATTTTTGACAAAAATTTACCACAGGAAAATGTAGAAATGTGTCTTAACATTAACGTAGGAAATGCGTGTCAATATAGAGGTTAGAGAAAATGTGCTTTTATTAAATGTGCAAAAAGAGAAAAACCATGCATATTTCTGCAGAAAGCTCCCATTTCTGTCGTTCTTTCACTGCTAGGCCTCAATATGTTCTGTTATTCCTTCTTTTCCCTTTAACAAAAATAAATTATTTTTTGTAAATGCTGATTTAACATAATTGAACTGTAGAATCTAATGTCTTTGTGAAATGTGCTGTTTGCTGCAAAATGTATTTCTTTCCTTCCTCACACCATATGACTTCATCGTATTTTATATAGTTGCCTCTGCCACATACTTATAATGAACAAGTATATTGCTGTAGATTCAAGTCTCATGATCTAACCAGGACATGCTAGATATTAATGTTTCATTTCATAGAGCAGCCCATTGTTACACAATGGGACACTGAGCAGCTAACAGGCAAGAAAGACAACCACACACTTTTTAATGTTTTGTAGATCTTATAGAGATATTAGCTCATCAACTTTGCGTCCCCTCTTTTTATCCCAGGGTATAATTTACCACGAGGAGGCTCTTATCTTTTAAAAAAAATGTGACAAATCTACATACATGTTGTGTTATTCTTGATTACATCAAGAAGGCCCTTCGCTGACGATATTCCTTAACTTGCTTGGATGATTTGCGTTGCAAAGCAACTCATGAGGATATTTGAGAATCCTTATACCTGTCTTTTATTGGCAAGTGAAATGGTCTGTTAAACATCGAGATTTTTTGATTATCTTTGTAAAATTCCACAAAGGGAGACAGGCATGTCTTCTAAAAATTATATTTGCAATACCGTGACTTGGTTCATTCTGAACTGTTGTTTTGCTAACCTATTTTAATATTTGACGAGCACTTGTATGTGTAATCAATTGTGTTATTTTAAATAATATTTATTTTTTATCTTTTAATGTTATTGAATGATTTTATATGCAATTATGACTTATCGTTTCTTTATGGATTTGTTTATAAATCTGAATAAACATTTAATTGATTGATTGATTGAGTAGGCTTACAAAGGTTATCACGAGAACCTTCCTAGATGTATCTTTTTGTAATACGCTGTATCAACATTCAAATAACATGTCGACATGGATGTTTACCGTGTGAATCAAGAAAGAAGACGACGGACCATTGGAAGAACCTTTCCTATTTGCTAGGGATGATCCAACATTCAGAGATTGCCACATGTTTTGTGTTTTTCTACACAGTAAAATTTCATAGTTAGAGAGGCAATGCCTTCTAACACTTGAGTGTGCTACTCTTGCCTGAAATTGCTGTGCGCTACTGCTAACAGTGATCTTCTGTTATTCTGACACCTTTTTGGAGACTTTCTCCAAGCTGATCATAACTACTGCTTTGATTATTTCCTTCTACCTGTATTAACGGTTGCTACTGCAGCTGTTAGGGAACTCGGCTGAGTTTCCAGAACAACTCTTTATGGGGAGTTCAACCTCTTGTAGCTATTAGCATGTTGATCCAAATTTTCTCTTGCTCTTTTCCAAAGGAAATCTTTATGGGTGCTGACTAAAATAAGTTAGGTCCTTTTAGATTAAGATAGGGAACACTCTGTTATTTTGTATGCTAATTCTAAGCAAACTGTTCTTGCTATTTCTGTAAACAGACTTATTTAATCTAAATAAAAAGTCAAAATACGGACTAATCTCTTAATGAGAAAATAAAACTTTTAAACTTTACCAAACCTCTCATCATTAACAACATTAAATACTATAAGCTGATGATTAATTTAGAAATGTATTTGGATTGTGCTCCATTCTAACACAGTGTCCAAGATTCATCGATCTGAAGAAGAAATTGGCATGGAAATTGGAGATTCTCTTAGTAAATTTCAAGGTGGAGATCTTTATAACATTTTTATGAGATTTCCACGCTCACAGATATGGCAGCAGATGATAGGTTTAGCTACCTAAATGGAGCTATAAAATATTACACAAAAAATATAATTTGAAAGTCCCAATTCCTGAATCCAGTGTCCACAACCTGAAGATCCGACAATTGCTATTTGGAGGCGGTTTTGAAAGTGTGAGTATCAATAGGGTAGATGCGTTGTGGTCATGATTGCAGCTTTTTACTGTTTTGAATAGAATGTGTAGGTAACAATAAATAGATGATAAGTGATTGAAAAGGTGTTCGAAGATTTCAGACTCGTAGTCGAAAGATCCCGGGATAATATAATAATAATAATTGAAAACTTGTTTGCAGAGATTTTAAGGTGTAGTGTGTGAGGTACCATCACCTCTCCCATTGTAATAGGGACAAGGAGCTTTGTTGTGAATGGTTAATAGTGATCAGAGTTAGTGGAACCTAATTGCACAAATGGGGGAAACTGCATTGATTTGGGTGATTTAACACTGGTTGGGAATTCACTAACTGTTGTGGAAAATATTCTTGAGTGGGAAACTTTATTTCTCTTAGAGAAAATGTCATGAATCCCCAGAGTACATGAATCCTCTGCAAGAGCGCAGAAGTTTTAGAATATAAAACCCACCCCTGTCCCGTGCAACCAGCACGACCATGTGTATATATGTATATGTAAGTGATTGTCTGTAATTGTATTATTGTATTGCTGTAATATAATGTCTTGATGCCAACGTTGTGCTTGTATATGTAAGACGTTTATTATACTTCATGCCAAAGTAAAAGTTGTACGTTATGTCTAGATGTCTATGAACAAACTCGTATAGAACCATGCCCAGAGTAGTCTGCAGAGAACTGCGGGTTAACAGCCCTGCAGATGGAAAGGGACCATAACTCGATCAAGTCCGTACCGAGACTAGCGACCAAACCAAAGGTAAAAACTCTAAGATCTGCCGCTCGCCGCGTTACGTAGAACGTACATCGGCGTGGCGACCATCTTGGGTGTGGCATTACTATTTAATGCCACACCCGTAAAGACATGTGTACACAAAAAGAGGAAACACAAGACATTTTACCTACACACTGTTTTCAGGCCAGCATCACTAGTAAAGATGTGGTATTAGACATACAACATCAGTTTACTAAGAAGCCATTACAGGAATGGCAGAGTTTATACCCATCACTCAAATGGAAAGATGATTTGTTGTTAATGAATGATCAAATATTTGTACCATCAAAAGCTTTACAAGAACAAGTGTTACAATTGCATCATGATACCTCTTTATCTGCACATCCTGGTGTAACAAAGAATTACCAATTGATAAAAATACACTTCTGGTGGCCTTCCATGTTTCATGATATCCAACTTTACATTGATACTTGTGTCATTTGCATTCAAAATAAAACTTCACATCTGGCCCCTAGTGGATTATTACACCCTTTGCCATTACCTCCACAGCCTTGGCATACAGTGTCTCTTGATTTTATTGTTGAACTCCCACGTACTAAAACTGGTTACACCACCATTTTAACTGTAATAGATCATTTCACACGAATGGCTCATTTCATACCTTTAAAGAAAATTCCATCAGCTATGGAAACAGCCCAAGTATTCCTTCAGGAAATCATTTGTCTACATGGAATTCCGTCTATTGTTATATCAGACAGAGGTCCTCAGTTTATTGCCCATCTCTGGCAAAATCTAAGTAAATCATTAAACATGGAAGTGCGCACCTCCTCTAGTTATCACTCTCAAACTGATGGTTTAACGGAACGCACAAATCAAACTATAGAACAATTTCTACGATGTATGTTAGTAACTTGTGAGCAAGAATGGTCTGACATTTTATGGGCTTTGGAGTTTGCTTACAACAATGTAGACCATTCATCTATTGACATGTCACCATTCTTTTGTGCATATGGATTTCATCCAAAAAGCATTCCTGGTCAACTGTCACCCTCTTTAACAGTCCCATCTATTACTGATTATGTCACTAATTTAATATCTATTCAACAACTAGCACAGTTTAAATTAGCTAAAGCTAAAGAAAGTCAAAAAAGATCAGCGGATCTTCATCGGACTCCCCAACCTTTGTATGTGGTTGGAGATAAAGTTTGGTTATCTACAAAAAATTTACGGATAAAAACTATCAAAAAATTCTGTCCCCCGTTCATTGGACCTTTTCCTATTGAAAAAATCATCAATCCATAAGTGTCAAATTAATGCTCCCATCAAACTATCATTTTCACCCAGTCTTCCATGTTTCTCTACTTAAACCCTACAACCCGAAGACTCGAACTAAACCACCTCCTCCTTCAATTGAAATAGAAACGGTGCCTGAGACTGAAGTTAAATCTATACTTGATGCCAAAAGAGTACGTGGAAAATTATTTTATCTGGTAGATTGGAAAGGCTACAAGCCTGAAGAATGGTCTTGGGAACCACTTGCAAATTTGACAAATGCCCCACGTTTAGAGAAAGCGTTTCATACGCGGTACCCAAACAAACCTAAACCAATTCCTCAGGTGTTAGGGGGGATTTTGAGAGGGGAGTACTGTCATGAATCCCCAGAGTACATGAATCCTCTGCAAGAGCGCAGAAGCTTTAGAATATAAAACCCACCCCTGTCCCGTGCCATCAGCACGACCATGTGTATATATGTATATGTAAGTGATTGTCTGTAATTGTATTGCTGTAATATAATGTCTTAATGCCAACGTTGTGCTTGTATATGTGAGACGTTTATTATACTTCATGCCAAAGTAAAAGTTGTACGTTATGTCTAGATGTCTATGAACAAACTTGTATAGAACCATGCCCAGAGTAGTCTGCAGAGAACTGCGGGTTAACAGCCCTGCAGATGGAAAGGGACCATAACTCGATCAAGTCCGTACCGAGACTAGCGACCAAACCAAAGGTAAAAACTCTAAGATCTGCCACTCGCCACGTTACGTAGAACGTATGTCGGGTGTGGCATTACTATTTAATGCCACACCCGACTTCTGGAAAGTGCTTAGCCTTCCATCGGAGTCACGGATACTCACCGGTTTCCAGGGACACTTCTCTGGACTTCTTCTCAGCTCATTTCCGACTTCATTTCTTTCTTTCTGGCACTCGTCTCGGCTGGGGAGCAGCAAGCGGACATCTTCCAAGGTTGAACCTGTAAAAGAAAGAGAAAGCTAAGTACACGTTTTGTTTATTTTGTCGTCCATCGCAAGACAGAGAGAACTGCTAATGCGATAACGCAAACGAAAGACAATTTTTGGAACCTTTTGCTTTTCAAGGGAAGCAAGTTTGGACTTATGCGTGAATCAGAACTTGGCAAAAAAGATTAGTCAAACAAGAGACTATAGTGAAAGGTTAAAAGTAGCAATGTATACAAATTTGCAGAATATGTTTTATTTTGTTTAATTATCTTTTAGTGATGGATCACTTCCTGGAATTAGGTTGCAAGTAAGTGTTAAAAATGGGAAAAGACATACATGTGAGAATAATTGGATAAACAAAGCATGGAAAAGTATTAATAATCATATTGTTTATGTTCATCAGAAAAAAGAAGACAGAAAAACCTCTCTCCAGTATTCTTGCCCAAAGAGAATCCAAAAGCCATCACAAGACTATCCAGACGCAGAGTCTAATATTTCAGAAGTCGCAGGTAGGGAGCTAATCCACTTCCTTTCTTAGCAACAGAAGTTGGAATGTGTTAAAAGTTAGATACATATTAAAAGATTGACAAGTTCTTGTTGCCTCGCAGGTCGACAGCAAGATTTCAACAACAAGCGTCCAGGATCCCGGCCCTCCTTCCTGAACCCTATCGCGTAGCCTTAGTGATAAAAGAAACACAGGTTATAAAGTAGGGTGCTGGAAGGTTGGTTCATAACGTCTCTGCAAAACTCGCCAGTGCACTACAAAGAGGTAAGAGTGCATGGTTGATCTGACAGAAGACTAAGCCCACGAGAATAAGTTTTACCCAGGCGTTATGGAGCAAGCTCAGCAAATCTCGTTACAGGCTATTGCCACAATCCTGGGGCGAGGAAGCAAAAGACACACAATTGATGGACGGAATGCAGAACAAATCAAAACATTCACCCCGTCAAGAGATCTGGGTTAAATCCATCATTCTTTTGCTCACCATGCCACCCCAGTTTAGACCTGGCCATATGCAAATCAGTCTTGACCCTGTGCCTCATGGGAACAGTCCAGCCCGAACTGCCAAGCCAGGTCCTCCCTGGACCGGAAACAAGCATCCTAGGACCGGTTTCGGGGTTTCACCCCTCTTCAGCCAGGATAGCTTGATTCCAGTGGCACAGTGAGCCCGGGACCCACGTCTGGGCATACCCGGCGCACTTAGGGCGAGGAAGCAAAAGACACACAATTGATGGACGGAATGCAGAACAAATCAAAACATTCACCCCCAGTCAAGAGATCTGGGTTAAATCCATCATTCTTTTGCTCACCATGCCACCCCAGTTTAGACCTGGCCATATGCAAATCAGTCTTGACCCTGTGCCTCATGGGAACAGTCCAGCCCGAACTGCCAAGCCAGGTCCTCCCTGGACCGGAAACAAGCATCCTGGGACCGGTTTTGGGGTTTCACCCCTCTTCAGCCAGGATAGCTTGATTCCAGTGGCACAGTGAGCCCGGGACCTACGTCTGGGCATACCCGGCGCACTTAGGGCGAGGAAGCAAAAGACACACAATTGATGGACGGAATGCAGAACAAATCAAAACATTCACCCCCAGTCAAGAGATCTGGGTTGAATCCATCATTCTTTTGCTCACCATGCCACCCCAGTTTAGACCTGGCCATATGCAAATCAGTCTTGACCCTGTGCCACAATCCCGGCAGACATTAATTCCGAAAATGCAGCATTACGAAGAGACCTTTCTGCATTACAACATAACATGCAAGAGAGATCATCTTGGACTTTTCCTTCACCACAAAAGCCTCTCCTTAAGCCGCCTAGTTTTCAGCCAATGACGCAGACGATACATAATGCCACAGCCTCGTCTCCTACGCAAATACAAGTTGTAACCCCTGTCTCAGTCCCTCTAGCACCTCCAGAAAGATTTCATGGAGATAGTAACAAGTTCACTATTTTCCTTAATCAATGCCATTTACATTTCATAGCCAAACCTACCGCCTTCCCTGATGATTCTTCTAAAGTAGCTTTTATTTTATCTTATTTGGGAGGAGACGCAGCCTTGTTGTCAGTTCCTTTAGTGGAACGCGATGACCCTCTTATATGATTTTAGGAGGTTTAAAGAAACCATGAAAAAGCTATTTGCCAAACATGTATTTGTACAGTCTGCAGATAACGAGTTGTTGAATCTAAGACAAGGCTCTTCTGACCTACTTCTTACATTTCAGTGTTTAATAGATTAGTAATTGAGGCAGAATGGCCTGAAGAGAAACGTGTGTCCCTCTTTTATAGAGGGTTACGAGACGAACTCAAAGACATGGTAACGCAAATTCTAGACCTACCAGAAGACTGTAATGAGTTCATTGATCTGATTGTGAAACTAAACCATCGTTTAACTGAAAGAAAAGGGGAACGAAATAAGACCGAGCATAAGATGTTACTATTTAAAGACAAACATAATACGAAAAGTGAGCCCATTAATAAAATCAATATGGGAGAACCCATGCAAATAGAAACACTTCGAGGTCCCCTTACTAAAGAAGAAAAAGATAAACGTAGAAAATTGAATCAGTGTCTTTATTGTGGAAAGACAGGACATTTTGTTAAGGAGTGTCCTACTCGTCCCATTAAATCTAAACCAAAAACAACTGAAGTAGTCTTAGTGCAACAGTTGGAAAACTAAAGAGCTCGATGAAAGATGAGGTCGATTTGTCGAGTACACTCACTAGTTTGGCCTCCGCAGCTCCTGAAATTGCCTTCTGTCACCTTAGTATTCGTGTAACTCTAAAATCTTTAGAAGAAGGAGCGCAGTCGTGGTCTTTAGATGCGTTAATTGATTCAGGAGCTACAGGTAATTTTATTGACATACAACTACTACAGGATTTAGGACTAAAGACTCTACCAAAAACCAGACCAGAAATAATTAGGACTGTAGACGGGAAAGAATTAACATCAGGGTTAATACAACATCACACTGAGAAATTAATTATGACCTGTTCCACAAACCATAGTGAATTTATTAAATTCGATGTTATCGATGCACCTCAGTTTCGTCTTATTTTAGGGATTCCATGGTTGGTTTTGCATACCCCAAGATTGATTGGTTGAAGAAAACAATATTATTTAATTCTATACATTGTCACGAGGAGTGTTTTCAAAACAAAGTAAACGAATTACTAGTACAAGGTTATGATTTTCCAAAGGATTCCAAAACAGTGTTAGCTCTTGAGGGAGTTCCACAAGAATATTCCGATCTCTTGGATGTATTTGACAAAAAAAAGGCAAATACTTTACCACCCCATAGGGATTATAATTGCCGTATAGATCTGGTTCCAGGAGCTCGCATATTTGCCCTAACTGAGAGTGATAATGAACATTTGCGAAATTATCGTGATGAGTATCTTGCTAATGGTTTCATTAGACAGTCAAAATCCCCTGTGTCATCCCCTTTGTTTTTTATACCTTAGAAGGGGGGTGAATTACGCACGTGTATTGACTACCGCGTGCTAAATAATGTAACAATAAAAAATCGTTACCCACTTCCTTTAATACCAACTTTATTAGATCAGATAAAGGATGCCACCATTTACACTAAACTTGACTTGCGTGGAGCATTCCATCTTGTACGAGTTCGTGAGGGCAATGAATGGAAAACAGCGTTTCGCACAAAATTTGGCCTATTTGAATACCAGGTCATGCCCTTCGGACTCTGCAACGCTCAAGCAGCATTTCAATTTTTTATAAATGAGGTTTTGAGGGATTTCTTAGACATCTGTTGTGTAGTATACATCGATGATATCCTTATTTATTCCAAAACTAAAACGGAACATGTACAGCAGGTTCGCGCCATTCTTCAACAGCTGTTACAAAATTCATTGTATGTTAAATTAGAGAAAAGCATGTTTCACACTTCTAAAGTCGATTTTTTAGGATATGTTATTAGTCCCACTGTAATTGAAATGGACCCAAAGAAAATCGAAGCAGTACTCACCTGGCCAAGTCCTTCTTCTGTAAAGCAAATCCAAAGTTTTCTTGGGTTCGCTAATTTTTATCGACGATTTATACGTGACTTTTCTGAAACCATAACACCAATCACTAAGCTTCTACGTAAAGGTGTAAAATTTGAATGGGACAATGCCGCAGAAAAGTCCTTCCAAAATTTGAAGAACCAATTTACCTCAGCTCCCATATTAATGCATCCTGATCCTTCTCGCCCATTTATTGTTGAGGCGGATGCTTCTCAGTTCGCTTTGGGAGGAATTTTGTCTCAATGGCATAAAGATACCGGGCAGATGCACCCCATAGCCTATTATTCCAGAAAATTATCCCCTGCAGAACAAAATTATGCAATAGCTGACAGAGAATTATTGGCTATAAAAGCTGTATTTGAGGAATGGCGCCATTACCTACTAGGAGCCAGACATCCGATCACAATTTATACCGATCATCGTAATCTTCAAACCTTACGATCAGTAAAAGCTCTTTCTGCTCGTCAGCTTAGATGGACAGTGTTTTTTAATGACTACAACTTTGTGATCACATATCGCCCAGGAAAGGAAAACAATAAAGCAGACGCTTTATCACGCATTGGCACCCATGAAGACATGTGTACACAAAAAGAGGAAACACAAGACATTTTACCTACACACTGTTTTCAGGCCAGCATCACTAGTAAAGATGTGGTATTAGGTATACAGCAAGAGTTTACTAAGAAGCCATTGCAGGAATGGCAGAGTTTATACCCATCACTCAAATGGAAAGATGATTTGTTGTTAATGAATGATCAAATATTTGTACCATCAAAAGCTTTACAAGAACAAGTGTTACAATTGCATCATGATACCTCTTTATCTGCACATCCTGGTGTAACAAAGACTTACCAATTGATAAAAAGACACTTCTGGTGGCCTTCCATGTTTCATGATATCCAACTTTACATTGATTCTTGTGTCATTTTAATTCAAAATAAAGCTTCACATCTGGCCCCTAGTGGATTATTACACCCCTTGCCATTACCTCCACAGCCTTGGCATACAGTGTCTCTTGATTTTATTGTTGAACTTCCACGTACTAAAGCTGGTTACACCACCATTTTAACTGTAATAGATCATTTCACACGAATGGCTCATTTCATACCTTTAAAGAAAATTCCATCAGCTATGGAAACAGCCCAAGTATTCCTTCAGGAAATCATTCGTTTACATGGAATTCCGTCTATTGTTATATCAGACAGATGTCCTCAGTTTATTTCCCATCTCTGGCAAAATCTAAGTAAATCATTAAACATGGAAGTGCGCACCTCCTCTAGTTATCACCCTCAAACTGATGGTTTAACGGAACGCACAAATCAAACTATAGAACAATTTCTACGATGTATGTTAGTAACTCGTGAGCAAGAAAGGTCTGACATTTTATGGGCTTTGGAGTTTGCTTACAACAATGTAGACCATTCATCTATTGGCATGTCACCATTCTTTTGTGCATATGGATTTCATCCAAAAAGCATTCCTGGTCAACTGTCACCCTCTTTAACAGTCCCGTCTATTACTGATTATGTCACTAATTTAATATCTATTCAACAACTAGCACAGTTTCAATCAGCTAAAGCTAAAGAAAGTCAAAAAAGATCAGCGGATCTTCATCGGACTCCCCAACCTTTGTATGTGGTTGGAGATAAGGTTTGGTTATCTACAAAAAATTTACGGATAAAAACTACCCAAAAATTCTGTCCCCCGTTCATTGGACCTTTTCCTATTGAAAAAATCATCAATCCAGTAGTGTCAAATTAACGCTCCCATCAAACTATCATTTTCACCCAGTCTTCCATGTTTCTCTACTTAAACCCTACAACCCGAAGACTCGAACTAAACCACCTCCTCCTTCAATCGAAATAGAAGCGGTGCCTGAGATTGAAGTTAAATCTATACTTGATGCCAAAAGAGTACGTGGAAAATTATTTTATCTGTTTGATTGGAAAGGCTACAGGCCTGAAGAACGATCTTGGGAACCACTTGCAAATTTGACAAATGCCCCACGTTTAGTGAAAGCGTTTCATACGCGGTACCCAAACAAACCTAAACCAATTCCTCAGGTGTTAGGGGGGATTTTGAGAGGGGAGTGCTGTCATGAATCCCCAGAGTATATGAATCCTCTGCAAGAGCGCAGAAGCTTTAGAATATAAAACCCACCCCTGTCCCGTGCCACCAGCACGACCATGTGTATATATGTATATGTAAGTGATTGTCTGTAACTGTATTATTGTATTGCTGTAACATAATGTCTTAATTCCAACGTTGTGCTTGTATATGTGAGACGTTTATTATACTTCATGCCAAAGTAAAAGTTGTACGTTATGGCTAGATGTCTATGAACAAACTCGTATAGAACCATGCCCAGAGTAGGCTGCAGAGAACTGCGGGTTAACAGCCCTGCAGATGGAAAGGGACCAGAACTCGATCAAGTCCGTACCGAGACTAGCGACCAAACCAAAGGTAAAAACTCTAAGATCTGCCACTCGCCACGTTACGTAGAACGTACGTCGGCGTGGCGGCCATCTTGGGTGTGGCATTACTATTTAATGCCATACCCGACTTCTGGAAGGTGCTTAGCCTTCCATCGGAGTCACGGATACTCACCGGTTTCCAGGGACGCTTCTCTGGACTTCTCGGCGCATTTCCGGCTTCATTTCTTTCTTTCTGGCACTCGTCTCGGCTGGGGAGCAGCAAGCGGCAGCAAGCGGACATCTTCCAAGGTTGAACCTGTAGAAGAAAGAAAAGAAAGAGAAAGCTAAGTACACGTTTTGTTTATTTTGGCGCCCATCGCAAGACAGAGAAAACTACTAATGCGATAACACAAACGAAAGACAATTTTTGGAACCTTTTGCTTTTCAAGGGAAGCAAGTTTGGACTTGTGCGTAAAACAGAACTTGGCAAAAAAGATTAGTCAAACAAGAGACTCTATAGTGAAAGGCTAAAAGTAGCAATGTATAAAAATTTGCAGAATATGTTTTATTTTGTTTAATTTTCTTTTGGTGATGGATCACTTCCTGGAATTAGGTTGCAAGTAAGTTTAAAATGGGAAAAGACATACATGTGAGAATAATTGGATAAACAAAACATGGAAAAGTATTATTAATCCTATTGTTTATGTTCCTCAGAAAAAAGAAGACAGAAAAACCTTTCTCCAGTATTCTTGCCCATCAAAATCCAAAAGCCATCACAAGACTATCCGGACGCAGAGTCTAATATTTCAGAAGTCGCAGGTAGGGAGCTAATCCACTTCCTTTCTTAGCAACAGAAGTCGGAATGTGTTAAAAGTTAGATACATATTAAAAGATTGACAAGTTCTTGTTGCCTCGCAGGTCGACAACAAGATTTCAACAACAAGCATCCAGGATCCTGGCCCTCCTCCCTGAACCCTATCGCGTAGCCTTAGTGATAAAAGAAACACGGGTTATAAGGTAGGGTGCTGGAAGGTTGGTTCATAACGTCTCTGCAAAACTCGCCAGAGCACTACAAAGAGGTAAGAGTGCATGGTTGATCTGACAGCAAACAAGAAAGAGTTTTTTAGGTTATTTGTAGGAACTGTATGAATACAAAGAAAAGTGTGGGGTAGGGTGAAGTGCTTTGAGAAGTGGGATTGAAAGTCATAATGTTTGCGCAGGGATTGGTTGATTGGTGTGTTTTGCGCTGGGATTGGTTGGTGATGTGGAGCCTTGCTGAAAGTGGATTTTTGGGGAAACATATAACGCTTTTGGTTTGTTAAAAAAGGGGCTTGAAAATAATAACTGAAATTTATTGGCCAATGAGAAATTGACGTATACGGAACCAAATCAAAATATTCGGATTTTTTTGTGCTGTTTTAAATTGACCTGTCATTATGACATTTTTTAAAGATTTTAAGAATTTGATGAGAGGCTATGTTACTATTCCAGTACGCTAAGGTGAAGAGGCACCTCCTGAGAGTCGCCTGCATACATTATGACTACTGAGCACACGTCTTTGGCTTCACCAATGGAGTAGATTACCGAGAAGTAGGGTGCCATGAGATTTCCTAGATACGGGAAATTTAATACCAAGATTCTTGATCATTTGAAAGGAAAATTCTACGAGATGAAGCCACCACCCAGACCCATTCAATATGAGGCTTTTAAAGCATGGGAGAAAATCCCAAGGGAAAAGAAAGAGAAAAATATCAGAGGAGAACCAATAGAGCAGTGAAGAATTATGCAAATGCCTGGTGGGATGAGGAACAGTGTAGCTGGTGGAAGGCAATTTTCGAAGGAACTAGATTATATCCTAGAAACTACTGGATGCTTTATGTTCCCGGTACTTGACGAGAAGAGAGCTTGAATGACACCTAAGCATTATTAGGAAAAGCTCCTTGCAGCCAGAGCAATTGGAGATCTGGTCCAATACCTGCTCTACTAACGAATACATCTATGCACATTTTCCAGTTTGCTTTATTTGGATATCAATGCCATCATTGGAAGTTTGGAAACATATGTGCAGTACTATCGAAGTTGAACCTATGATCATCAGCAGACGTGCTTAATTTTTATAAGGCCAGCTATAGCGAATAGAGAGAACATATACGATACCCCCACCAACTCAATAACTAAAAATCTCCACCGAAACGTACGCTGACCCGGTTGCACTATCCCCCAACCCACAACACTACAGCGGAAAGCTTTTTTGATGTATCTACACCATCCAAACTAGTAGTGTATGTGATCGGCTGGGGGTCTATGTATGAAAAGAGTGTATGGTGGCATGTTTGTATGTATGAGGTGAGAATGGTTAGGTGTGGTTGAACATGCAGGTGGTACATTTCATGTAAAGAAAATTTAGTTTTTTACATGTGTATCTGCTAATCTGGTTTTATTTGTACATGAGTGTTATTCACTGTGTCATGTGGAAATATTGTCTTTAAAGTATATGTGGTTAATGATATGTTTTTAACTATGTAATTTTGTATTATGCAATATGACAAAATTAATTATTTGAGAAATAACCGAATAAATAAGAAATTAGCTTTTTTTTGTAAAAATTAATAAAAAGACAAACACTAGAATGCATTTGCTCATGTTTAATAATCACAGTTTGGTCAGCCCATGGAGCCTTAGTAGCCAATACAGAAGAAATACAGGTCATGTGCGAGATTTTCTAGCTTTTTCTTCGTCTTTTCCCCCTACTCCCAGACCTAAAAGTACTCGTTAGGGGTTACCTTTTTCACAATAGTACACTAGATTATATCCTGCAATTACATCAGAAGTTGATAAGAAAGGAAAGGATAAAAATCCCATTAAGAAAGCGAAAGATGAGTCAGATACGTATTACGGTGATGAAATTTTAGAACAAATGTTGAACTCCAGACCCCCACCGTATGCCACCCCTGTTGATCAGAAAGAATTGAGTGCTCTTTTAGGTCTGACAGTGGCTACTGCTCCTGTGGATCTGGGTATTACATCAGTTGAAAGACCTATGAAAATTCTCAACTGGTACCACCAGTTGTGACCCGATTACAAGTTATAATTCCTACAATGACACCTACCTGCAGTGACTAGCACAGTCCCAGTACCTATCGTTCTTGCTCAGACTACAGCTCGAGCTGCTGCGAGTGCTCCTCCAATAGCAGAAATGAAGCCAGATACTCAGCAAGCACCTACCTCTAGATTTGGTCCGACTTTTCAAAATTCACAGATAGTTTTATGGAAGCCCCACAGACAATACAAGCATTGATGGAGGAAATTTGGTCTTTACTGCTCCAATGGCTCCTGGTGATCTAAATGTTACTGAAGAAGGTTATGTACCAGCTTGGGTTGAGGAGATGACAGGAAATAAGAAGGTAGAGAATATTGAGGCACAAGAACAAACAGAGATGGAAAAGGAAAAGCCATTAGACATACCCACATCGAAAGTAGAATTAGAAGAAATAATAAAAGGATGTTTTGAGTTTGAACACCTAGCGCAGTATCAGAGAAAATAATTCATTTTTCTGTGTAAGAAAATTACACGAAGAGCTGCTTTGGTACATGACAGGTTGACTGAAATATCTCAAAAATATGACATAGATCTCAGCAATAATGTGAATCTACACAGGAGATATAGGGTTCATTTGGTTGATCCAGCCATAGAAAACATGAGTGTAACAGGAATGAGTTTGCACATTGTAGAATTGGTCTAATGCATTTGCAGATGGAAAGAGACAGAGAAACTTGAAATTAGATGGGCAAAGAAACATTAAAGGAAACAGAGGGAGACAGCCGTTGCAGGAAGCCAGAGTGAGCAAGATGAGGGAGAGGCGACAAGTTACCCCCCTTAGAGAAATAGCTGTAAGAATATATGTACATGTTCCTTGGAGTTAAGGTGATCTGGCAGCATTCACAAATAATTTTCCCAAATTGAGAGACAAGCCGGTGCAGTGGTATGCACAAGTGGAAAGATTCATAAGCATTTCAAAGGTGTTCTGTGGACTAATTTGAATACATTTTTCAACATTGTAGTACCTGCTGATTTATGGGCTATATGTAAGACTCCGGTACAATGGCCTAAGGATGAACCAGTGAGGGAAGTTAGAACTAATGTACCTTCATCTATTGTGATGGAAAAATATGCAGACATTTTTACCTTTTTAAAGGACTGAGCACCCCCAAAAGATTTGGATTTCCTAAAGATTAAAAGAACTACCCAAGAACCGAAGGAAACTGTGCATGAATATTATGAGAGATTATTACAGGTGTTTCAGCAGCACAGTGGGTGTGAATATCCGGAGGAGAAGGGTATGGGGATTTGCGTATCCCAGATTGCTTTAGAGCTGAAGCCAGAGATCTGTTCACACATAACACACATCTTGATCTGCTGGCAGAATAAATCACTAGATTAAATTTTAAGATTCTCAAAATATTGCAGTGACGAGTTAAACATGAAGTAGAAGAAAAAAAAGAGAAATATATGTTAGCACAAACGAAGTTAGCTCAGAAATGTTTTCAGAAACCTTCTTTTGCAGGTAATCAAGGAAACATGCAAAGAGTTGTTGTGCCACAGGTTGGTGGTTTTCAGAGAAATCAAGGAGGGATTAACGTGTCACAGGGTAGAGGTAGAGGTGTTCCTGTGGGTACAGGTTCAAGAGCAGAGATTGCTGCTATGAAAAAGATTACAATTAAGGACAACGGGGTAACCCAGTATCCCTCGGAACGTGGGTGTTGATGATATATAGTCTACAGTGTAGTTCCGTCGGGTAGCAAATAATTACTTTAGATATGCAATAATGATATAATCATTCAACAAAGAACATGAATTCTTAAAAAGAAAAACACTACACCAATTCTTGATCAAAAAAGTGTATATATATTTCTCTTTTTTATATATATGTGAAATCTTGTTCATGAAGAGCGGGCTGTCATACAATACAAAGGGAACGTGGGTCATTGGTGACTGTTGTGACATGAGGTGAATGAAGAGAAAAACTGGAACCACAGAATGAAAACACAAATACATAAATAACACAAATTTGAATCTCTGTCCAAGTGAATAAATACAGTGGGAACAAGAGCCTTCAATTATTTATGGTTACACTGTTATCGGACATGAGAGATTGGCACGTCGACGTTTCGACCCAATATGTCTGTTTTATGAGGACATCACGGTGAGTCTTCAGGACAAAAGAAGGGGGTGTGAAAGCCAAGTCATGTAGAAACAAACTCCTCCAATCCTGGATGGAGTGAAAGTGAGGCGCCTTGTCAGGGCATCATCCGGAATAAAAATGACTGTGAGGGAGTGTTCCTCTCCAAGTGTAAAAGCTCTCTTCCTAATGGGTCAAAGTCTGCATCAGGAGCTGGTTATTCAAGGGGAACTCCACATTGCGGGGTAAGGAATACTGAGACTGATCTTTGTTCCGATCAGGTCTGGTTGCGTGTTTCCCGGATCACGGCATTTTGTAAACCTTCCTAAGTAAGGTGGATGTAGCTGTGTGTTCCAATTGCGGCAAAAAAACAGAGCTTTCTCCTGGTGTCTTCTCAGCCGAGTGACAATGCTGGAGGAAATGTACAGATGCTGTGATGTGTGCAAACTCAAAATGTGCCCGCACAGCAAATGCCAATGCAGGGACAGGCTCCAATAATACCTGTTGCACCTGCAAAAATGGGAAACCCAAGGTTTAATCTAAATCAAATACCTAAAATGAATACCAATCCATTCTAGAATGCTATGCTGCAATTTCAGAATCCACACCAGAATGCATTAAAACAATTCCTGTTTTTTTAAAACGATGGATGCAGTTCAGATAATTCTCAATGATGGTGCCTGAGAGGGGAGGAAGACTGCTTACTTGGCGAAGTCTTAAAGGTAGGCCAGAGTGGCCCATATGTTGCTGCAGAAGTCTATGCTCACCCCTTATTGATACTGATGCTACCCGTTCCACTGTTAGAACAGCGGAAGTCCCGGACCTTCCTCTCTCAGGGAAAACTATCCAATTTTGTAGGAGTTACAAATAAACAAATCTTAAACCCAGTCTCTAAAAAAGTTCCAGTAAAAATAGGCTCTTTTAAAGAAAAGCACTAATTTGTTGTTTGTGATTAAAGCCCTGTGAGCCTACTAAGAAGGGATTTGTTGTGCTAGTTAAATTGCACTATATGTTGCACCGTGACACATGATGAGGATGTAGATTTTACAATAATCAACAGGATGAGATAGGAATTTCCCCTTTGCTAACCATTAATGAATTACATGAAGATCTGAGAGAAACAGTGAACGCAGGAATTTGGGATTTCACAGGGAAAGACATCGGACTCATTAAAGGTGTAGAACCAATCCGAATCACTGTGAAATTAAATGCTGAATATCCGAGAACACCACCATATCATTTGACACCAGAGACAATTGCAGGAATATAACCAGTGAAGGATGACATGTTACACAAAGGAATCATGAGGGAACTAATTGGATGTCCATGCAACTCTTCAATCATGGGCTTGCAGAATCCCTACAGTAAATTCAGGATAGTTCAAGATTTACAAAAGGTAAATGAAATAGCAGTGCCCTGTTGTCCTGTGGTACCGAATCCAGCTACCATATTGTTTCAAATCCCATATACGGCAGAGTGTTTACCGTTATCAACCTGTGTCAGGCTTTCTTCTCAATGCCATTGCACGAGGAAAGCCAATTTATATTTTCCTTTATATTTCAGCAGAAGGTATTAACATGGTGACGTGTCCCATAAAGATTTACAGAGAGTTCATCTGTTTTTAATCAAATCCTGAAAAGAAATCTAGAAACTGAAAATGCCAGGCAAGTCAACTCGTGTGCAATACATAGATGACCTGCTTGTGGCACCAGAAATGTGAGATGCATGTAGACATGACACCATTGCACTCTTGAACCACCTGGCTGAGAAAGGACACAAAGTGTCTCTCTGGAACACATTATTGTGAAAGGAGCTAAGAAAGTGTCACCAGAGAGAGTAAAAGCAATCTTGCAAAGGAATCCACCACAAACTCAAAAAGAAATCAGAATGTTTTTGGGAATGGTTGGATACTGTAGACAGTGGATACCAAACATTTCGTTGGTGGCCAAGCCTCTACTGAAGTTGGCACACAGAGACATGTCTGATCCGATTCCATGAGACAACGAATGTACAAAAGTATTCCGAGAACAGAAAGAGAAATTGTGTTGTGCACCATCAATAGAATACTAGATTATACAAAAGAATTCAGATTGTTTTGCAGCGAGAAAGTTGGGTGAACTCTTTCGGTTTTGGCTCAAACACCTGGAGGATCTCGAAAGCCTATTGCCTATTTTTCTACCACCCTTTTTTTTGTTTTTTTTGTTGCATATTTATATAGCGCTAACTCGACCCGAAGGTATTGGAGCGCTTTACATGAGCACCGTATTTACATTACACATTCAGGCACGGGGAGATTAAGTGATTTGCCCAGAATCACAGGATGTGGACGCGACCCCGAGGCTCGAACCCTGGTTTCCAGCACCAAAGTCGGCAGTCTAGCCGACGGACCACATCCTCTCCCTTGACCCTGTAGCAGCAGGTCTTCCTGGTTGCCTTAAAGCGGAAGCCGCGGTGAGCACAAGTTTGGAAAAGAGTGAAAACATAGTGATGGGATACCCTTTAACATTCATGGTCCTGCACTCTGTGGAGCTACTGTTAACGAGAACAAAGACACAATATATGATCCATAATAGGTTGACCAGATACGAGCAAAATATACTCTCTGCTGACAATATTGTTTTGAAACGATGCACAGTGCTGAACCCTTAGACGTATTTACCTGTAAATGATGATGAAAATTGTGATGAAAGTGAACATGATTGTCTAGATGTCACGGAGTTGTGCACCAAACCCCGCCCTGATATTGAGGACGAACCCCTGATTGAGCCTGATCATGTATTATTCGTAGATGGGTCATGTTTGAGAGGAAATGATGGCACATTTAGAGAAGCATATGCCGTGTGCACCATAAATTATGTTGTTGAAGTTTTATGGTTTCAGAAAGTTTTTTCTGCTCAAGTTGCTGAATTGATTGCTCTTGTTATGGCCTGTCGTTTAACTGCACAAATGAAAGTCACCATATTCACTGACAGCCAGTACATGTTTGGTGTTTTCCATGATTTTGGACAATTGTGGTTACAGAGGGGTTTACTTACTTCCTCAGGTATCCCAATCGAAAATGGAACATACGTCAAGGACCTGTTGGGTGCTCTGCAATTACCAGGAGAAATTGCCACTGTGAAGTGTTTAGCTCATCAAGGAGAAAGTGGATACGTTGCCATGGGCAACCGATAGGTTGACTCAGTAGTCTGGTTAGCCTGTTCCTTTAATGGAAATTTCAGTCCAAAGAGGAGAGTTCTTTTGCAATGTTGATGAAAGTTACTCTAATTCTAATTCCTATTTGTAAAGCACAAACATCACCCTCTTAAGGGTTTCATGACGCTGGGGGCCGTAAGGGAGATTAAGTGAGCTAGCCCAGAGTCACATGATGCTGGGCTGAGCTGCTGCCGGTGATTGAACCGTGAGCCCTGGTCTCTGGAGTCAGCCGCCCTGGCGGCTTCGCCACACCTCTCCCTTCTGAAAGTTACTGACAAGCGGCATGAATGGAAAACGTGTCAGAGGCAGAACAGAACAGAATGGTTGAGTAAAAGCAGGATGCAAGAAAAATGCAAACGACATTGGGTGTCGGCAGATGGGAGACCAGTGTTACCGGATAGCTTGTTGTTTTCAATGACACAATACTTCCATGGATGCACACATTTATAGAGAAATGCAATGGTGAAACTTTTCAGGCAGAGTTGGTACAACCCCAGATTCAGAATGTTGGCAGATGAGATTTGCCATTGGTGCGTAACTTGTCAACAGTTAAATGTAGGGATGAGGACACATGTCGCACTAACACACCTAGGGAGATCAGATGGCCCATTCAACAGGATGGAGAGGGATTTTATCGAGATGCCTATACATAACGCGTTGAGGTATATCCTAGTGATTGTGTGTGTCTTCTCAAGATGGGTGGAAGCATACCCAACTAGAAGAAACTACAGTCTCACTGTAGCTAAGCTATTATTAAGAGAATTTATTCATAGGTTCGGCAGGCCGATTTCTCTTGAGTCAGAGAGAGAAACACACTTCAACGATGAAGTGATGAAGATGATCTGCACAGCCTTACAGATTGAACAAAGATTACACTGCAGTTACAGACCAGAAGCCTCTGGTATTGTTAAACAAATAAACGGTACCCTCAAATCTAGATTTGCCAAAGTCTGTACATCAACCTCTCTGAAATGGGCAGACTCTTTACCCTTGGTGTTAATAAGTATCCGGAGTACCCCTGACAGGAAGACTGGATTAACACCCCATGAAAAATTGACGGGCAAAGCAATGAGATTACCTGCTGTTCTTGCAAATGCTCTTTTGAATATCACTGACGATATAATATTGGTTTACTGCAAAGGATTGTCTGATGTGGTTTATTCTGTCTCTCACCAGGTTTCAGCTGCTACACAAGATCCGCATCAAGAACAGTGCCATGACCTCAGTCCTGGTGATTGAGTCGTGATCATGAAGTACGTTCAGAAGACTTGCCTTGAACCCAGGTGGAAAGGCCTCTTTCAGGTGATCCTAACAACACAAACTGCTGTTAAGTGTGCTGGAGTCCCAAACTGGATTCATGCTTCCCACACCAAAAGAGTGAGCAATCCAGAAGAAGTGCCTTTGGTCTATGATCCTGAACGAAGAGCATTGGTGGTTGCACCATGAATAGAGAGACCACCCAGACCAACAGCACCGGCGCCAGTCCAGCCACTGGAAGAAATCAGTTGACGGAAAGCCAAGTGCAAGTACCTGAAGTAACCCAGAGTGGCATTGAGATCTCTAACGAAAAAGAAGCAGAGATCGAATTACAGAGTAAAAGTGTCACCATTGTAATACTGAGACAAGAAGAAGAGCCAGCCAAAGGAACCAGTACTGGAACAAGGAGAGCAAATCAACAAGCAGAATGGCCAAAAAGCTATGAAAAGAAAAATCCAAGGATTAGTTCTTCAATAGCTCAAATTCTGGAAATAATACTCGAAGAGGCTGAATCTAACGACGAAGGTGGCATAGATCCAAATCAGTAAAACCTAAGATCGAAAAGAGCACAAGTGCCCTGTCGCAGATATTCAACACGTGAATGGTCATACTACGTGAACACTGCTTTGAATGTCACATTCGAAGACGTGAATCCTGAACTATTTGAAACTCAGTGAAAAAAGAGAAAGCGAGACTGATGGAAATAATCTGAAGAAAACTTAAAGCTAAACAGAACTGAAAAAAAAAGATACTTGAACTGTTCTTATTAGATGTTTGTTATTTTAGTTCTTTGCTTTACAGAAGATCAACTTAGGCCCCAGTTGAAAGTTACAGAAGAATAGGGACAACATTTTAGAAGAACACAGAGTAGAGTTAAGGATTGTCTGGTTAGAAGCTTGACTGCTGAAGAAAAATAATATTAACTGTGCCTAAGAAGCTACTTGCTACAAGCTATTGAAAGAAGTGTTTTTGAACTGACTCAGAGAATGTGTTGCATTAGAAATAAGTGTAAATATATCCTGGGTTCAATTTTCGTAATAACAGTAATAATGATCACTATAGTACTAATAGGGTTTTACCTAGTGCCATAGTAAGAGCCTAAAGCAAAGAAAATTACTAATACACCTATTTACAATACTAGTAAAGACTCATTTATTTACTCCTTTGTAAGCTATAAGAAAAATTATTTTTCTACGAATGTTTATTCTAGGGTAGTACAAGAATACAGTAACGCCATGGATGCAAAGGATTGTTACATATATCAACTTACCTACTTCAGTTTCAGAAGAAGTTACCTATTACCACATGCCTTTATCTTATGTTATTTCTTGCACCATCCTATTGTCATTAGTTTATAGGTGAGGACATTTTGAGTATTTCTGTTCTAACCATGATCTAATACTTTGCAGGGTACCATTAATAAAGAACATGAATTTAAACTCACAAACAAAGGAGAAGGACACAGCCTGGCATTATTTCTTTCCCCACTGACCTATAGATAGCATGAAGGCTTAAAAAAACAATTTAACCTGTCAAATGCAACCAATAGAGAAGGCTTATATGATGGCCTTCAAGAGAGATACACTAACATGACAAGAACTACTGGAAAGAAAAGAGATGTCTTAGAGAATGCTTCGAAGAAGGAAAAATGATTTCAGAAAGAAGATGGTTTACCCTAAACTGAAACTTGACAACCAACACAAAGGGACAATGTGTGTGTACAGAAGATGAACACCCAAAGGACTAGACATGTAGGGATTAGTAATTGTGAAAACACATTTGAATTAACAGGGGTATCTTGGCAAATTTTACAGGGAGACGAAAATGCTACTCTAGGGGCTATTACATTTGTCGACAGAATGTTTACTTCTTACTGCCAGCTGAATGGGAGGGAATCTGCTATTTAGGCATAATAATTCAAAAAATATACCATGTGAAGAGCTTAGATGCATTAACATTAACACTCGCACACAGACAGAAATGCAGTACAAACTCAGGAACTAGACTAGTAGGAGACATATTTGAAGCTGTCATTCCACCTGTAGGTGTCATCTTAAATGGTGAAAAGATTAGAAAGATTTCGACAAAATAGCAACTAGCACATCCAGAGCTTGAAGCCAGATATTGCCCGTGGAGCCTGTGGGGGGGAACATGGCGGCTACTAGCTAGACGCTAGCAGCCGTGGGCGCCATCATGGAGAAATACTACCGGGAGAGCTGTAGATTCATGCCGAAATCGGCATAAGCGGGGGAGCGAGGAGGCGGAAAAAAGGGAGCCAATACCTGCGGAGCCCCAGGGTGATGGTTCCGGAGTGCGTTCCCTTGCTGGGAAGGAGCTGGAGACCGGAGCACGGGTCTCTGAGGTCGCGCTGAAGTGAGGCAGCAGGAAACCTCCAGCGGATCCGGCGGGCTGGTATTGGAGGCAGAGTCAGAACAAGCAGAGCTTGCCTGCAACACGCGAAGGAGGTGGAGGTGGAGGAGAGAGGACGGAGCAGAGTTGAGAAACAGCAGAAGCACCCGGAAGCTGGAGAGCTGAGTAGGAGTGGAGGGCGACTTCTGCATATGGAGACAGGGAATAACAAGGACGGTGAGGCCGCCTCCAGATACACGCTAAGGACTAGGAACATAGGAGGTAAGCCAAATCTTCTTTCTATATCACCAGACACCCTGCCTGAATTACCACAAGGAGTTAAGACCGTTATCAAGGCAAAGAGGGGGTGGCAAAGAGTAAGCTCACAGGGTAGGGGGTCAGGGAAGACGATAGGTGGGAAAACTAACGAGGAGAAAGGCGCTAAAAAATCTGGTCTCCTGCCCACGAGAGTTAAAGTCACCCCCTCGCTTAAATCTTTCTTCCGAGTCCTTCCAAGCATGAAGAAAAACGGTGCAGGGAGTTCAAGCCCTAGTTCGGAAGAGCATACCCCTGAGTGTATATCCGAGAAGCCTGGAAGAAACACTAAAACAGTAAATACTATCACTGACTCGGGCAAAGGTGCTGATGGTTCTGACGAACTGGTGGAACTGTGTACGCCGAGGGGGGAGAACAGGACCCCCCAGGGAGATATTATAACAGTTCCAGTTGGCAATAGGTTCGCAGTGCTGGCGCTATCAGAAGACCAGGAAGCCCCGCGCCCAGAAGTGAATCAAGACAGGCCGAACATCCCGGGTAATACAGGTGTCGAACTGTCTGAAGCAAGTAAAGAGGTAGGAATGTCGCTGGCAGGCATTTTATTGGATTTAAAGAACGACATTAAGAAGCGCTTTGAGATATCAGAGGCCAATCAATTGGGCATACAAGCTTCTTGCTCTGAGCTAACACAGAAGCTGGATGAAGTCACCTTACGTACCAAGAAGCTGGAGGAAGAGGTTGGCGTAGTGAAGCAGGATGTTGAGAAAAATGTGACTAAGATCTCCAAACTTGGAAGACAAAATCAAATCTTAAGAGAAGATTTAGAGAGAATTGAGAACCATTCCCGTAGGAACAATTTAAGATTTCTAAATATTCCTGAAAACGAGGAAGGGTCAGACATGAAGTGTTTTATAATCTCGCTCCTACGTAAAACAATTTTGAAAGAAAAAGAGGAGATAAATCTTGAGTGTGAAATTCAGAGGGTACATAGAGAGCCGTTTCGGCGTAACTTACAAAGAACCAAACCCAGGAAGATTCTGGTAAATTTTCTCTCCTACACTATCAAGGAGGAGATACTCAGTAGCGCTTTAAAAAATGGGCCCTATGTGATAAATGGTTATTCCCTACTTGTTAGATCTGATGTCTGTAAGGCCACAGAGCAGAGGCAGTGGGTGTTAGGCGGAAAGATGGAGGAGCTCCGCAAGCTAGGAGCAAAAGTTCAGCTAAAATTCCCCGCAATGCTTCGTATTATGTGGAATAATCAAATGTATAATTACCGTTCGGTGGAAGATGTAGAGACATTAATTGACAGAATTAGTAAGGGAAATATTTCTAAATGACTGACAGGGCATAGAATAGATCGCTCTCTGAATAAATAGAAATGTACTAGCGGAATTCCCCTGATGGTAAGCCCATAGGCATTATTATGCCTGATAAGATAGGGAGGGTTCCCCAGGGTGGGTATGGGTGCGGGAGGGTGGCGTGGGGTGGTGGGGGAGCACGGGTGGGGAGCAGTGGGGAAAAAAAACAAAAAAAGTCCTCTGAATCTTTTATGCAGAAATATTTCAATAGTCTAGGTCTGAAGCGTGGATGAAATTTCTTGCGAAGCAGTTTGGCTATGGTTAACATTCCGAGTATTAATATTCTTACATAGAATGTGAATAGTCTTAGGTCCAGACCCAGACAGAGGAAAGTAATGGAATACCTAAAAAATAGTCACGCGCAAATTAATAATTTTACAGGAAACACATCTAGTTGCAAATGAAAGTAAGGAGCTGTTTGGGAGGTATGGTTGGGTTCAAAATTATATTGTCTCAGATCAACCGCAATGTTGTAAGGGAGTTGCCATTTTAGTGAGGAGTGGTTCTGGGATAGAAATTAAGGAGTCAAGTACGGACAGCTCGGGTAGGTGGGCTTCAGCCCGCTTAAAGTGGGCAGACAGGGACTTCTTATGTGTGGGATTTTGCGGGCCCAATGAGGATAACCCCCAACATATTGTAGATCTAGAACTCAGGTTGGCGGGAATCTCCGCTCCTGCAATTGTGGGTGGGGATTTTAATGTGTTGATGGATCCTGTGTTGGACCGCTCAACTAGGAGGGAGAGTGCATATGTCCCTAGAATGAGAAGTGCGCTGAAAAGTATGACACGGGACCTCGACTTAGTAGATGTTTGGAGACATTTGAAGGGGAAGGCGAGGGGGTATACGTACCACAGCAAAGAGCACCACCATTTCTCCAGGTTAGACTATTTTTTAGTCGATAGAGTTTTTGTACCGAATATTGGAAAGATCAAACATCTCCCTGCTCATATTTCAGACCACTCACCGGTAATGGTAACCTTACAAGCATCAGGGCAACAGCCACCTAAGAGATGGACCTTAAAGCGCGCTGTGCTTCTGGAAGAGGGTGTGGAGATGGCTCTGAAGGAAGCAGCAGTCGAGTATTTTGTAAATAACAAAGATTCTGCCTCCCCTGGAATTGTATGGGATGCCTTTAAGGCATATATACTGGGGATTTTAAAAAACCTTACATCTGTGAAAAATCGGGAAGAACGGATGGAACTAGAGAATTTGGAAAAAGAGATCGGGACTTTAGAGGAGGCTTTGTACTCTATAAACGAGGGGGAGGAGAAGGAGACGATCGAAAGGAGGTTGGAAGAGGTACAACTAGAATTTAAAATTAGGATAGAACGAAAGTGCAAGGCAAGATGGCAAGCAGCGAATATAAAGGAATTCGAGTATGGAGAGAAAGCAGGAGCTTTGCTTGCTTGGAAAGCTAGGGTGGAGAGATCAAGAAACGATATTAAGGAGCTAAAAAGTGATGTAGGAGAGAAGCTGGATAGCTGGGATGCTATGCAGGTACATATAGTAGCATTGTTTTCCCAGTTTTATACAGAAAGTATCACCCCTGACTCTGATAAGTTAAAAAAGTGGCTTAGCTCGCTTGACCTTCCGGTAATGAATGAAGAAGGAAAAGAAATGATGGAAGCCCCAATTACACAGGAAGATTTAAAGGGAGCACTTAAAAGATCGAAAAATGGGAAGGCGGCAGGGCTCGACGCTATCCCATCAGAAATGTATAAAATGGTATCAGACGAAATATTACCGGTTTGGGAAAGTTTTTTTTAACAAGATCTACAGAGGGGATGCGCAGGTTCCAGAATCTTGGAGGGAAGCTTCCATAGTTTTGATCTTAAAACCTGCTAAGGACCCGGTTAAGGCGGAATCGTATCGACCAATTTCCCTGCTAAATGCTGACTATAAGATCTTTGTCAGTATTTTGGCAGGGAGACTATCTAGAGTAATCTCTCAGCTGATACATGAAGACCAAAAGGGGTTTATCCCTGGGAGGCAAATGTGTGAGCAGATTCAGCAATTAATAGGCTGCATCGATATAGCTACAGAGAGATCTGCTCCCTTGGCGGTCGCCACATTGGATGCTGCCAAGGCGTTCGATCGAGTTTGCTGGGAGTATTTATGGGTGGTTCTGGAGGTTATCGGGTTTGGGCCCTTTTTCTTAACTACATTAAAAGCACTATATTATCGTTTCACGGCAAGGATTTTTTTTAACGGAGCTCTCACAAAGAGCTTTATGATTACCAGAGGGACGAGACAAGGTTGTCCCATTTCACCCTTGTTGTTTAATATATACATTGAGCCATTTGCTCAGGCGCTTCGTCAAGATGACCAGGTTAAGGCCTTCCGTGTGGGAGCATTTGAAAAAAAAATCGCCTTATATGCGGACGATTTAATAATCTATACAGCAGATCCTGGTACCACTATTCCAAGAGTAGAACAATTGGCAGACAAGTATGGGGCTTTGTCAGGTTACCTAGTAAATAGGGAGAAAACCGGGATTATGTGTTGGAACATCCCAGATTGGAGGGGAAGTGTTCAGAGAGAGATTAGATATTTGGGAATTAATGTTCTCAATTCATTGCAGGACATACCACAACATAATCTTGAGAGAATTATAAAGGATATTGAGAAAGTCCTAATTAGGTGGAGAAATCTCACATTAACGATATATGGAAGGGTTAACCTGATAAAAATGGTACCATTGCCAAAACTTACATTTCTTTTTAATTGTATACCTCTCACCTTCCCGAGTAGCTTAATAGATAAAATACAGGGTAAACTGGGCAGTTTTGTTTGGGCAGATAGGGGAGCACTTTTGTCCTGGAAGAAACTGCGGCGCAAACTAGCTAATGGAGGGCTCGCACTACCAGATGTAAAGTTATACTGTATGGCATTTCAGTTCAAGAATTGCAGAATCCTATTATGTACACCGGGGCACAGGGTGTGGGGCGGTTTGCTTGAGGAGATGATTAAAGAGTGGGGTGGGAAAGGGTTCTTGTTTAAATTTGGGGCAAAGAAATTAAAAAAAAAAAGTAAAATTAAAGACGTTGAAGGCAGCACTAATTTTGTGGGTCAGAATTAGGAATATACTAGGAATTGGATATTACTCAGGAGGGGCACCAATCTGGGATTCACCGGACACGCCGGAATGCTTGCAAGACCAATTGAGTATACCACCTAGGAGGGCAGGAATAGAGTCATGGGGGGAGCTGATGGTGATGAATGAGGTGGTGCCATGGGAAATACTTTGGACCAAGACAGGGGGGTCCCTTTCAAGGTTTAAGTATTTTCAGTTGTTGTCCTGGGGGGTGGCGAATAGGCACGAGACTGAAGGCTGTTGGGAGTTAGAAAAAAAACTGCGAAACGAAACCGTAATGAAGAAGGAAGTAAGTGGATGGTATCAGACATTCCTGGCATCTGAGGAGAAAAAAATCAAAGTACCTTATGAGATATGGGAGGAAGCGATGCAGACTTCTGAGATACAAAAGCTGTGGCATCTTTCTTTTAAGCTGCTCTATAAAGTAGTCAAACCGTCGAACTTAAAAAAAAATCACTTCTTTACGGCTAACAGGCTCTATTGGACACCACGTAAATTAGCAAAGTTTGTAACAGATGCTCCTCCAAAATGTCGCAGATGCGGTGTACTGAGTGCAGACGACAGGCATATGTTCTACGAATGCCCTTCGTTAAAGGAGTACTGGTCTATAGTGGAAAAGACCATAAATGAAATTTTGTGTACTAATATAAAAGTAAGTTTACTTTTAATAATGCTGGGAATAGAAGATAAGCTGCCCCTTACCAATGACAAGCAGGCCCTGCTCTTTTATCTAGTTCTCCTCGCGAGGCGAGAAATCTGCCTAAAATGGATTGAAGCTGCCCCCCCCCCTGGGATAGACTGGCTACAGGCAGTAAAAAGAACTTGTAAAATGGATACAGATTTGGAGACTAATACATATTCTAAGATTTGGGAGGCTTTCCAGAACTGGAGTGGCACCACAAGAATCTAAAATCTAACTCTATCTGTCCAATGATTACACCTGCGTGGTTTGTGTATCCCGGGTGCTGGAAGGGCACGTGCGCAGGGCTATTGAACTACTGCAAAAGCCTGGGGAGGTACAGAACGGCTGGCAGGCTATTTGCATACAATGGTGATATGAGGACATAAAAAAAAAAAAAAAAAAAAGCACATCGAGAGCTTTGCTTGTAATAAATACAAAACTAATTGCTATACGGTCGATGGTTTAACCGTATCGACTTGCCTTAGGCATCTTACTCGCAAACACAGGGCAGAGGTTGCCAAAATGCTTAAATTAACTCATTACTGTACATACATACCTGACTAGAGTAGGGAAAATGAAGGCTTCAAAAAGAATATTTCAGGGTTAGAACCTGAATTAGGTGAATTGGAAACACCAAGTTTGTTTGAAAATTTTGGAAAGGGAGTTGTCACAATTGGAAATTGGTTTTCAACAGCATTAAAGGGTATATTTAAGGCTATTCTAATGCCAATATAGTGGGGCTTTTTCTAATATTTCTTTATGCACTATTTTTGAGCTGCAAATACATATTTCGCAAGAAAAGGAAAGGTTGGAAAAGAAATTGTATGAGAAGGATTCAGGTTTGAGGGGCATTATGAATGACGATTGCATGAACTCTTTGAAATTCAGGGGCTTGAAAAGAAAAAGACTAGGCTCAACAGACGATGAAAGTGCACTTTGAAATGGACTCACATCCGAAAACTTGATATGTGATGATTAATAAAATCATCAGACGGTGGTTTGAGGAAGTTTACATTTTTGACAATAATTTACCAAATGACAATGTAGAAATGTGTCTTATCTTTAATGTAGGAAATGCGTGTCAATATAGAGGTTAGAGAAAATGTGCTTTTATTAATTGTACAAAAAGAGAAAAATGCTGCATATTTCAGCAGAAAGCTCCCATTTATGTCGTTCTTTCACTGCTAGGCCTCAATATTTTCTGTTATTCCTTCTTTTCCCTTTAATAAAAAGAAATGCCTTTTTGTAAATGTTGATTTAACGTTCTAATTGAACCGTAGAACCTAACATCTGGGGAAAAGTTCTCTGCAGCCAGGAAACAAGGAGTTCTTCTTCACAATTTGTTTGCTGCAAAATGTTTTTTTTCCCTTCCTCACACCATATGACTTCATCGTATTTTACATAGTTTCCTCTGCCACATGCTTATAATGAACCAGTATATTTCTATTCATCCGAGTCTCATGATCTAACCAGGACATGCTAGATATTAATGTTTCATTTAATAGAGCAGCCCATTGTTACATAATGGGACACTGAGCAGCTAACAGAGTAGGCTTGAAAAGGTTCTCATGAGAACCTTCCTAGATGTATCTTTTGGTAATACGCTGTAGCAACATTCAAATAACAACATGTCGACATGGACGTTTACCATGGGAATCGAGAGAGATGATGACGGACCTTTGGAAGATCCTTTACCATTTGCTTGAGATGATCCAACATCCAGAGTTTGCAATATGTTTTGTGTTTTTCTATATAGTATGTGTTCCTAGTTAGAAAGGCAATGCATTCTATGCACATCTTCCCCTGCCATGCTCTCTAGCACTTGACTGTGCTACTCCTGCCTGAAATTGATGTGAGCTACTGCTAACAGTGATTTCCTGTTATTCTGACACCTTTTAGAAGACTTTCTCCAAGCTGATCATAGCTACTGCTGTGATTATTTCCTTCTACCTGTGTTAACATTTGTTACTGCAGCTGTTAGGGAACTCAGCTGAGTTTCCAGAACTACTCCTTATGGGGAGTTCGACCTCTTCTAGCTATTAACCTGATGCTTCAAATTTTCCCTTGCTCTTTTCCAAAGGAATTGTTTATGGGTTCTGGCTAGGATAAGTTAGGTCCTTTTAGATTACGATAGGGATCAATTCCTTTATGGAACATGCTGTTATTTTGTATGCTAATTCTAACCAAACTTTTCTTGATATTTCTGTAAACAGACTTATTTAATCTAAATAAAAAGACAAAATACAGACTAATCTCTTAATGAGAAAATACAACTTTTAAAACTTCTCCAAACCTCTCATCATTAACTGAACATTAAATATTATAAGTTGATGATTAATTTAGAAAATGTTGCTCAAATATGAATTTACCTTGAAAAAACAAAAGACAAGAGGCTTATGGCAAAACAGGAACAGTTGATTTAATTAAACACTTCGGCCGGGAGCACAATTACGGAAGCGGGTTTGAGGACTGTATCAAAGTACAATCAATCTGAGTGTGGTTTTATACAATTTTTGGGTACCATAAAAATACTTCCGCAAACCTTGTTTGGTAAAGGAATCCGGGCCTTGTCTGTGGAGTAGTAAATAAGGCTCATGATAACAAATGCAGGTGGGCCTCGAACTTGCGTGGACACAATGTGTCCAGACATTCGGCATGAGGGGTGTGTGATCATGACGTGTACTGTGTGTTCTGTGTCCTAATTTGCTATGTGTTCTAACTTTGTGTGTCATCTGACTTTAGGATGTTTTGGGAATGCGCACACCACTCTGGCCATGTGTGCTTTATTGGGGGCCAATCTCTCTGGACCATTGTGGTGATGCTGCACTTATCTGGAGGATGGGCCTGAGTTTCCTCTTTGCGTGTTTGTCTGCCGGCTACATGCAACCCCGCCTGTAACCTGTCAATCAGTTGCCTCGTGCCCAGACTGCAGAGTCTGCCTGACCATGTATTTCTGAGTTGGGGTTGATGCAGAGTTCATGACAGGAAAATGTGTTAATAGTGATGCGATTTAGCTCGTATATACGAGTGTATTATTATAAAGATTAGCATTGATGTTATCAATATTAACATTCCCCCCTCTAGTTAAACTTTCAAATGGATTATCTAACCCATACTTCATGACAGTCTCATTATTGGGGACATGTTGTTCTTCATTTTTGACCACTACTATTTTCCTAGTTACTTGAATTCTGCCTAGTTTGAAGATTGCATTTTTACAGCAGGAAACCCCTAATTGTAGGAAATCACATAAGAACAATAAAAATATGAAAACAGGCAATAGTGATGCGCACAGTCCGGTCAGCCAACGGGGGAGCCAGGCAAACCAGTTCAATTACAGAGCCTCCTCACGCCTGTCTCTTTAGAAACGGTGCAGTGCTTGGATGGCAAGAGTCAGAGTTCCGTTATCAAGGTCGTTACCTGATATAAAAATGCAGCAGGATGCACCGATCTTGGAAAACGCCCCTCCCTCCATTGCAGTCATTAAGTTCAACTCAGGGGCCGTGGCCTGCAGGAGCAACATGGTGGATGTGCTCTAAAGCAGCTCTGCCGCATATCCCTGTAATCTGACATATTTCTGCGTGGTTGCTCGGCATCTGATACGAGATGCCCCGGTGGAGTTCCTTACTCACCTCGGGAGTCCCGACTTTTGGTGGTGAAGGCTGGAGATGCGTTGATCGAGCGATCGGACTGTGGGAGACGGCCTGGAGCTGGAATCAGGCCTGGAGACGCACTCACCAGCCGGCGGTACAATGTCGGAGAGCTGAACGAGGAGACCACAGAAGTTGAAGCTGAAAGGGAGCGCAGCAGGAGGCGAAGAATTTTCACCCTGGAGCGGAGACACGGCATGAAAGGCAGCCGGTGAGTAGTAGGAGGCGCCGCATCTGAGAGCTGCGAAGGCGGACTGTGACACAGACATTGGTGCCTGTCGCGCGCTGGCTGAGCCCTGGGCCCGAGGCAAGAAGCAGATGTGAGAGGCTGGACCGGGGACACAGTGGGTGAGCGCCCGAAAGCAGTTTACCAATGTGTAGCCTTGTTGGTTGGGTGCGCCTGCCCGGCATGCGAGGTGCAAGAGATGGGAGGCCCCTGCTGAGCTAGGAGTGGAGCCCTCGAACTCTGACTGGGCAGCTGCGGTTTTAGTCCAAGGGGGCAGTGTACATGTCAAGTGCTGAGGAAGTGACACCACTGGAGTCAACAGACAGCAAAGATTATGTCTGGGAGTCGGGCCCTGTGTGCAATAAGTGAATCCCTGTGGAGGGCGCGCTAGGCCCATAGCACATGGCTGCTACCTACAGAATACCGGAGCCTGGGTCCTCTGTATTGGGCACCGAACGGAGCCAGAGACCCGCGGCTCCAAGGCGCAAATCAGGTGCAGGTTAATTAAAGACCAGTGCCACATAGACTTATCTACCAAACACCACGGCACACAAATGGATGGACCAACCCATTAAGACCACCTGGGATGGTTGTTAACACCGAATACTCGACGGGTTGAGATATTGGCTCTCTCTTGAGATACTGCTACTGTCAGAACAGCACCGCAGGACACGCTGATCATTTACTAGGTCTGTGTTTGCCTCACTCTCTGCCACACTGGATGGACCTGCGAGGGGGCACAGGTTTGCTGGGCAAGCTTGATAACGCGACCACAAAGATGGGTCGTTGAAAGGATAGCGTACCTCGAGCCTCCTCTCAAAACTCAAGTACCACTGACATGGAACAAACGCCGCATGCAAAGCAATTTTGAATGCCATTAAGAGATTCCCGAGTGTCGCTAGAATCCAAAATTGACAAAGTAGCAGCAGACTTGACGCTATTGCACGCAGACCATAGGAAGTTGAAAGACCGCGTCACCTACGCGGAGCAGGATATAGCAGACCTCAAGCCAGCCACAGACTTCATCGAAAAACAACGAAATGCACATGAGGCCAAGATACGCTACCTTGAGGATTGAGTGGAGGATGTGGAGGGCCGCTCTAGGCAGAACAATATCAGTCTGATTGGCTTGCTGGAGAGGGCGGAGGGCCAGGACGTGGTTGTATTCATGGGACAATGGCTAAAAGACATTCTACCCTCTTCATCTCTATCCCCATTCTTCACCATAGAGCGGGTGCATCGCATCCCCTCCAGGAAACCAGCGCCCCGCCCACTGATTTTCAAGGTGTTGCATTACAGAGACAGAGATATGATACTGCAAGAAATTAGAAAACTCCCAGAAATTAAAATAGAGAATGCGATAGTCCTGTTTTTCGCGGATTACACACTGAGAGTGCAGCGCCAAAGAGGCTCTTTTTTGCAAGTAAAACAGAAGCTTCGGCAGCTGGACATTCAATACTCGCTGTTATACCCGGCTGGGCTCTGAGTGGTGTCAGACGGTAAGACACGTTTCTTCGACACACCACAAGATACATGGGACTGGCTGGAAACCACGGGTCAGTTTTCGGGTCCTCGCCCGTCGGGCATACCCAGAAATCGGAACGGCACAGCAACCGGATCTAGGACTCGCAGCCGACGGAACAAAAAACGACTGTCCAGCCTGACTGCAATGCCAGATCTAGAGCAAATCATGCAGGAGCGGCAGGAGGCCGTACGCGAAGCTGAATGCATAGCTGTGATCTCGTAGATGGCTAGCAAAGACGAAACTTCAGTCCCCTCTTCTGGAGACGAGGGCTCGTCGGTGGCAGGCCCATCGGACACTGCTTCACTAAACCTGCCGGATGTAATGCCACAGACTTCAGATGATATTGTTTGACATTCAAGCTGGTACTCCAGGCCTGTGGCAGCCCTGGACGCCGGTTCCTCAATGCAAACTGGTACTTTTAGACTATTACATTGGAAATCCCAAAGGGGTAAAAGACCTAGTTAATGTAGAAGGTACTGCTCAGTTCCTCAGAGGCCGCACTTTCACTCTGTAAGCACCAACGCAACACCTTACACCAAAACTAGGGGATCCTACCATGACAAACCCGGCAAGGTTCCGCACCCCTTCTCTCCCTTTCTCACACAGGGAACTAATTGGTTGCGCGGGAAGATGGCCTTCCTTCTACAGTTTGTGCAGCTCCTGTGGTTAATGGTGACCACCCTTTTGGTATTCCTCTATTGCCACGTTGGCTTTTTAGTTTTACCCCTAGTTAGATGGGCATTTTTGAGGGGTGTGTATGAAGACGCCTGGGGTAGCCAACATAAATATGTATACACATGCATTGACCTTGCAGTGCTCCCATCTTCCCCTATAGAAGTGCCATGACAGAACATAAGATAATCACTTGGAATGTGCGCGGCATCCACACGCCCTCTCGCCGATATGTGGTGTACTCCTATCTTAAGAGGCACAATGTACGCATTGCTTTCCTACAGGAAATGCACCTATCTCGGACTGAGACAGCTAGATTGCAGCAAAAGTGGTGGGGCCAAGTATTTGCCACAGATTTTTCCTCTTTGGCCCGTGGGGCTCTGGTTTGGATTCACCCAGGTACCCCATTCCTAGTGGAGGAGGTTGTATTGGATAAAGAAGGCAGATATGTGATTCTAAAGGGTAGACTAGATGGGCAGCATCTCCTAATAGTTAATGTATATGCCCCAAATGTAGATCAGGCATATTTCCTGAGATCACTCTCACAGGCATTAGCTAAATGGTGTGACATACCATGGCTGATAGGGGGAGATTTTAATAGCGTCATAGACACAGAGCTAGATAGAACTTTGAGCGTAATACAGGCATCATCTGCACTAGTGGAATGGGATACTTTAAAAGTTACGTTGCGAGGAATATGCCTGGGGATGGGATGTGGGAAGAGGAGACAAATAGAGTTAGAGCTGCAGGAAGTAGAAAAGGACTTGCTAACACTAGAGACACAAGTGATAGCAGAGGCCCCCAGTTCAACCAGTTTGCTGGAAGAGCGCAACAAACATTCAACACTATTAGAGCATCTTAAATGTCTAAATTATGCGGCACATTCAGCGAAAATACATGACAAAGCATATTGCTCTGGGCCTCTTCTTGCCTGTCTGATCAAACAAGACCAATCATCAGGCTCTATCACAGCGCTCAGATCCCAGGATGGAGGGCTAAAATATACGCAACATGAAATTCGCAATGAGCTGGCCACGCATCTCACACAATTATACTAGTCAACACTGGAAGCATCTGAGACAGACATATGCGTCTTCCTAGACAGCCTTGGCTTCTCCAAACTCACACCTGAGCAATACCTGGAACTAGAAGCCCCACTCACACAGGAGTAAATACGTGGCACAATGCATGTCTTAGCTTCTGGGAAAGTTCCGGGCCCAGATGGCTTTCCGCCAGAGTTCTATAAAACATATGCTGATATCTTGATGCCACAACTGCAACGAGTTGACACAGAGGCATTGCAATCTACGTGCCTCCCAGTCTCCCTTACTGAAGCTACACTAATCACCCTCTTGAAATCAGATAGAGATCCCAAATATACAGGTGCATACCGACCCCTGGTGTTATTGAACGTGGTCTATAAAATACTAGCAGGAGTCCTGGCAGGATGGCTAGCGCCAGTCACTCCACATCTCATTTATACGGACCAGAAGTGGTTCGTACCGGCTCGTAACACTTCGTTCAACATATGTAGGCAGTTTCGGGTAATGAGGAACGCCACAGGTGACAAGCCAGAGGCGAGCTGTCTAGTGTTAGACCTAGAAAAAACCTTTGACACCGTTGAGTGACCATATATGTTTGCGGCACTCCAGAGATACGGATTGGACCATACTTTTTAAGCCTGGTCAAACTGCTATATGGTGCTCCAACAGTAAGGGTTCACACAGGTTCCTTGTTTTCACGTCCCATAAAGATCTGCAGGGGCCCCAGGCAAGGATGTCCCCTCTCGCCCTTAATCTTCTCTCTGGCAATGGCCGCATGGCAATGGCCATGCGGCAATCTGCAGAGCACTGGGGCATTCAGTTAGGCATGGAGAGGCATGCTATATCGCTTTATGCAGATGACAGTTGTACCTCAGAGACATTCAAGCAATACCTCCAGTCATAACTGACACACTTAAAACTTTTGCGAGACTATCATGGCTGCGTGTTAACTGGGGGAAATCATGCCTATTCCCCTTTGCTCCTAATGCAACAGCCCCCCATTGGTGGTTGATGGCACGCCGGTGGCGTGGCAGCCAGACATGTTCCGCTATTTGGGAATAAGGATATATCATACGGATCGGGACATACTAAACGGCGACCTTACTAGAGCAGTCATGGCTCTGATGGCACAGATAGAGTTATGGAAAACTCTCAGTCTCTCAGTGGCAGGTAGGGGGGTGCTCATTAAAATGGCTGTGCTGCCATGCCTGCTATACCATTTTACTAACCTCCCTCTTTATTTACCAGCGTCCTTTTTCCGCTCGTTAGAAGTCACAATGCGAGCCCTTACCTGGAACAAAACACTTTGCAGTGTAGCGCTTGCAAAATTATATTTGCCCCAGACTCAGGTAGGGCTGGCTCTACCAAGCATGGAACATTACTATTTAGCATCCCAAATACAATGGGTAGCGGGTTGGTTGACGGAACTACACTTAGCAGACACAGCGGGGAATGGACCTCCGTACACCGTAGTCATGCTTTTGCACATTTTTCACCCATGCACTAGGCCGCTTAGGTCACTTCCTCTACTGGTGCAGGTTGCCCACAAATGTTTCCGACGGGCCTTACATCTAACCAAACACATCACCCCATATGCACCAGCTATTCCGATACTAGGCATGCCAAGGGGCGGCGACAGAGTTAGAATAGCAGAGCTTGCAGCCTGGCACGCGGTAGGGGTACACACGTTAGGAGACCTTTATAACGACGGTGCTCTACAGACATTTGAAGATCTGATAAACGAGGAGGTAGTCCCACCAGGGCTCTTTTTAAATCATGCATCATGGGTGGGCATACTGAAGCGCCACTGGGGTGACATTCTACAAGAGCCTCAAACACACTTATTAATGCAATATATACATGTATTGGGCACAGGATGACATCTTACTAAGTGGTTTGCGGAGGCTCTTAGAACACACACTGCAATTGATCTGGCACCCCTGCGGAGCCATTGGGAGGTGGATTTGACCCATCCATACACGCCTAAAGAATGGAATATGATGCTGGAAAGCCCCAAATTGATACCCAGGAATACCAGGTTCCGCCTGATCCAATTATATATAGTTCACCGACCATACCTCTCCCCGGACAAACTTAACAGGTACTTCCATAAGACAGATGCATGCTGCCTGCGCTGTAAGTTAATTGACGCAGACTTCATACATATGCTCTGGTCGTGCCCCAAACTACTTATTTACTGGAGGGGAGTGATACAGCTTTTGTCCACATGCAGTGTCAGGGAACTCCCTGATACATGGGAAGCCTGTATCACAGGGATATTTGTCAGGAAAAAGAAACACAGAGCCACTTCCAGATTTGTAGATCTAGGATTGGTGGTAGCCAAGAGGCTTATCACAAGACGCTGGAAAGCAGTAGACCCCCCTACTCAACAAGCCTGGACTCAATCCATGCTGAACTGGGCCAAAGCGGAGGGAACTGCCCTGTATAGGGAAGATACCCTAAGATTACGCAAATATCCAATTTCAAACCCATGGAATGTAATTCTAACATCACTCCAACTAGAATTAGCCGCAGGAGACTCTATGGATGACCCAGATGTAGAGCGTCCTGAACCACACACATTACAGCACAGAAGTCATCACAAAGCATGGTCTGGTGCGCATATTAACTGTTACACATAATAAGATCCAATGCAGGGCTGGGGCAATGCAATTGAATGCTCTAGGTCACAGGAGCCACACAGCAGATGTTGGCACACACCCTCTCTATCAGTTAGGCCCATCCCCTTTTCTCCCCTTATGTTATATGTGTTTTGTTCTGACATAGCTTTCTGGTCAATAGCCTCCGGGGGTACAGCACAGTTCCAAGGTGGTGATAAGATTGATCGAACCAAATACGCGTGCTTGCAGTTAGCCAACATACGCACATATGTAAGGGAATACTGTCTTTGTTACATGGCAGGATTGTTCAACAAGATTTGTTCAATGTAAGGCACAAATGTAATGCTGACAGACATCTGTATGCACATTACTTGTAAATCTACAATGGTTTTGACATGCATATAATGTTTCTTCTTATGGTTATGTTTCTGTGAGAAACACTTAAGATTGTAATATGTATAATTACTCCAAAAAGTTAATAAAAACAGATAAAAAAAAAAAAGTTCAACTCATTTTGATGTTGCATCACCATTAGGCGGATGGCTCTTAGTTCTTGCTTGATCACATTAACGCCGAGCTCAGTGCTGTTCGTCCTCTTGAACATTTCTCACCTGGTTATTTGCAACAAGCGGGCATTTGCTTTCGTCTTCACTGTGAAGAAGGGTATGGACCCCCCTGCATTGATTTGCATGTCAGAAAACAGTCCGAATTCTTCCTGAATGTCCTTGTACTGAGCCCAGCCAAAATAATAAGCAGTTCTTTTTTCTCGAGCCTGATGCAACAGAGTCTTTAGCGGGTGTTGGTGCAACTCTGACAGATCTTCTCCGAGGATGACCAGGGTCAGTGTGTATGGTGACAAGGGAACAAGGCCACGCCACCCAAGGACGAGCTGAGGATAGCCAAACTCGCCACCTTACCAGTAGATATCAATTAGCGTGGAGGTGCCTCATTGCATGTCCGGAATATGCAGTACTGTGCCACAGTTCTCATTTGTCCCCAATGGAATGGTTCCTTTACCCCTGAAACACAACGAATACAGTGTAAGTTTCCGTACAATTAAGGGTTGCCCCATCCCTTCTAACCACGTATACCTTTTCACCTCAGTATTCCAGATTTCCTGACTTGGGATATCTGTGCTGTGGTTCAACACTCTCCTATAAGACTTGTTTCCCTTCATATCATCGAGGTGGATGGCCCTACACTGGAACTCCATGTCTGGGGTCCATTTCATATTGAGGACACAGAAATGCTAAGGGCCATCATGGGAACACAGATGGAAGCAGGAGCAAACATGTTTGTGCATTGCTGTGGTGGGTTTGCTACCTCCAAGAATCTCTTTTCTTTAAAGCCTTGAGGCCAAACAGTATCCTCCCCTATGGTGCCCCTCCTGCGCATCCTATCTAGCATCCTATCTAGCTCGGTCTGAATGTCGCTAGGCTCAGTGAAAAGGTACAATGCTGTAGGATTGGTCTTGTATCAGGTCAGATTCACTATTACTCTATGGGGTTCTACTCTGTTGGGTTGTATCTTGGCCCTAATCCTACATAGGTATAGGCGGAGAAGGAGTTTTGCTTTTTTCAGGGGCTACCTCTTGGGACAAGTAAAGCCTGTCTGCTCCTACTGCATGCGGAATCAGCGAACAGACGTAGCATGACCTGGATGTTATCTTGGAGTCCACGGTGGTCATGTGCTGATACCACATGTTGTGTAAGAGGGCGCTTTGTATTGTGTGTTGAATGCTAGTGTTGGAGTCAGTGAAATTATAAGTGATGTGGGAGAGGTCCCAACGCAAGCGTGGTGAAAACTTCGGGGTAGACTCCATCAGACTGTATTTCTATATTTACGTAACTGCTGAATCCACTCAAGATATATGGGGTAAAGTGCTAATTTCAAGCTGTGTTGAAGTTGGAATGTATATAGGTTACCACAGCCAGTCATTATAAGCCACCAGATCCTTTCATTAGTGGATCAGAAATTGGACAAAAGGAGAGTTATTATTTTGATTTCTTGTGTTGCCTTATTGTGTTAATTTATTATTTTGGATTGTTGTATTTGTTTTTTAATTTACTTTGAATTGCAGGAACGGCAGTCAACATGTGTCAACCTCCACAATTTTTATCAGAACGAGGAGAACCTGTGTTGCCTTGAAAGAAGTGGAGGCGTCTTTTTGACTCTTACTTAGTGGCGATAGGTGGGTAAAAGTTCTCTGCAGCCAGGAAACAAGGAGTTCTTCTTCACAATTTGGGCATTGAGGGTTGCAACCTCTATGAAAGTCTTGACCCTATAACGGTGGGAAATGGCAAAGGAGAACGCAGGGACCTGTACTAGATGTCAATATTTATGTTACAGACGCACTTTGGGCCCAGCATCAATGTAGTCATGGAGAGATACAAGTTTTTCATGAGGGTTCAGGCCAAATGGGAGGTTGGGAACTATGTGGCGGCATTGAAGTCCCTTGCCTAAACTTACGATTTTGCTGACCAACAGATTCCCTCATCAGGGACCAACAAGTGCGCTGTACCAACGATCCCAAGGTACAAGAGAGCTCATTAGCTAAAACTTCCCTGTATGAGGCTATTGGCATTGTAGAAAGCATGCAACACACATACAGCTGGGTTAAGGAAATTCGTAATATCCCCGCCTTTACTTCCAACTCTAGTATTGTGAAGGTGACGGAATATGATCAAGAGTGTAAGGACTATGATAACTGTCCTACAGCTATACAAAAGATAGCAGAGAAACATGAGAAATCTAAGACTAACCAAGGAGTAGCAAAAGATTCAAAATTCAAATGTTTTAAGTGTGGCAATCCAAACCACATGTCAAACTACCGAACTGCTATGCTCAGAATGCTTTCTGTAGAATTGCAGAAAAAGGGGGCACTTTGCATGCGTGTCCCCCAACATGCTATACTAAGTGTGACCAATTCTATTTGTGTAACTAAGCACCCTGGGGATGTTGATAGTGGTTTCATAGAAATGCCCAAATGCGATGTTGTCATTGGCGGTAAGACGGTACCTGTTCTGGCAGATTCTGGATCTCCGTTCACCTTAGTTGATGATAATAATTGAGACAGAATATTTGGTAATGAGGCTGTCACATTTTGTCCCCCTGACATTAAGCCGATAATGATGGGTAGAGCATTGACCTGTTGGGTTACACCGCACAGACCATTAATTTTAGAGGCAGATGTGACCAAACAGGGGGACAATCTTCCAGGCTGGCGACACCAGAGAGATCTGGAAATTACATTGAATCCCAATTCGCCTGAGCAGGTTATGCTGGTGGCACATCTCAGTGATGATGCAAATGTCGTGGAGGAGTTACACAAAGTTTTTAAGGATGAGTTGGGGTTGCTGAAGGGGTTTGAGCATAAGATCATCTTATAAGCAAAGGCTCAACCTGTGTTACACAAGGTAAGGAGGGTACCGAACCTTATGCTGAAACCCTTGCAGGAGGAGTTAGACAAATTGCAATGTCTAGATGTGATTGAAGAAATAGAATCCTCGGAATGGTTGGCCACCATCGTTTTGGCCTCCAAGGACAATGGAGGGAAGATCAGAATATGTGTTGACCTGAGAACCTCAACCAGTGTATCTGGGTCGACCTCCAGCCCCTACCGAACATTAATGAGGCACTGGCAATGCTAGGGGGGCAAATATTTTCAGCGTCATGGACCTATCATCTGCCTACCATCAGGTGTTGCTGCACAAGGAATCCCGGGCATTGACTTCTTTTGTCACACCTCTGGGGGCATTCAGGTTCTGTAGAATGCCTTTTGGATTAGCCTCGGTGGCTGCGTGCTTTTAGAGGTTGATGAAGTAGGTTTTGTCCGGTATAAGATCAGTCATGTATTTCCAAGATGATATCTTAATATATAGTAAAGACAGATCAAGCCATGACGTAGCTCTCAAGGAAGTTTTATTCAGACTAAGAGAACGGAGACTCACCCTCAAGAGGGACAAAGGCAGATTCAGGGTTGGAACAGTCTCTTATCTAGGACACACCATTTTGAGGGATGGCATTAGCTCAAAGTTGGAATTAGCTGATGCTATAACACAGGTGCCTGCACCCAGTGACAACGACCAAGTCAGGTCATTCTTAGGTCTTTCAGAATACTAATCTAAATTTGTTTGTAATTTTGCCTGTGTGGTGCAACCTCTGAGACTCTTACTCACGAAGGGTGTGGAGTTTGTATGGTTCCCTGAGTGTGTAGAGGCTGTTACCAAAATGAAGAATGAAATAGCTCGCATGTCTACATTGGGGCACTTTGATGTGACCAGAAAAGCAATCCTTACCACAGATGCCAGTTTGAAGGGATTGGGAGCAGTCCTTTCTCAAATGACTGAGGTTGAAGAAAAGGTAATAGCTTTTGCCTTGCTCTCGCTCAAGGGGGCCGAGGAATGCTACTTAGTGGTAGAACGTGAAGTATTAGCCTGCATATGGGCTGTAAACCATTTCAGATTCTTTTTGTGGGGGTTACCATTTACCATAAAAACTGACCACAGGCCTTTGGTTCAGATATTTGCATGTAGGCATGCAGGAAACCCTACTCCCAGAATAAAAAGATTCATAGCAACTGATTACCTATCTAGGATGCCTTTAGACTAGGAAATTGTGCCTGTTATGGAGCCATCAATTAAGTGGGTCATGGAACCAGCTCTGAGCAAACCAGAATGGGAGGCTGGGGTGTCCAATGATGAATGACGCAAGTGGGTATTGGATTTGGTGGTGAAGGGTTTGCCTGTCATCAACAAGGTGCCTGAAGATGTAAGGTCATTTTGGAATGGACAGGACGAACTGAGTATAGTGTATGATGAGCTGTAAAGGAGTGAAAGATTGGTTTCCCCGGCGGAGTTACGGGAGAAGATCATTAACCTGGCCCATGAAGGTCATTTGGGCTGGAACTTAAACAAGGCCAGGGTGAGGGCACTGCACTGGTGGCCTGGTGTGGACAGGCAGGTCGAGGAAGTAGTCAGAGATGTTATACTGTGTGCTGGGAATGATAAGTCAAAAGCTGTCAGAACTACTCCTTTATCCCCTGTGGAGGTTTTTGTGGAACCTTGTCGCAAACTGGCATTGGACATTGTGGGTCCATTTGAGGTGTAGCATCCAATTGAGAGGTTAATATTGGTATTGGTGGACTACCTTTCTAAGTGGGTGTCGGCATGTTGTGTTAGCTCTATTGTGACTAAAAGTGTTTTGGATTTTTTGAGGGATGTCTTTGCTTGTGATGGCATTCCTAGGACCATTGTAACAGATAATGGTGTTCAATTCACTTCGCAAGAGATGAAGGAGCTTCTGGAGGACTTGTCTATTATGCATCACCGTACTGCTCTTTATGCACCACAAGCTAACGGTCTTGTGGAAAGCATGAACCGTTTGGTGAGGGCATGTGTGCAAACTGCAGTGGAGAGTGGTAAGCTGTTGAGGAGGGACCTGCATGAAAAATTGTGGGCTCATCATAATACTCCCAACAGTGTGACAGGAATTTCTCCCTTCCAAAAGCTCAAAGGTTGAATTGGTGGTTCCAAGTTGAACTCATCATGGTTGTTAATGTGGGTGTGGCAAGTTTGTCCTCACACAAAATCAGGGAATACCAGGGGAAGTACAAAAGACGCTTTGATGAAAAGCATAGAGTGAAGTGCAATAAATGTGAGAAAGGGGAGATCGTTTTTGTGAAGAAACCTTTTTAGACTCCTAAAGGAGAAACGAAATACATTGGTCCCAAACAAATAATTGAGGTAAAGAAAAATGTTGTGGTGTTAAGTAGGGGTGAGGTGTGGAGCATGTCCAGGTTATCAAAATGCAATCACAACCTTGACCTGACCATTGATGAAGGGAGTCCTAAAGCAGCTGAGGTGGGAGACAAGAGTGCTGGTTGCTCGCGGGATAACGCAGGGTGTTTGCAAAATGCTCCCAGATTCAGGAAGACACCTACGTATCTCAAGGATTATCTCTTGAAGTTATTTCTACTCCTCAAGTCTTCTGCTTGTGCTAAGAATTATTTTGTGTAATTTTAACCTTTTCTTCCAGATACCCATTTTATGTTGTATCTGCTATCGGTCCCCATGCTTCATATAGGTTAATTTAGTTAGTAGTCATGATTATAACATATTTTCTTTAGTATTGTCTTCTCTTAGCATGTTTTACTTCTGGTTTGCCTTTTTCCTGTATTTGTTTTAGATCAAAGTGTGCCTAATGCATTCTTGCATTGTTATCTTTCATTCCACCAACACAGTTCATCAGTTTTTCTATGTTTGAGGGGGAAGATGTGTTGTAACCTGCTGTTGCCTCTTTAACCCTGATGCAACTCATAGAGTTCTGTGGGCATCATGTAGAACTGTAGATGTCCCTGGCAACCACTGGTCAGTTGGAATGTGGCTGACTCAGAAGTGGCTGTGTAACCTGTGGTGGATGCCATTAAAGAGAGTTATGCAAATCCTAGGGTGATCATCCCTCTCTCTTAACAGTCTGTTTAAAAAAACTCTGAAATTCACTGAACAAAACCTCAGTTAAAGTGCAGTCATGGTTACACAACAAAGAAAAAAAATCACAGAAATTTGCCACTTATACTTCAGTAAACTAACCATAACTAGCACCCCCGTTATGCACTGTATATGCCATTACATATTACATCACTCATGACATTAAATGACATCATTGATAACATCACTGATGCAAGCTCAAATGGCATATACGTATATATTCACTAAAAAAAACAAAGTTAGACTCAGGTTTCACTCGTGCAAAACCACTGAAATTCAGGTGTTATAGTTAGTGAGCTAACTATAACTTGCGCTGCCGCAATGCACTGCTTATGACCTGACATATTACATCACTCATGACATGGTCAGTGACATCACTCATGACATCTCAAATTACATCACTGATGACATCCTCCAGTGACTGTGAGTGTTTTAAAAAAGTTTATGAGTGTTAAATATATATATTGGTGAATCAGTGGGTGTATGAGTGCGTGTTTGGATGATTCAGTGAGTGCGTGACTGATGTATAAGTGAGTGATAAGGTGTCTCAGTGAATGTATGGGTGAGTGACTGGTTGTGTGAATGTCTGTATCAGGATGTCAGTTGGTGTCTAAGTGGGTGCATGGGTGTGTGAGTGGGTATGTGAGTTTCTGCATGGGTGAGTGATTGGTTGTCTGAGCACCTCTATGGGTGTCTGAGTGTCTGTGTGGGTAGGTGAGGGTGCGTGTGACTGCCTGTATGGATGAGTGACTGGGTGAGTCAGTGGCTGTATTGACTAGTGAGTGCGTGTGTGAGGGTCTGTATGGGTGAGTGAGTGAGTGTATGGCTGTGATGGTGAGTGAATGTGTGTGTCAGTGGTATATGGGTCAGTAACTGGGTATGTGAAAGGCAGTATAGGTGAGTGATGGGGTATGTGACTGTATGGGTGATTGAGTGAGTGTGAGAGTGGCTGTATGGGTGTGTGCTTGTGTCAGTGACTGTATAGGTGAGTATGTGTTAGCATCTGTATGAGTAAGAGAGTGTGTTTGTGACTGTATGGATGAGTAAGTGGCTGCGTGATTGACTGTATGAGTGAGTGAGTAGCTCTATGGATGACTGACTCATTGTGTGAGTGGCTGTGTGGGTGTATGCGTGGATATGTCAGTGGATGTATTAGTGAGTGGGTGGGTATATGAGTGGCTGACTGGGTGAGTTGATGTGTGTGTTGATCCATGAATCAGTGAGTGGCTGTGTAAGTTCAGGTATGGGTGTGTGAATGGGTTTGAGAATGGTAGTATGGAAGTTGGAGTGGGTGTATGAAAGGTTATAAGGGGGGGTGTGAGTGGGCACGTCAGAGATTCTGTGAATGATGTCATCAGTGATGTCATTTGACATGTCATCAGTGATGTCATCAGTGATGTCATGGACCATGTCATGAGTGATGTAATATGTGAGGTCATAAGCAGTGCATTGCCGGGCGCGAGTTATAGTTAGCTCACTAACTATAAGGCTGAATTTCACTGGTTTTGTATGAGTGAAACCTGAGCCTATTATGTCCCTGTAACCTTTGGTTTTTTCAGTGAATTTCTAAGTTATTTTAATTCCATTTCCTAACTATAACGTCCCTGTGACCTTTTTTTTTCCAGTGAATTTCTAAGGTTTTTAAATGCTAATTACTAACTATAATGCCCTTGTAACCTTTGTTTTTTCTAGTGAATTTCTATGGTTTTTTAAGTAGTAGTTGTATTTGCAGAGTGGTGGAAAAAGGGGGCGGGCCTCCGACCAGCTCTCAGGTATCCCGCTATGTATGACTTACAGGAGGTATCAGGAGGGCTTCTTGGCCCCCAAGGTCCCTTAGGAGTAAAGTGGACTTCATCCCCCAACCAGAAGGCACCAGGAGCCCTGTTTGTAGAGTGGTGGAGAATGGGGGTGTGGCCTCCGAAGAACTCTTAGCAATCCCGCTATGTGGGACTTACTGAAGGTTACAGGAGGGGTAGTTGGCCTCCAAAGCCCCCACACACACATATATATCCACACACACATATATCTATGCGAGCACCAGTAGGTAGTTATAGTTAGGACCATGTTTTCATATGAATAGCATTTTTTGACTTGCCTTTATCTTTAGGATCGTTTGACAAATCTTCACAAAATTGTCCAAAAAAAGTGTGCAGGTGATTCTCGTTATGCATGGAAAGTTTCAGGGTGTCCGTCAAGCGGAGGCTGAGAAAAAGGGGGGCGGGGTAAAAAAATTTGTTTCCCATGTTAATTCCCATAAGAGTTTTGAACACGACTACAGCCCAAACTGCTGGACGGAATTACACCAAATTTTGCAGAAATGTCGATTTTGTTCCACAGATCATGCTTTTGGTTATTTGGTGTAAATCCGTTCAGTAGTTTTGGAGATATTAAAGGATATTTAAATTTGAATATCTAGCGATACGGATCCTCCGAAGATTCGACAGTCCCAGTGCTGATATCTGATTGGTTGCCATCACTTCAATCAGGAAGTGTTGGCAGCCATCTTGGGACTCAGCTTCATAAAAAATTTCACCAAAAAACATTAAAAAAAGAAAAGGGGGCAGGGTAGGAATACCCTGACACCTTAGCTCTGGTAGGGCAAAAAAAAAAAATGTGTTTGCAAAATTGCATCGGAGCTACGAATCTGCAGTAAAAAAAAATGTTAAACGCTTGTTTACTTTATAGCCCTTGGGTGGGCCAGGTCCCGGGGGCATGCAGGCATTAAACAAATAAAAAGAGGGGGCGCACAGGGCCCCCCTCTAGGGATCTTTGAGCCATGGGGACCACCATCTTCCAGGGGCTTTGTTTTTAATAATGGAGGGGGGGCTTCTAGAAGCCCTGGGATCATCACCTCCCTGGGGCATTAAAAACAATTTATGGGGGGCCGCATGGACCACCCCCCCAGGGCCTAAAAAACAAAAAATACTGTGAATGGGGCCATGCAGCCACCCTCCTGGAGCCATATATGGCCCTGGAGACTGCCACCCCCAGGACCAGCTCCTGCTTTGACAGCTCCCGCCAAGTCAGAGCAAACACGAACTCCGCTCCCAGCAAGCGGAAGCTGTGAAATTGCTCCCATTTGCTGAGAGCTGAGTTTTCGTCTGTTTCCCTGCCCGCTGTCAGGATGATGAACAGCTTAACAAGCGGCCCCTCAGTTTCCCGCCAATTTTGGAGACACGTTCTTGATGCCGAGGAATATGACGACATTTCCACCAAGCAACGAAGCACTTACTTCATATAGTTAAGAGGAAGGACCCTTGTTTGGTGGAGATTTACCTCTTTGTAGTCTCATAGTCTTCTCTATAGGAGGATTCATGTTGTCAAATATTTCTGGATAAAGACTCACCATGAACACTCACAATGCCAAAATGCACACAAGGTCACTGGTAACATTTCCTTGTGCTCCATTATGCAGCTGTAGTGTAGAATACATACTGGACATTTACCACAGGAGGTAGCATTTAGCAATTAACCAGTAGAAAGAACTCCACTTGGATAGATATTTTGTGCAAAACTGTGTACTCTTTGGATAAAGGGGTAGGTGTGGTTCCTTTGTGGCAAAGTTACTCACACAGCTACTGACACACCAACTCACACACCCACTGTTAGACCCACTGAGACACACACACCCACTCACTCACAGGTGCACTCAGACACTCACTCACAGACCCATACAGCCACTCACACAGACACTCACAGACCCATTCAGACACTCATGCACCCACTTACAGACCCACTAAGATACATACACCCACTCACAGACCCACTCAGACACTCATGCACCCACTCACAGATCCACACATCCACTCACACAGCCACTCAGACTCCCACACCAACTCAGAGACTAACGCGCCCACTCACATACCCACTCAGACACTCATGCACTTACTCAGACTGACTCACACACTCATGGAGGCACTCGCAAACCTACTCAGACACTCTCACACCTACTCACAGGCTCACTGAGACACTCATGCACCCACTCAAACACCCACTCAGACACTCATGCACCCCCTCACAGACCTACACAGATACTCAAGCACCCACTCACACACCAAGTGAGACACTTATGCAGCCACTCTCAGACCCATTGAGACACTCATGCACTCCCTCACACCCCCACTGATGCACTCACACACTCACTCTTAAAGGTTACAATTTACAGTTAGGAAATAAAATTAAAAAAACTTAGAAATCCACTTAAAAAAAACAAAGGTTACAAGGACGTTATAGTGAAGAAATAGAATTTTTAAAAAAGCCTAAGAAATTCACTGAAAAAAAACAAAGGTTATAGGGACGTTATAGTTTGGCTCAGATTTCACTAAAAAAAAAACATAGAAATTCAGCAGTTATAGTTACCTGAGCTAACCATAGCTTATGCCCCCGCAATGCACTGCTTATGACCTCACATATTACATCACTTGTGACATGGTCAGTGACATCACTGATGACATCAGGGATGACATCTCAAATGACATCACTGATGACATCAGGGATGACATCTCAAATGACATCACTGATGACATCATCCAGTGACTGAGTGTTTCTCAAAAGTTTAAGAATGTTATATATATATATATATATATATATATATATATATATATCCTAAGGTGTATTGAAGAATGAGTGGGTGTATGATTGTCTGAATGGATGATTTAGTGGGTGTGTGACTGACTGTATAAGTGAGTGATCAAACGTGTCTTAGTGAATCCATGGGTGAATGACTAATCTCTGTGAATGTCTGTATCAGTCTGTCAGTTGGTGTGTAAGTGGCTGCATGGTTTAGTGAATAGCTACATGAGTGTCTATATGGGTTAATAATTGGTTGTCTGTGTACCTGTATGGGTGCCTGAGTGTCTGTGAGGGTGGGTGGGGGGTGTGACTCCCTGCATGGATGTGTGAGTGGGAGATTCACTGGGTGTACGGGTTCATGAGTGGATCTGCGAGGGGCTGTATGGGTGAGTGAGCGTGCATATGGCTGTGTTGGTGAGTGAATGGATGTCTCAGTGGTATATGTCTGAGTCACTACATAGGTAGTATATGTGAGTGTTGGAGTATATAAGTAACTATATGTGAGATTGAGTGATTGTGAGAGTGGCTGTATGCATGAGTGTGTGCTTGTGTCAGTGATTGTAGCAGAGTTAGTATCTGTATGAATAAATGAGATGGTATGTGTATAACTGTATAGGTGAGTAAATAGCAGTGTAATTGATTCTGTGGGTGACACACTAGGTGTGAGACTCTATGGGTGAGTGGTGGTGTGTGAGTGTCTGTATGGGTATATGAGTGCATATATCAGTGGCTGTATTGATGAGTCAATTGATGAGTGATTGCGTGAATGAGTGACTGTATGGGTGAGTGAGTGGATGTGTGAGTAGACCTATGAATCAGTGTGGGTATGTACTAACTGGTATTGGTGTGTCTATGGTTTCGAGAATGGTAGTCTGTATTTTAGAGTGGGTGTATGAAAGGTTATATTAGGGTGTGAGGAGGTGAATCAGATATTAAGTGGATGATGTCATCTGTGATGTCATTTGAGATGTCATCAGTGATGTCATCAGTGATGTCACTGACCATGTCATGAATGACGTGATATGTGAAGTCATCAGCAGTGCATTGCGAGGACACGAGTTATAGTTAGCTCAGCTAACTATAACAACTGAATGTCTCTGGTTTTGTACGACTGAAATGTCAGCCTAACTATAACGTCCCTGAAACCTGTGGTGTTTTCCAGTGGTTATCTAAGGTTTTTTAAATGCTAATTCCTAACTATAACATCCCTGAAACCTCTGTTTTTTCAGTGAATTTCTAAGGTTTTTTAAATGCTCATTCCTAACTATAACGTCCCTGAAACCTCTGTTTTTTTCAGTGAATTTCTAAGGTTTCTTAAATGCTAATACTAACTATAACGTCCCTGAAACCTGTGGTTTTTTCAGTGGATTGCTAAGGTTTTTTAAATGCTTATTTCTAACTATGCCTACATAGGTAGGACATGTACAGCAAGAGGAAGAAATGCGCAGAAAGAAGCAAGAGTAGTGCAGAAAGATGCAAGAGAGGTGCAGAAAGAGGAAGAAAGGTGCAGAAAGAAGCAAGAAAAATTAAAAAAGAGGCAACAGAAGCCCAGAAAGAGGAAGAAAGGTGCAAAAAGAAGCAAGAAAAGTGCATAAAGAAGCAACAGAGGTGCAGAAAGAGGCCTACTTCCACTGTACCTTGCCACAGACTCATACAAAGTACCCTAATCACTAATCCTTCTCCCAAGATGTCTCAAACCTCACTTTTCTCTTGAAGGTTCACTATTCATCGACTGCTCAGAATGTTAGGCCTACCAAATGTAAAACAGCAATCCTAACCATATCACTGTTGTAAGTCTGACCAAGTGTGTGAATGTATGCATGATTGTCTCTGCTTTTACCTAGTGACATGTTACATAAAAAATAAACATACAAATACTTGAATACCTGTGTTTCAAACAGCATACTCTGTAAATGTGTACAAAAAGGTGTATTTATTTCTTTCAGCTCATAATACAGGGCACATGGGTATTCAATAGTATATTTGAGGGGCTCTATAACACCTATATACATAAGACATGTCTGCCTGTGCAACCGAATGACAGAGCAGAACTGAGAACATTTACCCACCTAAAGGAGAAGCTACCCATGTTTTAAGCTACCATCTTCAGATGCATAACACATGTGAGAATACATATATAAGTAGACATACACCTCAGTCATCACAAGTCCATGCCGACCTTTAAACTTGACAGCTTGCACTTCCCATTTGAGTACAGACAGAGGCGAGAGAAGTACAGAAAGAAGCAAGAGAAGTGCAGAAAAAAACAAGAGAGGTGTAGAAAGAGTAACAAATCTGTAGAAAGAGGCAAGACAAGTGCAGAAAGAGGCAAGAGGGGTGCAGAAAGAGGCAAGAGAGGTGCAGAAAGAGGGAAGACAAGTGCAAAAAGAGGCAACAGGGGTGCAGAAAAAGCAAGAGAGGTGCATAAAGAAGCAAGAGAAGTACAGAAAGAAGCAACAGAGGTGCAGAAAGAGGCAAGAGAAGTGCAGAAAGAGAGGTACAGAAAGAGGCAAGAGAGGTGCAGAAAGAGGGAAGAGGGGTGCAGAAAGAGGGAAGAGGGGTGCAGGAAGAGGCAAGAGGGGTGCGGAAAGAAGCAAGAGAAGTACAGAAAGAAGCAAGAGAAGTGCATAAAGAAGCAACAGGTGTGCAGAAAGAGGCTAGAGGGGTGCAGAAAGACACAAGAGTAGTGCAGAAAGAAGCAACAGAGGTGCAGAAGGAGGCAAGAGAGTATCAGAAACAGGCAAAACAGGTGCAGAAAGAGGCAAGAGGGTTGCAGAAAGAACCAACAGAGGTGCAGAAAGAGGCAAGAGAACTGCAGAAAGAGGCAAGAGATGTGCAGAAAGAGGCAAGAGAGGTGCAGAAAGAGGCAAGAGAGGTGCAGAAAGAGGCAAGAGAAGTGCAGAGAGAAGAAAGAGAGGTGCAGAAACAGGCAGGAGAGGTGCAAAAAGAGGGAACAGGGGTACAGAAAGAGGGAAGAGGGTTGCAGAAAGAGGCAAGAGGGTTGCAGAAAGAACCAACAGAGGTGCGGGAAGAGGCAAGAGAACTGCAGAAAGAGGCAAGAGATGTGCAGAAAGAGGCAAGAGAGGTACACAAAGAGGGAAGAAGGGTGCAGAAAGAGGCAAGATGGGTGAAGAAAGAAGCAAGAGAGGTACAGAAAGAAGCAAAAGAAGTGGAAAAATTAGAAACAGAGGTGCAGAAAGAGGCAAGAGAGGTGCAGAAACAGGCAGGAGAGGTGCAAAAAGAGGGAACAGGGGTACAGAAAGAGAGAAGAGGGTTGCAAAAAGAGGCAAGAGGGGTGCAGAAAGAGGCAACAGAGCTGCAGAAAGAGGCAAGTGAGGTACAGAAAGAGGCAAGAGAAGTGCAGAAAGAGGCAACAGAAGTGCTGAAAGAAGCAACAGAGGTGCAGAAAAAAGCAAGAGAAGTGCAGAAAGAGGCAAGTGAGGTGCAGAAAAAGTCAAGAGACATGCAGAAACAGACAAGAGGTGTGCAAAAAGAGACAAAAGAGGTGCAGAAAGAGGCAAGAGGGGTGCAGAAAGAGGCAAGAGAAGTACAGAAAGAAGCAACAGAAGTGTAAAAGGAGGCAAGAGAACTGCAGATAGAGGCAAGAGAGGTGCAGAAAGAGGAAAGAGGGGTGCAGAAAGAGGCAAGAGGGAGGCAGAAAGAGGTAAGGGAGGTGTGGAAAAAAGCAAAAGAAGTGCAGAAAGAACCAACGGAGGTGTAGAAAGAGGCAAGAGGGGTGAAAAAAGAGGCAAGAGAAGTGCAGAAAGAAGCAACAGAGGTGCAGAAAAAGGAAAGTAAACTGCAGAAAGAGGCAAGAGAGTTGCAGAAACAGGCAAAAGAGGTGCAGAAAGATGGAACAGGCGTGCAGACAGAACCAACAGAGGTACAGAAAGAGGCAAGAGGGGTGCAGAAAAATGCATGAGAGGTGCAGAAAGAAGCATAAGAGGTGCAGAAAGAGGCAAGAGAACTGCAGAAAGAGGCAAGAGAGATGCACAAAGAGGGAAAAAGGGTACAGAAAGAGGCAAGAGGGGTGCAGAAAGAAGCAAGAGAGGTGCAGAAAGAAGCAAGAACTGCGGAAAGGGGGGAAGAGAGCTGGTAACTGAACAATTATTGTTAGATAATGATCATGACATATCTCATTTTTTGGTAAATTGTCAGTCTATCTTGCACTATGTATCCTGTAAATACAGATGGCGTGTTCTTGTTTCTATAAAAAGATTATTTTTTTTAAAGAGAAGTGCAGAAAGAAGCAACAGAGGTGCAGAAAGAGGCAAGAGAAGTGCAGAAAGAAGCAACAGAGGTTCAGAAAAAGGCAAGGCAGGTACAGAAAGATTGGAGAGGGGTGCAGAAAGAGGCAAGAGGGGTGAAGAAAGAAGCAAGTGAGGTGCAGAAAGAGGCAAGAGAGGTGCAGAAACAGACAAGAGAAGTGCTGAAAGAAACAACAGAGGTATGGAAAGAAGCAAGAGAAGTGATGAAAGAGACAAGAGTTGCAGAAAGAAACAAGAGAGGTGCAGAAAAAAGCAAGAGAAGTGCAGAAAGAGGCAAGTGAGGTGCAGAAAGAGGCCGGAGAAGTGTAGAAAGAGGCAAGAGAAGTGCAGAAAGAGGATATTGAGGTGCAGAAACAGGCAAAAGGGATGCAGAAATAGCCACGAGAAAAGCTGAAAAAAGCAACAGAGGTGCAGAAGGAGGCAAGAGAATTGCAGAAACAGGCAAGAAAGTTGCAGAAACAGGCAAGAGAGGTGCAGAAAGAGAAAAGAAGGGTGCAGAAAGAGACAAGAGGGGTGCAGAAAGAAGCAAGAGGCATGCAGAAAAAAGCAAGAGAAGTACAAAAAGAGGCGAGTGAGGTGCCGAAAGAGTCAAGAGAAGTGAAGAAACAGACAAGAGAGGTACAGAAAGAGGAAAGTGAGGTGCAGAAACAGGCAAGAGGGGTACAGAAAGAGGTAGGAGAAGTACAGAAAGAAGCAACAGAGGTGCAGAAGGAGGCAAGAGAACTGCAGAAATAGGCAAGAGAGGTGCAGAAAGAGGAAAGAGTATTGCAGAAAGATGCAAGAGGGGTGCCAAAAGAAGTAAGAGCGATGCAGAAAGAAGTGCAGAAAGAACCAACAGAGGTATAGAAAGAGGAAAGAGGGGTGCAGAAAGAGGCAAGAGAAGTGCAGAAAGAAGCAACAGAAGTGCAGAGAGAGGCAAGAGAACTGCAGAAAGAGGCAAGAGAGTTGCAGAAACAGGCAAAAGAGGTGCAGAAAGAGAGAACAGGGATGCAGATAGAGGGTAGAGAGGTGCAGAAAGAGGGAAGAGGGATGCAGACAGAGGCAAGAGGGGTGCAGAAATGTGCAAGAGAGGTGCAGAAAGAGGCAAGAAGGGTGAAAAAAGAGGCAAGAGAAGTGCAGAAAGAAGCAACAGAGGTGCAGAAAGAGGAAAGTAAACTGCAGAAAGAGGCAAGAGAGTTGCAGAAACAGGCAAAAGAGGTGCAGAAAAATGGAACAGGGTGCAGACAGAGGTAAGAGAGGTGCAGCAAGAGGGAAGAGGGGTGCAGAAAGAAACAAGAGCAGTGCAGAAAGAACCAATAGAGGTACAGAAAGAGGAAAGAGGGGTGCAGAAAAATGCAAGAGAAGTGCAGAAAGAAGCATAAGAGGTGCAGAAAGAGGCAAGAGAACTTCAGAAAGAGGCAAGAGAGGTGCAGAAAGAGGCAAGAGAGGTGCACAAAGAGGGAAGAAGGGTGCATAAAGAGGCAAGAGGGGTGCAGAAAGAAGCAAGAGAGGTGCAGAAAGAAGCAAGAGAACTACCAAAAGGGGAGGAAGAGAGCTGGTAAGTGAACAATTATTGTTCGCTAACGATCATGACATATCTGATTTGTTGGTAAATTGTCAGTCTATCTTGCACTATGTATCTTGTAAATAGAGATGGCGTGTTCTTGTTTCTATAAAAAGCTTTTTTATAAAAAGAGAAGTGCAGAAAGAAGCAACAGAGGTGCAGAAAGAGGCAAGAGAAGTGCAGAAAGAGGGAACAGGGGTGCAGAAAGAAGCAAGGCAGGTATAGAAAGATTGAAGAGGGGTGCAGAAAGAGGCAAAAGGGGTGAAGAAAGAAGCAAGTGAGGTGCAGAAAGAGGCAACAGTGGTGCAGAAAGAGGCAAGAGAAGTGCAGAAAGAAGCAACAGAGGTGCAGAAAAAGGCAAGAGAGGTGCAGAAACAGGCAGGAGAAGTGCAGAAAGAGGGAACAGGAGTGCAGAAAGAGGCACGGCAGGTACAGAAAGATTGAAGAGGGGTGCAGAAAGAGGCAAAAGGGGTGAAGAAAGAAGCATGTGAGGTGCAGAAAGAGGCAACAGGGGTGCAGAAAGAGGCAAGAGAGGTATAGAAACAGGCAAGAGAAGTGCAGAAAGAGGCAAGAGAAGTCCTGAAGGAAGCAATAGAGGTGTGGAAAGAAGCAAGAGAAGTGATGAAAGAGACAAGAGAGTTGCAGAAAAAACAAGAGAGGTGCAGAAAAAAGCAAGAGAAGTGCAGAAAGAGGCAAGTGAGGTGCAGAAAGAGGCCGGAGAAGTGCAGAAAGGGGCAGGAGAAGAGCAGAAAGAGGCAATTGAGATGCAGAAACAGGCAAAAGGGGTGCAGAAATAGCCACGAGAAGTGATGAAAGAAGCAACAGAGGTGCAGAAGGAGGCAAGAGAATTGCAGAAACAGGCAAGAAAGTTGTTGAAACAGGCGAGAGAGGTGCAGAAAGAGAAAAGAAGGGTGCAGAAAGAGAAAAGAAGGATGCAGAAAGAGGTAAAAGGGGTGCAGAAAGAAGCAAGAGAGATGCAGAAAAAAGCAAGAGAAGTGCAGAAAGAGGCAAGTGAGGTGCCGAAAGAGTCAAGAGTAGTGCAGAAACAGACAAGAGAGGTACAGAAAGAGGAAAGTGAGGTGCCGAAAGAGGCAAAAGGGGTGCAGAAAGAGGAAAGAGAAGTACAGAATGAAGCAACAGAGGTGCAGAAGGAGGCAAGAGAACTGCAGAAAGAGGCAAGAGAGGTGCAGAAAGAGGAAAGAGGGGTACAGAAAGAGGCAAGAGAAGTTCAGAAAGAAGCAACAGAAGTGCAGAGAGAGGCAAGAGAACTGCAGAAGGAGGCAATATAGTTGCAGAAACAGGCAAAAGAGGGGCAGAAAGAGGGAACGGGTGCAGACAGAGGCAAGAGAGGTACAGAAAGAGGGAAGAGGGATGCGGAAAGAGACAAGAGGGGTGCAGAAATTTGCCAGAGAGGTGCAGAAAGAGGCATGAGAAGTACTTAAAGAAGCAACAGAGGTGCAGAAGGAGGCAAGAGAATTGGAGAAACAGGCAAGAGAGGTGTAGAAAGAGAAAAGAAGGGTGTAGATTGAGGCAAGAGGGGTGCAGAAAGAAGGAAGAAAGATGCAGAAAAAAGCAAGAGAAGTGCAGAAAGAGGCAAGTGAGGTGCCGAAAGAGTCAAGAGTAGTGCAGAAACAGACAAGAGAGGTACAGAAAGAGGAAAGTGAGGTGTAGAAACAGGCAGGAGGGGTGCAGAAAGAGGCAAGAGAAGTACAGAAAGAAGCAACAGAGGTGCAGAAAGAGGCAAGAGAACTGCAGAAAGAGGCAAGAGAGGTGCAGAAAGAGAGAAAGAGGGGTACAGAAAGAGGAAAGAGGGGTGCCGAAAGAAGCAAGAGAGTTGCAGAAAAAAGCAGAAGTGCAGAAAGAACCAACAGAGGTGCAGAAAGAGGCAAGAGGGGTGCAGAAAGAGGCAAGAGAAGTGCAGAAAGAAGCAACAGAACTGCAGAAAGAGGCAAGAGAACTGCAGAAAGAGGCAAGAGAGTTGCAGAAACAGGCAAAAGAGGTCCAGATATAGGGAACAGGGGTGCAGACAGAGGCAAGAGAAGTGCAGAAAGAGGGAGGAGGGATGCAAAAAGAGGCAACAGGGGTACAGAAATTGTTAAGAAAGGTGCAGAAAGAGGCAAGAGGGGTGAAAACAGAGGGAAGAGAAGTGCAGAAAGAAGCAACAGAGGGGCAGAAAAAGGAAAGTAAACTGCAGAAAGAGGCAAGAGAGTTGCAGAAACAGGCAAAAGAGGTACAGAAAGAGGAAAGAGAAGTGCAGAAAGAAGCAACAGAAGTGCAGAAAGAGGCAAGGGAACTGCAGAAGGAGGCAATAGAGTTGCAGAAACAAGCAAAAGAGGTGCAGAAAGAGGGAACAGGGATGCAGACAGAGGCAAGAAAGGTGCAGTAAGAGGGAAGAGGGATGCAGAAAGAGACAAGAGGGGTACAGAAATGTGCAAGAGAGGTGCAGAAAGAGGCAAGAGAAGTGCTGAAAGAAGCAGGAGAAGTGATGAAAGAGACAAGAGAGTTGCAGAAAGAAACAAGAGAGGCACAGAAAAAAGCAAGAGAGGTGCAGAAAGAGGCAAGAGAGGTGCAGAAAGAGGCAAGAGAGTTGCAGAAACAGGCAAAAGAGGTGCAGAAAGAGGGAACAGGGGTGCAGACAGAGGCAAGAGGTGCAGAAAGTGGGAAGAGGGATGCAGAAAGAGGCAAGAGGGGTGCAGAAAAAGCAAGAGAAGTGCAGAAACAGGCAAGTGAGGTGCAGAAAGAAGCAAGAGAAGTGCAGAAAGAGGCAAGAGAGGTGCAGAAAGAGGCAAGAGTTGCAGAAATAGACGAGAGAGGTGCCGAAAGAAAAAAGAAGGGTGCAGAAAGAGGAAAGAGGGGTGCAGAAAGAAGCAAGAGAGATGTGGAAAAAGGCAAGAGAAGTGAAGAAAGAGGCAAGTGAGGAGCCGAAAGGGTCAAGAGAAGTGCAGAAACAGACAAGAGAGGTACAGAAAGAGGAAAGTGAGGTTCAGAAACAGGCAAGAGGGGTGCAGAAAGAGGCAAGAGAAGTGCAGAAAGAAGCAACAGACGTGCAGAAGGAGGCAAGAGAACTGCAGAAAGAGGCGAGAGGTGCAGAAAGGGGAAACAGGGGTGCAGAAAGAGGCAAGAGGGATGCCAAAAGAAGCAAGAGAGGTACAGATAAAAGCAGGAGAAGTGCAGAAAAAACCAACAGAGGTGCAGAAAGAGGCAAGAGGGGTGCAGAAAGAGGCAAGAGAAGTGCAGAAAGAAGCAACAGAAGTGCAGACAGAGGCAAGAGAACTGCAGAAAGAGGCAAGAGAGTTGCAGAAACAGGCAAAAGAGGTGCAGAAAGAGGGAACAGGGGTGCAGACATAGGCAAGAGAGGTGGAGAAAGAAGGATACAGAAAGAGGAAAGAGGGGTGGAGAAATTTGCAAGGGAGGTGCAGAAAGAGGCAAGAGGGGTGAAAAAAGAGGCAAGAGAAGTGGAGAAAGAATCAACAGAGGTGCAGAAAGAGGAAAGTAAACTGCAGAAAGAGGCAAGAGAGTTACAGAAAGAAGCAACAGAGGTGCAGAAGGAGACAAGAGAATTGCAGAAACAGGCAAGAAAGTTGCAGAAACAGGTGAGAGAGGTGCAGAAAGAGAAAAGAGGGGTGCAGAAAGAGGCAAGAGGGGTGCAGAAACAGGCAAAAGAGGTGCAGAAAGAGGGAACAGGGATGCAGACAGAGGCAAGAGAGGTACAGTAAGAGGGAAGAGGAATGCAGAAAGAGACAAGAGGAGTACAGAAATTTGCAAGAGAGGTGCAGAAAGAGGCAAGAGAAGTGCTGAAAGAAGCAAGAGAAGTGATGAAAGAGACAAGAGAGTTGCAGAAAGAAACAAGAGAGGTGCAGAAAAAAGCAAGAGAAGTGCAGAAAGAGGCAAGTGAGGTGCAGAAAGAGGCAAGAGAGTTGCAGAAACAGGCAAAAGAGGTGCAGAAAGAGGGAACAGGGGTGCAGACAGAGGCAAGAGGTGCAGAAAGTGGGAAGAGGGATGCAGAAAGAGGCAAGAGGGGTGCAGAAAAAGCAAGAGAAGTGCAGAAACAGGCAAGTGAGGTGCAGAAAGAAGCAGGAGAAGTGCAGAAAGAAGCAAGAGAGGTGCAGAAACAGGCAAGTGAGTTGCAGAAATAGACGAGAGAGGTGCAGAAAGAAAAAAGAAGGGTGCAGAAAGAGGAAAGAGGGGTGCAGAAAGAAGCGAGAGATGTGGAAAAAGGCAAGAGAAGTGAAGAAAGAGGCAAGTGAGGAGCCGAAAGGGTCAAGAGAAGTGCAGAAACAGACAAGAGAGGTACAGAAAGAGGAAAGTGAGGTTCAGAAACAGGCAAGAGGTGTGCAGAAAGAGGCAAGAGAGTTGCAGAAACAGGCAAAAGAGGTGCAGAAAGAGGGAACAGGGGTGCAGACAGAGGCAAGAGAGGTGGAGAAAGAGGGATGCAGAAAGAGGAAAGAGGGGTGGAGAAATTTGCAAGGGAGTGGCAGAAAGAGGCAAGAGGGGTGAAAAAAGAGGCAAGAGAAGTGGAGAAAGAAGCAACAGAGGTGCAGAAAGAGGAAAGTAAACTGCAGAAAGAGGCAAGAGAGTTGCAGAAACAGGTAAAAGAGGTGCAGAAAGAATGAACTGGGGTGCAGACAGAGGTAAGAGAGGTGCAGAAAGAGGAAAGAGGGGTGCAGAAAGAAACAAGAGCAATGCAGAAAGAACCAACAGAGGTACAGAAAGAGGCAAGAGGGGTGCAGAGAAATGCAAGAGAATTGCAGAAAGAAGCATAAGAGGTGCAGAAAGAGGCAAGAGAACTGCAGAAAGAGGCAAAAGAGGTGCAGAAAGAGTCAAGGGAGGTGCAGAAAGAAGCAAGAGCGGCACAGAAAGAAGCAAGAGAACTGCAGAAAGGGGGGAAGAGAGCTGATAACTGAACAATTATTGTTAGCTAACGATCATGACATATCTGATTTGTTGGTAAATTGTCGGTCTATCTTGCACTGTGTATCCTATAAATAGAGATGGCGTGTTCTTGTTTCCATAGAAAGATTTTAAAAAAGAGAACTGCAGAAAGAAGCAACAGAGGTGCAGAAAAAGGCAAGAGAGGTGCAGAAACAGGCAGAAGAAGTACAGAAAGAGGGAACAGGGGTGCAGAAAGAGGCAAGGCAGGTACAGAAAGATTGAAGAGGCGCGCAGAAAGAGGCAAGAGGGGTGAAGGAAGAAGGAAGTGAGGTGCAGAAAGAGGCAACAGAGGTGTGGAAAGAAGCAAGAGAAGTGATGAAAGAGACAAGAGAGTTGCAGACAAAAAACAAAAGACGTGCAGAAAAAAGCAAGAGACGTGCAGAAAGAGGCAAGTGAGATACAGAAAGAGGCAATTGAGGTGCAGAAACAGGCAAGAAAGTTGCAGAAACAGGCGAGATAGGTGCAGAAAGAGAAAAGAAGGGTGCAGAAAGAGGCAAGAGGCGTGCAGAAAGAAGCAAGAGAGATGCAGAAAAAAGCAAGAGAAGTGCAGAAAGAACCAACAGAGGTGCAGAAGTAGGCAAGAGAACTGCAGAAAGAGGCAAGAGAGGTGCAGAAAGAGAAATGATGGGTGCAGAAAGAGGCAAGAGGGGTGCCGAAAGAGTCAAGAGAAGTGCAGAAAGAGGAAAGTGAGGTGCAAAAACAGGCAAGAGGGTGTAGAAAGAGGCAAGAGAAGTACAGAAAGAAGCAACAGAGGTGCAGAAGTAGGCAAGAGAACTGCAGAAAGAGGCAAGAGAGGTGCAGAAAGAGAAATGATGGGTGCAGAAAGAGAAATGATGGGTGCAGAAAGAGGCAAGAGGGGTGCTGAAAGAAGCAAGAGAGGTGCAGAAAAAAGCAGGGGAAGTGCAGAAAGAAGCAGCAGAGGTACAGAAAGTGGTAAGAGGGGTGCAGAAAGAGGCAAGAGAAGTGCAGAAAGAAGCAACAGAAGTGCAGAAAGAGGCAAGAGAACAGCAGAAGGAGGCAAGAGAGTTGCAGGACCAGGCAAAAGAGGTGCAGAAAGGGAACAGGGGTGCAGACAGAGGCAAGAGAGGGATGAAGAAAGAGGAAAGAGGGGTGCAGAAATTTGCAAGAGAGGAGCAGAAAGAGGCAAGAGAAGTGCAGAAAGAGGCAAGTGAGGTGCCGAAAGAGTCAAGAGAAGTGCAGAAACAGACAAGAGAGGTACAGAAAGAAGAAATTGAGGTGCAGAAACAGGCAAGAGGGGTGCAGAAAGAGGTAAGAGAAATGCAGAAAGAAGGAACAGAGGTGCAGAAGGAGGCAAGAGAACTGCAGAAAGAGGCAGAAGAGGTGCAGAAAGAGTAAAGAGGGCTGCAGAAAGAGGTAAGAGGGGTGCCGAAAGAAGCAACAGTGATGCAGAAAGAGGCAAGAGAACTGTAGAAAGAGACAAGAGAGTTGCAGAAACAGGCAAAAGAAGTGCAGAAAAAGGGAACATGGGTACAGGCAGAGGCAAGAGAGGTGCAGAAAGAGGGAAGAAGGATGCAGAAAGAGGCAAGAGCGGTGCAGTAATGTGCAAGAGACGTGCAGAAAGAGGCAAGAGAAGTGCTGAAAGAAGCAACAGAAGTGTAGAAAGAAGCAAGAGAAGTGATGAAAGAGACAAGAGAGCTGCAGAAAGAAACAAGAGAGGTGCAGAAAAAAGGAAGAGAAGTGCAGAAAGAGGCAAGTGGGGTGCAGAAAGAGGCAGGAGAAGTGCTGAAGGAGGCGAGAGGGGTGCAGAAAGGGGCAAAAAGGGTGCAGATACAGGCAAAGGGGTGCAGAAATAGCCAAGAGAAATGCTGAAAGAAGCAACAGAGGTGCAGAAGGAGGCAAGAGAACTGAAGAAAGAGGCAAGAGAGTTGCAGGAACAGGCAAGAGAGGTGCAGAAAGAGGAAAGAAGGGTGCAGAAAGAGGCAAGAGGGGTGCAGAAAGAAGCAAGAGAGATGCGGAAAAAAGCAAGAGATGTGCAGAAAGAAGCAAGTGAGGTATCGAAAGAGTCAAGAGAAGTGCAGAAACAGACAAGAGAGGTACAGAAAGACAAAAGTGATGTGCAGAAACAGGCAAGAGGGGTGCAGAAAGAGGCAAGAGAAGTGCTGAAAGAAGCAACAGAGGGAGGTGCAGAAGGAGGCAAGAGAACTGCAGAAAGAGGCAAGAGAAGTGTAGAAAGAGGGAACAGGGGTGCAGACAGAGGCAAGAGAGGTGCAGAAAGTGGGAAGAGGGATGCAGAAAGAGGCAAGAGGGGTGCAGAAAAAGCAAGAGAAGTGCAGAAACAGGCAAGTGAGGTGCAGAAAGAAGCAGGAGAAGTGCAGAAAGAGGCAAGAGAGGTGCAGAAAGAGGCAAGAGAGTTGCAGAAATAGACGAGAGAGGTGCAGAAAGAAAAAAGAAGGGTGCAGAAAGAGGAAAGAGAGTTCCAGAAACAGGCAAAAGAGCTGCAGAAAGAGGAAATAGGGGTACAGACAGAGGCAAGAGAGGTGCAGAAAGAGGGAAGAGGGATGCAGAAAGAGGCAACAGGGGTGCAGAAATTTGCAAGAGAGGTGCAGAAAGAGGCAAGAGGGGTGAAAAAAGAGGCAAGAGAAGTGCAGAAAGAAGCAACAGAGGTGCAGAAAGAGGAAAGTAAACCTGCAGAAAGAGGCAAGAGAGTTTCAGAAACAGGCAAAAGAGGTGCAGATAAATGGAACAGGGGTGCAGACAGAGGCAAGAGAGGTGCAGAAAGAGGGAAGAGGGGTGCAGAAAGAAACAAGAGCAGTGCAGAAAGAACCAACAGAGGTACAGGAAGAGGCAAGAGGGGTGCAGAAAAATGCAAGAGAAGTGCAGAAAGAAGCATAAGAGTTGCAGAAACAGGCAAGAGAACTGCAGAAAGAGGCAAGAGAGGTACAGAAAGAGGCAAGAGAGGTGCACAAAGAGGGAAGAAGGGTGCATAAAGAGGCAAGAGGGTGCATAAAGAAGGAAGAGAGGTACAAAAGAAGCAAGAGAACTACAGAAAGGGGAAAGAGAGCTGGTAACTGAACAATTATTGTTAGCTAACGATCATGACATATCTGATTTGTTGGTAAATTGTCGGTCTATCTTGCACTATGTATCCTGTAAATAGAGATGGCGTGTTGTTTCTATAAAAAGATTTTTTTTCAAAAGAGAACTGCAGAAAGAAGCAACAGAGGTGCAGAAAGAGGCAAGAGAAGTACAGAAAGAAGCAAGAGAGGTGCAGAAAAAGGCAAGAGAGGTGCAGAAAGAGGCAAGATAGGTGCAGAAACAGGCAAGAGAAGTGCAGAAAGAGGCAAGAGAAGTGATGAAAGAAGCAACAGAGGTGTAGAAAGAAGCAAGAGAAGTAATAAAAGAGACAAGAGAGTTGCAGAAAGAAACAACAGAAGTGCTGAAAGAGTCAAGAGAAGTGCAGAAACAGAGAAGAGAGGTACAGAAAGAGGAAAGAGAAGTGCAGAAAGAAGCAACACAGGTGCACAAGTAGGCAAGAGAACTGCAGAAAGAGGCAAGAGAGGTGCAGAAAGAGGAAAGAGGGGTGCAGAAAGATGCAAGTGAGCTGCAGAAAGAGGCAGGAGAAGTGCAGAAAAAGGCAACAGTAGTGCAGAAAGAGGCAATTGAGGTGCAGAAACAGGCAAAAGAGGTGCAGAAATAGCCACGAGAAGTGCTGAAAGAAGCAACAGAGGTGCAGGAGGAGGCAAGAGAATTGCAGAAACAGGCAAGAAAGTTGCAGAAACAGGCGAGATAGGTGCAGAAAGAGAAAAGAAGGGTGCAGAAAGAGGCAAGAGGGGTGAAGAAAGAAGCAAGAGAGAAGCAGAAAAAAGCAATAGAAGTGCAGAAAGAACCAACGGAGGTGCATAAAGAGTCAAGAGGGGTGCAGAAAGAAGCAAGAGAAGTACAGAAAGAAGCAACAGAGGTGCAGAAAGTGGCAAGAGAACTGCAGAAAGAGGCAAGAGAGTTGCAGAAACAGGCACAAGAGGTGCAGAAAGAGGGAACAGGGGTGCAAATGGAGGCAAGAGAGGTGCAGAAAGAGGGAAGACGGATGCAGAAAGAGGCAAAAGGGATGCAGAAATTTGCAAGAGAGGTGCAGAAAGAGGCAAGAGAAGTGCTGAAAGAAGCAACAGAAGTGTAGAAAGAAGCAATAGAAGTGTAGAAAGAAGCAAGAGAAGTGATGAAAGAGACAAGAGAGCTGCAGAAAGAAACAAGAGAGGTGCAGAAAAAGCAAAGAGAAGTGCCGAAAGAAGGAAGAGAGGTGCAGAAAGAGGCAAGTGAGGTGCAGAAAGAGGCAGGAGAAGTGCAGAAAGAGGCAAGAGAGGTGCAGGAAGAGGCAAGTGAGGTGCAGAAACAGACAAAAGGGTTGCAGAAATAGCCAAGAGAAGTGCTGAAAGAAGCAACAGAGGTGCAGAAGGAGGCAAGAGAACTGCAGAAAGAGGCAAGAGTGTTGCCGAAACAGGCGAGAGAGGGGCAGAAAGAGGAAATAAGGGTGCAGAAAGAGGCAAGTGAGGTGCTGAAAGAATCAAGAGAATTGCAGAAACAGACAAGAGAGGTACAGAAAGAGGACAGTGAGGTTCAGAAACACGCAAGAGGGTTGCAGAAAGAGGCAAGAGAAGTGCAGAAAAAAGCAACAGACGTGCAGAAGGAGGCAAGAGAACTGCAGAAAAAAGCAGGAGAAGTGCAGAAAGATCCAACAGAGGAGCAGAAAGAGGCAAGAGGGGTGCAGAAAGAGGCAAGAAAAGTGCAGAAGGAGGCAAGAGAACTGCCGAAAGAAGCAACAGTGGTGCAGAGAGAGGCAAGAGAACTGTAGAAAGAGACAAGAGAGTTGCAGAAACAGGCAAAAGAAGTGCAGAAAAAGGGAACAGGGGTACAGGCAGAGGCAAGAGAGGTGCAGAAAGAGGGAAGAAGGATGCAGAAAGAGGCAAGAGCGGTGCAGAAATGTGCAAGAGACGTGCAGAAAGAGGCAAGAGAAGTGCTGAAAGAAGCAACAGAGGTATAGAAAGAAGCAAGAGAAGTGATGAAAGAGACAAGAGAGGTACAGAAAGACAAAAGTGATGTGCAGAAACAGGCAAGAGGGGTGCAGAAAGAGGCAAGAGAAGTGCTGAAAGAAGCAACAGAGGGAGGTGCAGAAGGAGGCAAGAGAACTGCAGAAAGAGGCAAGAGAAGTGTAGAAAGAGGGAACAGGGGTGCAGACAGAGGCAAGAGAGGTGCAGAAAGTGGGAAGAGGGATGCAGAAAGAGGCAAGAGGGGTGCAGAAAAAGCAAGAGAAGTGCAGAAACAGGCAAGTGAGGTGCAGAAAGAAGCAGGAGAAGTGCAGAAAGAGGCAAGAGAGGTGCAGAAAGAGGCAAGAGAGTTGCAGAAATAGACGAGAGAGGTGCAGAAAGAAAAAGAAGGGTGCAGAAAGAGGAAGAGAGTTCCAGAAACAGGCAAAAGAGCTGCAGAAAGAGGAAATAGGGGTACAGACAGAGGCAAGAGAGGTGCAGAAAGAGGGAAGAGGGATGCAGAAAGAGGCAACAGGGGTGCAGAAATTTGCAAGAGAGGTGCAGAAAGAGGCAAGAGGGGTGAAAAAAGAGGCAAGAGAAGTGCAGAAAGAAGCAACAGAGGTGCAGAAAGAGGAAAGTAAACCTGCAGAAAGAGGCAAGAGAGTTTCAGAAACAGGCAAAAGAGGTGCAGATAAATGGAACAGGGGTGCAGACAGAGGCAAGAGAGGTGCAGAAAGAGGGAAGAGGGGTGCAGAAAGAAACAAGAGCAGTGCAGAAAGAACCAACAGAGGTACAGGAAGAGGCAAGAGGGTGCAGAAAAATGCAGAGAGTGCAGAAAGAAGCATAAGAGTTGCAGAAACAGGCAAGAGAACTGCAGAAAGAGGCAAGAGAGGTACAGAAAGAGGCAAGAGAGGTGCACAAAGAGGGAAGAAGGGTGCATAAAGAGGCAAGAGGGGTGCATAAAGAAGGAAGAGAGGTACAAAAAGAAGCAAGAGAACTACAGAAAGGGGGAAAGAGAGCTGGTAACTGAACAATTATTGTTAGCTAACGATCATGACATATCTGATTTGTTGGTAAATTGTCGGTCTATCTTGCACTATGTATCCTGTAAATAGAGATGGCGTGTTGTTTCTATAAAAAGATTTTTTCAAAAGAGAACTGCAGAAAGAAGCAACAGAGGTGCAGAAAGAGGCAAGAGAAGTACTAGAAAGAAGCAAGAGAGAGTGCAGAAAAAGGCAAGAGAGGTGCAGAAAGAGGCAAGATAGGTGCAGAAACAGGCAAGAGAAGTGCAGAAAGAGGCAAGAGAAGTGATGAAAGAAGCAACAGAGGTGTAGAAAGAAGCAAGAGAAGTAATAAAAGAGACAAGAGAGTTGCAGAAAGAAACAACAGAAGTGCTAGAAAGAGTCAAGAGAAGTGCAGAAACAGAGCAAGAGAGGTACAGAAAGAGGCAAGAGAAGTGCAGAAAGAAGCAACACAGGTGCACAAGTAGGCAAGAGAACTGCAGAAAGAGGCAAGAGAGGTGCAGAAAGAGGAAAGAGGGGTGCAGAAAGATGCAAGTGAGCTGCAGAAAGAGGCAGGAGAAGTGCAGAAAGAGGCAAGAGTAGTGCAGAAAGAGGCAATTGAGGTGCAGAAACAGGCAAAGAGGTGCAGAAATAGCCACGAGAGAGTGCTGAAAGAAGCAACAGAGGTGCAGGAGGAGGCAAGAGAATTGCAGAAACAGGCAAGAAAGTTGCAGAAACAGAGCGAGATAGGTGCAGAAAGAAGAGAAAGAGGGTGCAGAAAGAGGCAAGAGAGGTGAAGAAAGAAGCAAGAGAGAAGCAGAAAGAAGCAATAGAAGTGCAGAAAGAACCAACGGAGGTGCATAAAGAAGTCAAGAGGGGTGCAGAAAGAAGCAAGAGAAGTACAGAAAGAAGCAACAGAGGTGCAGAAAGTGGCAAGAGAACTGCAGAAAGAGGCAAGAGAGTTGCAGAAACAGGCACAAGAGGTGCAGAAAGAGGGAACAGGGTGCAAATGGAGGCAAGAGAGTGCAGAAAGAGGGAAGACGGATGCAGAAAGAGGCAAGAGGGATGCAGAAATTTGCAAGAGAGGTGCAGAAAGAGGCAAGAGAAGTGCAGAAAGAAGCAACAGAAGTGTAGAAAGAAGCAATAGAAGTGTAGAAAGAAGCAAGAGAAGTGATGAAAGAGACAAGAGAGCTGCAGAAAGAAACAAGAGAGGTGCAGAAAAAAGCAAGAGAAGTGCCGAAAAAAGGAAGAGAAGTGCAGAAAGAGGCAAGTGAGGTGCAGAAAGAGGCAGGAGAAGTGCAGAAAGAGGCAAGAGAGGTGCAGGAAGAGGCAAGTGAGGTGCAGAAACAGACAAAAGGGTTGCAGAAATAGCCAAGAGAAGTGCTGAAAGAAGCAACAGAGGTGCAGAAGGAGGCAAGAGAACTGCAGAAAGAGGCAAGAGTGTTGCCGAAACAGGCGAGAGAGGGGCAGAAAGAGGTAATAAGGGTGCAGAAAGAGGCAAGAGGGGTGCAGAAAGAAGCAAGAGAGATGAGGAAAAAAGCAAGAGATGTGCAGAAAGAGGCAAGTGAGGTGCTGAAAGAATCAAGAGAATTGCAGAAACAGACAAGAGAGGTACAGAAAGAGGACAGTGAGGTTCAGAAACACGCAAGAGGGTTGCAGAAAGAGGCAAGAGAAGTGCAGAAAAAAGCAACAGACGTGCAGAAGGAGGCAAGAGAACTGCAGAAAAAAGCAGGAGAAGTGCAGAAAGATCCAACAGAGGAGCAGAAAGAGGCAAGAGGGGTGCAGAAAGAGGCAAGAGAAGTGCAGAAGGAGGCAAGAGAACTGCCGAAAGAAGCAACAGTGGTGCAGAGAGAGGCAAGAGAACTGCAGAAAGAGACAAGAGAGGTGCAGACAGAGGAAAGAGGGGTGCAGAAAGATGCAAGTGAGCTGCAGAAAGAGGCAGGAGAAGTGCAGAAAAAGGCAAGAGTAGTGCAGAAAGAGGCAATTGAGGTGCAGAAACAGGCAAAAGAGGTGCATAAATAGCCATGAGAAGTGCTGAAAGAAGCAACAGAGGTGCAGGAGGAGGCAAGAGAATTGCAGAAACAGGCAAGAAAGTTGCAGAAACAGGCGAGATAGGTGCAGAAAGAGAAAAGAAGGGTGCAGAAAGAGGCAAGAGGGGTGAAGAAAGAAGCAAGAGAGAAGCAGAAAAAAGCAATAGAAGTGCAGAAAGAACCAACGGAGGTGCATAAAGAGTCAAGAGGGGTGCAGAAAGAAGCAAGAGAAGTACAGAAAGAAGCAACAGAGGTGCAGAAAGTGGCAAGAGAACTGCAGAAAGAGGCAAGAGAGTTGCAGAAACAGGCACAAGAGGTGCAGAAAGAGGGAACAGGGGTGCAAATGGAGGCAAGAGAGGTGCAGAAAGAGGGAAGACGGATGCAGAAAGAGGCAAAAGGGATGCAGAAATTTGCAAGAGAGGTGCAGAAAGAGGCAAGAGAAGTGCTGAAAGAAGCAACAGAAGTGTAGAAAGAAGCAATAGAAGTGTAGAAAGAAGCAAGAGAAGTGATAGAAAGAGACAAAGAGAGCTGCAGAAAGAAACAAGAGAGGTGCAGAAAAAAGCAGAAGTGCAGAAAAAGGAAGAGAAGTGCAGAAAGAGGCAAGTGAGGTGCAGAAAGAGGCAGGAGAAGTGCAGAAAAGAGGCAAGAGAGGTGCAGGAAGAGGCAAGTGAGGTGCAGAAACAGACAAAGGGTTGCAGAAATAGCCAAGAGAAGTGCAGAAAGAAGCAACAGAGGTGCAGAAGGAGGCAAGAGAACTGCAGAAAGAGGCAAGAGTGTTGCCGAAACAGGCGAGAGAGGTGCAGAAAGAGGAAAGAAGGGTGCAGAAAGAGGCAAGAGGGGTGCAGAAAGAAGCAAGAGAGATGAGGAAAAAAGCAAGAGATGTGCAGAAAGAGGCAAGTGAGGTGCTGAAAGAATCAAGAGAATTGCAGAAACAGACAAAGAGAGGTACAGAAAGAGGACAGTGAGGTTCAGAAACACGCAAGAGGAGTTGCAGAAAGAGGCAAGAGAAGTGCAGAAAAAAGCAACAGACGTGCAGAAGGAGGCAAAGAGAACTGCAGAAAAAGCAGGAGAAGTGCAGAAAGATCCAACAGAGGAGCAGAAAGAGGCAAGAGGGTGCAGAAAGAGGCAAGAGAAGTGCAGAAGGAGGCAAGGAGAACTGCCGAAAGAAGCAACAGTGGTGCAGAGAGAGGCAAGAGAACTGCAGAAAGAGACAAGAGAGTTGCAGAAACAGGCAAAAGAAGTGCAGAAAAAGGGAACAGGGGTACAGAGCAGAGGCAAGAGAGGTGCAGAAAGAGGGAAGAAGGATGCAGAAAGAGGCAAGAGCGGTGCAGAAATAGTGCAAGAGACGTGCAGAAAGAGGCAAGAGAAGTGCTGAAAGAAGCAACAGAGGTATAGAAAGAAGCAAGAGAAGTGATGAAAGAGACAAGAGAGCTGCAGAAAGAAGCAAGAGAGGTGCAGAAAAAATGAAGAGAGGTGCAGAATAAATGAAGAGAAGTGCATAAAGAGGCAAGTGAGGTGCAGAAAGAGGCAGGAGAATTGCTGAAGGAGGCGAGAGGGGTGCAGAAAGGGGCAAGTGAGGTGCAGATACAGGCAAAAGGGGTGCAGAAATAGCCAAGAGAAATGCTGAAAGAAGCAACAGAGGTGCAGGAGGAGGCAAGAGAACTGAAGAAAGAGGCAAGAGAGTTGCAGAAACAGGCGAGAGAGGTGCAGAAAGAGGAAGAAGAGGTGCAGAAAGAGGCAAGAGGGGTGCAGAAAGAAGCAAGAGGGGTGCAGAAATGTGCTAAAGAGGTGCAGAAAGAAGCAAAGAGCCGTGCAGAAAGAAGCAAGAGATTTGCAGAAACAGGCAAGAGAGGTGCAGAAAGAGGGAACAGTGGTGCAGACACAGGCAAGAGAGGTGCAGAAAGAGGGAAGAGGGATGCAGAAAGAGGCAGGAGGGGTGCAGAAAGAAGCAAGAGAAGTGCAGAAAGAAGCAACAGAGGTACAGAAACAGGCAGGAGAGGTGCAGAAAGAGGGAACGGGTGCAGAAACAGGCAAGAGAAGTACAGAAAGAGGGAAGAGGGGTGCAGAAAGAGGCGAGTGTTGTGTGAAGAAAGAAGCAAGTGAGGTACAGAAAGAGATAAGAGAGGTGCAGAAAGAGGCAAGAAAGGTGTAGAAAGAGGCAAGAGAAGTGCAGAAAGAGGCAAGAGAAGTGCTGAAAGAAGCAACAGAGGTGTTGAAAGAAGCAAGAGAAGTAATGAAAGAGACAAGAGAGTTGCAGAAAGAAACAAGAGAGGTGCTGAAAGAGTCAAGAGAAGCGCAGAAACAGAGAAGAGAGGTACAGGAAGAGGAAAGTGAGGAGCAGAAACAGGCAAGTGGGGTGCAGAAAGAGGCAAGAGAGGTGCAGAAAGAAGCAACAGAGATGCACAAGAAGGCAAGAGAACTGCAGAAAGAGGCAAGAGAGGTGCAGAAAGAAGAAAGAGGGGTGCAGAAAGAGGCAAGAGTGGTGCAGAAGGAGGCAAGAGAAGTGCTGAAAGAAGCAACAGAAGTGTAGAAAGAAGCAATAAAAGTGATAAAAGAGACAAGAGGAGTGCAGAAAGAGAGCAAGAGAACGTGCAGAAAGAGGCAAGAGAGGTGCAGAAAGAGGCAAGAGAGGTGCACAAAGAGGGACGAAGGGTGCACAAAGAGGCAAGTGGGGTGCAGAAAGAAGCAAGAGGTGCAGAAAGAATCAAGAGAAGTGCAGAAAGAAGCAACAGAGAGCTACAGAAAGAAGCAAGAGAAGTGCAGAAAGAGATGAGTGATGTGCAGAAACAGGCAGGAGAGGTGCAGAAAGAGGGGACGGGTACAGAAACAGGCAAGAGAGGTACAGAAAGAGGCAAGAGGGGTGAAGAAAGAAGCAAGTGAGGTGCAGAAAGAGAAAAGAGAGGTGCAGAAAGGGGCAAGAGAGGTGCAGAAAGAGGCAAGAGAAGTGCTGAAAGAAGCAACAGAGGTGTAGAAAGAAGCAACAGAGGTGTAGAAAGAAGCAAGGCAAGAGAAGTGATGTACGAGACAAGAGAGTTGCAGAAAGAAACAAGAGAGGTGCTGAAAGAGTCAAGAGAAGTGCAGAAACAGACAAGAGAGGTACAGAAAGAGGAAAGTGAGGTGCAGAAACAGGCAAGAGGGGTGCAGAAAGAAGCAAGAGAAGTGCAGAAAGAAGCAACAGAGGTGCAGAAGGAGGCAAGAGAGGAACAGAAAGAGGAAAGAGGGGTGCAGAAAGAGGCAAGAGAGGTGCCGAAAGAAGCAAAAGAGGTGCAGAAAAAAGCAAGAGAAGTGCAGAAAGAACCAACGGAGGTGCAGAAAGATGCAAGAGGTGTGCAGAAAGAGGCAAGAGAAGTGCAGAAAGAAGCAACAGAGGTGCAGAAAGAGGGAAGAGAACTGCAGAAAGAGGCAAGAGAGTTGAAGAAACAGGCAAAAGAGGTGAAGAAAGAGGGGACAGTGGTGCAGACAGAGGCAAGAGAGGTGCAGAATGAGGGAAGAGGCATGCAGAAAGAGGCAAGAGGGGTGCAGAAAGAAGCAAGAGAGGTGTCGAAAGAAGCAAGAGAAGTGCAGAAAGTAGCAACAGAGGTACAGAAAGAGGCAAGAGAAGTACAGAAAGAAGCAAGATATGTGCAAAAACAGGCAGGAGAGGTGCAGAAAGAGGGAGCGGGTGCAGAAACAGGCAAGAGAGGTACAGAAAGAGGGAAGAGAGGTGCAGAAAGAGGCAAAAGGGGTGAAGAACAAAGCAAGTGAGGTGCAGAAAGAGGCAGGAGAAGTGCAGAAAGAGGCAAGATAGGTGCAGAAACAGGCAAGAGAGAGTGCAGAAAGAGGCAAGAGAAGTGATGAAAGAAGCAACAGAGATGTAGAAAGAAGCAAAAGAAGTAATGAGACAAGAGAGTTGCAGAAAGAAACAAGAGAGGTGCTGAAAGAGTCAAGAGAAGTGCAGAAACAGAGAAGAGAGGTACAGAAAGAGGAAAGAGAAGTGCAGAAAGAAGCAACAGAAGTGTAGAAAGAAGCAATAGAAGTGATAAAAGAGACAAGAGGGGTGCAGAAAGAGGCAAGAGAAGTGCAGAAAGAAGCAAAAGAGGTGCAGAAAGAGGCAAGAGAACTGCAGAAAGAGGCAAGAGAGGTGCAGAAAGAAGCAAGAGAGGTGCACAAAGAGGGACGAAGGGTGCAGAAAGAGGCAAGTGGGGTGCCGAAAGAAGCAAGAGAGGTGCAGAAAGAAGCAAGAGAAGTGCAGAAAGAAGCAACAGAGGTACAGAAAGAGGCAAGAGAAGTGCAGAAAGAGGCAAGAGAAGTGCTGAAAGAAGCATCAGAAGTGTAGAAAGAAGCAAGAGAAGTGATGAAAGAGACAAGAGAGCTGCAGAAAGTAACAAGAGAGGTGCAGAAAAAAGGAAGAGAAGTGCAGAAAGAGGCAAGGGAGGTGCAGAAACAGCCAAAATGGTTGCAGAAATAGCCAAGAGAAGTGCTGAAAGAAGCAACAGAGGTGCAGAAGGAGGCAAGAGAACTGCAGAAAGAGGCAAGAGTGTTGCCGAAACAGGCGAGAGAGGTGCAGAAAGTGGAAAGAAGGGTGCATAAAGAGGCAAGAGGGGTGCAGAAGGAAGCAAGAGAGATGAGGAAAAAAGCAAGAGATGTGCAGAAAGAGGCAAGTGAGGTGCTGAAAGAATCAAGAAAAGTACAGAAACAGGCAAGAGAGGTACAGAAAGAGGAAAGTGAGGTTCAGAAACAGGCAAGAGGGGTGCAGAAAGAGGCAAGAGAAGTGCAGAAAGAAGCAACAGAGGAGCAGAAAGAAGCAACAGTGGTGCAGAAAGAGGCAAGAGAACTGTAGAAAGAGACAAGAGAGTTGCAGAAACAGGCAAAAGAAGTGCAGAAAAAGGGAACAGGGATACAGGCAGAGGCAAGAGAGGTGCAGAAAGAGGGAAGAAGGATGCAGAAAGAGGCAAGAGCGGTGCAGAAATGTGCCAGAGACGTGCAGAAAGAGGCAAGAGAAGTGCTGAAAGAAGCAACAGAGGTATAGAAAGAAGCAAGAGCAGTGATGAAAGAGACAAGAGAGCTGCAGAAAGAATAAAGAGGTGCAGAAAGAGGCAAGAGGTGCAGAAACAGGCAAGTGAAGTGCAGAAAGAGGCAAGAGAAGTGCTGAAAGAAGCAACAGAGGTGTTGAAAGAAGCAAGGCAAGAGAAGTGATGAAAGAGACAAGAGAGTTGCAGAAAGAAACAAGAGAGGTGCTGAAAGGAGTCAAGAGAAGCGCAGAAACAGAGAAGAGAGGTACAGGAAGAGGAAAGTGAGGTGCAGAAACAGGCAAGTGAGGTGCAGAAAGAGGCAAGAGAGTGCAGAAAGAAGCAACAGAGGTGCACAAGAAGGCAAGAGAACTGCAGAAAGAGGCAAGAGAGGTGCAGAAAAGAAGAAAGAGGGTGCAGAAAGAGGCAAGAGTGGTGCAGAAGGAGGCAAGAGAAGTGCTGAAAGAAGCAACAGAAGTGTAGAAAGAAGCAATAAAAGTGATAAAAGAGACAAGAGGGGTGCAGAAAGAGACAAGAGAACTGCAGAAAGAGGCAAGAGAGGTGCAGAAAGAGGCAAGAGAGGTGCACAAAGAGGGACGAAGGGTGCACAAAGAGGCAAGTGGGGTGCAGAAAGAAGCAAGAGGTGCAGAAAGAATCAAGAGAAGTGCAGAAAGAAGCAACAGAGGTACAGAAAGAGGCAAGAGAAGTGCAGAAAGAGGTGAGTGATGTGCAGAAACAGGCAGGAGAGGTGCAGAAAGAGGGAACGGGTGCAGAAACAGGCAAGAGAGGTACAGAAAGAGGCAAGAGGGGTGAAGAAAGAAGCAAGTGAGGTGCAGAAAGAGAAAAGAGAGGTGCAGAAAGGGGCAAGAGAGGTGCAGAAAGAGGCAAGAGAGGTGCAGAAAGAGGCAAGAGAAGTGCTGAAAGAAGCAACAGAGGTGTAGAAAGAAGAAAGGCAAGAGAAGTGATGTGATGTAAGAGACAAGAGAGTTGCAGAAAGAAACAAGAGAGGTGCTGAAAGAGTCAAGAGAAGTGCAGAAACAGACAAGAGAGGTACAGAAAGAGGAAAGTGAGGTGCAGAAACAGGCAAGAGGGGTGCAGAAAGAAGCAAGAGAAGTGCAGAAAGAAGCAACAGAGGTGCAGAAGGAGGCAAGAGAGGAACAGAAAAGAGGAAAGAGGGGTGCAGAAAGAGGCAAGAGGGGTGCCGAAAGAAGCAAGAGAGGTGCAGAAAAAAGCAAGAGAAGTGCAGAAAGAACCAACGGAGGTGCAGAAAGAGGCAAGAGGTGTGCAGACAGAGGCAAGAGAAGTGCAGAAAGAAGCAACAGAGGTGCAGAAAGAGGGAAGAGAACTGCAGAAAGAGGCAAGAAAGTTGAAGAAACAGGCAAAAGAGGTGAAGAAAGAGGGGACAGTGGTGCAGACAGAGGCAAGAGAGGTGCAGAATGAGGGAAGAGGCATGCAGAAAGAGGCAAGAGGGGTGCAGAAAGAAGCAAGAGAGGTGCCGAAAGAAGCAAGAGAAGTGCAGAAAGAAGCAACAGAGGTACAGAAAGAGGCAAGAGAAGTACAGAAAGAAGCAAGATATGTGTAAAAACAGGCAGGAGAGGTGCAGAAAGAGGGAGCGGGTGCAGAAACAGGCAAGAGGGGTACAGAAAGAGGGAAGAGAGGTGCAGAAAGAGGCAAAAGGGGTGAAGAACGAAGCAAGTGAGGTGCAGAAAGAGGCAAGAGAAGTGCAGAAAGAGGCAAGATAGGTGCAGAAACAGGCAAGAGAAGTGCAGAAAGAGGCAAGAGAAGTGATGAAAGAAGCAACAGAGATGTAGAAAGAAGCAAAAGAAGTAATGAAAGAGACAAGAGAGTTGCAGAAAGAAACAAGAGAGGTGCTGAAAGAGTCAAGAGAAGTGTAGAAACAGAGAAGAGAGGTGCAGAAAGAGGAAGAGAAGTGCAGAAAGAAGCAACAGAAGTGTAGAAAGAAGCAATAGAAGTGATAAAAGAGACAAGAGGGTGCAGAAAGAGGCAAGAGAAGTGCAGAAAGAAGCAAAAGAGGTGCAGAAAGAGGCAAGAGAACTGCAGAAAGAGGCAAGAGAGGTGCAGAAAGAAGCAAGAGAGGTGCACAAAGAGGGACGAAGGGTGCAGAAAGAGGCAAGTGGGGTGCCGAAAGAAGCAAGAGAGGTGCACAAAGAGGGACGAAGGGTGCAGAAAGAGGCAAGTGGGGTGCCGAAAGAAACAAGAGAGGTGCAGAAAGAAGCAAGAGAAGTGCAGAAAGAAGCAACAGAGGTACAGAAAGAGGCAAGAGAAGTGCAGAAAGAGGCAAGAGAAGTGCTGAAAGAAGCAACAGAAGTGTAGAAAGAAGCAAGAGAAGTGATGAAAGAGACAAGAGAGCTGCAGAAAGTAACAAGAGAGGTGCAGAAAAAAGGAAGAGAAGTGCAGAAAGAGGCAAGTGAGGTGCAGAAAGAGGCAGGAGAAGTGCAGAAAGAGGCAACAGAGGTGCAGGAAGAGGCAAGTGAGGTGCAGAAACAGCCAAAAGGGTTGCAGAAATAGCCAAGAGAAGTGCTGAAAGAAGCAACAGAGGTGCAGAAGGAGGCAAGAGAACTGCAGAAAGAGGCAAGAGTGTTGCCGAAACAGGCGAGAGAGGTGCAGAAAGTGGAAAGAAGGGTGCATAAAGAGGCAAGAGGGGTGCATAAAGAAGCAAGAGAGATGAGGAAAAAAGCAAGAGATGTGCAGAAAGAGGCAAGTGAGGTGCTGAAAGAATCAAGAGAAGTACAGAAACAGGCAAGAGAGGTACAGAAAGAGGAAAGTGAGGTTCAGAAACAGGCAAGAGGGGTGCAGAAAGAGGCAAGAGAAGTGCAGAAAGAAGCAACAGAGGAGCAGAAAGAGGCAAGAGGGGTGCAGAAAGAGGCAAGAGAAGTGCAGAAGGAGGCAAGAGAACTGCCGAAAGAAGCAACAGTGGTGCAGAAAGAGGCAAGAGAACTGTAGAAAGAGACAAGAGAGTTGCAGAAACAGGCAAAAGAAGTGCAGAAAAAGGGAACAGGGGTACAGGCAGAGGCAAGAGAGGTGCAGAAAGAGGGAAGAAGGATGCAGAAAGAGGCAAGAGCGGTGCAGAAATGTGCAAGAGACGTGCAGAAAGAGGCAAGAGAAGTGCTGAAAGATGCAACAGAGGTGTAGAAAGAAGCAAGAGCAGTGATGAAAGAGACAAGAGAGCTGCAGAAAGAAACAAGAGAGGTGCAGAAAAAATGAAGAGAAGTGCAGAAAGAGGCAAGTGAGGTGCAGAAAGAGGCAGGAGAATTGCTGAAGGAGGCGAGAGGGGTGCAGAAAGGGGCAAGTGAGGTGCAGATACAGGCAAAAGGGGTGCAGAAATAGCAAAGAGAAATGCTGAAAGAAGCAACAGAGGTGCAGGAGGAGGCAAGAGAACTGAAGAAAGAGGCAAGAGAGTTGCAGAAACAGGCGAAAGAGGTGCAGAAAGAGGAAAGAAGGGTGCAGAAAGAGGCAAGAGGGGTGCAGAAAGAAGCAAGAGGGGTGCAGAAATTTGCTAAAGAGGTGCAGAAAGAAGCAAGAGCCGTGCAGAAAGAGGCAAAAGATTTGCAGAAACAGGCAAAAGAGGTGCAGAAAGAGGGAACAGTGGTGCAGACACAGGCAAGAGAGGTGCAGAAAGAGGGAAGAGGGATGCAGAAAGAGGCAGGAGGTGTGCAGAAAGAAGCAAGAGAAGTGCTGAAAGAAGAAACAGAGGTGTAGAAAGAAGCAAGAGCAGTGATGAAAGAGACAAGAGAGCTGCAGAAAGAAACAAGAGAGGTGCAGAAAAAATGAAGAGAAGTGCAGAAAGAGGCAAGTGAGGTGCAGAAAGAGGCAGGAGAATTGCTGAAGGAGGCGAGAGGGGCGCAGAAAGGGGCAAGTGAGGTGCAGATACAGGCAAAAGGGGTGCAGAAATAGCAAAGAGAAATGCTGAAAGAAGCAACAGAGGTGCAGGAGGAGGCAAGAGAACTGAAGAAAGAGGCAAGAGAGTTGCAGAAACAGGTGAAAGAGGTGCAGAAAGAGGAAAGAAGGGTGCAGACAGAGGCAAGAGGGGTGCAGAAAGAAGCAAGAGGGGTGCAGAAATTTGCTAAAGAGGTGCAGAAAGAAGCAAGAGCCGTGCAGAAAGAGGCAAAAGATTTGCATAAACAGGCAAAAGAGGTGCAGAAAGAGGGAACAGTGGTGCAGACACAGGCAAGAGAGGTGCAGAAAGAGGGAAGAGGGATGCAGAAAGAGGCAGGAGGGGTGCAGAAAGAAGCAAGAGAAGTGCAGAAAGAAGCAACAGAGGTACAGAAAGAGGCAAGAGAAGTGCAGAAAGAGGCAAGAGATGTGCAGAAACAGGCAGGAGAGGTACAGAAAGAGGGAACGGGTGCAGAAACAGGCAAGAGAGGTACAGAAAGAGGGAAGAGGTGTGCAGAAAGAAGCAAGAGTTGTGTGAAGAAAGAAGCAAGTGAGGTGCAGAAAGAGATAAGAGAGGTGCGGAAAGAGTCAAGAAAGGTGTAGAAAGAGGCAAGAGAAGTGCAGAAAGAGGCAAGAGAAGTGCTGAAAGAAGCAACAGAGGTGTAGAAAGAAGCAAGAGAAGTGATGTAAGAGACAAGAGAGTTGCAGAAAGAAAGAAGAGATGTGCTGAAAGAGTCAAGAGAAGTGCAGAAGCAGACAAGAGAGGTACAGAAAGAGGAAAGTGAGGTGCAGAAACAGGCTAGAGGGGTGCTGAAAGAGGCAAGAGAAGTGCAGAAAGAAGCAACAGAGGTGCAGAAGGAGGCAAGAGAACTGCAGAGAGAGGCAAGAGAACTGCAGAGAGAGGCAAGAGAGGTGCAGAAAGAGGAAAGAGGGGTGCCGAAAGAAGCAAGAGAGGTGCGGAAAAAAGAAAGAGAAGTGCAGAAAGAACCACGGAGGTGCAGAAAGAGGCAAGAGGTGTGGAGAAAGAGGCAAGAGAAGTGCAGAAAGAAGCAACAGAGTTGCAGAAAGAGGCAATAGAACTGCAGAAAGAGGCAAGAGAAGTGCAGGAAGAAGGAACAGAGGAGCAGAAAGTGGCAAGAGAACTGCAGAAAGAGGCAAGAGAGGTGCAGAAACAGGCAAAAGAGGTGCAGAAAGAGGGAACAGTGCTGCAGACAGAGGCAAGAGAGGTACAGAAAGAGGAAAGAGGGATGCAGAAAGAGCCAAGAGGTGTGCAGAAATTTGCGAGAGGTGCAGAAAGAAGCAAGAGCAGTGCAGAAAGAACCAACAGAGGTGCAGAAAGAGGCAAGAGGGGTGCAGAAAGATGCAAGAGAAGTGCAGAAAGAGGGAACAGTGGTGCAGACAGAGGTAAGAGGTGCAGAAAGAGGGATGAGGGAAGCAGATAGAGGCAAGAGGGGTGCAGAAATTTGCAAGAGAGGTGCAGAAATAAGCAAGAGCAGTGCAGAAAGAACCAACAGAGGTGCAGAACGAGGCAAGTGGGGTGCAGAAAGAGGCAAGAGAAGTACAGAAAGAAGAAAAAGAGGTGCAAAAAGAGGCAAGAGAACTGCAGAAAGAGGCAAGAGAGGGGCAGAAAGAGGCAAGAGAGGGGCAGAAAGAGGGAATAAGGGTGGAGAAAGAGCAAGAGGGGTGCAGAATGAAGCAAGAGAGGTGCAGAAAGAAGCTAGAGAAGTGCAGAAAGAAGCAACAGAGGTACAGAAAGAGGCAAGAGAAGTGCAGAAAGAGGCAAGAGATGTGCAGAAACAGGCAGGAGAGGTGCAGAAAGAGGGAACGGGTGCAGAAACAGGCAAGAGAGATACAGAAAGAGGCAAGAGGGTGAAGAAAGAAGCAAGTGAGGTGCAGAAAGAGAAAAGAGAGGTGCAGAAAGAGGCAAGAGAGGTGCAGAAACAGGCAAGTGAAGTGCAGAAAGAGGCAAGAGAAGTGCTGAAAGAAGCAACAGAGGTGTTGAAAGAAGCAAGAGAAGTAATGAAAGAGACAAGAGAGTTGCAGAAAGAAACAAGAGAGGTGCTGAAAGAGTCAAGAGAAGCGCAGAAACAGAGAAGAGAGGTACAGGAAGAGGAAAGTGAGCTGCAGAAACAGGCAAGTGGGGTGCAGAAAGAGGCAAGAGAGGTGCAGAAAGAGGCAACAGAGGTGCACAAGAAGGCAAGAGAACTGCAGAAAGAGGCAAGAGTGGTGCAGAAAGAGGAAAGAGGGGTGCAGAAAGAGGCAAGAGTGGTGCAGAAGGAGGCAAGAGAAGTGCTGAAAGAAGCAACAGAAGTGTAGAAAGAAGCAATAAAAGTGATAAAAGAGACAAAAGGGGTGGATAAAGAGGCAAGAGAAGTGCAAAAAGAAGCAAAAGAGGTGCAGAAAGAGGCAAGAGAACTGCAGAAAGAGGCAAGAGAGGTGCAGAAAGAGGTAAGAGAGGTGCACAAAGAGGGACGAAGGGTGCAGAAAGAGGCAAGTGGGGTGCAGAAAGAAGCAAGAGGTGCAGAAAGAAGCAAGATTAGTGCAGAAAGAAGCAACAGAGGTACAGAAAGAGGCGAGAAGTACAGAAAGAGGCAAGTGATGTGCAGAAACAGGCAGGAGAGGTTCAGACAGGCAAGGGAGGTACAGAAAGAGGAAAGAGGGGTGCAGAAAGAGGCAAGAGGGGTGAAGAAAGAAGCAAGTGAGGTGCAGATAGAGAAAAGAGAGGTGCAGAAAGTGGCAAGAGAGGTGCAGAAAGAGGCAAGAGAGGTGCAGAAAGAGGCAAGAGAAGTGCAGAAAGAGGCAAGAGAAGCGCTGAAAAAAGCAACAAAGGTGTAGAAAGAAGCAAGGCAAGAGAAGTGATGTAAGAGACAAGAGAGTTGCAGAAAGAAACAAGAGAGGTGCTGAAAGAGTCAAGAGAAGTGCAGAAACAGACAAGAGAGGTACAGAAAGAGGAAAGTGAGGTGCAGAAACAGGCAAGAGGGGTGCAGAAAGAAGCAAGAGAAGTGCAGAAAGAAGCAACAGAGGTGCAGATGGAGGCAAGAGAGGTGCAGAAAGAGGAAAGAGGGGTGCAGAAAGAGGCAAGAGGGTGCCGAAAGAAGCAAGAGAGGTGCAGAAAAAAGCAAGAGAAGTGTAGAAAGAACCAACGGAGGTGCAGAAAGAGGCAAGAGGTGTGCAGAAAGAGGCAAGAGAAGTGCAGAAAGAAGCAACAGAGGTGCAGAAACAGGGAAGAGAACTGCAGAAAGAGGCAAGAGAGTTGAAGAAACAGGCAAAAGAGGTGCAGAAAGAGGGGACAGTGGTGCAGACAGAGGCAAGAGAGGTGCAGAATGAGGGAAGAGGCATGCAGAAAGAGGCAAGAGGGATGCAGAAAGAAGCAAGAGAGGTGCCGAAAGAAGTAAGAGAAGTGCAGAAAGAAGCAACAGAGGTACAGAAAGAGGCAAGAGAAGTGCAGAAAGAGGCAAGATATGTGCAGAAACAGGCAGAAGAGGTGCAGAAAGAGGGAGCGGGTGCAGAAACAGGCAAGAGAGGTACAGAAAGAGGGAAGTGGGGGCAGAAAGAGACAAAAGGGGTGAATAACGAAGCAAGTGAGGTGCAGAAAGAGGCAAGATGGGTGCAGAAACAGGCAAGAGAAGTGCAGAAAGAAGCAACAGAGGTACAGAAAGAGGCGAGAAGTGCAGAAAGAGGCAAGTGATGTGCAGAAACAGGCAGGAGAGGTGCAGAAACAGGCAAGGGAGGTACAGAAAGAGGAAAGAGGGGTGCAGAAAGAGGCAAGAGGGGTGAAGAAAGAAGCAAGTGAGGTGCAGATAGAGAAAAGAGAGGTGCAGAAAGTGGCAAGAGAGGTGCAGAAAGAGGCAAGAGAGGTGCAGAAAGAGGCAAGAGAAGTGCAGAAAGAGGCAAGAGAAGCGCTGAAAAAAGCAACAAAGGTGTAGAAAGAAGCAAGGCAAGAGAAGTGATGTAAGAGACAAGAGAGTTGCAGAAAGAAACAAGAGAGGTGCTGAAAGAGTCAAGAGAAGTGCAGAAACAGACAAGCGAGGTACAGAAAGAGGAAAGTGAGGTGCAGAAACAGGCAAGAGGGGTGCAGAAAGAAGCAAGAGAAGTGCAGAAAGAAGCAACAGAGGTGCAGATGGAGGCAAGAGAGGTGCAGAAAGAGGAAAGCGGGGTGCAGAAAGAGGCAAGAGGGGTGCCGAAAGAAGCAAGAGAGGTGCAGAAAAAAGCAAGAGAAGTGTAGAAAGAACCAACGGAGGTGCAGAAAGAGGCAAGAGGTGTGCAGAAAGAGGCAAGAGAAGTGCAGAAAGAAGCAACAGAGGTGCAGAAACAGGTCAGAGAACTGCAGAAAGAGGCAAGAGAGTTGAAGAAACAGGCAAAAGAGGTGCAGAAAGAGGGGACAGTGGTGCAGACAGAGGCAAGAGAGGTGCAGAATGAGGGAAGAGGCATGCAGAAAGAGGCAAGAGGGATGCAGAAAGAAGCAAGAGAGGTGCCGAAAGAAGTAAGAGAAGTGCAGAAAGAAGCAACAGAGGTACAGAAAGAGGCAAGAGAAGTGCAGAAAGAGGCAAGATATGTGCAGAAACAGGCAGAAGAGGTGCAGAAAGAGGGAGCGGGTGCAGAAACAGGCAAGAGAGGTACAGAAAGAGGGAAGTGGGGGCAGAAAGAGACAAAAGGGGTGAATAACGAAGCAAGTGAGGTGCAGAAAGAGGCAAGATAGGTGCAGAAACAGGCAAGAGAAGTGCAGAAAGAGGCAAGAGAAGTGATGAAAGAAGCAACAGAGGTGTAGAAAGAAGCAAGAGAAGTAATGAAAGAGACAAGAGAGTTGCAGAAAGAAACAAGCGAGGTGCTGAAAGAGTCAAGAGAAGTGCAGAAACAGAGAAGAGAGGTATAGAAAGAGGAAAGAGAAGTGCAGAAAGAAGCAACATAAGTGTAGAAAGAAGCAATAGAAGTGATAAAAGAGACAAGAGGGGTGCAGAAAGAGGCACGAGAAGTGCAGAAAGAAGCAAAAGAGGTGCAGAAAGAGGCAAGAGAACTGCAGAAAGAGGCAAGAGAGGTGCAGAAAGAGGCAAGAGAGGTGCACAAAGAGGGACGAAGGGTGCAGAAAGAGGCAAGTGGGGTGCAGAAAGAAGCAAGAGAAGTGCAGAAAGAAGCAACAGAGGTACAGAAAGAGGCAAGAGAAGTGCAGAAAGAGGCAAGTGATGTGCAGAAACAGGCAGGAGAGGTGCAGAAAGAGTGAACGGGTGCAGAAACAGGCAAGAGAGGTACAGAAAGAGGAAAGAGGGGTGCAGAAAGAGGCATGAGGGGTGCAGAAGGAGGCAAGAGAAGTGCTGAAAGAAGCAACAGAAGTGTAGAAAGAAGCAACAGAAGTGTAGAAACAAGCAATAGAAGTGATAAAAGAGACAAGAGGGGTGCAGAAAGAGGCAAGAGAAGTGCAGAAAGAAGCAAAAGAGGTGCAGAAAGAGGCAAGAGAACTGCAGATAGAGGGAAGAGAGGTGCAGAAAGAGGCAAGAGAGGTGCACAAAGAGGGACGAAGGGTGCAGAAAGAGGCAAGCGGGGTGCAGAAAGAAGCAAGAGAGGTGCAGAAAGAAGCAAGAGAAGTGCAGAAAGAAGCAACAGAGGTACAGAAAGAGGCAAGAGAAGTGCAGAAAGAGGGAAGAGATGTGCAGAAACAGGCAGGAGAGGTGCAGAAAGAGGGAACGGGTGCAGAAACAGGCAAGAGAGGTACAGAAAGAGGCAAGAGGGTGAAGAAAGAAGAAAGTGAGGTGCAGATCGAGAAAAGAGAGGTGCAGAAAGAGGCAAGAGAGGTGCAGAAAGAGGCAAGAGAAGTGCTGAAAGAAGCAACAGAGGTGTTGCAAGAAGTAAGAGAAGTAATGAAAGAGACAAGAGAGTTGCAGAAAGAAACGAGAGGTGCTGAAAGAGTCAAGAGAAGCGCAGAAACAGAGAAGAGAGGTACAGGAAGAGGAAAGTGAGGTGCAGAAACAGGCAAGTGGGGTGCAGAAAGAGGCAAGAGAGGTGCAGAAAGAAGCAACAGAGGTGCACAAGAAGGCAAGAGAACTGCAGAAAGAGGCAAGAGAGGTGCAGAAAGAAGAAAGAGGGGTGCAGAAAGAGGCAAGAGTGGTGCAGAAGGAGGCAAGAGAAGTGCTGAAAGAAGCAACAGAAGTGTAGAAAGAAGCAATAGAAGTGATGAGACAAGAAGGGTGCAGAAAGAGGCAAGAGAAGTGCAGAAAGAAGCAAAAGAGGTGCAGAAAGAGGCCAGAGAACTGCAGAAAGAGGCAAGAGAGGTGCAGAAAGAGGCAAGAGAGGTGCACAAAGAGGGACGAAGGGTGCACAAAGAGGCAAGTGGGGTGCAGAAAGAAGCAAGAGGTGCAGAAAGAATCAAGAGAAGTGCAGAAAGAAGCAACAGAGGTACAGAAAGAGGCAAGAGAAGTGCAGAAAGAGGTGAGTGATGTGCAGAAACAGGCAGGAGAGGTGCAGAAAGAGGGAACGGGTGCAGAAACAGGCAAGAGAGGTACAGAAAGAGGAAAGAGGGGTGCAGAAAGAGGCAAGAGGGGTGAAGAAAGAAGCAAGTGAGGTGCAGAAAGAGAAAAGAGAAGTGCAGAAAGGGGCAAGAGAGGTGCAGAAAGAGGCAAGAGAGATGCAGAAAGAGGCAAGAGAAGTGCAGAAAGAGGCAAGAGAAGTGCTGAAAGAAGCAACAGAGGTGTAGAAAGAAGCAAGGCAAGAGAAGTGATGTAAGAGACAAGAGAGTTGCAGAAAGAAACAAGAGAGGTGCTGAAAGAGTCAAGAGAAGTGCAGAAACAGACAAGAGAGGTACAGAAAGAGGAAAGTGAGGTGCAGAAACAGGCAAGAGGGGTGCAGAAAGAAGCAAGAGAAGTGCATAAAGAAGCAACAGAGGTGCAGAAGGAGGCAAGAGAGGTGCAGAAAGAGGCAAGAGAAGTGCAGAAAGAAGCAACAGAGGTGCAGAACGAGGGAAGAGAACTGCAGAAAGAGGCAAGAGAGTTGAAGAAACAGGCAAAAGAGGTGCAGAAAGAGAGGACAGTGGTGCAGACAGAGGCAAGAGAGGTGCAGAATGAGGGAAGAGGCATGCAGAAAGAGGAAAGAGGGGTGCAGAAAGAGGCAAGAGGGGTGCCGAAAGAAGCAAGAGAGGTGCAGAAAAAAGCAAAAGAAGTGCAGAAAGAAGCAACAGAGGTACAGAAAGAGGCAAGAGAAGTGCAGAAAGAGGCAAGTGATGTGCAGACAGAGGCAAGAGAGGTGCAGAATGAGGGAAGAGGCATGCAGAAAGAGGAAAGAGGGGTGCAGAAAGAGGCAAGAGGGGTGCAGAAAGAGGCAAGAGGGGTGCCGAAAGAAGCAAGAGAGGTGCAGAAAAAAGCAAGAGAAGTGCAGAAAGAACCAACGGAGGTGCAGAAAGAGGGAAGAGAACTGCAGAAAGAGGCAAGAGAGTTGAAGAAACAGGCAAAAGAGGTGCAGAAAGAGGGGACAGTGGTGCAGACAGAGGCAAGAGAGGTGCAGAATGAGGGAAGAGGGGTGCAGAAAGAGGCAAGAGGGGTGCAGAAAGAAGCAAGAGAGGTGCCGAAAGAAGCAAGAGAAGTGCAGAAAGAAGCAACAGAGGTACAGAAAGAGGCAAGAGAAGTACAGAAAGAGGCAAGATATGTGCAGAAACAGGCAGGAGAGGTGCAGAAAGAGGGAGCGGGTGCAGAAACAGGCAAGAGAGGTACAGAAAGAGGGAAGAGGGGTGCAGAAAGAGGCAAAAGGGGTGAAGAACGAAGCAAGTGAGGTGCAGAAAGAGGCAAGAGAAGTGCAGAAAGAGGCAAGATAGGTGCAGAAACAGGCAAGAGAAGTGCAGAAAGAGGCAAGAGAAGTGATGAAAGAAGTAACAGAGGTGTAGAAAGAAGCAACAGAAGTAATGAAAGAGACAAGAGAGTTGCAGAAAGAAACACGAGAGGTGCTGAAAGAGTCAAGAGAAGTGCAGAAACAGAGAAGAGAGGTACAGAAAGAGGAAAGAGAAGTGCAGAAAGAAGCAACAGAAGTGTAGAAAGAAGCAATAGAAGTGATAAAAGAGACAAGAGGGGTGCAGAAAGAGGCAAGAGAAGTGCAGAAAGAAGCAAAAGAGGTGCAGAAAGAGGCAAGAGAACTGCAAAAAGAGGCAAGAGAGGTGCAGAAAGAAGCAAGAGAGGTGCACAAAGAGGGACGAAGGGTGCAGAAAGAGGCAAGTGGGGTGCCGAAAGAAGCAAGAGAGGTGCAGAAAGAAGCAAGAGAAGTGCAGAAAGAAGCAACAGAGGTACAGAAAGAGGCAAGAGAAGTGCAGAAAGAGGCAAGTGATGTGCAGAAACAGGCAGGAGAGGTGCAGAAAGAGGGACCGGGTGCAGAAACAGGCAAGAGAGGTACAGAAAGAGGAAAGAGGGGTGTAGAAAGAGGCAAGAGGGGTGCAGAAGGAGGCAAGAGAAGTGCTGAAAGAAGCAACAGAAGTGTAGAAAGAAGCAATAGAAGTGATAAAAGAGAAAAGAGGGGTGCAGAAAGAGGCAAGAGAAGTGCAGAAAGAACCAAAAGATGTGCAGAAAGAGGCAAGAGAACTGCAGAAAGAGGCAAGAGAGGTGCAGAAAGAGGCAAGAGAGGTGCACAAAGAGGGACGAAGGGTGCAGAAAGAGGCAAGTGTGGTGCAGAAAGAAGCAAGAGAGGTGCAGAAAGAAGCAAGAGAAGTGCAGAAAGAAGCAACAGAGGTACAGAAAGAGGCAAGAGAAGTGCAGAAAGAGGCAAGTGATGTGCAGAAACAGGCAGGAGAGGTGCAGAAAGAGGGAACAGGTGCAGAAACAGGCAAGAGAGGTACAGAAAGAGGAAAGAGGGGTGCAGAAAGAGGCAAGAGGGGTGAAGAAAGAAGCAAGTGAGGTGCAGAAAGAGAAAAGAGATGTGCAGAAAGGGGCAAGAGAGGTGCAGAAAGAGGCAAGAGAGGTGCAGAAAGAGGCAAGAGAAGTGCAGAAAGAGGGAAGAGATGTGCTGATAGAAGCAACAGAGGTGTAGAAAGAAGCAAGGCAAGAGAAGTGATGTAAGAGACAAGAGAGTTGCAGAAAGAAACAAGAGAGGTGCTGAAAGAGTCAAGAGAAGTGCAGAAACAGACAAGAGAGGTACAGAAAGAGGAAAGTGAGGTGCAGAAACAGGCAAGAGGGGTGCAGAAAGAAGCAAGAGAAGTTCAGAAAGAAGCAACAGAGGTGCAGAAGGAGGCAAGAGAGGTGCAGAAAGAGGAATGAGAGGTGCAGAAAGAGGCAAGAGGGGTGCCGAAAGAAGCAATAGAGGTGCAGAATAAAGCAATAGAAGTGCAGAAAGAACCAACGGAGGTGCAGAAAGATGCAAGAGGTGTGTAGAAAGAGGCAAGAGAAGTGCAGAAAGAAGCAACAGAGGTGCAGAAAGAGGGAAGAGAACTGCAGAAAGAGGCAAGAGTTGAAGAAACAGGCAAAAGAGGTGCAGAAAGAGGGAACAGTGGCGCAGACAGAGGCAAGAGAGGTGCAGAATGAGGGAAGAGGCATGCAGAAAGAGGCAAGAGGGGTGCAGAAAGAAGCAAGATATGTGCAGAAACAGGCAGGAGAGGTACAGAAAGAGGGAAGAGGGGTGCAGAAAGAGGCAAGGGGGTGAAGAAAGAAGCAAGTGAGGTGCAAAAAGAGAGGTGCAGAAAGAGGCAAGAGAGGTGCAGAAACACGCAAGAGAAGTGCAGAAAGAGGCAAGAGAAGTGATGAAAGAGACAAGAGAGTTGCAGAAAGAAACAAGAGAGGTGCTGAAAGAGTCAAGAGAAGTGCAGAAACAGAGAAGAGAGGTTCAGAAAGAGGAAAGTGAGGTGCTGAAACAGGCAAGAGTGGTGCTGAAAGACATAAGAGAGGTGCAGAATAAGGGAAGAGGGGTGCAGAAAGAGGTAAGAGGGGTGCAGAAAGAAGCAACAGAAGTGCTCAAAGAAGCAAGAGAAATGCAGAAAGAAGCAACAGAGTTGCAGAAAGAGGCAAGAGGTGTGCAGAAAGAGGCAAGAGAAGTGCAGAAAGAGGCAACAGAAATGCAGAAAGAGGCAAGAGAAGTGCAGAAAGAGGCAAGAGAAAAGCAGAAAGAGGCAAGAGAGGTGCAGAAACAGGCAACCAAGGAGCAGAAAGAGGGAAGAGGGGTGCAGAACAAAGCAAGAGAGGTGCAGAAAGAAGCAAGAGAAGTGCAGAAAGTAGCAACAGAGGTGCAGAAAGAGGCAAAGGGGCTTCAGAAAGAAGCAAGAGAGGTGCAGAAAGAAGCAAGGGAAGTGCAGAAAGAAGCAAGTGAGGTGCAGAAAGAAGCAAGAGAAGTGCAGAAAGAGGGAAGAGAGGTGCAGTAAGAGGCAAGAATGGTGCAGAAAGAGGGAGGAGGGTGCAGAAAGAGGTAAGAGAAATGCAGAAAAAAAGCAAGAGTGGTGCAGAAAGAGGCAAGAGAGGTGCGGAAGAAAGAAGCAAGAGAGGTGCAGGGAAAAGCAAGAGAAGTGCAGAAAGAAGGGAGGTGCAGAAAGCGGTAGAGATGTGCAGAAAGAGGCCAGAGAAGTGCAGAAAAACGAAGAAAGGTGCGCAAAGAATCAAGAGAAATGCAGAAAGAGATAAGATAGGCGCAGAAAGAAGCAAAAGTGGTTTGCACACCATGAGTACCAATTTGACACCCACATTTAGCAATAAGTAACAGGTGACCATTCCAGGTTTGCAGAGGGCCTTCCACCACGCTGTAACACTTGTTGCTGCATTTCGGGTAACGTTTGAGTCATTTGAGCTAGTTTTTTTTGTTCAAATCAGCAGATTATGCAGCAGATGATGGATTATGTGGTAAATGCGGATAATGTCTAATTATGCGAAAATCAGTGCAGCCGAACAATCGCATAATTTCAGTGGCCCTGCTCATACCTCCGACTAGGTCCAGAAGTGCTCCTCAGCGGTTCCTTCTTTTTTTTGTCTCATTGAGTTTATAGTTTAGCTTCTATGGAAACGAATAAGACTAAACCTGAGGTTACCACTCCACAACACAGACTACCACACCACATAATTACTCTCCATAACACATAATCCCACTCTACTGAAGACCTCTTAGCAATCCCACTGTGTGGGACTTACTGGAGGTAACAGGAGGGCTAGTTGGCCCCCAAGGACATCCTTGGGGGCCAACTACCCCTCCTATTACCTCCAGTAAATCCCACACAGCAGGATTGCTAAGTTCTCATAGCAGGCCACGCCCCCTTTGCCCACCACTCTGTAAACGAGCTCCCTGGCGCACTCTTGGATGGGGATTGAAGTCCCCTTTGCTGCTGGGGGTCCTTAGGGGCCAACTAGCCTACCTGTTACCTCCAATAAGCCCCACACAGTGGGATTGCTGAGTGATCAGAGGCCATGCCCCCTTTTTACACCACTCTGCAAACGCGCCTCCTGGCGCACTGCTGCTTGGGGGATGAAGTCCACTTTAGTTCTGAGGTCCTCATGACACAAGGGGACCTTATCATCCCACCAGCAGTGCGCCAAGAGGCGCGTTTGCAGAGTGGTGTAAAGAGGAAGGCCCCGTGGCCCCCTCCTGAGGCCAATTTTGGCCCCGGGGACCCTATCCCCCGGGGGCGGCCTTACATTTAAAAAACAAAACAAAAAAATAATAAGGGAGGGGGGCCGAGTGGACCCCTCCCAGGCCATTTTCGGCCCCAGGGACCCCATCCCCTGGGGCATGGCCTCACGTTGGGGACTGCGGGGGGAGCCCCAATGCCCCCGCGGTCCCTACTGGCTCCCCGCCTCCTGTGGGAGCCGGCATTGCTTTTGGGCAAAGGGAACTGCTAACATGTATGACAAATCTGCAATGCACGAAATAAAGCACACTTATTTTGAAAACAAATTTAAAAAGAGCAATAAGCAATGATAAAAACTCATTACTGAAGCATGAAAGCAAAATAATGTTGTCGTTCAGTGCCCTGCCTTTAGGTTTACCAGCATATGGTACACTTCTCTATTATAGTTAATAACCAATGTCACTCAACAGTATGTGGGAGGAGTGTTGGGTAGTGCTATGGAGTTGGAAGACGGAAGGAGATGGAATTTGCGGCGGTTAAGTTTGTGTAATGTACAGAATGGTGAGGGTACGTATAACAAGGATGATGCTAATGAGGAGGAATGTAGTGGTTATGTTTTGGGAAAAGATTGTGGTGTGGAGTTGAGGAATGGAAGGATGGATGTCGGAAATGATGGTGTGGAGGGGGTGTTTACTAGGCACGAGGGTGCTAGTAAGGAAGGTGTTGTACTCCACCAAGGTTCAAATGTTTCCTCCATTCAGGGATTAATATATTCACCAAGGGCTTGTGATCTGTACAAATCTTTAAATTTCTTCCCCCACACATACATCCGGAAACGCTCGGCTGCCCAAGTTGCCGCAAGTAACTCCTTCTCGATTACAGAGTAATTGCGTTCAGATGATGTCAATGTCCGTGAAGCATACGCTACCACCCACTTCTCATTCTTCATACATTGAGAAAACACAACACCAATGCCATATCTATTAGAGTCCACCGACAACACACACTCAGCCTGAGTCATAAATGATCTCAAGCACGGAGCAACAGAAATCTCCTTTTTCACTACATCAAAACATAACTTCTGTTCTTCTGACCACACAAAAGATAAATTTTTCTTTAGTCAGCCCTCAATGGTTCCACTTTGGATACATAGTTCTCCACAAAGTGTGAATAAAATTCTGTGAGGCCCAAAAATTACATTAACTGTTCTTTGTTACTTGGCTCTGGAGCAGACAGAATTGCTTCCATGTGGCTGACTTTAGGTTGAATCCCTTCCTTGGGTATAACATGGCCTAGATATTCAACTTCTTGTTCTCCAAATACGCATTTCTCGTTCTTGACAGTCAAACCATGCTTCCTAAGGGCCAACAGCACTGCATGTGAATGCTCATCGTGAGAACTCTTGTCCTGATCAAAGATTAAAATGTCATCTTGGAACATCTTTTCCCCACGAATCCCATGTAGAATCCTTGTCATCTCTCTTTGAAAAACCACTGAAGCACTTGCCAACCCAAAAGGCATTCAACAGTATCGGAACATACCTTCAGGAGTAATAAAAGCAGTGCAATGTTTTGAATCATCATCCAAATCAATTTGGTGGTATGCGCTTGCTAAGTCGATTTTAGAAAACCAAGCCACACCACCAATAGATGTCAACGCCTGTAAATGTGGTAAAGGAAAGGTGTCCACCCAAATTGCTTCGTTTAGATACCTCAAATCCACACATAAACGTAAATCACCACTGTCGAAGTACATACACTGGGGAATCCAAACTGGCATCAATCTTCATTCCCAACCCCATGATGTGCGGCCAACCCAATATAGTGGCTCCCTTTTTGGCTACATAAACTTTACCTTGACATTCCTTATCACCAAATCCAACCTCCGCCCACACGAATCCTTCCAAAGGAATCTTATGACCGGAATAACTACCAGGACTGACATCTGGCTCCAATAATGGTCTACCTGGCCACAACTTCTCACATAGGTTTTTACCCATAATGGTGTACCATGCACTAGAATCAACCATTGTTTCCACCTCAACACCGTCAATGCATACAGTACACGTGGGCAACCTTTTAGCTTTAACCACTCCATCCACCAGTTTGTCTTGCACACTCAACACCACTCCAGTTAAACTCAAATCATCCTCTATGACATCTTCTTGAACATAATTCACCTTCTTCCCCACATTCTTACAAACCCTACTAAAATGTCCTTTCTTTTTGCATGTACTACACATTTTATTCAATGTCGGACACCATTGAGAATGAGCTAAATGATCACTTGAACCACATCTGAAACACAATAACCCTCATTCCTAGCCAGTTCTGCCTCCTGTTACGCTCTCTCCAAATTTCACGTCACCACTTTTACCTTTCACCTTGGTATCTTTTGCCACCGCACTCACTTGGTTACTCACACTACCTTCATTTCTCACTTTGCGAATGCACTCATCCAACATTTCAACACTTCTAGCTATGTCAACAGCAGCTTTCAAGGAAGTTTCCCCACACAACCATCATTTTTCTTGGATTTTTTTCGATTTAGTCTTCATAAGAATTTGATCACGGAGGACCTGATCATATGTCATATTATCTAACTCACACGTCACTGCTAAACCTCTTAAGGCAGATACAAATTGATCGATGATTTTGTCTTCCTTTTGTGCCCTAGAATAACATTTAAATCTCTCCATAACTACATTTATCTTCCTACCGAACCTTTCTTGCATCTGCTTAATAGCATAGTGATAAACTCCTACCTCCACCAGCATTTTCAATTGCAGGCAGATTTTTAAATTCTCTTAACCCAACTGCACCTAACCTATGCTCGAGTAGCGACAATTTGCTTTCTTCAGAGCATTCACCCTCTTGTAGTACATCCAAATATGCTTCAAATAGATCAATCCATAAGTCCCAAGAAATGGGAGGTTCACCCAGTTCTGCTAAAAAAAAATGGTGGTGGTTGAATAGTTGCCATGGTCTTAACAGTTGACTTGGAAATTTGAAGTAACACTCAAACCTGGCGCTGACCAAGGACAAAAAGTACACCAGAAGGAACACAACAGATCCAAAATTGGAATGAGCCCAAATACAAAAATAGTAAGTCACTCAAGTACTGACTAGGAAAAGTTGCTGCTTAAGGTGTGCCCATCATCGTAACGGCACAGGCACAATGTAGAGGCCAATAAAGGTGTACTCATCACCAGAATACGCTTGGTAAACTCACAAGGAGAATGTAGAAAAATTGCTGCTCAGGGTGTGCTCATCACCGTGAGGGCACAAGCACAGTAGCCGACTCAGTAACAATATCCATGAGATAAAATGTACCCCTCACCGTGCCAGCCACGCTGTGACTGCGACTGGAACTGCCTGCTGCTCAAGGTGTGCTCATCACCGTGAAGGCACACGCACAGTAGCCGACTCAGTAACTATATCCAACTTGAGATTGAATGCACCCCTCACCGTGCCAGCCATGCTGGGACTGCGACTGCACGCTACCACGTACAGTTCACCAGGTGTGCCAATCACCGACAATGACAGCCACAGAAAATGTGCCGATATCCATCGTGATGCTTTTGCAATTTTGACCGGTCCAAAATGGCCAACACGTAGCGTCGCAGAGTGCAATGACACTGCACCAGCCCAACTTCTTCCAAAATGGCCGCACGTAATTCGCACAAACATCGTACATCCTGCGAACGTCACAGCCCAAATTCAGTATGCCCAATATGGCCGCCAACTGGACAATGCTGCTGTCACACAACACAGCCGGCTGCAACGCGGACTACCTCTTCACCCGGATCGTGGCTCCACAAAGATAGCAGAGGTTGACTAAGAGATCGAGCACAACGCCACTTCCAAAAAAACATCGCTGACTTCACCGGCAGACGGAACAGCCGGGCATTAGCTGGGTGAAACAAGCAATCACTCCAGATGACGAATTTCACTCCGTAAAATCTCCCTGGAACCGCTGGTGCCGCTTCATCCCATCCTCGTTGCCATTGAGGGAAAAGAGGGTCCAGCCGGTAATCAATTTGTCTTAAGTCTTTAATATAGGTATCATAATACAAGCGGCACCAAGTCCTCAATGCCTCCTTAACCGTCCCTCAACCGCCCCTTGTTGGAATCCTCCTACCTCACACCCATTCTGACATCCACACATTCTGAGGATTCCAACACAATACCACAAGGAAGCACGCTCCAGCTATAGAAAAAAAAACTCTGGAATACTTGAAGAAAACACTCCTGAATCTCTACAGGTGCTTGCACTGAGGAAGTAAGTTTTCAATGTTGTTCAAAATACATTTAATGACATACATCATATTCTCAGTAGGCATAAACTATACATCATATTTACTTTTTTAAACCACATCTCTACTGATTTTGAGATTTTCTGAGCAGATTTTAATTTTCTTGCAATTTTTAAAAATATTTGTATGCAGAACTCAACAGACTTTTTCCAGTAGGATTTGCATTCCAAGATTAGCTTTGTCCTAGTGTACTTTGAATTTCTTTTGGTGGTAAATGGTGACTACAATGTTTTACATTGTGAAAAAAAGATTTATTGAAATAAAATTGGAAACAATTAAAAACACTTTATAAGGGTCAATATGGTACTATTGTCAATCACTTCAAAAGTGATAGCTAGCACATTTAAATGCTGCAAATACTTCCTACACAAATCTGTTGTGGAATTTGGCCACTTATGCTGACAAATTTAAATAACCCTGACAAAAAACTGTTTGCGAGATAGAGCCAGGCACTTATCTTTCAGAGGAATGCTGTCAATGTGGCCAAATTCTGTACTGAAGAACCGAACCACCTCTTACTCTTGGACTATGACCAGTACTCTTCATTACTAATGCAAACCAGTACTGTAATGGAGCACATCCTTTTATTCTCATACTGTGACTCTCACGGGGCCTTGCCAGTTTAACTTCGTCCTGTTGTAATTCACCTGATACTATTCTAGTACTGGAACAGAATAACTCTCATAGTTCTGTCAACTTCAAGAACAGGCATAATTCTGGTAGTAAACACTATCTGCTTCTCTCCTACTAAAACCACTACTGCCAATTTAAGATTTTGTGCTTAAAACATTTGACACAAATATACAACAGCCCTGGGTTCGATACTAGGTAATAACATGGTAATAGCATGGTGGGAAGATATCAATCAAATGTGCCATCTGTCAATTCTAGTTATTAGTTGTGTGATATTTCACATTTGATTCAATATTTCACTCACTAATTGCAGGTATGTAACCTTCTTGTCCAGGGGTGCAAGTCATGCACAGCTGGCTCCTGCATATCTCAGTGGTTGTGAGGGACAGCTGCAAACTCTATAATACCCATGTCTTATTGTGAAACACCCACTCTATTAGAGACACACCTAGATAGATTGCTTTGGTCTCTAAAGGCTTCTTCTGCCTCTGCAGAGAAAAGTAAAATGGGTATTTTGTACTGGTTTCTCGGAGATGTGGTTTCAGAGGTTCAGACTCTAGTGGTGTTATAGATTATGACAAAACTGCCAGAGAATCTCTTGTAGGTTTCACATAATGGGGCCCGCCTGCCATGGACTGGATGCAGTGAAGACCGCTCTTGTTTCCTTCATATTTGTCCGATGTAAGGGCAAGTCCTCCCAGAAAGCATGGTGCCACCTTGCACTTTACGTACATAAGAATGGCATGACTACACAGAAATACTTCTTTTCTGTAGCACTCTATGGGGATATTGGTGCAGGCTCCAAAGGACAAACATAATTCTTAACGAAGGGCTGATGACCTATATAAAAATGGCTCAAAAAGGAAATTCTTAGTTTTCAAAATTCAGTCAGCAAGGAATATTCAGCCAGTTAGTACAAGTAGTTTAAGTGCATATAGTGGTTAGAGGGAACCATTTCCAAAAATAATACTATTTCCTCTCCTAATTTACAAATTCACGTTTCTAGTCTCCATTGGAAGATTCTGGGCCTGATTACGACTTAGACTGTCTGAGGAAGACTGCCAAGCCGTTGGCATTCCCGCCCACCAGATTACAACAGTAATCCAGGGATGGTGGTGGGGTGGTGTTACTGTGGCAGCATGTTGCGGCCCATAGACAGAGCCTGCAAGACATGCCGCTGCAGTACATCGCCTTGTGCACGTTGGGTGGACAGTGTGGCATGCACCATGTTGTGCATGCCACACAGTGCACCCACAACAGTACACTTTGGGGGGCACATCATGTGCCACCCACTTGCACCCCCATGGGCAGATCTGCCCGGGGCCCTGTTGAGGGCCCCTTTACATGCATTTCCGCCAAGCATTTCATGGCAGGGTCCCTGCCATGTAATGCTTGGTGGAAAGGCAGGTCGGTGCCGGCATCGGCACTGCCGCAATTCCCGCCTGCTTTCCCCAACACGGCGGGATCCTGGCGGTGGGAGCGGTCTTGTGGCGGTCCCACCGCCACCATCGTAATCGGGCGGGAGGCCCGAAACAATGGCGGTGGTCGGACCGCCATCCACGGGTACGGGACTGCCGTACTCGTAATTAGGCCCTTAGTTTGTGTCCTGAACCCTGAATGTGATGAGACAGCCCGAACCCGACAATACTGAATACTGTTCTTTTGGGGGCAACACCAACTGCTGCTCACTTTAGTAAGTCATATATGTTCCCATTAATATGGCTGTGGAACATCAGTGTTCCTCACACATGTAACACCCCTTACATAACTGAGGGACATGAATTTTCTCTGCTCAGTAAAGCATGACTACATAGCTATGTGTCTTCTCTACAGCATTCTATGGGACTCTGTGCAGAATCTAAAGGACAAACATCAGACTTAAGGAAGGGCTGCTAACCCATATAAGGATGGCTCAAAAAGGAAATTCTTAGTTTTCAAAATTCAGTCAGCAAGGTGTATTCAGCCAGTTAGTATAAGTAGTTTAAGTGTATATAGTGGTTAGAGGGAACCATTTCCAAAAATAATACTATTTCCTCTCCTTATTTACAAATTCACGTTTCTAGTCTCCATTGGAGTGAAGATTCTGGGCCTGATTACGACTTAGACGGTCTGAGGAAGGCTGCCAAGCCGTTGGCATTCCCGCCCACCAGGTTACAACAGTAATCCAGGGATGGTGGTGGGGTGGTGTTACTGTGGCAGCATGTTGCGGCCCATAGACAGAGCCTGCAAGACATGCCGCTGCAGTACATCGCCTTGTGCACGTTGGGTGGACAGTGTGGCATGCACCATGTTGTGCATGCCACACAGTGCACCCACAACAGTACACTTTGGGGGGGCACATCATGTGCCACCCACTTGCACCCCCATGGGCAGATCTGCCCGGGGCCCTGTTGAGGGCCCCTTTACATGCATTTCCGCCAAGCATTTCATGGCAGGGTCCCTGCCATGTAATGCTTGGTGGAAAGGCAGGTCGGTGCCGGCATCGGCACTGCCGCAATTCCCGCCTGCTTTCCCCAACGCGGCGGGATCCTGGCGGTGGGAGCGGTCTTGTGGCGGTCCCACCGCCACCATCGTAATTGGGCGGGAGGCCCGAAACAATGGCAGTGGTCGGACCGCCATCCAGGGGTACGGGACTGCCGTACTCGTAATTAGGCCCTTAGTTTGTGTCCTGAACCCTGAATGTGATGAGACAGCCCGAACCCGACAATACTGAATACTGTTCTTTTGGGTGCAACACCAACTGCTGCTCACTTTAGCAAGTCATATATGTTCCCATTAATATGGCTGTGGAACATCAGTGTTCCTCACACTTGTAACACCCCTTACATAGCTGAGGGACATGAATTTTCTCTGCTCAGTAAAGCATGACTACATAGCTATGTGTCTTCTCTACAGCATTCTATGGGACTCTTTGTGCAGAATCTAAAGGACAAACATCAGACTTAAGGAAGGGCTACTAACCCATATAAGGAGGGCTAAACAGGAAGTCATGAATTTGCAAAATTCAGTCAGGAAAGTGAATTCGGCCAGTTAGTATAAGTGTAATAATGTTTAGTGGGAACCAGTACCAAGAATTATGCTCTCTTTTTTCTCTCCTTACCTACAAATTTTGTTTATAGTCTTCATTGGAGTGAAGATTTAGTTTGTGTCCAGAACCCTGACTCGTATGAGACAGTCCAAACCCGACAATTGTGAATCCTGTACTTTTAGGTGCAACCGAAACTCCATCATTCATAACACAGGCTATTTTCTGCTTTCAATGATAAGTCCATATCCCGGATTGACAGAAGCATTAGGTGCTTACAAGTGGACACTGCTTTGGTAACTGTTTGTCCTTCTTTTACAGCTATGATCTTACTACTGTATTTGCACCCTTAGCTCTAGGGGTTTCCTGTTATGCTCTTGACACACTTAGGGGATAGAGGACCAGATGTACTAAACTCTTTTGTGGTCACAAACCCTGTGATTCACAAAATTCCATGTTTTGCAACTGCAAAAGTCCCATTTCTAATGTGCAAAACTAATTTTACAAGTTGGAAAAGTTTTTCAAACCTGTAAAATGGGTTCTTCAACCCATGATGAACTGCAATTTGGAAGGGGCGTTTCTTCCAAATTGCAATTCGATATTGAATTGTATTAGTACATAGATAAGTTTGCAAAATACGATTTCATTTGCAAACTTTGGTGTGCAAATTGCAAATACTTTTTGCGAATAGAATAACAGTACATCTGGGCGTCACTATGCTGTCTGTCTTTGGATCTACATAACTAGACAATACTGCTAAACTGGGTACTAGTAACATTGATTGTCTATAGCGTAAAGAAATGTCCGAACTGTGGTATTATGTTGGTATATAAAGTTATCACCATCATCACAAATTCCTACACTGGGTTGTATATCTTGCACATGATGCACACTGAAATATTTGTGAAACACTAAACTGTGTCTAATTTTCAGTAAGGTGACACTTGCACAGGACACATCTGGCAACAAAAGAAATGTATCTCTGTTTATCAGGCCCATCGCATAGCCAATGAGTACCCAGATATTCAGTTCAGTGGGCCATTATGAGAAGAAAGACGCAAGATGTTACAACTTCTTTCAGTTCCTAGTCCAGCTCATTTCAATTCCACCTTTCTTTCTTCCATAACTCTTTCTGTTTTTCGTACAATGTTTCCTGGAAGATTGTTTCCACTTGCTGGGCAAATGCTGGGGCCCCCTCTTCCAGAGCATTAATTGCTTGCAGGACAAGTGGAGTCCTTGCCCTAGAAAGCCCATTGTTTGCAGGCCTTAAGGGTATGACAGAATTGTACTTGTGCTGTTTGTTAATGGAGTTCATTAGACATGTATAGGTCTGGTACTCACACCAAGTCTCTTTCAGAAAGTTTTCTGTTAACAGGATTATGGTCCAAGCTGATCCATTCACAGCATCCTCCAAATTTTGTAACGTATGACGGCCGCATGGCATTTCAGCAAAAATTATCCCTGGCGCAATGTGAAATTGGTTTTGTAGCATGGCCTGAATTCTGATGGCTTCTTCAATATCCCTTTCGCTGTGCAAAATTACAAACTTGTAAAACATATTGCTATCATTATCGCACCACAATATCTCATTGGTGGTGTTCATAGCAACTTCCTCCAACTTCTCAGAAATTACGTCAGACCCACTTGTTCCTTTCATTTCATTTGCACTGGTGTTCTTTTCTGCCATCTCTTCACTCTTGTTGTTAGGAGGCAGGTGATTTTCTTTGGAATTACAAACTCCCATCGCTATTTAATTTATTTAATCCTGGTGTCAACCTAAATAAAAAAAACCAGTTCAATGAATCAAAAAACATAAATTTCTAAGAATGAATAATCAGCATTTTAAGAAAGAGTCTGGAGTAGAAAGCAGAGTTTAAATGCAATTTCTGCCCTTCCATCATCAATCTTTCATCTATCAGAATATCAACCTATTACCAACATGCTAAAATTGCAACACACAAGATTAAAAGACATTCATTTGACTGCAAAAGTAGATTATCATTCACATAAAGAAAAAAACCAATGTAGGCATATTGGATCTTATGGAGGATAAAGCGAAACTGTACATGATACAGAAAAAGATAAATTGAAAGATGAGGTGGAAAGAGGACAATTGTGATTACTAATGTTCTGAATAGTCATTTAGTTCTGAAGCCAGTCATATTTGTGTAACACTCTCTGAGCACTAGGGCAATTTGAGATATTGAAAGAATGTCCAATGTTATTTCCAGTTCTGTCAGTGGGACAGACTGAATGAGACTCCCGTTTCAATAGCCCAACATAATATAATCACTGGTGAAAGACACTTTTTTGATTTGGCTTCTTTGAATTGATCTTCTTAGCATATTAAATCTACAACAGTTTTGTCAGCAGCCTTGTGTGTACTTCTTTAGGTTTCCCTAGCTTGTAATTTGGCTACTTTAATAAATTATGTTTTGCCTGTGTATTTCTTTATTTTTAAATTGGTGGCTTTGCTCCCTGATTTCTCCATTGTTTACCTACTTAGTATTATTTTTTCATATACATGTTTTGGGAGATATATCACAAGGATTCACGCAGAGTTGTCTGTTTTTAGCTGGTGGTGTTTCTCCCTTTGACCCAGCACTCTGTCTACCTGAGCGTCTCTTAACCCTACTTTACTGCATTTCTCTACAGCACGTTGTAAGCAATCTGAAGAACTCAACAGCATGAAATTCCAAGCTGCAGTCGGCTGCATCCGCTCAGACTCTTCTGCCCAACTGTTGCACCCAGTGTATCAACACTCCTAGATATATGTCTACAGCTCACTGTGTGTAGGGAGTGAAGCTGCACCACACTAAGGACCAATAAAGCTTAAACAAGTCTTGAATTGAGTTTGTTACATTCCAGCTAGGACGAGACCTACAAGCACAGGATAAACTGTGGTTTTTGATGGTTTCAAAACTGATTTGCTTACAGTTGACCATTGGAAGAAAGTGAATTATTATTTGGGGTGAGGGATGGCCCACCTCAAGAAATAATAACAACTTGTGTCAGGATGAAGCCTCAAAGTCACTAAGTCAACCTGAGCTCAACCCCTTGGTAGCTACTGCAGAGAGCAGACAGGTTTAACTTAGGGCAATGTGAAAAGTAGTTATGCAGTACCAAAACAGTAATCAAGCCATAACACTAAGGAATAAAAATCCCAAACTAAATTAGAAAAATAGAGAAAAATTTAATAAACAAACTGACGCCAAAACAACAAAAATCCAATAGGGGGGAACGGAAGATATACATTTTTAAAGGCTTAAGTGAAAACAGCATAAAAAAGTGAGAAATGCCAGGGAGGGGCATCTAGTGGGCAGAGAAGGCACCTCCAAGATCTTACAAGGGAGGGGGGGTTGGGTCTGTGAGGGGTGCCCTTGGGTTTGGGAGGGGTGCTCTTGCGCTTGGTAGCAGTAGGTTGGGATGTGGAAGGGGTGGATTTGCGTTTGCTGGGGGTGGGTTGAGTTGGGACGTGGAAAGGGTGAGTTGGTGTTTGGAAGGGATAGATTGGCATTTGGTAGATGTGGGTTGGGATGTATGTAAGGGGTGGGTTGGGGTGTGGAACGGGTAGATTGGCGTTTGCTAGGGGTGATTTGGGGTTTGGTAGGGGTTACAGCAAGGACAAAAAGGATATCTTCAACGGGAAAATGGGTAGGGTCTTCAGCAGGGGGTAGGGTTTGGAAGGTACAGGGAGTGAGAGTGGCAGTGTCTGATATACATGTGTCTGTTGAGGGTGCAGGTGCCTGTGGGTCTGGTGTATGTTGTGCTCATTTGGGTGTGCCTTACGTCATTGGTGTCTGTTGTTTGGATGAGTGTGGGCGTTTGAGTTTTGTGGGAGTGAATTCTAATGTGTGTGTGTGTGTGTGTTTGTGGATGGGTGTGCTGTGGAGGTGCTGGGTGAGGTTGTGGTGCATGTGCATGAGGGTGTGGTGGTGGCTGCAGTGTCTGTGGAGGTGCTGTGTGTGGTTGTGGTGCATGTGGGTGCGGGGGTGGCTGCTGTGTCTATGGGTGTGCTGGTGGTGGTGCATGTGTGTGGTGGTGGCTGCGGTATCTGTGGTTGTGCTGGTGGTGTCTGTATGTTTGGATGTGTACCTGTGTTTTTTGTGTTTCTGTGTGGGTGTGTTGCTTGTGTCTGTGTGAGTGGGTGCGTTCAACGGTGTGAGAGTTCTTGAGACAGGTCTGGGAATAGTGAATTTGGATGGGAATGGGCAGGAGGTAGGGCACAAGGTTAGGATGGTTTGGAGGCTGTGTCAGTGAGGAGGCTAGACCTTAAAAAGATCACTGTAGAGCCAGACATAGCACTATGAATGCCTTCCAGGTAGGCTACCATTTGTTGCAATTGGCAGCCAAGCCCCTAGATGGTATTCAGTAGTACAGTCTGGCCTACAGATATGTTCTGGAGGAGTTCAATAGCCTCCTAACTTAGTGCAGCCGGGGAGGCAGGGGATAAGGTGTCTGCAGCGAAGGAGATACCACCCCTTTTAGGGGGGTGGGTTTGGCCAACTGGTGGGGGAGCAAGAGGGAGGGTGGAGATGGTACTTTGGGTGTCGCACAAGGATGCAGTTGGTATACTTCCTGTAGGGTCTGCCACCACTAGGGAGTGCTCGCTGGAGGAGGCCTCCGAAGAAGATGTAGAGGAGCTGGCCGCCTCCATTGCACTCCCCTCACCCTCTGTGCCAGTGGTGTCCGCACCCAAACCACAGTGATCAGCTGCTTCCCCGCCTACGTTGGCAACTTCTCCTTTGTCTTCTCCGGATGAAGCTGAAATGACATACACAATAGTTTTATTGAATCTGTGTAAACAGTACTGATCATGACCTTTGATCACAAAACAGTTTCCAAGTTTTCAGATTTAACCTGCTTCAAGGCTCTTAAACTTGAGTTCTACATAAGCATAAGCTCATGCTTGTATGCAACATTTTCAGAAAACATTTGGTCACAGTAATGTCATTCCCAATGAATGCTCCTATATCATGTATGATCTTGTCTCTTATTCATTATTATGTCTCTCCAAGAACTGTTTCATACCCCTGAATTTGGCTAGCCTTTGTAGTTTAGAAAAGTGAACTGATGTCACCAAAAAGGATATCAACCAAAAATACCTTTGTACAGCGTGCTCACAAGGCCCTAAAGTCTGTATTCTTTTCATTCTCAATAAGTAAAATAGGAATAAACGTGTGTCAACAAATACTGCAATGTTGTACCAATATTAACATAAACTAAAAGCAGGTTACCTTTGTTTGGGCATTTCGCAATGGTAACACTTACTTCAAGTCACTAAAGTATATGTCAAATGCCAAAAATTATAAATGAATTGTGTAGTGAAGTAGCTTAGCAATGTATCACATACTATGTAGATACCTATGCTATTGAGGACAGTCAGAAACAAATATTTGGGTGCATTGACAAATGACCTCTACAGCATAAATTAATAAATAGCCCTTGAAACATTTCTAATACACTTCAGTACAGAGCAAAAACATTTTCTTATTTGACTCCTAAATAGTTCTAGTTATTTGAAATTTGTTGTATCTTTGTGAAAATGTTTCACTAAACAGCTGGCTTTCACTGTAATCAAACATTTGTAGAACATCACAGTAATCATTACATACAATGATTCATATAGAATACTTACTTCAAAGATTCAAATGTAAATTTTGTGAAAATGTTTCACTAAACATGCTGGCTTTCACTGTAATCAAAAATTTGTAGAACATCACAGTAATCATTACATACAATGATTCATATAGAATAATTACTTCAAAGATTCAAATGTAAATCACAATATGAAACATTACACATTGATGCATTTCAACATTTGCCTAATGAGTCATGACTTTGACCTGATTCTGAGTTTTCCTGATGGTATCCTCCTACATATATGTGATGGAACATTCCATCTTCCAAAATTCCTTAAAGTTTCCTGTTTTTTTCCATCATTGATTTTTCATCTGGACATGACAAAGGACATTGAGAAATGCTTTTGGGTATGTGTTACTCTGGCACCAATGTGTACACATTCCTGTCTGTGTTTCATCAAAAATTGTATGACTATCAAAATTATTTGTCCAAAAACAGACTGTCTTACCAACCCATTTGTGAAAGAGTAAGACATCATGCCAATTTGTCACATTTACCATGTATAAACAGCGTTTCTGATGCTAAACACAATTTGGATATGCTTTGATTCCAAAATGTAGCCCTCAATTCTAATGTCACTAGTCATTTTGGATCACATGCTCACTCTTGTTTGTGTAGAATCCTAACTTACCAATGTGACATTTGGTATATCCACTGTATCATAAGTGCCTATGTAGTGTGCTATATCACATGTAATAGGGCTACCATTACATCATCCACAACAGTGAAGGAGCATCACACCAGACAATATAAAGACTATTGGTCTGTCTGGTACAACTGGCCCCCCAGACATCAAAGAACCTGATGTATATGTGGAGTTTAGGCAGCCTTGTGTCTGCTTAGAACGTTCCTTTGGTAGTGAACAGGCTTAAGGTGGGATCCTTTCCAAACAATGTATAAACAAAGCACATCATCATACACATTGTGCAAAACGTACACCTTCAAGAACTCTTCTTGTGCGTTGGACATGGGTCACCCTTAAAGTTGATGGGAAAAATCCTGGCTGTAACAAACAATTTGCCATGTAACATGTAAAACTCTGATACGAACTTACCCTCTTGTTGCTGCAGTTGGGCCCTCAACTGCTCATTAAGCTCCAGATAGGTCTCCGCACAAATGCGTGCCATTGGGGGGTGGTCAGGGTGCAGTGCACGTGTTCCAACATTGGGAGGACTGCCTGAGCTGGACTTCGGTTGACTTTCTGGTCCAGCGTCATAGGTCCTCCCACCTCTTGCAGCAATGGACGCTGCGCCGCTTGTAGGCACCCAGGGTCCGCACCTTACTGGTGATGGCCTTTCATATGTTCCACTTTTGATGGCCGTTGACCTGTATGGATACAAGAAATGAAAGAAAATAACAATGGTTTTGTGATTTTCTGTTTGTCTGTATTGAAAAACTTTCTACATCACTAGCATGACTCATAAGTTAGCATACAACATGTGTATTTTCACATGCTGACCAAAACCAATATCTTAATACAAACTTTTGTAGTAACCTGTTGACTACCCTCATCCCATGTCATGGTCTAAACTCACCAATCCAGGCCTATGACATCATCTAGCCCAGGGGGCTCCTACATATTCTGTAATGTGACCTACTTCTGATCGGTGTAAAAGATTGTGAACTACTGAAGGCTAAACATAAATACTTAAAGCACAGTGAATAGTGGCCCCTGTGAGTAAGGGGCCTGCAGTTTGGCCTGGACACACTTTGAAATGGGAGTAAAATGATATGAAGCGTTAGCTCAAGAAGTTAGGTTAACTCTACCTTTCAACTATCGTACATATAAAAGCATTCAGTGGCATATTTTCAAACACACCTCAAAATTTGACCTGGCAAGGATATATGTTTATGACAGATGCACCTCAGTGCTTCAGTTGTTTGTCCCTGTGACTCAGCCCCAGCCTGGCACATTATTCTGACTGAGTCCTGCTCATTGTCAGGCCTTATTATCTGCAGCCTAATGATCATGATGTCACATGAACACAGCCTTCCCTTAATTTTTACATGCAAAAATGACCTTGTGCCCATCTAATAAATGACCTCAAGGCTGTCTGCTACTCTGACGCTACTGGTAGCTCCCATACAACTGTTTGGAGAGCCCTGATCTAGGCTGAGTGATTTTGGGAAGATACACATAGCCAACATAATTTTCATTTGGTGTGTACAAAACATTTTTTTATGTACAGTTAGTATTTAATGTGTTTTGTAATTTAGATGATGTGAGTTTTCAAAGTAGCACATGTATTCCAAACATATACATAGATATATCTGTACATACACACCAATTAGAATCTAGGCCTTCACTAATGTTGTTTTTTAACACTGTAAAGTGCTTAGAAATCCCCAAAATCATTGTCTTTTGTAAGGAAGTAAACTTTATGGCACTTCACATCACTAAATACACTTCACATTTAGGAACTCAAAGGGACATTGTAGCTTGTGCTAACAGACAAAAACTGTTAGACAGATTCCCATAAACATTTCATACATGTACCTGTTCTTCTGGTGAGCCATAGAGCTGGACATACAGGGAGAGGACCTCCCATGCCAGCAACTCCAGCTCTTCTTGTGAGAAGGAAGGGCCCCTCTCACCTGCTCGACCTGGCATCATTGCTCACAGCAGCAAAAGTGGAGGAGGTCTTGATGGCAGCAGTGCTAGGAGGCAAGAGAGCTTTATTCCAACCGCTGTGTACATGCATGCGATGTACGCGATCATCAATGTAAGCCTATGGCTGTGTCCTTCGTAGAGTTTACCGCCCACTACGCGGTCAACTTCCGCCACGCCATTCTGATTCTAAATGTCCTATTAGCGAGGTCAGACACCCGCCATTTTAGAAGTTCAATATAGAGTGTTTGTGACTGTTTAGTGTGTAACCACCACTCAAAATAGGGGCTAGTTTGTTTACATATTCAAACTTCGCTGGGCACTCATTCTTTTAAAAATAAACATTTATATGTAATGCGTTACTGTGCTGAAAAGCAATATTAGTGTGGTGTTGTTACAGCTCAGTTGACGGTATTTTTGAAGGATTTTGTTTAAAAAATTTTTTTTTTAAAAGAATGTGTAAATAATACATTTGAAATGTATTATTTACACATTTCCTTATTTATTTTAGGCCATAAATGTAATTTGTGAAGAATAAAGGACAAAATGGAAATATTTTATTAAAATATGTAGTAAAACCATATATATTTTGTACAACTACATGAATTTATTGTTAAATATCAAATATGTTGCTGTGGAAAATGTTCAAATATTTTACTAATGCAGACATATTAACCCTGGGAGAGTGAGGAGACAACAACCTCAGGTATACCACCCATTTCCAGACCTTGCCACCATGGAAGAAAGGGATATAATCAAATAGTTCAGATTGAATAGGCAAACTATACTGGATTTATGTCATCAGCTGGAGCCAGATCTTCAGCCTCACAACAGAAATCCCACATCTATTTCACCAATTGTCAAACTCATGGCAGTACTTCATTTTGTGGCTACAGTATCCTTCCAATACACTGTGGCAGTATCTGGTGAAAGTCACAACCAACTTTCAGTGGTTTGCTACAAGAAGTTATATCTTCAATGATGAGACACATCAACAGCTTCATCCAATGTCCACAGCAGCAGGATTTAGCCAAATGTAAAGGGGGACTTTTACGATTTGTGTCGCCTACCACATGTGGTTGGAACAACTGATGGCACACATATTGCCTTAGTGCCACAACACTCCTCAGAACAGGTCTATCAGAATCGGGAACACTTCCATTGAATCAACATAAACGTTGTCTGCTCAACGGATTTGTACACCACAAGCATCTGTGAGCTTTTCCCCGGCTCTGCCCATGATTCATTTGTACTACGGAACAGCTCCATACCCCTGCAAATGTCACAACTTGGACCTGAGAGGGCCTTACTTTTTGGTCGGTACAATCTTTCATAATATTGTTTGGGGAATTTCTAGTCGAATAACCTCAAATTGTGTTATATTTTTTGCCACTTTTTTGTCTTCTATCTAAGAGACTCAGCTTATCCCAACTGACCATAGTTGTTGGCACCGCTGAGGAATCCAACCATGCCAGAGGAAGTCTGCTTCAATGAGGCATATGGAAGAACACAGCGGCCAGTAGAGTGGACTTTCGGGTTGGACAACACTGATGGAGCCCTCCTCTACTCACCCAATAAGTTATGCACAAACACTGTGGGCTGCTGCATGCTACACAACATCGCCTGCGACAAAACATCCCTTACATCTCAGAGGATGGAGACCATGAAGAGCCACCAGGTGAGGATCCTGAAATGCCAAATGAAGATGATAGTGGTGAAGAGGAAGGAGTTGACTTACATCAAGATGTCATTGGCAACTTCTTATGAATGTAAATATATCTTTACATATTATCACTTTCACCGTTACACCAACTATTGATGTGATGATGAGAGAAGTATGTGGTGGTAATTTGTTAGGAAGGGCAAGCTAAAGGAAATTCAGGACAGCGGTGTTTAGTTGATCAAAGTTTTGACACATTGACTACTGTGTTCAGCTACATTGTTTATCTCTGATTGTTTTGTGAAACTGTGTACTCCAGAAGTTGACTTTGTAATGTGTCTGTTATGTTATGTTTGATTGGTAATCTTTTTGTTTTGATCTGTTTTAGGTTTCGTCACCATGTCATCTTTATTTGGACATTTCAGAGTTGTGACATTTGTAGGTACATGGTGCTGTTTTGAAGTACAAAGGGAGCATGGGTTGATCCTGGGAAAGACAGACACAGATTTTGGGTGTACAAATCTCATACCAAGGCACCTTGCACTGTTATTGAATGGAAGATTTGAAGATTACATTGGCCGTTTTCTCTGTCGTGTGTTGGCACTAAGGCAATAAGTGTGCCATCATTAGCTCAAACCACATGTGGTAGTGGAGCCAAATTATGCTAATCTCCCTTCAGATTGGCAAAATTCCTATTGTGTGTAAGGTGTATGTTGCTGTTGATGTGTCCCATCATTGTAGGACATACATTGTGTGGTACACCACTGAAACTATGTTGTAACATTCCACAAGGTATTGGAACAGTGGATTGGAATAATCCTGTGTCTACTAAATGTAGTACTGCCATGTTTTTGTCTATTGGAGTTATTGATGTGGAATTCCTTATGTGAGCCGGAAGATCTGGCTCAAGCAAATGACATGAGTCAATGATAATTTACCTATTCAATCTGATTTTTTCAGACATATCCCCTTCTTCCATGTTGGCATGGTCTGGAACTGGAAATGTGAAAACTGGCACTGAGTATTAGTGTCATGTAATAATTGTTATGTTAGTGAAAATGTTGACAATTATTTGTAAAATGGAATAAACATAGTAGTAGATGATTTAATGGTATATATTTTTAGAAGTTATGGTTGGGAACTTTAGAAAAACATTACATATTTGCAAATTATCTACGTTTACACAATCATTTGATTTTTGTCATTGTAAAGTTATGATGGAGGGAAACTAATGCATTGATAGAATTGAGATATACAGCACTAGTCTATGAGTTTTTGAGTTGTGAATTTATTGAACTAAATGTGAAGAAATGAAACAGGGTGAGAATGAAAAAGCAAACCAAAAAGTGAGGAAGTCAGTCATGCTGAATGAAACCATAGCTAGCTGAAGAGCCAAAATTGTTTGAATTCCAATGTCCAAAATTACGACTGGCATCAGAAAGGAAAATGTGTCCAGAAATAGTTCACAGAGTGAATGGTAGTCACACACCGAAGGAAATAAGGGTAGGGGTTTCTTGCTGGTGGTGGCAGAGGTCTTGCCTTCTTCACCTCCTGATAATCTGGGTGGACGTCCCCTCCTGCGGGTGAGTGCGGGGATCCACAGTTGCACGGCCTGGGGTGGCTGCAGGTGGTTCTTCCGGTGGCAGGGCCTCCATTCCTGTGGCAGATGTAGATGAGCCAGATGTTATAGGACCACATAAAGGGATAGATGGTGCTTGGAAAGCCCGGCATATATGGGTGTAAATGTCCTACATCACCCCAGTCAAGGACTCCATATTGCAGTTGTGAGCCTCCATCTGATAATTGAGCTCCCTCTGCAACTGCATCATCTCCCGGAGCTCGGTGAGTACCTGGCCCATCATGTCTTGGGACTGATGACAGGCTCCTAAGACTTGGTCGATGGTCGTCTGGGTGAGATTGACCCCAGTGGTCTCACTATGCTGCCCCACAGAATCCCTCCCATGAACCCTAACCCCACTACCCTGTGTCCTTAGCCCAGGATGCCCCATCTAACTGGGTCCTGGGAGAGCTGATGCTGGTGGTGCTGAGGTGCCACCATCACCCAGGACTAGGGGGCACACGATCGGTTTTATAGTGGTAGGAACACAGGAAGGGGAGGCTTTAGTTAGCTGAGATGTTACAGCTGGGGTGTGGGCTCAGTGAGACTCACTGGAGCCGTCTACCCATGCTGATCAGATGGTCCAGGATCCTCATTGTCATCCAGATTACCAGGAGCATTGTCCTCACTGAAGGCTTAATCCTGGGCTGGAGTGGAGGTCTGTTCAGTAGCAGATTCCTGGCCACATGCTCTGGCAGTTGGACCTATTGACAAATTGAGAACATTTTTCTTAGTAAAAGTGTATGTTATACATTCAAATCTTTTGAGGCAAAAAATGTAGATACCTAGAAGAAAATAAGGTAGAGATTATTATGATGATAGCTTTCAGTGGTATTGAACATATTACCTTAACGTTTTGCTATTTCAAACAGTACAACTTCAAATAAGCAGGTAATAAGAATGTCCTGAAATGTTTATGAAGTTGATTACCTAACATCTCCCAACCATTCAACCCAACACATTGGAGAGGTGAAATGTGTAATTGACAATTCCAATGCCTATGTGACTTCAAAACAGACATTTACACAACTTGGATGGATGTTTGGCATCAGTCATCATGTGAACAGTGCAGAGTACATTTTTGCAATTCCCACGATTATTCAGCATAGTTATTTTCATACTTTCCAATTTTTAGGTCAACACATTTTGATTTGTGAAACTCATGACATCAATTCAATTGGTTGAGGAGAACAGGACAACATTAAGAAAACAACACAAACCATTTTCAGAAGAGAGCATTGAATAGCGATTGATCACTACATGACACTTAACCATATGTGGAAATCTGTTTAGACATAAGAGAAAGAGCAATATAATATAGTAATATTCTTTTGAGAAAACATAAGCAGGGCATGATAGTTGTAGTCATTTCAAATAAAAACTTCCCAACACTTGCAAAATGGTTAGTGGAACATACCTGTGGAAAATATGCAATTAAAATTGGACAGACACTTACAATATGACACACAAATGGGTAATGGGTTATTTGGTGTGCTAACACTTACAGGCACCATAGCATCATGTGACATGTAAATGAGATTGACATCTGTAATCTTAGATGCAACACAATACATTCACACAAACAATCCAAATCATCTGATACTGATACTTTGAGGTTCTATTTTAGGAAAATATGTGCAGAACATACTGGCAACAGATGAGTTGAGAACAACCAGGACATTGAGGTTTAGTGGGACTTTGTAAAGTATAACTTACCAGACTATATTCCATCAGGTATTCCTGTCAAGGCATCAGGATGTAGGATCTGCATGATCTTCTCCTCCAAGGGCATGAGTTGTGAGGGGGCCTGGGAGAACCACCACCAGTCCCCTGGGCCTCCATGTGACACTTGGAGGCCAGGGAACGCACCCTACCCCACAGGTCATTCCACCTCTTCCTAATTGCCTCCTGTGTGCGCAGGTTGTTTGCTACAGCATTAATTCGGTCGACTATTCTTGCCCACATTTGCCTTTTCAGAGATAGGGGTGTATTTTGGACTTGGGCTCCAAACAATTGTGGCTCTACACTTATGATTTCATCCACCATGACTGACAATTCTCCTTCAGTTAAACAGGAATTTTTGGGCCCAGGCATTTTGCAAAGAAATGTGATGAAATAAAAATTGTAATCACAAGGAAATAAATGAAAGAAGACAAAGGGACAAGAAACAGGGCAAAGAAACAAAATACCCTCATTTAACTGGCAAAAGTTCTGCTAGAAAATGTTGTGGTGCAGAGGAATGGCAAAGAATAATGGTCTGTGCCAGTGGTCCTCCGCCGCAACAACATTTGTAGTTGTAATGTAGCAGACGGGCCACCGCAAGTCTGGCGATCTTACAACCGCCAGACTCGTAATCAGCCCCATGAACTTTACAGACCATGCAGTGCAACAGTTTTGGGAGTTCCCATTGCGATGCCCATTTTCTGAAGCACCGCTGTGGGAATGTAAAAAAAAAAGCCCCCCCCCCCAGACACAAGAAACCCTTGTAATCTGGCGGGCGCCCCGACCACGGGTTTGGTGGCGGCCCCGGGGCAAGCCCGGCGCCTCACGGCCAAACTTGTAAAGAGGTCCAACACCTTCCCCAAATTCGTTTAGATTGGAGTGACAATAGTAAATATGACCTCTTTAGTATCCTATCCAAGATCATCTCTGAGTTGGTTTAGATTGGAGTGGGTGTCCAACACCTGTCTGAGTTGGTTTAGATTGTAGTGGGAATAGTAAATGTCACCCCTATAGTGTCCAACACCTTCCCTGAGTTGGTTTAGATTGGAGTGGGAATAGTAAATGTTACCCCTTTAGTGCCCAACACCTTCCCTGTGTTGGTTTAGATTGGAGTGGGAATAGGTCACCCCTTTAGTATCCAACACCTTCTTAGAGTTGGTTTAGATTGGAATGGGAATAGTAAATGTAACACTTTTATTGTCCAACACCGTCCCCAACTATGTTTAGATTGGAGTGAGAATGGTAAATGTCACCCCTTTAGAATCCAACACCTTCCCTGAGTTGGTTTAGATTGGAGTGGGAATAGTAAATATCACCCCTTTAGTGTCCAACACCTTCTTCAAATTGGTTTAGACTGGAGTGAGAATAGTAAATGTCGCTCCGTTAATGTCTTTCGCCTTCTCTGAGTTGATTTAGATTGTAGCGGGAATAGTAATTGTTATCCTTTTAGTGTCCATAACCTTCCCCAAATTGGTTGAGATTGGAGTGGGAATAGTTAATGTTACCCCTGTAGTGTCCCACACCTTCTCTGAGTCAGTTTATATTGGAGTGGGAATCGTGAATGCCACCCCTTTAGTGTCCAACACCTTCTCCAAATTGGTTTAGATTGGAGCGGGAATAGTTAGTGTTACCCCTTTAGAGTCCAACACCTTCCCCGAGTTGGTTTAGATGGGACTGGGAATAGTTAATGTTAACCCTTTAGAGTCCAACACCTTCTCTGAGTCGGTTTATATTGGAGTCGGAATCGTAAATATCACCCCTTTAGTGTCCAACACCTTCTCCAAATTAGATTAGATTGGAGTGGGAATAGAAAATGTCACCCATTTAGTTTTTAACATTGGCCCCAAATGTAGTATAATAAACAGATGTCACACATATTTTGACAAATAGATTTTTTGACAATTTAAATTTATTGTATAATTTAAATTTTGTGAAATATATTTGTAAAATAAAATAATAGCAATTTTAAAGTAAAATAAAGTAATTAATTTTTTATTATAAAAAACTGAAAAAAAGACTTTATTCTTATTTGCATAGTATACATTTACACATGTTATTTTACATTCAAAATAATTTTTTTTATGTATTTAACTTTTTTTACATACATTTTTTCTCAAACATCTGTTTATTATGTTTTATCCAACTTACAGTACATAGCCACAGGAATTGTCACCGCTCGCAGGGGGTGGCGCGAAATTTACCAAGTCTAGGTTAGATGCTAACGATATATCGCGGTCAATGATAGCCTGGTCTCGTTCCTAACAGGTTATATAAAGGAAGGATACAGTGTGCTTATTCTCAGAGACCAGGACAAAGCATAAAACTCTAAACTCATTTTGATATAAAACCGGCATGCTTCCCATCTTTCTTTTGTGACGGTTAGCATCCCCCTCAACCCCTGGCAAAAAAAGTCTGTGCTTAACTAGGAAACAGTGCATAGAAGCAACCCCCAACCGGGGGGTCACAAACCGAAAAAACAAAAAGCAATTCCCTCCCCCCCTCCCCCCCTCCCCTACCATGGTGGCGGCATTAGCTGTACCTTGTACAATACTGGCAGCAGTGACAGCAGCTCAAAATTGAAAGAGATGCAAAGCTCTGATGGACGAGGGGCAAACCGCGGAAGGTAAACCTCTGGAGAGGAAGGAAACCAACGGGCCCCACTGGAATTCAAAATTCTTAAAATCCTCCTTAAAGATCTCCGACATGCGTTCTAAACTTAAAATTCTCCAAAGCCTAGAGTGCCAGAGTGAGATTGCCGGAGCCGCCTTACGCTTCCAGGCAGCCGCTAGAGTGATCTTCGCTGCTCCTATGCAGAGCCACATGATTTTCTTGTCAGCTCGTGTTTGGTGCTCTAGGGAGGGATCGCGCAGCCCCAGAAGGACTTCCGCCATGGTAGTCGGTACAGGGTACCCAAGTATGTCCTTTATATGCGCTAGGATCTCTTCCCAGTAGGGGCGAATAGTCGGGCAGTCCCACCAGATATGCTGGAAATCCCCCAGTAACCCACATCCCCTCCAGCATCTGTCAGAAGTCTTCGGGAAAATTTGTTTAAGCCGGGAGGGGTGGAGGTACCAGTCCATCATTGTTTTAAGATGGGCTTCCCTAAGTGCAGAGGAATGATTGAATCTGGCTATATCGGTCCATAGGTGGCCCCACTCCTCTTCAGTGATATCACGTTGTATAATACCCTCCCACATAGACATGTAGCGCGGACGCGGGAGATGGTGGTGGTGAGAAGTAATTTATATAAAAAGGAGATCGTCCCCCTCATGACCGGTGCTTTAGTGAGAAAGGACTCAAACTTCGTAAGGGGCGGGTGGCAGCGTCGCGCACCTGCGGTGACAAGGCCCAATGCATTAACTGAGTATAATGATACCGCTCTAAGGTCCCTACGCCGTAGTCGCACTGGCAGTTGTCGAAGGAGAGGGGATCGAAGTTGTGAAAAAGATGGGTCAGTGCAAGGCAACCACCCTCCCGCCAAGCATCAAAGGGACCCTCCTGCAGTCCCGGCGGGAACGGCTGGATTAAAATGGAGTGGTGTAAAGGGAGAGGGAAAGGAGGTCCATCGCTCATCCCCCGACACTGTATCCCAGACTCTAAGGGTGGAGCGGGTGGGAGTGGCAAGATAAGCATTCCTGGGTCTGTCTTGTTTGGGGCGCCATATCAGGTCCCAAATAGTCCTCCCCGTTACACTACGATCCATGTGGAGCCAGTGTTTGTCGGATTCCCCTTTAGACCATTCAACTAGGACTCTTAGTTGTGCGGCTTTGTAGTACAATTGAACGTCTGGGAGTCCCACTCCCCCCCTCGCCCTGGGATGGCGAAGAATAGAAAAAGAGAAGCGCGCACGACCACCTTGCCAAATAAAGTGCAGAATCATTGTTTTAATGCGGCGGAAGAAGTCTCCAGGCATCTCAATTGGTAAGGCTTGAAACAGGTAGAGGAGCTTCGGGAGCAGGGTCATCTTCACCGCATGAATACGACCGAGCCAGGACAAGAAGAGAGGCTTCCACTTGGTTAAGTCTGATTGGATACGTGTGAGAGCAAGCGGGAAGTTGGCTGCGTATAAGCCGGCGATTGAGGGGTGAGGTGCACCCCCAAGTATTGTATAGAGGTGTGAGACCACGAAAGCGAGGTAGCAGTTGGAGTCTACCGACCTCCGTTGAGTGGTAAAGTAAGGTTGAGAATGTATGATTTATTGTAGTTGATTTTAAAACCGGCCACCCTCTCAAATCGTTCGAGTTCCGCTTGTAAAGGCGGAAGAGATGCTGACGGGTCGGAGAGGGACAGGAGAACATCGTCTGCGAAAAGGGAAATTTTGTGATTATCGCCTGTAAAAGGAATCCCTGAATCGCGGGATTATTTCTAATTGCCATTGCCAATGGTTCAATGCTGAGGGCAAAGAGGAGGGGAGACAGCGGGCAGCCCTGTCTAGTTCCTCGAGAGTGGATAAAGGAGGAGGATTGTAGCCCGTTGACCATTACCTTAGAACAGGGGTTGCTGGTAGTTGGCTTGTATCATGGTTAAAAACTTGGAAGAAAAGCCAAATGCCGTGAGGGTCTGGAAAAGGAATGCCCAATCCACCCTATCGAACGCTTTCTCAGCGTCGAGACCCACCAGAACGGCAGGGAGTTGTCGCCTTTCGGCCTTTTCGATAAGGTGGATAATCCTCCGGGTATTATCGTGGGTCTGCCGACCCTTAATAAACCCCGATTGGTCAGGGTGTATGAGATCAGGAAGTAAGTCGTTCATTCTCTTGCCGATGATAGAAGAGTAGAGTTTAGCGTCTAAGTTTAAGAGCGCGATGGGTCGGTATGAGGCACAATGGTGGGGGTCCTTCCCAGGCTTAGGTATCACAGAAATCGTAGCCTCTGTCATAGAGACAGCAGGCTCCCCTCTGTCGCCATCTTATTAAACAGAAGCGTAAGGTAAGGGCTGATATCGGGAGCAAAAGGTTTGTAAAAGAGGGCAGTGTAACCATCGGGGCCCGGGGCTTTATGGGGTTTGAGGGCGTTGATGGCTAGGGTGACTTCCTCGTGGGTGATCGGAGCGGTGAGTGTTGCATTCCACTCGTCAGACACCTGGGGGAAAGTCAGAGTCCGAAGGAAGTCCTGCTGGGCCTCCGTATCTAACATTTCCCTCGAGTATAGGTTCCTGTAAAAATCACCGAATATTCCAGCTTTATCCGCATCGTTGTGCGTGGCCTCGCCCATGGGTCCCCGAATTCCTCCGATGTATTCCCTCTCTCTTTATCGCGTAGCTGTCTCGCGAGATGTTTCCCAATCTTGTTACCCTGAGAGTAGGAAAGCTGACGCAGTTTAAGGAGTGTATACTCCGCTCTATTGTCATAGATGGCTCGCAGCTTACCGCGGAGGGCTGTAAGGTTACGGAGAGTTTGACGAGAGGGATTAAGTTTGTAATCGCGTTCGACAACTGCCAGTTCTTGCTCTAAGCGCTCCCTATCCCTAGCGCGCTGGGCATTAAGTGCCGAGTTAAGGGCGATGCATTGCCCCCGAAAGACCGCTTTAAATGCATCCCAAGTGTTGAGTTCAGACGTGTCCCCAGGAAGATTAATGTCAAAAAACTCTGCAATGCCCCTTCTAAGCTGAGTGCAGGAATCCTTATTGCGGGTCAGCGCCGCAGGGAAGTACCATCTATAGGTCGCCGGAACATTGGCCTCCCAGGAAAGGTTAATGGCGAGGAGGCTATGATCTGAAACTGAGAGCGGAAAGATTTTGGACTCCCGGAGGGAGCCTAACAACGACTGGCTAATAAAGACATAGTCTAACCGGGAATATGAATGGTGGACGTGGGAGTAAAAAGTGTAATCCCGGGTATGTGGATAGACGGTACGCCAAGCATCCAGGAGGCCCATATCGGAAATGCGCTGCTGGGTATCAGAGGAAAACGAGCCTATAGCTGAGCGGAATGGGTGTGAGCTGTCAAGGTCCCCTTGCCACGTCAGGTTAAAATCTCCCATAAGGAGCAATGGCCCCTTTTACAAAATCTAGTAACCTACCTAGAAGAGTGTGTATAAAGGAAGTCTGACCAGAATTAGGGGCGTATACCACTACGAAGGTGCAAGTTTTCCCTCGCAGGCGACCCTTAACCATTAACCACCTGCCATCCTTATCACCAAGGACCTCTATGGGCTGGAATTGGAGTGCTGCTCGGAACATCAACGCCACCCCTCTATGCTTCGTGAGTGCTGAAGACCTATAAATTAAGAGGTACTGCTTATGTTTAAGGCGAGTGTCCTCAGCCCTAGTTAGTTGAGTCTCCTGCAAGGCTATAACATCCAAATGGTGGTCAATGATATATTTCCACACCTTTTGGCGTTTTTGAGGGGAATTAAGGCCTTTGACGTTCCAGGTCGCTATAGTGATCGTCATGGCAATAGGAGTAGGAACCTCATCCCTCCGGTAGTGTCTCCTCGTCTCCCCGTACCTCCTGTTTCATCCCACGTGTTACATTTCAAATGCCGCTGCCTCGCAAGACTAGTACAAGTCGAGTTGGTCATATTGCCGTCAGGGCTATATAATAGAAAGCCGCCACCATGTACCACCCATCTCCCCCCCAATACCCACAACAAAAAAAGAACACCCAAACATAAAAAAACATAGTCAAAAACCATTATGTAGGTCCCCGCAGGAGGGGTTAGTGCCTCCTCCGGGGCTAGGGGGGGACTACGGGTCCGAGGACCCCGTCCACGCCTGCTCCGGCAACATGCACCAAATGGAATATCAAATAGGCTATCACCAGAATGTGACTGAAGGTTATCAAGCGGTACAGTCCCGCAGCCAGCATGTGGACAGTTCATGGGACTCTAGCTGTAGCTGTAAGCCCCAACGTGTCGAGCACTCATCTTGAAGAACCCCTTGTAATACTTCGTGTAACAGCCAAGTCCAGTCTACAACAAAAAGGTCAAAGGGAATGCTGCTCGTACATTTGGGAAGGGGAGAGTGCATATCTCCGCCGCGTAGCAACCGGAAATCCAAAGTACCAGTGTCAATGTGTCCCCAGGGCTAGAGACGAGGTGAAGGATCAGGGCTCCCCCTCTGTCGTATGCGTGCGTTCCCAGGCTCCGTCACCAGGAGAGGGTGATTCGTGGTCCCCCTCCCTCTCTGCTGCAACAGGGAGCAACACCGTCAGGGCGTCTCTGGAGAATTCCTCAAGAGCTCATCCGCATTTCATCGACGGCCCCCTCGGGAGACCACCGCCCACGCCGAAGGCTTCAAGGATCCACGGGGGGATCCCCCGGTCGCAACCCGTGAAGGCCCGGGCTCCTCGACCGGTAGGCCCAGCAGATCCAGACCCTCCCTTAGGTCCGTGATGAGGCGACGTTTGTTTTTGTACTCAAAGCTAAGACCGAAGGGATAGGTCACCTGTATCTTATGTGTTCGTCTTGGAGCTTGGTTGTGAGGGGCCGAAACGTTTGTCGTCGCATCAGAGTGGAGGGCGCCAGATCCTGGTACACATCGCATGAGAAGCCCTGGAAAGAGATGGCTCCTTTTGTTCTGGCCGCTTTAAGGACTGCCTCCTTGACCGTGAAGGAGTGAAACTTCACCAAGACGTCCCGGTGGACCCTGTCCAATTTGATTTTGGGGGTCTGGGGAGCTAGGATCTCCGCAAACAGTCCTTCCATAAGAGCCACCAGGTCTGGGCCCTCCGCATTCTCCTCAAGATTCCGAATTCGAATTTTCTCCCTCCGGGTTCTGTTTTCAAGATCCTCTGTCTTGAGCTGCGCCTGGTGTAGTTGGTCCCGCAGAGATTGCACATCCCCTCTCACCTCAGCAGAGCGCTGTTCTTGCTCTTGGTGTTGCGTCTCTAAGTCCAAGACTCTGGTACCGATCGAGTCCATGTCTTGCTGGAGAGAGGTTAGGCGCCCCGTTAAATCTGACCGCAGTTGGTCGATAGATGATTGGATGTCTTGTCCCAGTTCTTTGCGCAGTTCGCGTTTGAAATCCTGCAGCAAGGTAAGTAGGTCTGACTTCGTTAGGGCCATGGCTGCGACTGCTGTATTGCTGTTCTGCGCCGGGGCTTTGTCAGAGTGCGCAAAAAGTCTGGGACTGTACTCGACGGTCTACTCGGCACCTTCTTTGGCGGCATAGAGAGCCCCCAGCACGAACCCGGGGACCCAGGTGGTTTGGCAAGGCCGGGTAAAGATCGTGCTTAGCAGTCCCGGGAATGACAGAATGGCCGAGGGCCGGCAGAGACCACAGCCGATTCAGCGGAGGTAGGGGATGGCCCGGGCACCCAACAGTCTCAGTGATGGTAAGGGGTGGCCCGGGCTAGGTATAGGCTTCCTCTGTTTACGGTGCCGGCTTCATCACGTGGGACCACGGCCACCCGAGGTTAGTAGGTTGTGGTAGGTGGGGGTTAGACCCAGTGTACAGTCCAGGGCTGGCGTCGGCACGAGGTTGGAGGCGGCGGGTGCTGGTGTAGTCTCGAGAGGTCCAAAGGCTGCGGAGGGTCTGCAGGCTGTATCTTAAGGTCAACGCTGGCGGGTGGTGTATCCCATGGCAGGGTGCCGTCCGGGATCCACTGATCAACACAGGGCAAACAGGGTCCCCTGCCTATCGAGGCAGTGCGTGCCTCAGAGGCTGGATGGCGGTAGAGTCAGGGGTCCTCCAGCAGCACACCCCCTCTCTCGCAACCGGTAGCTGCCAATCTTCAATAACCCCCTCCCGGAGATGCAGGCCTACCTCGGCCGCCCCGTCAGGGTCAGGCGGGCGCAAAGGAGTCCGCTGCAGTGAGCTCGTCCGCAGCACCGGCAGTGATAGGGGCCTCTTCAGTGGCGGCCACAGGGCCCAGACGTCAGCAGGGAGCTGTATCCCCCCCAGCCGCCCACGCGGGAGTAAAGGCGTTCTTCTACGCCATTGCAGGGTCAGGCAAACATCGTAAGATCCTCTTCGCGGGGGCCCTGCTCCGCGCGGCGCCGCTGGGGGAGCTGGATCGCGCTAATGTAGGCTGCTCGACTATCCGCGGCAGCTCCTCGCCCGTACCTCTACTGCTGTGGGCCCGGTCCAGTCACCACCTCCGGGAAAGCTCCGTCCGCCATCTTGTGGAGCCCAGCAATACCTCGCGGCACCCGCAAGTCTCCGTCGATTCCGCGGCCCCAGGAGGGATCAGGGCTGCTCCGCCGACTCCTCCGGCTCTCCGCTGCAGGTGAGGGCCATCCAGACCGGCACAGGAGTCCTCCAGTCGCTAGGTGCAGGGCCAGAGCAGAGCGCGGACCGGGAGCCGAGACGGTCTACGTCCGGTCGGCCATCTTGCCCGGCCACGCCCCCACATACATTTTTAAACATTTTTTAACATTCATTATTAGTATATATTATATAATTTAATATATTTTATACTGTTATTTAATTTATACTTTACAATTTTGGAGAAAAAAATCACAATATCTTTTGACATATTTAACATTTGTAATAATTTTTACTTTTTTAACATACATTAAATTTTTTTACTGTATTTTCCATTGATTTCTATGGAAAGATAGTCTTTTTTTTGTTTCATTTGGAAGCAATTATTTTTTACCGTTGGTCTCTAATTTGCAATCTATTGGTATCATTTTGGTTCGTATTTACAGGAGGCAAGTCGTGGTTAGGTGCTGCTGTTCATTGGGCAAAAAGGCGAAAACAGAGAACTCTGCCTGGTACCTTTAAACGGTGGAATAAATCACCTCACTTTAAGGATGCTCAAAAAACAGTCATCTAGGAGTCATCATACATGCACATATATATACATACAGCTAACACTAATTCAAAAGCAACAAACAAACATCAAATCAAAATACCACCATTTTTTATAGAAAAACATTCTTATTTAATATAATCATATTTAAATAGATGTGAATAACCATAAGTATATGTACATAACGACAAGTACTCAGACACATATATGTCAACAAAAAAACTATTTACATGCTATGAAAGGACAAAAATACACAACCCCTACACACTCAACTCATAAGCCGTAGCATTCACACCTCAATCATTCACTCTCTGACACAAAAACAACAAGCATTGGCATAGCCAATAGGTCTCGCTTTGGGACCTTATAAGTATTTAGTTATGCAGCACAATATCCTTGGTGCAACAACATTAACTGTTGCATGGTTAAACACTTATAAGGTCCCAAAGGCGAGACCTATTGGCTATGCCAATGCATGTTTGTTAGTTGGTACCCCCTGTATAAGTAAGGGTTGACACAAAAAACACTGTTCCTCCTTACAGGGCAGGTTATTGAAAATAGGTTTAGTCAGTGAAACAACGTAATTTGTTGAATCCAATCGTGTTTTAATCTGACTGACACACAATGCAGATTTGCACTAGTACGGTTCTGCTACAGATTAAAAACCAGCATTCAGTGGCAATGAATCCTTAGGGCCAGGTCGATCTACAGGTCGCCATCACTGCAATAGGTGTGCATCAGCGGGAAAATAAGCCATCACAACAAAGTAAGAGCGAGACTACCCTGAGAGAGCAAAAACAGTAACAAAATATATGATAATAGAAAAAAAGAATAAAAATAAGATATTTTCCATGCACAAAAAATACCCGTTATGTGTAAACCTTGTCTTAACAAATCTTAATGACCAACCCTCAAATGGGTAAAAAGGACAATATATATTGGCTAATCAAAAAGTAATAAGTCAGCCTATCTCCCACCGCCGTCAATGCGGCTCTCTTCATCCCCGACTGTCCCCAAAGAGACCCTTATCTCTGCGCTTTGAAGAGCCAGGCTCCGACTAGAGCAAAAGTAAAGAAATAGAAAAATAATCTATTTCTTTACTTTTGCTATAATCGCGGCACCACGCTTTACTTTTAATGTTAAAGTAAAGCGCAGGTGCCACAATTATAGCAAAAGTAAAGAAATAGAAAAAAACATCTATTTCTTTACTTTTGCTACAATCGCGGCACCGGCGCTTTAGCAAAAGTAAAGAACAAGCAAATGGTGAGCGCGAAAGTGATCGCGAGCAAGGCGGCCAGGAGGAAAGACAGATGGCGGCTGCGCGCGTGCACGCAAGCTTGAGGCCACCAAAAAAGCCTGTGTGGTAGCACTGTGAAAACCCGCTTAGAAAATCTCTCTCCGAGCAGCGCATGCGCTGGCTCAGGCGAGACCTAAAAAGGGACTAGTGACCACATTAACCAATGAAAGGCAGCCCATTTACAAAGGACAGTAAAAGGAGCCAATTAGAAAGATAGGTGTTGCTTAATGCCAATATCCTGACTGCAGCATGTCTGAAAGAGACAGCACAAGCGCTGCCTATGAGAGACCTAAAAAAAAAAAAAAAATGCAAGCCACAGAGCCAATTTTACTGCTTTTTGACACAAGGCAGAAACCCAGCAACATTCGGGATGCACATGCATAAAGTCCAAAAGCAGGACCCTCCCACTTCCTGCGCCAACACTATTCTGTCAATAGTTGGGTATTACTTACTTATTTTAAAAACTGACTTTGAGGCGAACCTTTCCACTGTAGCAATAATTACTTGAGCAATACACCAGCGTGCTTAAGCAATGCAGAGTACGGCTTAGCACTCAAGACTGCACTACGTCACAAAATGTGTACACTAGCAGATGTCACATGCTCATCAGAAATACTTTCAATGACAAGAACCACTTTCCCTATTAATTAAAAAAAAAAATATGACATGCTGCTCTCACTAGCTGGTTTAATAGAGAGTAGCGCAACTAAATAATAGATTGGGACAGAAACATAGGTATGCTAAGCAATTCAGGTTGACCTGCTGCGCTGCTTATGTATCAGATTAATTCAACAGTTTTTAAAATACAGTTTGTTCTAAATCAAGCCTAGAAAACGTTTTAGATTATGGCTACACGCAAGCTGAACAGCCTCTAGAAAATTTCTCAAAGTAGACTCTCTGCAGGAGGCCGCTATCAAAATTGGGCCACGATTTGGTCATGGCAGCACATTTCTCTCTGAAATTAGCCCATTAACCAGCAGGCTGCTGAAAAAAATACCACAGCAGCAGAATGGACAGTCCAACTCCAGCTACAGCAAAATCTGGAGCAGTTTTAACCAAAAAGATTACCATGTACAAGCAACATTAACACTGTACACCATTTAACAAGGAAAACACTAAAGCCAATTCTAGGCCCACCTAGGGTATTGGAGTTCACCCATAAAGGAGACAGCCATAACTACGACCAACACTTCAATCCATCCTTGGTCAACGCATGATAATCCTCCAGCCCTACACTTCATTTGGAGGGCATTTAAAAATGATTGATTACCACCCCCAGAGTCAGCCTCCATTGCATTAGAAGTGTGAGAGACCAGTGGAGAGTCCCTTCACTTCCAGTCACTGCCCATTACACCCCTTCAACATGTATCTTCTCAACAGAAGCAACCAAATCACCCATTTGAGAATGCGGAAGAAAACTACTCACCATGACAGTTTATACCTGTTTTTACTCACAGCATCCTAAGAGGCTAAAATACATCTGCCTTTCTAAATCATTTCAGTTTATGGACATACTACTAACATTTTATAACTTAAACAATTTGTCTGACCAACAGGCTACGAAAATATAACTTGTTTCCACAGAATGTGATAATGCTTCAAACAACTGGTCTATTGTACCAAACATGCAACAAAACTATCAAGCCGTGCTGCACGGCACTATATTGACTAGCAATCATTCAATGACCATGAAAATAAATCACTGAATTGACCATCTAGACTTAGTCATTCAGAGCTCCATCCATACACGTTGTATGCACAAACACACCGAGACTAAGACCCTGGACACAATTTCAGGATTTTCCTTATTTTTATTTGTCAACCTATATGTAAGTGGCTCAAATGGACTCAGGAAGACCCTCATACAAGGCAACTTGTTTTATAACAGTGAATCAAGTTAATTTCATGGTCATTATGGCAAAATCAAAGAATGGACTGGGATGAAGAAAGGGTTTAAAGGTGAAGCCAGTTCTTTAGGCAGCTAGAGCTGCCATCTATCACCTATAAAGTTCAGTGTGGCGAACGGTGAAAGGGTGAGGCTTGTACCAGCCTTCAGATAGCACATCTTGTACCTGCTTGGAAGGGCTGAAGACAGGATAGCAGAAATATCTACTAAACTGCAGAGGCAATTCCACGCTAGGGTCATTTCACCATTGATTTTCAACGACCAAACTTGGCCTCCTGCTTAGGGACATATGGCAGATTTGCCACACCTGGGTTACACAACACAATCAGGAACAAGCATTGGCAGAGCGAACAGTTCGGGCCATGGCAAGCTGGTGCAATGATAAAAAAGTTTTTATTGCAAACATGTACCTCAAAAACACCACATGGCACTGTCTAACTGAGAGCCAAATGCTTAAAGCAAATTATTTTAAATTAAAAAAGGTCACCAAGGCATATTAGAATAGAATGGTGTGGATGCTTCCTAGCATGCAGGTGTACTTCTAACAGGATAGAAAAGGGAAATAGGATTCTTATTGGTGCCGAAGAAAAGGTACCAATGACAATTAAAGTAGCCTCAAGGCAGTTAAAAACAAAGATGACAAAAATAAAAAAGGATAAAAGAATGGAAACAAAAATCATTGAGCCACCAGCATTAGTACAGAGTCTGTCTGGAGAATGTGTACAAGTGATCTAACAAAATACCCTAACTCACTCAACAAGAACAGTTAGCTGAAGAGGGCAGACCCATTTCCCGATGCTATACGTCATGAGCAAAATGTGAAAGACAGCGGAGTGAATCAATGACTAAAGATAGTTGACAAGCTAAAGCAGTCTCTAGATTAGAACTAACAAGTATATCCAAATAAATGTTAGCCACGAAGCAGAATTTAGGTCAAGTCTGCCGGTCACAAAACAAGGTATAGAACCAGACCCATTAAATTAGACTTAATTTACATAAAACAGTTGTGATTTAGGCCAGTCCACCTATTTTCAATTTGTGTTTTAACTATTTTCTAAAAACGTCCGTACAGTAAGCGTCCTCACATCCTTTGTTCTACATTAAATTACTTCCATTATCAGTCTTTAGTAACAGTCTTACCACAGTGAAACTAGAATTTACCCCTGACCCGCCATGTTCCTCCTTCTACTTGCCCAACTTTCAGCTGCTAGATGATTAGGTCAGCAACTTAAAGACTCAAATGAGGTAGCTAGAAGCTCAAAACTGGTACATAGAGTGGTTGTTCATTGCCACCTTTACCAAACACAACCCCTACACCTCTCACAAACGATCGCTTCCCTCAAGGAAGAACGGACCTTATGCTGGTGCAAGAGTATACGAAGAGATGAATGAGCTGCCCTAACCTATGTAGGATTTAAATTAAGATGCGTAGATTAGATACAACATTTCAACTCAACTGTATATTGAGCACTGCTAGGAACGCCGGAAGGCTAAGTCAAACCAAAAACTCATTACCAGCAGAACCAAATCACTACTTGATCTAATGGGCTCCTATTTAAGAAAACCCAGAATTGGGGATAGTACAAGGAGCTCCTTGATGCGGTGCACGCCAGCAGCCAACTGAACAGGAACCTGTGGGAAAGAGGGGGAAGATGGGTTGGTTGAGGAATGACAGGTAGGTGGAACATCAGCTGGCACATACGGGCTACTATCCTTAAAGAGACCTACCCTGGTGACATGATCTGTCAGCAGCAGCCATTTGTACCTTAGCGGTTCATGAATAAAGGGCCTTTTCAACATTAGCATTCCTGTTCGGTTAGAAAAGCCCTTTCCACTTAAGGTAAGATGACAAAATGTAAGACTGGGACGGCACAGTATAGTTTTTTTTTTTTTAAACACACATTAACATTCCTCCAGGTACATCTATGCACCAGAGCAGTCGACTGTGCTAACCGAGGTGCTGCCTTTGCTTTATTCCACTCCCCTTCCTTCCTGGCTTCCTACCGTCACTGCAGATGTTCTGTTCCCAGGGTGTCACACTGGGTAGTAGAGGGAACAAGAGTGCTTGCCTCAGTGTTTACCACGTGTCAACCGGCATCAATGCACGCAATCACACCTGGTGATTAGCTCTGGGAAAGAGACTTCAAGATGTTAATGACTTCCTCAGGTCCGATTACAGACAAGCACGCTTGTGGCATTATGTTCATTCCATATAAAATGACTGACCAGCAATGGAAAGCTAAAGTGCTCTCTAGGAACAATGAGTACCTAGAGAGATATTCCACATCCTGCAGGCCAAGGGAGGACTTCAATTACGTCCACCACTGCAGATCCCGACAAGCTCCACACCAGACCACCTCTTGGCATCTCACAATGACAATCAGATATGGGATGACATTAACCAAGTCTATCCTCGCAGATCTCTCCCCAGTGTATGCTTGCTCGGGACCACTAACTTTAAATAAAATCTCAGAATGGACCTATGTGAAGAAACCAGCCAAGTTGTCTATGATCTTGAGAAATACTATAGCGGGGCCTGCAGAGCTGTAAAAGCTCCATCTTACTGAAAATAAACCGCGAGCCGGTCTCTCGCTTCATTTATCATACTGCCAAGAGCTGCATCCTATAACACGATAACCACTCCTAGGTAGACACATGCACAACATCAAAACACTTCCCACATAGGATCAAAGCAAAGACAACACACCCTGTAGCGTGCTAACCATGTATGCAAGCTCTTCAGCGCCTCATGTTGAGGTAGTGAGCACTATGAATGGTGCAATACAATACAATGTAAAACCGCAAGGTAACTATGCAAGTTATCAGTATCCAGCGAAAGCCATTTAATATTTCACAGTCTGCAACAAACCATCCAGCATTTGATGAAGCACCACTGACAAAGCCTTCAAGAACTATACATTCGCTCCAAATTCCTTCCCTGCGACCCAACATGCAAAGGCAACGGAAAACGCTATTCGTTCATTTGGTCTTCAGTTATCACCGCCATTAAAATTTCACTCTAATCAACAGTAAAAGAAAAAATAAATTTTAAAAAGTAACAAAGCACTCCACATTCACGCAGATTATGTTCTCAAGCCCAATCACCGCAGAGGGCATCATATGCCAGACACCATTTCATAATGAAAGAGGACTTGGGGTGAAAAGACAGGTTGCTAAATACGGCTGGACAAGGGGTAAATTACCTGCATTTTCAGCACATTAATTCAGTAAATGAGCTTCCGAGTCCTCGGAAAAGGCAGCGGTTTCAGCGGCTGAGGTTTAAGTTTGTGACAGGCTCGGCTGAATCTTTCCAATTACCGTCAGACGTTCCCAGCCATTGCCCATGCATCTGCAAACTCAAAACTTCCAGCTGCATCAAAAAGCTGTCAGAGGCAGCACGCGCCCGCCTGCAGGAAACGCTGCAGAGCATTAGTTTATGCATGGAATGCTGCCTGAAACGGAACCGGGGGAGGGGGCAGTTTGAAGACCTCGACACAAAAAACAAAACAAAAAAAAAACACAAACAACAAAGTTGTGGTACCTTAGGCAGGGTACTGCATCGCTTATAGGCGCAAGATGCTGGAACTCATTACTCTGCTGATCTAGATGGAAAATACGGCTTCAGTCCCCATGATTTACGAGGCCGAACAGTCAGAATTAGGCAAACCGCCTATTCAGACCTAAAAACAGCCTCCACGGTCACCAGCTCACCGGGAAACCCACCTGAAATCCCCGTGGCCAAATCCATCACCGATAAATTCACCATGTCAAACAGTACACGAAATAGACGGATCACAAAGTATTGTTGATAAAGAAAAAAAAAACTATTTTATCCACATTAAAAATAAAAAAACGAAATAAAACACCGCAATGGTTTCCCTCATGTTAAAGCTAAAATAGCACAAAATCTCATCAACTTCCTCTCCACAACACTCACCAGATTGCTTTCTGGAAACTTGATTTAATCTGGTAAAATATGCAGTAGCTGCCCTTGGTCGGGTCAGAGCTGACAGTGAAAGATGGCCTTCCGCACTCTCCTAAGCGCCATAATTAATTATACATTTCTCCCATCCTCTAGAGGAAGGGGGTTACTAGCAAAAAGAATTTAACATTTCGGACTTTAGGAATAAAAGGAAGCCGAACGTGCAGGCAGCCTCATTCAAGCAAAGAAATCGGGATAGAATCCGTAAAAGAAACCCAAAGAATGGCAGAGGGCCAGAACGAGGCCCCCGTCAGGGTGCAAGCAGACGCCATTAGCAGACCAGGCAGATAAAGGTCACTAGGCCAGGTCAGCATTCACGGCCATGCGCAGGCAATCAAAGGTCAGAACTTGGTTTTTGTCTAATCATCAAAATGTTAGACAAGGGCCATGAACATGGAAACACTGGAGAGGCACGCGGGCACTGGCCACAGCACCACCAGACCTTTACATACGGACTTGCACTACTGAACTCCAAACAAGCGCGCGCGCCTCACGCAAGTAGGGGGTGGGGGGGGAGTGCGGCCGAGAGCAGGCAGCGTTTACCTTGCGGGAGCGAGCGCGATAATTGCCAACACATGGCGCCGCTCGCTCCCGCAAGGGAATCGCCAAACGTGCACGCGTTGCCATTCAAAGCAATGCAATGCGTGCACGTTTTTGCCTGCAAAACCGGATCGATTTCAAAAGGTCTTTTTCCTATGCAGCGCATGCGCGCTGCGTAGGCGAGACCTAAAAATTACAGAACACATAGGAGAACAAAGACATATGATCAATAGGTAAGTAAACCTTACAGATAAGGTCAGAAAAATACGATGGTATAACTGAAGAGGGAGTTATTCATTTTTTTATACACATCTTACATTTATATTTTTGCATCCCGTTTGTTACATACATGTTATACATTTCTGCACAAGCTGTTTACATGTGCGATGATGCAGTTAGGGCATCATGTGCCTAGTGTGAGGCATGAACTTGTATGCGGTCTGATAACTACTGGTGTGGTTTCTTAACTGCTAACTTTGGGGTCTAACTGGGGTTGACTGCGGGGGGCTTTGGGTTGCGTTCAGGCGGGAGCATTTTACTTGCGGGTCGTTATGATGTTGGTGATATGCGTTTAGGTATGTGGGGGGTTGCAACAGTTTCTACAGGCCTTTCCGGAGTCCCCGGTGTTTGTGTAGACTGTTATGGGGTATTACGGGTGTGTGGCTGGTTGGGACATTCGGTGTGTTTCTTCGGGCATGTTCCGGGTCGTTTGAACCGTGCGGGTCTGGGGTGCAGTGGGTGGTTCGTTGCTTGCTGTCTGTTGTTTGAATTGGTGTAGGAGTAGAGCCCATTCCATGGATATGTGGTGCTTGCGTGTCCCTTTCGCTTCTTCATTTCTAATCGCTTCCTCTTCTGGTGCTCCCCATGTATTCACTGCTCCCACCCAGGCTGCCATTGGAGGTCCTGCCGGGGCATGCCAGTACATGGCTATTCCTCTCTTAGCCAGCAGCATTGCCAGGGATATGAAGCGTGCCTGCACTTTGTGTGACTTCCGCTGCCGGAATGCTCCCAATGCGCAAGCCTCCCATGTCTGGTAGGCCCGTGGTTTCCCGTAATGCCTTGTGTATGGAGCTCCAGTATGGTTGTATTGTGGGGCAACTCCAGAACATATGCTGGAAATCTGCATCAGGGGCCTGGCAGCGGGGACATAGGAACTGCGTGTCTGGGTAATATCGTTGGAGACCCGCTGGTGTTAGATATGCCCTATGTAGGATGTAGAATTGTATGTTTTTAAAGCGTGCATTTCGGGATACTTTCCTGGGGTATTCTATTGCTTGTTCCCACTCTTTGTCGTGTTATGGCTGTCCTAGTTCCTCTTCCCATGTCTGTTGCAGTGAGTCCAGTGGTTTGACTACGAGTTCTCGTACAGCTTTGTAGAGCCAAGTGACTAAGTGCCTGCCCGCACCCATGTGGAGGATTGCGTGTAGTACTGGATGTGTTGCGGGTTCCCCTTCGGTTAGGTCCCAGAGTGGGCGGCAGCTGGTGATGATTTGTCTATGTAGCAGGAATTGCCCTGGGGGAAGGTCATATTCCTCCATTAATTGGTTGAACGGACGTAATTGTCCATCCTCAAATAGGGATTCCACCTCGAGTAATGAGTGATCTGTCCACACCTGCAACGTACGGGCTGTGTAATATCTCTCGTTTCTGGGCAGTCCTATTAGAGGAAGCAGTGGAGAGTAAAGGGGCTTCCCTGCGGACATGCGGTATATCCTCAGCATACATGTGCGGGCTATTGACACCTGTAGTGGGTATGTTCACTTGGGTCTGGTGCCAGGTAATAATAAACGACGGATTGCCGGCAAAGGTATAGGACCTGTCTCGGTATTGATTTCTCCTAAGTAGCGCTCCGCCATCCAGTGAGAGAGCCACTGCAATTGTGCAGCTAGGAAATATGCCTCGAAGGATGGGGCCCCCAGTCCCACGGGGTCGGGTGGCAATTGTAGTTTGGACAGAGTGACCCTATGCCGGCCTGTGCCGCAAATAAGGGAGATGAGTAATGAGTCTAGTTCCCAAAAAAAGGGACGGGGAGGGATGACCGGGAGGTTAGCAAAGTGATATAGTAATCTGGGTACTATTATCATTTTGGCCAAGGCCACTCGTCCAATTGGGGCCAGGGGAAGAGTCTTCCAAAAACCCACTGCCACCCTTATCCCTGCCAGCGCTTTACGATGGTTTCCCTCGTATATGTCGGTGGGGGAGTGGTATAGCCGGACTCCCAAGTATCGAGGGGCACTTTCACTCAAGGCGACGCTCTGATCTCCTATTGTGATGTTCTGGGGGGCGGGACCCGGACTTAGCGGATAAATCGTGGATTTATCCCAATTTACTTTGAGTGCCGAAGCCTCTGCAAATTCTGTTAGTGTTGTCCAGATTGGAGTCAAGTCTGCTGTGATGTCGCGTACATACAATAATAGGTTGTCTGCATACAGCGATACGCTGTGAGTGGTGCCTGCTATTGGGATACCCCAGTTCTCTCCCTCCTGGCGTAGGCAAATCGCTAGTGGCTCCACTGCTAGGGCGAACAGTAGAGGGGAGAGGGGACACCCCTGCCATGTGCCCCTCTCCACCCGGAATGGGGCTGATATATATCGTCCCAGTCGCACTCTCGAGGTGAGATTTGTGTATAATAGTCACGTGTACGTCAGTAGGGTGGGCCCTATTCCCGCCCGTTGAAGAACTGTGAACATGTACGGCAATGTGAGAGTATCAAAGGCTTTCTCCAAGTCCAGGATCAAGCACGCGGCTCTTGGATAAATGATGCTCGCTCTGTCCTGAACATGGAACAGCCTATGTTTGTTCTGAGATGTATTTCTACCTGGAACAAATCTGCATTGATCCGGGTGGGTCAATGGTGGGAGGATTTGAGTATATCGATCTGCTAGTATCTTCCCCAGGATTTTACAGTCCGCTGTCAATAGTGTAATGGGTCTGTATGAGGCCAGGAGTTTTGGGTCTCAGTTCGGTTTCTGGAATGTCACTAGGAAGGATTCTCTGAGTGACCCCGGGAGTTCGCCCTTCTCTAATGCTTTGTCGTACATTTCTGTCAGGCGGGGTACCAGCAGGGCAGAGAAGGTACTATAATGTTCTAGCGGAAAGCCGTCCATTCCAGGGGCTTTATTGCGTGCCAGGGCTTGGATTGCTTGGGTTGTCTGTGGACGCAATCTTTTGTGTCCAGGGAGGTCTTATCCGATGTTGAAATTTGTTGTATACTTAGGGGATCTAGGAAATGTTCCATTGCCCTCTGGTTGCTCTGTGTTGGATTTTTATATACCCCCGAATAGTAGTTGTGGAAGAGTTGTAATATTTCTGCCTGTGAGCGGATTGAGTTTCCGGCCGGGTCTACTATCTCTGTGATTGGTTTTATCTCTATATCTTGCCGAACCAACCAGGCTAGGAGAGTCCCGGCTCTGTCGCCCTCCCTGTGTGCCCTTGCCACATGAGCCTTAAAATTATATCTATGCAGGTCCAGTAGGGTCGCTGCGTATGCCGTTTTGGCCTCCACCACCTGGGTCGGGGTTGCCGTGTTCTCGTCCGCTTCTTTGGTTATGGTTGCCAATGTGGTTTCTGCTTTTACTAGCGCCTGTTCCAGTGTTCTCCTGACTCCCACTATTTGTCGTATGCACTCTCCCCAGGCAACCACCTTAAATGTGTCCCATTCCAGTAGCCTGGATGCTGTTGTACCAGTGTTTGTTGTGAAGTATTCCCGCATGCTGTTTCCCTGCTCTTGCCGGAACGCCTGATCGGTCAGGCACTCTCACTGCAGTTTCCAGGTGGGTACCGGGGGATGGGGAGGTCTCCACCTAAGGGTTAGGATGTGTGCATCATGGTCCGAAAGGACCCGGGCCAGGTAGTCAGAGTGCTGAATTTTGGGGACTATTGTTGCGGTGCAGAGAAATCTGTCTAGTCTTACCCGTAAATTGTGGGGGACAGAGTGAAACATGTAGATGTTGGTGTTTGGATGTCGGACTCGCCATGCATCCGTAAGCGCCCAGTGTGAAACCCATGACTGGTAGCATTCCGTCTGTTCGTGAACTGGGGAGTGTGTAGGAGGGGGATGGGATCTATCTAGAAGGAGGTCTAGCACGCAGTTGTAGTTGCCCTCTAGTATCCATGGTATGGAAGTATATTGGGCTAGGACCCCTGTGAGGTGATCCCAGATTTTGTCTTGCTCTGTGTTTGGAGCATAGATACTGCCTATAAGTATTGGTTGCCCCTCTAGGAGTCCCTCCAGGATTGTATATCTGCCTTCTTTGTCCACCGTTCTCCTGATTTCCTGAAAGGGAGTTCCCGGTCTGAACCAAATCAAGGTACCTCTCGCAAAGGCAGAGTATGTTGTGGCGCAAAGGGTCCCCCACCATTTCCTGTGCAGGCGCTCCAGCTTTAGCGCTGTTAAGTGTGTTTCTTGCAGCAGAGCTATCTGCGCTCGCTGCCTCTTAATGTAGGAGTATATGGCATACCTCTTGCTCGCTGTGTGCATGCCCCTGACATTTATTGTAATGAAACTAATGTCCGTGTTTATGGTCTTATTAGTCATGTTATGACGTCTATGGGGCCCGGCGCTCCGCTACAGGAGTGTAGTAGTGCCTGGTCTCCCCCCGTTTTGTGGTCGATTGGTATCATGTGATGGTGCTACCCGCCTGTAGGGTTTGTTTGGTATTGGGAAAGTGATTTGATTGGGGGAAGGGGTGAATCATTGCAAAGGGAGTTGGTCCCAACTAAGTGGACCTATCGCTCGTGGCGATACGTCCAAACTGAGCATTATGTACATACTCTATTGCGTTATTGTAGGGGTCGTGGCTTCTCGCTTCTGCTGTACGTGTTCTGTGTGGCCCATTTCAGCTGGTGAGTGTGAATGTGGTGCAGACGGAATCCCCGTGTGTCCCCATATTGCACCTTTTTGATGACTGCGTGTTCTCACGGTATTGTGCACTTGATCATAAATGGGCTTGAAACTATATCAGTATCCTTCTGTGGGGTATAGGGAGTGCGCTGGGTGAGTTGGGGACATATACACAATTACATGAGTCGCTCAGATGAATGTGTCCACCGTCTGTGGGATCACCACTGGTGGGGTTATTAAACCCTCCCGGGAGGTATTAGTGTCACTTATGTCCTCTTCCGATGTGAAGAGGTGGGGGCCTCTCTCCCCGTCCGAGCTCCCTGTTGTCGGACCTAGTTCCGCTGCTGCCTGCAGTGCCTTCCGGCGCTCTGCAATTATTTGCTCCAGATCCGGGGGGCCTCTTGATGTTGTCCCTGTTCATGTTCCTGGTTCTTTCAGGGTTGTCTTTTTCTGTTGTCGTCGTTTTCCTCTGGACTCTCAATCTCTTCATGTGGTTTCTCAGGACCCTTTGCCTTGTAGGTGTTGTTCTGCCCAGTCATATGCATCCTTTGGATCTGTGAAAAAGCTTGTGTGGCCTTTGTGTATGATTTTAAGGCGAGCTGGGAACAAGAGGGCGTATTGAATAGCTCTTTGTCGTAGCATGCGCTTGACCTCCAGGAATGAGGCACGTTGTTGTTGTACCGCCCCGGAGTAGTCAGGAAACAGCATGACCTGCTTGTCTTCTACCCAAATCGGCCCTTGTTGCCTGGCTGCCCTGAGCACTGCGTCTCTATCACGATAATGTAGGAGTTTCAGCAGCAGCGGCCTGGGCGGGGACCCCGGAGGCGGTCTGCGCTCCGGGACCCGGTGCGCCCTTTCCGGCGAGAAGTAGGGGGTCAACTCCGATGCCTGGGTAAATGATTTGAGCCAAGTCTCTACGTAGTCTATGGGATCAAGGCCTTCCGTTCCCTCCGGTAGGTTCAGAACTCTAATGCTACTTCGTCTCGAGCGTCCCTCCAAGTCGTCTGTTTTTTCTTCTAGTATCTTGACTCGAGATTGAAGGTCTCTCAGTGTTTCCTGCTGCAACTTGATTTGGGGTTCTATAGTCTGGATGGTTTTCTCTCCATGCGTTACTTTGTCCACCAATTTACGATGATTGTCTCTGAGCAGGTTGAGATCTGTGGCTAGTGCTCCGAATCTGTCTTCCATGGTGACTGGAATGTTCTATGGCCGCCAGCACTCTATCTTTCATGTTGGACATTGTTGCCGTGGGTGTTGTATCCCCATCCGTCTGGGTGTCCTTAGCCACTGGGGAGGATTGTCTTGTGTGGGCCGGTGTTTGTGAAGCCCCATTAGTGCGCTGTCTCCCCATGCTTGGGTTAAGTGAGGAAGAAACTGTGCTCTTTTGGCCGGCTTGTTTGCTCTGGGTGGTGGGTTGGTTTCCTGGCTCCCTTGGTGGGCCCCTTGCTTTTGTACTGTGTTCGCTCTAGCGATTGCAGGTTCTATGTTTCTTCAGAATGCTGCCCCCGGTACTAGTTGCTCAATATGATTTGCCCTCGTCGAGGTTATGGTTCTGACTGTTTGCTCTGTTGTCTTGTCTTGTGAGGTGTCGTTCTGTGCAGCATCAGGGATGTTAAGATGGTGGCATGCCGTGATCCTCCACGCCTTGTGGTATGTTTCGTTATTTCTTGTGCGCTGTTCACTGTTTTTCTCTCTCCCAGTGGTTTGATGTTACCGCTCCCTCCCCCCCCCTCTTGATTGACTCTCTGTGTGGTTTCACCCTTAGGCTGTCGTTCTCTCACATTTCGCGCCTCGAGATTTGGCGCCGATCACTCAGTTTCTTAAATGGGGCTGGGGAGCGGAGGGGGGTAATCAGCTCACCAGTGTCTTCCTGGTTACCAGCTGCGGCTGTTTAGTTTGGAGAGACTTGCATTTTGTTTTTGGCTTTTTGGTATTCATTTTATTACTTTTTGGTGGATTACTATTTTTTCATTATGTGTATTAGGCGAGAGATCTGCAGCTACAAAACAGTAAGGCCCTCATTCTGATGGTGGGCAGACCACCTCCAACAGGGCGTCGGTGGCGGTCCGCCCGCAATCTAGTGCATCGGTCCGACTGCAGCATTACAATGCAGCCGGTCGGACCGCAGAGGTCGGGGGTAGGACCACCACCTCTGACAGGATCAAAGATCCTGTCCATACGGCGGTCGGCTTCCTAATCACTACAATGGAGGTGGTGCCTGTGCAGGCACCACCGTAGAGATTAGGATATCCCTTTCTGAATGCCTGTTCATGGCGGTCCAACCGTCATGAACAGGCAGACCTATATGGACTTTGGGGGCCCCTAAGCAGGGCCCCCCGTACCCTGTGTTCCACTGCTTAGTCACCTGGGGGGCACATATAGTACCCCCTACATACCCATGCACCGTGTGCCAGGCACCACATGGTGACTGGCACACGGTGCATGGATGTGTAGCAAATGCATTTTTCTAGTGCGGCTTGTGCTGCGGCCCTTTTCCTGGGCCACAGCACAGGCCGCACTAGAAAAATGCATTTTACGACTGCCTGCTCAGCATTCGTATCCTAATAGGGTGGGCGGAACCTCCGACTCATTGTCGGACGGTTCCTGCCTGGCGTCCGAACGTCATCGTATTTAGGCCCTAAGTATACATTTTTTGTTGTGGGTGGGAAATCTGATATTAATTTGCTTATCTTATGTTTATGTTATTATTATGTGGTATTGGTTAAATTATGTGTTGTATTTATTTGAAGTCATTGATTGATTGATAAATAAATAAATAAATAAATTGATTGAGTTTGTTTTTAAGTTGGTTTGTTGCTTAGTATTATATATATATATTTTATGTATTTACATTAATATTTTTATTATATCAGTGAATGATCATTTTCTATTTTATATAATTTTTTTCACTGATGTAATAAAATATTAATATTATTGTTAAAAATATATATCTGGTTTATTGTGTTAAGTGTATGTTTTGGTTTTTGAGGTTTATGAAGGGGTTGTATTTTAGAGGATAGACTTGGCTATTACTTCTACGTAGTCTAGTCCTTTGTTATTTATGAATATTTTCACTTTGCTTTGTAGCATCGCATACATTTTTAAGTTTGCTTGTTAAGTTTAGGGACAATTTCAGTAACAGGTTGTTCTATTCTCTGTTTCTTTGCTCTTTTTGCAATTCTTCAATAAATTTGTATAATGTAGGTTGCGTTCTGCCTTGTATAGATTAGAACGCATTATGCCATCCTTCCACTGCGTTGTTTGTTTTGGCTCCCTTAGCCAGGTTGCTGTCAGACATTCTACCATTGTATCTGTATTTTGGCTTGGTGTCTGTGTCCTGACCGATGCAGTCTGCCACCTCATGTATCTTCAAAACAGTCCATTAGGGGAGAAAGTTTGTCTTCATTCTGTTGATAGTAAGGGCATTCTATTAGTATGTTATAGCGGTTAACTACCTCTGTGACAGGGATGTAGGCTAGTGCCATCCTTTTGTTTTACTTCGAATGACAATTGGCTGTTAGTGGAGTTGTGGGAGGGATGGGCAGAAAAAGAAGCAAGGAGGCTGTATGTGTTTCTTAATATTGGCGTGTTTATATTTTCAGTTTAAGTATAGGTTGGCATATTCGGTCAGAGTGGTCCCCCGTAACTTCTTCCCTCTTCTTTCTCCTTCCAGATTGTCTACTTCATCCTGGAGGGGGTCCCTTGGAGGCTCAAAGGTAAAAGAAGAAGAAAGTGGCGGTAAGTATATAGGATTTTTCAAGAAGGGTAATGATAGACACCTTCACCGCACCAGGTGATAGCCGGAATCCTAAGTATGTGTAGAAATAATGGCACAAATAAAAGTAGAGTAGGATGGGACTCAACCTGATAAAAGGCTCCTATAATTGTACCCTATTCCTCTTTTTATCTTTGTTTGGGAGAACCAGGAGATAACTACATTTTCCAGGACTAGAGAGGAGTACTTCTATCCACTTATAGTGGGTTTCCAGAGCGTTCAGTATCACTCTCTCGCCCGTTTCTTAGTGACACGCCCCCCTTCTAGATGTCACCCATATCCGTGAAAGGAACACAAAAAAGATCCATTGGTCTGGACTAAACTGAAACCCACCGGTACCGTAAGCTGCTTTGGATGTATGTATAAAACAAAAATTTAAAAACCCTGAGAGTCCATCCTCTCCTTGTGTTTGCTTTGTTCGCCCTAGGATGGCAGGGTATGCCCAGACGTCGGACCCTTGCTCACTTTGCCACTGGATTCAAGCTAGCCTGGCTGATGAGGTGTGTTACCTTGAAATCGGTCCCAGGATGCTTGTTTTCGGTCCACGGAAGACCTGGCTTGGCAGTTTGGGCTGGAGTGTTCCCATGAGGCACAGGGTCAAGACTGATTTGCATATAGCTGGGTCTGATCTGGGTTGGCGAAGTGAGCTACAGAACGATGATGGATTCAACCCAGATCTGTAACTGGGGGTGAGTGTCTGAAAAGTGTCAGCACTCCGTCCATCATCTCCTTGTGTTCAACATGACCTTCATGACATCATGATGTGTTATGAGTACTCATTAGATTTGTTTGAATCTGGGCCTTGTGTGAGCATTGTGTACATCTCACACAGAATCCATCCTATTTGGTTACATCTCTTTACAATGGAATACAACAGGGGCCAAAGTATGCAATCTGATCAACTATCCTAATATGGACATAAGGATTGAGTGTAGACAATTCCATCAATGAAGTTGGGCCTGTCTGGGGTTATGGCATGAGTGGACCCAACTGTTTGCAGTTCATGTAGCATGCATGCATGCATGTGCTCATGCTAAATTAGAAGCCTTTGGAGTGGACCATGAAGATGGTGTGATATGTGGACTTCTTCAATGTTTTCAGTGCATTTGTGATGGTCAGTTGTGGAAAGGTGCTTGCAATAAATCCATGTTACATGTTATTTCAGATACATCCAGGGCAAGCGGAGGAGAAGGGGCCAAAATCAGTGAGGACACAGCTGGTCACGGCGGTTCCGGACAGCAGACCCACCTCACACTTCCACTCCCTCTTTATCCCAACCCGAACACCCTACCCGTTTTCCCCATGAAGATCTGTTGTTCGCCCTTGCCCTTAACCCTGTGACACCTGCCCCCCCCAAAGTACCAAAATTCCCTCCCACATCCAAACCCATCCCTTCCACTTCCCACTCCACCCCTGAAAAACAGTTTCCCCCCACCCCTGACCCCAGCCCAAAAAAGAAAAAAAAGAAAAAAAAACCTCCTGAACAAAACCCAGCCCCAAAGAGCCCAAACCCAAGAATCCCCCTCCCAAGGACAAACCCACACCTCCCTAAACCTCTGCCCCCACCCCCCAAGTACCATCTTCGAGGTGCCTGCTATGCTCAATTGATGCCCCTTTGTAAGGAGGTTCCCTGGCAGTGTCAGAAAAGGCAAGTGTGTTGGCACAGCAGCACAGTATTGTGCTGTAGCACAGGTTTCTAGATAAGGACTGGTCATTGGCCTCTGTTAGATTTGATGAATTGTTTCATCCATTCAATAAAAACGTTCACAGTTTGGAAGACATTAGGCCTAACATTACTTTTATAATTATTTGATGTTTTAGTATAGTTAGTGATGTGTGAGTACATTTGTGTTTGTTTGTATGATGTGGCCTTAGAGCCAGTGCTAGAGTTACATAGGACAAGATGAAAAGTTGGATGGATGTCTATATGGGATGACTTCCAAATGGGGCAGGCATTGCATTGGGTGGCATGTAATATTTCAGCTTGGCCTGGTCGCTGTCAACATCATTTAGGTTGCACTTCTCCCTATGATGTAGGCTGGATATGTGTTTGATGTGATGAAGTTAAATATTGATGTATCCAGACATGGAGGGTGTCAACTTATCATTCCTTTGTGGAGTTCTGCATGGACATGTGTCCATTTTGCAGTGTGTACCTTACAGCTACTTCATCTAGATGTGTGCCACATGCTGTTAGTGCTATGTTTGCTTTCATAAGTTGCTCTTACCCATTGCCTACAGATACATGGCACTTGTTTCTGCTGTTGGTTGTCCCTGATATGCTTCAGTTCCCAGGTCCAGTGCACATGGAGTTTGTCAGACATGGGCAAAATGTACTGTACCCAAGTGCCCCAACCTTTCAGGGTTCCCCCTGATAGAGGCAAAGCTATTATGCAGAGAGTGTTTCCATTGTGCCCTTAGAATAGTTCTCACACTGATTCTATGTAATCCCATTGACTGACACTGCCTTTTCATGTGGATGATGTGTGAGAGTCCAATACAGAGTTGTAGCAGAGAAAGTGTGTTTGACTTTACTGACACATCCATATAGATGTTGTTTTTGACATCAAAACAGGACCTGGGATGTGTGCCATGTGAGTATGTCACATTCACTATAGCTTCTTGGTTAGAGTTGCAGTGGCAAGGCCTCATGGTAGTTGTAGTCACTTCAATGTCACTTTACCAATACATGAGAAATGGTAACCTGCATGGCAAGTGAAGATCAAGAGTGACATGGCAGACAAGTGAGAAGGGGGAAAGGGAGTGTAGCATCTTGGTTAGAGTTGCAGTGGCAAGGCCTCATGGTAGTTGTAGTCACTTCAATGTCACTTTAGCAACACTTGAGAAATGGTAACCTGCATGGCAAGTGAAGATCAAGAGTGACATGGCAGACAAGTGAGAAGGGGGAAAGGGAGTGTAGCATCTTGGTTGGAGTTGCAGTGATAAGGCCTCATGGTAGTTGTAGTCACTTCAATGTCACTTTAGCAACACCTGACAAATGGTAACCTGCATGACTAGTAAAGATCAGTAGTAACATGGGAGACAAGTGAGAAAGGGCAAATGATGTGTGTCAGAGATTTATAGGTGTGATATTGATGAGGAGATGGTGTTGTGGAACACAAATTAATGCACAAATCACTATCACTGTATATAATTTGCAAACATGTCCATTTGTGTACAGAGTGGCTGTGCAGTACCAATGTTTTGGTCTCGGAGGGCATCCTACAGATGTATTTTTGATGATTGTTGAGAAACAATCCCAGACAGGGTCCCTGTATATGTGTAAATTACTTAGTGACCCCAACTCCGTTGCCTGGTCCATGGTGGGACATTGTTTTGCAGAGGAGTCTATGGCAACAGGTAGTCGTATGACTTATCGCCAATTTTGTCCACGGCGATGTGGGTTTTGAACACAGTCAAGGAGGTAGGGCAGCGGCAGGACATGTCCAATGGGCTCCATGCTGCTAGAAGATGTGTAGAGGCGAGTTTCGACCTTATATCCGTTCCTTTACACCGTCTCAGATGTGGTGGTTGGACCACCACAGTCACACTGGCTGTAAAGCAACTCGTAATTCGGTGGGCGGTTTCACTGGCGGTCCGAGCCTTCCACAAACTTGCAGGCCCCCTCTGCGGCCACCACGCTCGGAGTTCGCTGGTGGTGTCAACAGTCGGCAGTTGTCTTCACAAAGCCAATCCCCCCAACTCGTAATACGACAGTTGGACTGCCGAGCTCACCACTGTCGTACCGCCGGTACGGGGTCCACAGACCAAACTCGTAATAAGGTCCTTAGTTCTTTTTACTTGTTTCAATGTTTGACCTATTTGATGGATTGGGGCAATTTGCATCACTGGAATATATATTGAGACACTACACACTGAGGATGCACAGGTATACAGAGTCCAATGTACCTGTGCTAATATGCGAGGTCACTTCTTGTCAGCCTATACTGCTGAAGGTCACAATTATGCATGGGACATGTTAAAATAGTCAGTTTTAATGCTAGGGAGTTAAACAACCCAGAAAAGTGCATAGCAGTGTTGTCCATACTTCACAAGCTCAAATGTAACATATGCTTGATTCAGGAGACACTTCTGGTAGCCAAAGATTGGCACAGATTCTGATCCAATGGTTTTAACAGGCAATACTTCTCCAGGGGCTCCATAAAAAAGGAGGGGGTATGCATACTGATTTCTTCCAGATTTGCTGGTGAAGTGGGAGACATGGTGTGTAAGATTTGAGGGAAGGTCCTAGCTTTTAAGCTTAGGATAAGGGTGAGGGCTTCACAGTGGCTACCATATGTGTCCCTAATATAGGTCAAGAACCCTTTCTGACCCGAGCAGTAGCGGATATACTTCAGACACCAAATTGAAACGTATTAATTGGGGGGGGACTTCAACATCATAATGAATAATGAGCAAGACAAGTCGGGCCAGAGATATATATAGTTCATTGGTTGATCATACAGCAAGGGGACTGGGATGGATGCAAGAGGTTGGGATGAAAAATATTTGGAGGATTCGGATTACACTAATTATTCGGTATCTCATATGACTTGATCACTTCCTGGAGACCAACACTACTTGAGGGTAAAACGACCATGGAAATACACCCCATAACAATGTCTGATTATGCCCCAATCTCCATAGACATAGCCTTTCTAGACATTCAGAGACATAGCCTTGCTAGAACTTCAAAGGACTTCAGATTATAGCATCCCTGAAGGCTGAGGAATGCTCTCATCAGGAAGTATTGTAATAAGGCAGCCATTTAATCTGCAATCAAATGCTTTTTATCAGAAAATGATACAGAGTGGTCTTTTGTGCCACACTGTGGGATACTCTAAATGTTGTGCTCAGGAGGCAGGTGATAGCCATCACGGCCTATGAAAATAAGGAAAGGAGGTACAAACATTCCAAGTAGGAGCTAGCAGTCAAAGAATTAGAACAGATACATAAGCGTACCTGTGCCCTTAGGATCTGGTGCCCTCTAATGGTAGCCAATGCTCAATTCAGACTTCTAGATCAAGGCTGAGCAGAATACACATCAATCGGATGAAGCACAATACTATCAGGCAAAATAATTAAGGCGGGAAGGCTCCTAGCACAAAAGCTCTGAGGGAAGATTAATAAGGATAGGATCAATCATCTACAAAATGGAAAGGTTCCCACAATTATAGGAAGCAACCCCATAGCAGCGGAATTCAGAGAATTTTACAAAAAACTCTATTCTGCGCGGACTCTGCCACACGACCGTATAAACTCATACCTTACACAAGCCAATTTACCTAAGCTAACGACTACTCAAGTGGAATCGCGAGAAGCACTGATCACAAAAGAGGAGGTTTAATCAGCTGTAGCTAGACTAAAACCTAATAAGGCCCCAGGAATGGATGGGTATTCATGGTATTTCTACAAAGCATTTTGCCGCATGATGGCATCCATCCTCACTGACCTTTATAACTCCTTCTTTGAAAGGGGCTCTTTGACACTTACCATGCTCACCGCCACAATCACAGTGATACCAAAACCAGGTAAAGATCCCTCACAATGTGGCACATACCTGCACATCTCACTCATCAATGTTGATGCCAAATAATGCACAAGCATCCTGACATCATGTCTCAACCCCTACATGCAGGGCCTGCTTGACCTAGACCAATCGGGCTTCATTCTAGAAAGGCGATGTTTAGACAACACAAGACTCCTACACATGATAGATAAGGCCCATAGGGCTAACCTTGGTGCTCCCCTACTAACCAGTGAAGCGGAAAACAGGGTTCACTGGCCCTACCTTATGGAGACCCTTTGTGAATTTGGAGGCAGGTTCCTAAGATAGATTCAATGTGAATATTCCTCTCCAGAGGATCAAATAAGGGTAAACTGTGCCTGTTCTGCCCCCTTCCCTATACAGCGAGGGATGTACTAGGGATGCCCTCTCACAACTCTGGTTTGCCTTGTGTATGGAGCCCCTAGTGCAGAGCGCATAATTCTATCAAGGGCATCTCATTAGGGAGAGAGGTGCACAAGATCTGCATATACACCGATAAAGTGATTCTCACTCTGAGCAAGCCTTTATGCCCCTTACCAGCAGTGCTGAAAGAAATGCAGTCATTTGGTGAGATTTCTGGATTTCAACTGAATTTACAGAAGTTACAGATGTCACAGATACTTATTCTTACAGCCACGGCTCACCAGCAGGAGGCATTGTTCTTCCTCTACCCAATCACATGGGCCACCAACCACGCACCTTCACTAGGGATTCAAATAGCTAGTACCATACAAGGCACAGTTAGGATTATCGGGAACTGCTAAAACAAGTCCAAAATGATATGAGATCCTGGGATTATTCTGATTGGGTCCTATTGCTGCCTTTAAAATGACAGCCCTCCCACCGATATTGTTTGTGTTCCAAAAACTCCCAATGCAGCCTCTCCCTAACATGCTACAAATGCTCCAATGAGAAACAAACTCTTGTTTGGTGTAAGGAAACAGGCTTTTTGCAGGTTCCCCTCCCACTTTTTGACCCTTTTTGACTATTAGCTGCTGATTTTTCGACTCTGAGAGTGACTGAGGTCTGCTAATCAGACCCCAGTGCCAGTGTTCTTACCCATGTAAAAGTGTATGTCAAATTGGCTATACCCAATTTGCAACTTAGTGAATGACTTATAAGTCCTTAGTACATGGTACCCAGGGTACCAAGGGCATGTAAAGCAGAGTGTCCACCCAGGGTTGAAGCACTGTGCCATCTGTGTGTGACAAAGTACAAAATGGCTCCCAGTCTGCCACTGCAGACTGGAAGGGCAGTTGTCACACTGCCAGTTCGACTTTGCCATTACCATTAATTGCAAGGCCACAACTTCTCTTAATGATATATGTAAGTCTTCCATTAGGAAGGCCTATAGAGCCGTAAGGCAGGGAGGTATATATTGTTAAATGGTGCATGTATGTTCTATATGTCCCTGCAGCAAAACCCCTCAGTTTGTCGTTTTGCTGTGAAAAAGTTAGTAGCCCCCTTGGCTAATACAAGGTTACAGGCTGGCACCACATCCTGGCTAACATCTGATTGGGACTACCTAACTGGGAAATTTAATTTAGCAAATTAATTGTACTATTAAATCCAACTTGATTCCCAAATCAAAATTAATGTCACTATTAAAGCTAAGCAACTTTTTAAAAGTTATCACTCTTTCTGGTCCAGTGGCCTGGGGAAACGTGTGAATAACTCCCAGACTTAGGAAAAAAAGGCAGTTACCGTAGAGGGAGGGGTGACCTCCTCTCCCAGGAAGGCCACTCGGGGTGTTAGCCCAAAAGGCGAGCTTCAAAGGGGAAGCCGCCTCTGAAGGGCCGCTACTGACAACGCTCCAGAGCGGGCTGCCTTTTGTTCAAGCAGACAAATTGGAGATCAGGAACAGAGAGGGAAAACCCATCCCCAAAACGGTTGTTTGTGGCGTGTAGCCCTTAAGTAGCCACACTTCTGGGGTGGGCTACCAAGCTCCTCACAGTCGAGGGAAGGTTCAGACATCTTGAGGGTGGCAAGAAGAGTGCACTCTGGGATTGCCAAATGCCACACATCACCTGAACTTTCTCACCAAAGAGGAGGGGACCTACTAGCCCATTGGTTAATGATGTGTTTTCCCCTTGGGGCACTTTCCCAGGATATAACAGGCACCCCTGGCACTCTGAACTTCAGTAGACAATGGGTTTGGAGACAGGTTCGAAGAAGGACTGCCCTGCTGCCTTTAAACTGAACAAAGAGAGGCTGCACCGTCAGAAGCACTGCACCTGCTGCACTTTGAGCTAGTGAAGTTTGTACTATGTCTGGGGCGCCTGGCTAGGGGAAAAGTTGATTCCCAGACCGAAGCAGTGACTCCCAGGGTCAATTGGCTGGTCCCCTGCAACAGCACCAGAAACACTAAAGCTGAAGATGCCCAAACCGGCAAAGCAGTAGCCATGTCTGAGAAATCGCCGCTGCCCATCACTGAGCGCCCCACGAGACTAATCCACGACAGCCAAAAGTTACACCCAAGTCTGCTGTACCTTGGTGTGACGGGGAGGAGAGCGTAGACACGTCAGCCCTTTGGCCCTTCCCTACGGCTTGTGCAGGAAAAAATGCTCTCTTCATTGTTTCCCAGGCGCCTTACGGCGAAGGACATTAAGCCTAGTCGGACCGTGACCTCTGGATGCGGAGTACGGACACAGCCCAGAACCAATCACAAAAGGAGACAGCCTTCATGACCCCGGAAAGGAAGCTATCGCGCGAGGACTCGGCACTTGTGGAGATGCGGAAGACAGAGCTGGAAAGAAAAATTCGTGACCCACGGGGACTGGGATTACAAGGATCCCATCAAGTGAGAGAGACGGTCGGAGGCCTGGGCGAAGGCAGAGAAGAGCCAGGAGGCCAATGGTTGAGTGCAGAGTCCCGCCACATTCCCGGAGGAATGTGGCTAGCCCAGGTACGTGACCAGGTACTTGGAAAGAGGGGGAGCCGGGAGGAAGCTGGAAAGAAGAATACAGGGTGTATAAGAAGTGAGGGCTCATCGGTTTTAATGCCCTAAGTATTAAGATTGTATTGGTGCCAGAACATTACTGAAATGTGAGTGCTGACATTCCCCATTTAAAGAACAAGGGCCAGATATACGACCAGTGTAAATTGCGACTCGCAATTTGCGCTCCATTGCGAGTCGCAATTTACAATGTACAACAGTGTCAGAGAGACTGATTGCGATTCCCAATGGGGTCGCAAAATGCGAGCCTCAAGAATATTAATGAGGTACTCACAATTTGGGACCCCATTGGGAATGGCTGGCCCTCCCAGGGATGGTGGCCTGCTGGGCTCAGCAGACCTCCATGTCTGGGGCTGCTTTTCAATAAAGCAGTTTAAAAAAAAAAAAATGCATCCCGTTTTCCTTAATGGAAAACGGGATGCATTTAAAAAAAAAAATTAAACGTTTTTGTTTCATTTTTTAAGGGCAGGTAGGGGTCCCTGGGACCACTGCCTGCCCCTAAAAAATATTTTCCCCTGCATTTGCAAAGGGGAAGGGGTCCCCTAGGGTACCCTTCCCATTTGCGACTGCATTACCACCCTCTTGAAGAGGGCGGTAAATTGCAAGTGTTTTGCGACTGCAATTGCGGTCGCAAAACATTCGTACATGGCTTGTGAGTCGATATTAGAAGGGAACACCCCTTCCTAATAGCGAGTCGCAAAACACTATTTTGCGAGTCGCAAATTATTTGCGACTCGCAGAATAGTGTTAGTACATGGCCCAGAGGAAAATTGCATGCGCAAACAGGTCGCAAAACCATTTGCGCATGCAATTTTCCGTCGTACATCTGGCCCAAGATATTTTTTCCTTTCATTTGAGTATAATTTGTATTTAGGTTACTGGCATATTCTTGAGAATAAGTTCCTGCATAAAACCCTCCCCATAATGAGAACCTAGTGGGAAACGATAATTGAAAGTGAACCCCAGTAAAATAACAGCCACTCACTTGGTGATGGGATAGGAAACTGGTGTCTTCCTTCACACTCAACCCAATACCTTAAATAAAGGAGAGTAACTTACCTGTGGCTCTTTCCTCTTCATCCGAGGGGCATTTCCTTCACGGTGGTCCCAGGTGATCTCGGTCCTAATCCAAGAGGAAATGAAGAAAAGAGAAGAAATATATCACCAACTGTGCCTTAAAATTACAAATAAAAGCACCTACTATAACAGATTGGCTGAAGCTTTGTATGTCCTGTTACATCCTATTGCTACATATATAGCCACAGTACCCCAATAGGTGACACCAGGAATGCTGTTGGATTCTGGATTGGTCGCTCCAGAGGGACACTAGCCCCCACCAAGAATATTTGCTGTGACCGCTGTTGTGAGAACGGTAGTCCACCCACAGCTGGCCTTCCATTGTTGCAAAGAGGACATCGTGGGACCCCGAGCGCAGTGATCAAAGTTGCCCTACCTCACCGATGGACTGAGGAATCACCTGCCACTCACCCCTGTCGACCACACAGCCCCAGGAACATTTTTGAGCATCTTTTCATCCTGCATCCCCATCATCATGACCACTCCATTGTCGTCTATGCCAGTTGGCTTCTAAAGGCTTGAACTGCACTGAAAAAGGCTCTGGTGGCCAGGTAAGTGTCCAAAGTAACCCTACTGGACTCCTAGACTTCCGCCCTGTCGGATATGGTCGCCCAAGTCAGGCTGGAGTTGCCAACCTAACTGTTTCAAACTTTTCAAAAGTTTGCAAAGTTTTTGTTGACCAATGCTTATTTGTGGTTAAATTAAAAGTCATTTCATGTTTTAAAAATCCATATCCCCAGAACCATCTGGTGGATTTGGATGATCAAGGACTCTAAAAATTCATAAAAGTTTGCTCTATTTTTATAAATTGGTGTTGTATTTCTTTCTTGTTGTGTGACTTCATTTCGTTGTTTGGTGATATTAAGTGCTTTACACTAAGGCCCTCATTATGATGGCGGGCGGGCAGCCACCGACAGGCCATCTGTGGCGGTCTGCCCACCATCTAGGGCATCGGTCCGACCGCTGCATTACAAAGCCAAAATATTATATGTACAATTTAGATGTGATGTCCTACAGCTACGTTCATATACTTCAAAATGAGACATGTCAGGAGGTCATCTAAGTCACTGCCCCCACTGCCCGCAACATACGCAGACAGAGGCACATTTCCTCTTCTTCTGTCCAAAGTATGTACTGCCCCGTAAAAAATGGATTATGGTACTATGTCGGAACATTGGTGTGAGGCAACACAGGGATGCTTTAAGGATCTGAAAGAGTGACATGAGTGAGCATCTCCAACATCCCCACCCTAGCGAAACTCATAGAAAAATGTGTACAATCCCAACTCTGTGCGCATATAGAGAATTTCCAACTCCTTGACCAGCATCAATCAGGCTTTCGGAAGGGGCACAGCACTGAGTTGGCGCTCACTCACGTCATGGATGACTTGTTAAAAATGCTTGACCAAAACGAATCCTGCCTCCTGATCCTCCTTGACCTTTCTTCCGCATTCGACACGGTTAATCATGACAACCCCCTCGCCACTCTGAAAAATAGGATGGATTTTTCTGGTCAGGTGCTACAATGGTTCTTGTCTTTCCGCCACCACAGATCTCAAAGGATCAAAGCAAACCACTCTCTCTCCCAGCCCTCTCCAGTTCTCATGGGGGTTCCCCAAGGATCCGCCCTATCTCCGATCCTCTTCAACCTGTTCCTGGAACCATTAGCTAACTCTTTAAACTCCTCAAACACTCTCTTCCATATGTATGCGGACGACACGCAACTCTATTTGAAAATCTCTGCCCCCGAAAACATCATCTCTCTCAACTCGACCCTAACGTCTACTCAAAATTGGTTAACTGAGAACCATCTTCTGCTCAACACCTCTAAAACGGAATTCCTGGTCATCTCCCCTCCGAACCACACCCCCAAGTTTGACCTCTGGTTGAATCATCTCACTGCCTTCAACTGCACTCCTCTCATCATAGACTCAGCCAAATCGCTCGGAGTCACCTTGGATAAGCACCTGAATATGAAAAATCACATCAGTAAGGTATGCAAGGGAGCAAACCACTTGATGAGGACACTCAAGAAATATCAAACCTTTTCTTCCACAAAACGATTTCAAGCAGGTGGTGCAAGCGCTTGTCCTGCCTAGGCTGGACTACGGCAGCGCGACCCTCTGTGGCCTTCCCAAATACTCCCTGGCTCCACTAAGAGCATCACTGAATACAGCGGCTAGACTGGTTACAGGCACGAAGCGAAACAAGCACATATCCCCAGTCCTAAAATCTCTCAAATGGTTGCCTTATGAAGCTCGTATTCAGTTAAAGATCGTCGTTCTGGCGCACAATGCCCTTCACTTCAATACTCCCAGATACCTGGCTCAAAAACTGGAGCTTTCTTGTGGTGTAAGAGCCTCAAGAAGCGCCAAGACTTTCCTCTTGAAACCACTCATCTGTAGGAAAAAGAGAACTGGTCACAGAGCCTTTTCTGGCGCTGCCCCAAAGCTATGGAACTCTCTTCCACCGGAAGTACGCCGAATCTCTTCAACGACGGCGTTCAAATTGGAAGCCAAAAAATTCTTTATGAATAAATTCTTACCCTAATTGGGCTAGGCGCACCTGCTCGAAGACATTGTTACTTCCATTGGACTATTCATTTGTTATGGTTTCTTTTTTTTGCAACTGTCCCTGAATATGCGATCATGCTTATTTTCTACTCCTACTTGATGTCGATTCTGCATCTATGTCCTTCCTCCCATCCTATTGTAAAGCGCTCTGATATCCCTCGGGATCTTGTTCGCGCTATATAAAACTTTATAAATAAATAAATAAAATAAATAAATAAATAGTTCAAGATAGTACTTGACGGTGGTAGCGCATCATATTATCCGGTCTGAGCTTACAGAACCCAATGGGGTGTGGATATTAAGCTGCTTTTTTATATGGCCTTCAGTTATTTTCCTATGATATCAGAGGAGCAGTACAAGTGTTCCAAGAAATTTTGGGAGAACAGATTCCCTTACACTTAGACATCGATGAGATATTGCTGCAAAGAAATACATAAACTCTGATGAAGTCCTCGCAGAGGACGAAACACTTTGGGGTCAATTCCGATCTCGGTCGGAGGCGCACCTAACACCATTCGGTCGTGAAAAAAGCCATGCGAATGCCTGTTTCCTGACCGATCCGCACATTAATCCGAACGAACAAGTACGATGCGCACAACAGCACAGATTCCGACCCAGTCGTACTCACCCAATCCAGGTCCTGTTCCCCGACCGAGCCGGATCCGTAAACGCAGATTCGAGTCGCCCGGAAGCCAAAAAGCAGCCCCGTCCGGCCGGACAAGTACGATGCGCTTCCCGTACGCGCCGAACCCGTCGCTACGCACGGCACGTCAAAGCATCCGGGAGAGGCGCACATAAGCTCCGATTCGCGCCACAACACGATCCACGGCTATGAGACGAACACGCAAGCGACGAGGACGAGGCGAAGCAATGACAAAGACGAACGAGACGAACCAACCATGAATCCCATCGTTCCGATCCTACCAATATTCTACATCTACTACCGGAACAGGCACGGACGCGTACGGCGCAGAAGGTAAGTCAGACACCAACCACAAAATCAAACTACACGTACCAGACATATCACACACACACAGAGGGATGCACAAATTACTAACACCAGAAACAGCAGCACCATAGGGGCGGGATGCCCACCACCAATGCCACATATACACATAGGGGCCCGGATGCCTGTCACCACTACCACCTCGATCCAGGGGGGGCTGGATGCCTACCACTACTACCACCTCTACCCAGGGGGTGCCAGATGCCTACTACTACTACCACCTCTACCCAGGGGGTGCCAGATGCCTACCACCACTACCACCCTTACCCAGGGGGTGCCAGATGCCTACCACTACTACCACCTCTACCCATGGGGGGCTGGATGCCTGTCACTACTACCACCCTTACCCAGGGGGTGCCAGGTGCCTACCACTTCTACCACCTCTACCCATGGGGGGCTGGATGCCTACCACTACTACCACCTCTACCCATGGGGGCTGGATGCCTACCACCACCACCACCCTTACCCAGGGGTGCCAGATGCCTACCACTACTACCACCTCTACCCATGGGGGCTGGATGCCTGTCACTACTACCACCTCTACCCAGGGGGTGCCAGATGCCTACCACTACTACCACCTCTACCCAGGGGGTGCCAGGTGCCTACCACCACTACCACCCTTACCCAGGGGTGCCAGATGCCTACCACTACTACCACCTCTACCCAGGGGGTGCCAGGTGCCTACCACCACTACCACCCTTACCCAGGGGTGCCAGATGCCTACCACTACTACCACCTCTACCCATGGGGGCTGGATGCCTACCACTACTACCACCTCTACCCAGGGGGTGCCAGATGCCTACCACTACTACCACCTCTACCCAGGGGGTGCCAGGTGCCTACCACTACTACCACCTCTACCCATGGGTGGCTGGATGCCTACCACTACTACCACCTCTACCCAGGGGGTGCCAGATGCCTACCACTACTACCACCACTACCCATGGGGGGCTGGATGCCTACCACCACTACCACCTCTACCCATGGGGGGCTGGATGCCTACCACTACTACCACCTCTACCCATGGGGGGCTGGATGCCTGTCACTACTACCACCTCTACCCAGGGGGTGCCAGATGCCTACCACTACTACCACCTCTACCCAGGGGGTGCCAGGTGCCTACCACTACTACCACCTCTACCCATGGGGGGCTGGATGCCTACCACTACTACCACCTCTACCCAGATGGTGCCAGATGCCTACCACTACTACCACCACTACCCATGGGGGGCTGGATGCCTACCACTACTACCACCTCTACCCATGGGGGGCTGGATGCCTACCACTACTACCACCACTACCCATGGGGGGCTGGATGCCTACCACCACTACCACCCTTACCCAGGGGGTGCCAGATGCCTACCACTACTACCACCTCTACCCAGGGGGTGCCAGGTGCCTACCACCACTACCACCCTTACCCAGGGGGTACCAGATGCTACCACTACTACCACCTCTACCCATGGGGGGCTGGATGCCTACCACTACTACCACCTCTACCCAGGGGGTGCCAGATGCCCACCACTACTACCACCTCTACCCAGGGGGTGCCAGGTGCCTACCACTACTACCACCTCTACCCATGGGGGGCTGGATGCCTACCACTACTACCACCACTACCCATGGGGGGCTGGATGCCTACCACCACTACCACCTCTACCCATAGGGGCCCGGATGCCTGTCACCACTACCACCTCGATCCAGGGGGGGCTGGATGCCTACCACTACTACCACCTCTACCCAGGGGGTGCCAGATGCCTACTACTACTACCACCTCTACCCAGGGGGTGCCAGATGCCTACCACCACTACCACCCTTACCCAGGGGGTGCCAGATGCCTACCACTACTACCACCTCTACCCATGGGGGGCTGGATGCCTGTCACTACTACCACCCTTACCCAGGGGGTGCCAGGTGCCTACCACTTCTACCACCTCTACCCATGGGGGGCTGGATGCCTACCACTACTACCACCTCTACCCATGGGGGGCTGGATGCCTACCACCACCACCACCCTTACCCAGGGGGTGCCAGATGCCTACCACTACTACCACCTCTACCCATGGGGGGCTGGATGCCTGTCACTACTACCACCTCTACCCAGGGGGTGCCAGATGCCTACCACTACTACCACCTCTACCCAGGGGGTGCCAGGTGCCTACCACCACTACCACCCTTACCCAGGGGGTGCCAGATGCCTACCACTACTACCACCTCTACCCAGGGGGTGCCAGGTGCCTACCACCACTACCACCCTTACCCAGGGGGTGCCAGATGCCTACCACTACTACCACCTCTACCCATGGGGGGCTGGATGCCTACCACTACTACCACCTCTACCCAGGGGGTGCCAGATGCCTACCACTACTACCACCTCTACCCAGGGGGTGCCAGGTGCCTACCACTACTACCACCTCTACCCATGGGTGGCTGGATGCCTACCACTACTACCACCTCTACCCAGGGGGTGCCAGATGCCTACCACTACTACCACCACTACCCATGGGGGCTGGATGCCTACCACCACTACCACCTCTACCCATGGGGGGCTGGATGCCTACCACTACTACCACCTCTACCCATGGGGGATGGATGCCTCTCACTACTACCACCTCTACCCAGGGGTGCCAGATGCCTACCACTACTACCACCTCTACCCAGGGGGTGCCAGGTGCCTACCACTACTACCACCTCTACCCATGGGGGCTGGATGCCTACCACTACTACCACCTCTACCCAGGGTGCCAGATGCCTACCACTACTACCACCACTACCCATGGGGGCTGGATGCCTACCACTACTACCACCTCTACCCATGGGGGCTGGATGCCTACCACTACTACCACCACTACCCATGGGGGGCTGGATGCCTACCACCACTACCACCCTTACCCAAGGGGTGCCAGATGCCTACCACTACTACCACCTCTACCCAGGGGGTGCCAGGTGCCTACCACCACTACCACCCTTACCCAGGGGGTGCCAGATGCCTACCACTACTACCACCTCTCCCATGGGGGGCTGGATGCCTGTCACTACTACCACCCTTACCCAGGGGGTGCCAGGTGCCTACCACCTCAACCCAGGGGGTGCCAGATGCCTACCACCACTACCACCTCTACCCATGGGGGGCTGGATGCCTACCACTACTACCACCTCTACACAGGGGGTGCCAGGTGCCTACCACCACTACCACCCTTACCCAGGGGGTACCAGATGCCTACCACTACTACCACCTCTACCCAGGGGGTGCCAGGTGCCTACCACCACTACCACCCTTACCCAGGGGGTGCCAGATGCCTACCACTACTACCACCTCTACCCATGGGGGGCTGGATGCCTACCACTACTACCCCCTCTACCCAGGGGGTGCCAGATGCCTACCACTACTACCACCTCTACCCAGGGGGTGCCAGATGCCTACCACTCCTACCACCACTACCCATGGGGGGCTGGATGCCTACCACCACTACCACCTCTACCCATGGGGGGCTGGATGCCTACCACTACTACCACCTCTACCCATGGGGGGCTGGATGCCTGTCACTACTACCACCTCTACCCAGGGGGTGCCAGATGCCTACCACTACTACCACCTCTACCCAGGGGGTGCCAGGTGCTTACCACTACTACCACCTCTACCCATGGGGGGCTGGATGCCTACCACTACTACCACCTCTACCCAGGGGGTGCCAGATGCCTACCACTACTACCACCACTACCCATGGGGCGCTGGATGCCTACCACTACTACCACCACTACCCATGGGGGGGCTGGATGCCTACCACCACTACCACCCTTACCCAGGGGGTGCCAGATGCCTACCACCACTACCACCCTTACCCAGGGGGTGCCAGATGCCTACCACTACTACCACCTCTACCCATGGGGGGCTGGATGCCTACCACTACTACCACCTCTACCCAGGGGGTGCCAGATGCCTACCACTACTACCACCTCTACCCAGGGGGTGCCAGGTGCCTACCACTACTACCACCTCTACCCATGGGGGGCTGGATGCCTACCACTACTACCACCTCTACCCAGGGGGTGCCAGATGCCTACCACTACTACCACCACTACCCATGGGGGGCTGGATGCCTACCAGCACTACCACCTCTACTCATGGGGGGCTGGATGCCTACCACTACTACCACCTCTACCCATGGGGGGCTGGATGCCTGTCACTACTACCACCTCTACCCAGGGGGTGCCAGATGCCTACCACTACTACCACCTCTACCCAGGGGTGCCAGATGCCTACCACTGCTACCACCTCTACCCAGGGGGTGCCAGATGCCTACCACTACTACCACCTCTACCCAGGGGGTACCAGGTGCCTACCACCACTACCACCCATACCCAGGGGTGCCAGATGCCTACCACTACTACCACCTCTACCCATGGGGGGCTGGATGCCTACCACTACTACCACCTCTACCCATGGGGGGCTGGATGCCTGTCACTACTACCACCCTTACCCAGGGGGTGCCAGGTGCCTACCACTACTACCACCTCAACCCAGGGGGTGCCAGATGCCTACCACCACTACCACCTCTACCCATGGGGGGCTGGATGCCTACCACTACTACCACCTCTACCCAGGGGGTGCCAGGTGCCTACCACCACTACCACCCTTACCCAGGGGGTGCCAGATGCCTACCACTACTACCACCTCTACCCAGGGGGTGCCAGGTGCCTACCACCACTACCACCCTTACCCAGGGGGTGCCAGATGCCTACCACTACTACCACCTCTACCCATGGGGGGCTGGATGCCTACCACTACTACCACCTCTACCCAGGGGGTGCCAGATGCCTACCACTACTACCACCTCTACCCAGGGGGTGCCAGGTGCCTACCACTACTACCACCTCTACCCATGGGGGGCTGGATGCCTACCACTACTACCACCTCTACCCAGGGGGTGCCAGGTGCCTACCACTACTACCACCTCTACCCATGGGGGGCTGGATGCCTATCACCAACAACACCCCCACTCACAGGATGGCAAATACATGCCACAAGAAGCACACACCAGCAGAAAGAATGCAACACAAAGACATCCCCCCCAACACCATGACAAGCGTGTGTAGACTGTGTCAAATGCCTACAACACTGAACAGGACTGTGAACATACAATGTGACCCCCTATCACAAGTGCCACACATACATGTGTGTGGCACCCACAATGCAAGCAGGCCATGACCATTGTGGCAATGGGGTCCAAACCCCCATCATCACAGTGCCCAAAATGTAAGTGTGAGGTCCATAGCTGAAGCACATTTAGAACATTGTGGCAATGGGGTCCAAACCCCCATCATCACAGTGCCCAAAATGTAAGTGTGAGGTCCATAGCTGAAGCACATATTGAACATTGTGGCAATGGGGTCCAACCCCCCATCATCACAGTGCCCAAAATGTAAGTGTGGGGTCCATAGCTGAAGCACATATTGAACATTGTGTCAATGGGGTCCAAACCCCCATCATCACAGTGCCCAAAATGTAAGTGTGGGGTCCATAGCTGAAGCACATATTGAACATTGTGGCAATGGGGTCCAAACCCCCATCATCACAGTGCCCAAAATGTAAGTGTGGGGTCCATAGCTGGAGCACATTTTGAACATTGTGGCAATGGGGTCCAAACCCCCATCATCACAGTGCCCAAAATGTAAGTGTGAGGTCCATAGCTGAAGCACATTTTGAACATTGTGGCAATGGGGTCCAAACCCCCATCATCACAGTGACCAAAATGTAAGTGTTGACAAAGAAAAAGCTGCAACTGCCAAACTGCATGGATGATTCCTGGTCACAGAACAACAAACACATCAGTGGCAAAGTAGTGCTTGTGTCCCATAGCAACATAGAATGGGGGAGGCAAACAGTGCAGTGCAAATAAGACATACCTTTGGCCATGTGCAGACAAACATCACCCATGGGGGCTGACACTGTCAACATTCATCAATGACACAATGACAGAAGTGACCATCAGAATGCAGACCCACATATTTGCACCAATGTGCACACAAATTCAGATACCCAGTGGAGACTGTAGATGTGAGGTGAACAGATACCATACCATGGCAGCAATGGGACACACACACAATGATCATTGTGCTGACTGATGACCTAGGAGTCCCAGGGACAGCAGGGCAAACACACCAAACAACATACAGCCAATGGCACACCTAAGATATGCCAATGCAGTGGTGCCGATGCACATACACAAACAGGCAGACCCACACTGCACATCAAACACAACAGGTGACGGGGGGGGGGTACCAGTGTCCCCAGGCAACAACACAACACATGAGGAGGCCTGAATACCAATTACACAGATGTGCATACAGTGCCACACAAAGGTAACTCATGGATCCAAATCCCCTATTTGGGCAATCAGGCATTGTCAGATGAGAGGGAGCACAAATCACACATGTCACACAAGCATGTAGGAACAGCAACTGACACAGCAAGACACAGAGACACCACAGCACTACCCCCAGGGCCCCCACAATGTGGTGACCCTGGGCTGCATTACAATCCCACTGTGATGACAAAGCTAGATGTCGTTCACACTGTGAACCACAGTCATGTGTCCTGAGCAACAAACTACCATCACACCTACACAAGCACAAATCAATCAGCACGGCCTGTCAGCCAAGGCCAACATGGAGGCAGGGGTCTAGCCGGGCAACAACGCTCATCTGCACACACTCAACACCACACACCTCGACCTCCAACAATGTGCAGCAGTGAAGCTCACATGCACTGGTGACATTGCACATGCACCCATGACAATCCCAGGGGGGGTGGTGGGAACCAAGGTGCAGAAACACATCACACATGGCCACTCAACCAGACTCCTGAATGTCTGACACACTGCACACTACGCTGTACATGGACATGACGGCAATATCACACCAACCAATGGGATCCCAGCCACAGTCACACACCTATGAAGAAGCCAAGGTCACCCACAAAGAACACACATAGACAACTACCAACATTGCAGCCCTCAGGAATGCCAGCAGTCACACACACAACGTGTCACAACCAATGAAAGCTAACACAAACAAGAAATCACATGTCAGGAGTAAACAACAAGTGCAAAGGGGAATCCTGACTGTGACACATCAGCGTCTGCCCACAAACTCAGCCCTGACAGCAAACACACCTATGGGTGACACCCTGATGAGCAGTAATGTGCCATGCACCCACATCACAGAGAACCCAGGGAGAAGACTTTGGGGGAACATAGGTCAACTCAGCAAGCATCACAAACAGGAACATCACTAGGGATCCCAGTATGCACAGCAAAATGGAAGTGAACACACAGACATGCTCATACAACACACACCTTGGGCGCAAGAGATGTCACAGGAGTACACACTGCCATGAGGGGACTCCACTCCTGTGCCATATGTCGCATCAGTAGGGCTCCATCATGTCAGCAGAACACTTGGTCACACAGTCAACAATTAGCACAAAATGAAGGCTCCCGTCACATCAGCCTGGTCATGGGAATGTCAACGAAATCAACAGCACAGATCCAACACACATGTATAGCAAGTTGCACTGACAACACAGATGAGTCCTTCCCCATTGATGCCCAAACCTGCATGTCCAGTGGAGATGGCCACACGGTCAGGGAAGTAGACTAATTGAACAATGGCAAACACAACAGATGTGCATGGGTGGAACCCACAGATGTGACATTGCTAATGTAAGTAGGAAATCCCATTGCCAATTATTGAAAACATTACACCCTCAGATGCTGCTAAGGATGACATGGATACACCACAGGATAGGACACTGTCCCCCTGGACCACATGGGTTCCTGCACAGTAACACTTCATTTTCATGAGACCAAATATCACCATCACTGCAGCAAGTGCATGGTTAGCGACATCAACATCATGTACATCAGAAGTAAAAGCACTAGTGAACAGAAAGTTGCTTTATTCAGCATATGTGGGTTCATAACTTGGAAAAACTGTAAGGAATCAACAAAGGCCAATGGCCAGTCCATCAAGGAAGTCAATACAGGGTGACAGTGGCAGATGTCACCCAAGCATGCCTGCACTGATCAAAACCAGGGACAATCCCCTAGGAGGGGCATACGGGGGGCAGGCCAGGCACCGCAGGGACAGGATCAGGGCTCACCAGGAGGAGGCAGGGAAGGGGTGGTGGGTGCTGGAGAGCCACTGACAACTGCAGTGGAGGTGTCTGACATGGTGTGTGCCGGCACAACTGGGGGGCATGACTCAGATGTTGTGGGTGCCGGCACGACTGCAGTGGACCCTGCAGATGGAGTGGACAGGTCCGCCACTGCAGTGCCCAAGTCAGACAGGGTGATAGTGGACTCCACTGCAGTGCCTACCTCCAGGGGAGGAGAAGGAGGATCAGGTAAGGTGAGCAGGACAGAGGGGGAGGACACCCTCACCACATCAGTGGTACAGACAAGCGCAGCGGGGGGTGTGGGGCCAGAAGAGCAAGTGGCAGGGGGTGAAGGCCTGACCCTTCTGGGGATGGTGTATCTGTGGGTGGGGGAACCTGGGGCAGGGTGTGGTGGGGGCACCTGTGGAGTGGGGGCCTGAGGGATGGAGGAAGGAGACTTGGTGCCTGAGCTGCAGGGCGGCGGCGGGGTCTTGCTCTTCCGGGACCGGGGGGACTTGCGGGTGGAGGCCTCAGTCGGTCTGCGCCTGGGGGATGGGGGCCAGGGGCACTCCGCTCCGTGTGGGTGGGCTTCCTCTTCCCCCTGAATGCTGGATCAGCTGGGTCGGAGGGGAAGAGGCCAAGGTCACAGAGGAAGAGCCGCTGTGTATTTGGGGTTGCAGGTGAGGCAAGGGAGGGGTCTTTGGAGGGAGAGGCAACTGAGGACTGCGCAGTGCTTGTGGATGCGTGTGTTTGTGCCTGTGCCCCATCCCCTGTGAGTGTGGTTTCAGTCCCCTGACGGTGCGTGCGTGTGCGTCTTGTTTGTGGCGTGTGTGTCTGTCTGCTGCATGTGTCTGTGCTGGTGTGTGCATGTGCCAGTGTGTGTGTGCTTGGGACGGGTAAGGTGCTGGGGAGTGTGGATGGGGCAGAGGCAGGAGGGGTGAGGGACTGTCGGAGGAGGGACACTGCTGCCGTCAGGGAGGAGTCCATGGACCTATTGCCCCTCTGTAGGTCAGACATGCCCGATGAGATGCCCTCCATGAATGACACCAGCTGAGTCAACAGACTGGTGTGTGCATGGAGGACACTCAGCATCGCTGTCTGTCCTACATGGAGCTGGCGGAGGAGGTACACAGACTCCTCACTCAGGGCAGCAGGGGACACAGGGGCAGGGGTGCGGTGCCTGGCCCGAAGGAGACACGCTCCCGAACATGGGAGCCTCCACCGACCTCGGGAATGGGAGCCAACGGGAGGGCGGTGGTGGTGGTGGTGGCGGGGACAGCAACACTAGCTGGGGTGTGGTGGCTGCTGACACCCGCCTCCATAAGGGAGTCATCGTCCGAGTTGCTCTGGTCCTCAGCTGAGGTGGATGGTGCTGAGGACTCCTCGGTGTGGCTCCCCTTGCCCTCCGTGCCACTGGGTCCCTCCGACCACTCCTCGGCTGCTGACCCAGTCTGGCTCTGCGGCTCCTCCTGGTCCGTGGAGCTGTCCCCTCCTGTGGCCGTGGATGTATCTGCAATCAATAGGGAAACAGACAGACATCAGTCACCTGCACCGAACGCACACACCACAGTAAGTACAGCACATTACAGAGCAAGCCCTGGCATCCTTAGTTGAACATTGCTAAAACTGCACAAACTGAACAGGAGAAGTCAATTGTCAGTCTGATGGTCAACCATGGCACTCACATCCCACCTGGCCTTGCACCCATCTGTCTGGTGTCTGTTGGATGGCAATACCCCAGTGTGGACACATGCACCACCTACACAGTATTTGGACAGTGCAGAGAACCCGGTGAAGCATGTGGACATGCACACATCACAACTCTTGCCACTGAGTCAGTACAGGTGTCCGGATGTAAGGGATGCCCAGAGTCAAATAGGAAATGCATGTCATGCATACCAGCGACAGACACCATGATGCACCCATGTCCTGATAGCCATTGCCACAATGGTGTGCATGTAGCACAAGTCACTCCCCTGCAGGATCACTAATAGGAAGTCACATGCCATGGCACAGCCATGCCTGCTAAGTCATACATCACTGTCTCCAGTCACATGGGCAGGGCAGCCAGACAACAACACTCTGCACTGTGTCACAATAGTAGATCATGGGGAATGCAAGTCCTGGAGCTGAACAAGTGCACATGTACATCCCCCACACACCACATCATCTGAACCCTCATCTGTCCAGGTCATACCCATTGGACATATGGGAGACCTGTAACACTACCCTCTTCACCTGAGCACCTCACAATCTGCTGTGAATGGGAAACAGCTGCCTGAACTTCATATTCGCATACCCCAGTCTGCAGGGTCAGGTGATCAAACACCTATGTGTCACACAAGTATCATCTCCTATGGTCACATCTCCGGTGGCATGCGGAGCCCCAACCGAGGAACACCCCAGCAGACCTGACAACGAAGCCACAGCACACTGACACAGAGGCAGACACCTGAGGGGACAAATCACTGAGCAAAACGTGTCAGCTGATACACGGCAGTGGGAGTACAGAGTGTATTATATGGCCTGGAGTAGGCATGACTGTCCTGCCCCACATGAATGAGGGATGAGCCCTGGACAGTAGGCAGCTGGCTACGTATGTGTGACACACGTTATATACACACTCCTGGGGCCCAAACATTGTTCCCACCCGCAGCATGGGTGTGTGCCAGATACCCCAGGCACATGTGGTGGATCAGCTCAGCAATTGGGCCACATATCAAAGTAACACGCAGAACACATGTCAGAACACAGGCATTGTGTAAGCAATGGACCCACCCATGATGCTCACCACAGAGTCAGGGAAATAGATGCTGTCCCCCACCTTGAGTCAAGCAAACTGCAGGGACACAGTACCCAAGTGACACAATACCCTAACTGTAAGGGCAACACCTGGGTATCAGATGAGGAGTGGGCAGTGCACAATAGAGGGACATGGGTCCTGGACCACAAGACTGATGTACTGTGGAAGTTTAACCAGGCCAGAGGAGGGCACATAGCATGGCAGACATAGTTCACAATGCAGACATGGACTCACCCCCTCCTTGCTGCTCTCTGGCCTTCAGCTGCCCATCCAGATCAGGGAAGACCACCGCCAGGATCCTGAGCATGTGGGGGTCAGGGTCCGGTGTCCGCCCCTCCTGCGAGGAGGCGACAGCTTCAGCTGGACCCGTGCGATCCTCCGGGTCCAGCCCCGAAGGTCCTGTCACCTCTTCTGGCAGTTGCGGATCCGGTGCTTGTAGTCCCCCACGGATCTCACTGCCCGGACAATGGTCAGCCATATCTTCTGCTTCTGGTGGGCATCAACCTGTGAGGATGACAAAGTGAGAATGCCATTACTACACATGCAACATAACCGTGCATTACACAGTTGGATTTACATGTCTCAATCACAGGGGCACATGATGTACACAGGCAGTGCAACGATGGCCATGGACAGTATGCCAGCAGTTACTACATGGTATCATTGCCTGGGCAGTAAAACCTTGTTTAAATGCACTGTCACTGCACTATTCCTGTCCAGTGCATATGACTACACACTATGGGGGGTGACAACTACTCAGTGAGCCTGCTAGCCAGTGGCGTGCAGACTGTTAGCCTTGCTAGTCAGACAACATGCACATTCAGAAAGGCAGTGGACAGAACACTCACCTGCTCCCTGGTTTCCCATACAGCTTGCTGTACTGTGGAAGGAGGCTGTCCAGCAGGGCCTGGTTCTCCTCAGTGCTGAAGGCTGGGGCTCTCTCCACAGTACGTGCCATTGCAGGGTCCAGAGGGGGCAGAGACAGCAGCAGTGTAGTGGCAGATGTAGTCCTGGAGCATGTAGTGCAGGCAAGTGAGCTCTCAGGGGAACAGCCAGCATTATATGTGTGCTGCAGAGGCAGATATTGTCCCATGTGTCCAAAGTGATAGGTCCAAGTCGTTTGCATCTTCTGAATCTGGCCAATCCATGGAATCGCACCACTTACACACGCCCCCAGCATCCTTCAAATGTTCAACTTCATGACACCCATGAAATTGCAACATTGTTGTGGGTGACCAACTGAATTTACAGCATCAGACTCGTTCAAATTTTGAAAACGTGTCCGTTGCCAGACCAGGCCATAGCCAATGGGTGCGCACCGATCGGACCATTGCCGTTCAACGCGTACCTAGGATACAACGCGTACCCGCACACATTGAATGCAATGGGCCGGCCGGGAACACCGTTTGGACCATTGCCGTTCAACGCGTACCTAGGATACAACGCGTACCCGCACACATTGAATGCAATGGGCCGGCCGGGCACACCGATCGGACCATTGCTGTTCAACGCGTACCTAGGATACAACGCGTATCCGCACACATTGAATGCAATGGGCCAGCCGGGCACACCGATCGGACCATTGCTGTTCAACGCGTACCTAGGATACAACGCGTACCCGCACACATTGAATGCAATGGGCCGGCCGGGCACACCGATCGGACCATTGCCGTTCAACGCGTACCTAGGATACAACGCGTACCCGCACACATTGAATGCAATGGGCCGGCCGGGCACACCGATCGGACCATTGCTGTTCAACGCGTACCTAGGATACAACGCGTACCCGCACACATTGAATGCAATGGGCCGGCCGGGCACACCGATCGGACCATTGCCGTTCAACGCTGTACCTAGGATACAACGCGTACCCGCACACATTGAATGCAAGAGGCCGGCCGGGCACACCGATCGGACCATTGCTGTTCAACGCGTACCTAGGATACAACGCGCACCCGCACACATTGAATGCAATGGGCCGGCCGGGCACACCGATCGGACCATTGCCGTTCAACGCGTACCTAGGATACAACGCGTACCCGCACACATTGAATGCAATGGGCCGGCCGGGCACACCGATCGGACCATTGCTGTTCAACGCGTACCTAGGATACAACGCGTACCCGCACACATTGAATGCAATGGCCAATGTGTGCGCACTGATCGGTCCATTGCTGTCCAACGCGTGTTGCGAATACAATGCGTACCAGCGCACATTGAATGCAATGGCCAATGTGTGCACACTGATCGGTCCATTGCTGTCCAACGCGTGTTGCGAATACAACGCGTACCAGCGCACATTGAATGCAATGGCCAATGTGTGCGCACTGATCGGTCCATTGCTGTCCAACGCGTATTGCGAATACAACGCGTACCAGCGCACATTGAATGCAATGGCCAATGTGTGCGCACTGATCGGTCCATTGCTGTCCAACGCGTGTTGCGAATACAACGCCGTACCAGCGCACATTGAATGCGATGGCCAATGTGTGCGCACTGATCGGTCCATTGCTGTCCAACGCGTGTTGCGAATACAACGCGTACCAGCGCACATTGAATGCGATGGCCAATGTGTGCGCACTGATCGGTCCATTGCTGTCCAACGCGTATTGCGAATACAACGCGTACCAGCGCACATTGAATGCAATGGCCAATGTGTGCGCACTGATCGGTCCATTGCTGTCCAATGCATCCCTGTACAAGTCACTGGCATATGTCACCATGCCTGTCACAGGTGAACATATGCCAGCCACATATACTTCCCAGGGAGTGAGGGGCACACCTACAACACCACAGCCTGTCCAAACTGTATCCTACGGCATGTAAGGCTGCATTACCTATTCCGTGTATGGGGGTGAAGATGTTGTTCTGTGGCTGTCACTTGGGGGCAGCCACCCCCAGGCTGTGCACGTGTTCATGGGGACAGAATCCTTGGTGTTTCGTGTACATGACCACTGTGATGTGCAACTGTTCATATCTGAGCATGTGGCATGGTCACATTTCACGGTGGTGTATGTGTATGTCATGTCACATACACCCTGAGTCCCATGTGGGACGGTATGTTTAACCCAGGGTGACCCATTGGCACAATGGTGATGGTCCTCCACAGTCTGTGTGCATGTTGTGTTACCAATGTCTCTGATTTCATGTGCACAATGGGAGGCAGTCTCCACATCCACGTTGTTTGTGCATGGACTTTGATGTTGTGCGTGTGTGTGTCACAGACGTCCATGTCTGTCCTGCCGAGGCAACAGGGACCACTACCTGTGGGGGTCATGGTTGTTTTGCTGTGGTGTATACATGATACACCATGTCATGCCAGTGTCCATGTGGCAATACAGGGTCCCTGGGAATCTACCTGTCGTTGAGCTGTGATGCCTGGGGCACATCAGTCCTCACATGTCACTGTGGGGTGTGTTTGTAATTTGGCAGCAGGAGATGGGAACTGGGACACGGCCTCATGATATCCAATGGCACGACCTGGGACTTATTGATGCCACTTGTTGAACTGTGATGTTAGATGTTGGCCATGTATGTGCCATACATATCCTTACGGAACTGCACACATAATGTACTTGTGCCTCATAATGATGTATCATATGATGTTGAGTGTGTTCAATGCCACATATGTGGGGTGACTGACAATCTTGCTTTCTTCACCTATGCACTGCAGGGCACCAGCTGTCCTTAGACCATTCCCTGACCTGGCAACGATGGTGGAATGTGACAGCATCCGACGGTACCGCTTCACCAGGCAGCTGATTGAGGATTTGGCAGTGCGCTTGGCACCACATTTGCAACCTGGCCGTCCGTACCCTACAGCGCTGACCCCCAAGGTGAAGGTGATGGCAGCCCTACACTTCTTTGCCACCGGTACCTTTCAACACACTCTGGCGACTGCTGGTGGGATGTCACAGACCATGTTCAGCCGTGTGCTCCGGGATGTTTTGGCGGCTATGTTGATATACCTGAACCAGTACATCTATTTCCCTAGACTCCAACGACTCACTTGCGTGAAGAGTGACTTCTATGCCCTGGGGAGGATTCTTCTTGTCATTGGCTCCATTGATGGGACACATGTGGCTTTGGTACCACCACAGGCCCAAGAGCAGGCCTACCGTAACCGCAAACACTACCACTCGGTCAATGCACTGGTGGTCTGTCTTGCAGATATGAGCATCACACACGTGTGTGCCCGTTTCCCTGGTTCTGCACACGATGCCTACGTGATGAGGAGTAGTCGCATCCCAAGGATGATGGCACAGATGCCGAACCAGCGTGCCTGGCTTGTTGGTGTGTACTGACTTTGTACCATTGTGTGTGTTCTGCTATGTAGTGTTCCACCCTCTTTTCCAACTCTGCTAATGTGCAATTGTCTGTATGTAGGTGACTCCGGATACCCCAACATGCCGTGGTTGCTGACGCCCCTCAGGAACCCTGTGACACCAGCCCAGATGCGCTACAATGAGGCACATGGTCGGACGAGGAGAGTGATTGAGCGGACATTTGGTCTCCTGAAGAGCCGCTTCCGCTGCCTCGACAAGACAGGAGGGTCCCTCCCATATGCCCCAGCAAAGGTGTGCAAGATTATCATCGTCTGCTGCATGCTCCACAACCTGGCAGTGCGGAAGGAGTTGCCTCTCATCCTGGATGACGATGACCAACGTCCGCCACCTGTGGAGGATCCTGGCCTGGACCACGATGCCAGTGATGATGATGATGATGATGGTGATGTCTGCACACAGCTCATCACCAACTTCTTCAGCTGAATGTGAGTATCCAGAGATGTCATGTCAATGATGTGAGTTAGCATGATATGTGTTGGTGGTGCTCTGGTGCTGTTTGAGTGTGTCCATGGGCTACATGACTGTATGCGTGTAGCGATGTGTCCTTGCAGGTAGTCTGTACTCCCCAACAGTGTTGACATGCTAACTTGGTTCTGTGTGGGTATCTTGTAACATGTATTGTGCATGAGTATTGCAGATCTGTCCTGTTCTTCATTGCTTTTGACTGTGTGTCATTTCGGTCCTTCACAGGGTACTTTCAGAGTCGTTTGGTCAACTGTGTTCCCCAACACCGTGATTTGACTTCCCGGGTGGTAGCTGTTGTGTCCCTACAGGTGATGTGCACCACACCCATGGACTTCCTTCCTTCTACACTTGTTGACTGTGTGCCCGCTGCCAGGTGGGATTACCTTGCATATGTGGTGGTTACAACATGTTGCAAATGTGTAATAAACCTGTGCTTCACTTTGGGATGTGCGTTGTCTGTGATCACACATCTGACTGACATTTGCTTACTGCACCAGTGGGCTAGTTAACACAGACTGTGAATAGGTGTTGGGTCTGTGCAATGCAACGTATTTCCTGGCAACATCAGTGTAGGCGATGAGTCAGATGGCCATGGTGTGTATGTGTTGTGTAGCCCTGGTGGTGTGCCTCCCTCATATGTGTGACGTCGCCATGACTCACATGCCGGTGTTGTACTTGCTGTAGCAGTTAGCATGCACAGTGTCATTTCCCAGATCATCATAGCCACTTCTGAGACAACATAGGAATCACAACAGAGGCAAGTATGGTGTATTAGTGAGTTTATTGACATACATGTGTGAGTATAGTGCACAGGATGGTGGGTGCTGTACATTGTGATTGTAATCCAAAGTTCCTAGATGATTTGGAAGTCCTGGTAGCAGAAATGTCCAGAGAGAAGTCAACAGTAATCAGAGACATTGGTCCAACTTGAGCTCCCCATGTCATGTGGGAGAGTTGTGTTGCAGTCAACAGGGTGAACAGTTTGCGCACAAAGGTGATTATCCAGAACAGGTTTTGGCTTCCTGGGGGTTGCACATGGCCATCGGCCTCTCACTTGCCCCTCCTCGGACGGCCCCTCTTCTTGGGGGGGGGGACCCTCAAGTGCAGGCTGCTGCGGTGCAGGGGACTCTTTGCCAGAGTCATACGCCCTCCCTGTGGCAGTTGCAGTTGTTTCAGCAGCAGATGTTGTGGGCACACAGGGAGGTGTTGACTGGTTGCTGCTCATCTGGCGGAGGCATTGTAATATGTCCCTATGCACCGCCGTCATCTCTTGCAGTGTGTCCCACTTGGACTCCACTTGGACATGTGTGAGTCCAAGCGGGCATGATGGGCAGCCTGCTGCTGTTTAATGTCCCTGAGGAGCCCCACTACCTGGCTGAACTCTCCGGTGCTGGACTGGTATGCATCGGCTATGCGTGCCAGTTGTGGGTCATCATGCAGTCCAGACCCCTCTGTGAGCAGCGACCTATGTCTCCCACCCCTCCCACCACCCCATGCGACACGTGCAGTACCTGAGGTGGCACGCACAGGTGACCCTGGGCCCCCTTGTGGGTTGTTGGTGGTGGTGGTGTCCATGGCCCCACGTTGGTCCAGGGTCCCTGTGCTGGTGGTGGTGGTGCTCCTTGGTCTGCCATGTCGGCAGGGGTGGTATGTGTGTTGACAGTCGTTGGAGGGGTGGGTGCAGGGGTGCAGCTAGTGGTCCTGCTGGTGCTGCATGATGACTTGCTCCGGAGGTGCCAGGTAGGTCTTCTTCATCCGAGGAGGGCAGAGGCTGTTCCCCACCAGTGAGCTCCGTATCCTCTTGAGCCTGGGATGAGGACTCCTCAGCGTCTGCTGCTGTGTCCCCATCATCACCTGTTTTTGGGAGACACACACAATGTATGTTATGTTTCTGCAGGCATCAATGGTTGACACACCTGACAGTTGCGACTGTGCCTCTGGATGCGGGCCTGTACATTGCATTGTCCTAAGTTGTCACAGTCATGGGTTGATATTGGTGTAGCACATTGTCCTGCATTATTTGGGCATTTCTATGTGAATGTTGGGGTGTGTACATGATCTGCATTGGTTGTATTTGGTTGACATCTGGTCCTCCTTCCCACCCAGCCAGATATTCCACCATGGAACGTGCTTCCATTGCAGGGAGTGCAAGTTGTCTTTCAGGATGTCAGTCAGTGGTGTCCTGCTGTTGGTTGGTGCACAGTTCCCAGCAGGGCCTTGTGCTCCCCACAGCAGTAGCCAGTGTCAGCCATCTTGTGAGTTGTTTTCCACTCCCTGTGATGTGCGCATGGTTCAGGGTGGTGTTGATGGGACAGTTGTGGGGGTGACCAATATCTGTGACTACCACTCCCATCATGATATTGCGTCCACCCCACTTCCCAGCATGCCCATACTTACTTGCTTTTGGCTGGACTTCAGTGTGTGTGAGTGTGAGAGCAATGGCAAGATGGCTGACAGTGGTGTCCTGCTGTTGGTTGTTGCACAGTTGCCAGCAGGGCCTTGTGCTCCCCACAGCAGTAGCCAGTGTCAGCTATCTTGTGAGTCCTTTTCCACTCCCTGTGATGTGAGCATGGTTGAGAGTGGTGTTGATGGGCCAATTGTGAGGGTGAGCAATATCTGTGCCTGCAACTCCCATCATGCCATTGCCTCCACCCCCCTTCCCAGCATGCCCATCCTTCCTTCCTTCCGACTCTGCTTCCCTGTGGGGTGGGCTGCCTGTGCTGAATGGATGGCTGGGAGTGTTGTCCTGGCAGTTGTTAGGCTAAAAGTCCCAGGAGTGTCCCTGTGCTTCACACAGCATAACCCAGGGTGGTGGTTCTTTGTGGGATCTTCAGTTAGGATGTGAGGCATTGCATTCTCCCAGGTGGGTTATGTGGAGTTTGTGTTGAGGGGGGGGTGTGAGGGTAGGTGCTTGTGACTATGGTCAGTGCTGTGAGTCCTCCTTCCCACCCAGCCAGATATCCCAGCATGGAACGTGCTTTCATTGCAGGGAGTGCAAGTTGTCTTTCAGGATGTCAGTCAGTGGTGTCCTGCTGTTGGTTGTTGCACAGTTGCCAGCAGGGCCTTGTGCTCCCCACAGCAGTAGCCAGTGTCAGCCATCTTGTGAGTCCTTTTCCACTCCCTGTGATGTGCACATGGTTCAGGGTGGTGTTGATGGGACAGTTGTGGGGGTGACCAATATCTGTGACTACCACTCCCATCATACTATTGCGTCCACCCCACTTCCCAGCATGCCCATACTTACTTGCTTTTGGGTGGACTTCAGTGTGTGTGAGTGTGAGAGCAATGGCAAGATGGCTGACAGTGGTGTCCTGCTGTTGGTTGGTGGGCAGTTCCCAGCATGGCCTTGTGCTCCCCACAACAGAGCACCAGTGTCAGACATATTTGATGGGGCTTTCCACTCTCTGTGGGGTGTGCATGCTTGTGTGTGAGCTTGCTGGCCCACGTGGGTGGGGGATGTTGAGCTGTGACTACCACTCCCATCATGCTATTGCGTCCACCCCACTTCCCAGCATGCCCATACTTACTTGCTTTTGGCTGGACTTCAGTGTGTGTGAGTGTGAGAGCAATGGCAAGATGGCTGACAGTGGTGTCCTGCTGTTGGTTGTTGCACAGTTGCCAGCAGGGCCTTGTGCTCCCCACAGCAGTAGCCAGTGTCAGCCATCTTGTGAGTCCTTTTCCACTCCCTGTGATGTGTGCATGGTTGAGAGTGGTGTTGATGGGCCAATTGTGAAGGTGAGCAATATCTGTGCCTGCAACTCCCATCATGCTATTGCCTCCACCCCCCTTCCCAGCATGCCCATCCTTTCTTCCTTTTGACTCTGCTTCCCTGTGGGGTGGGCTGCCTGTGCTGAATGGATGGCTGGGAGTGTTGTCCTGGCAGTTGTTTGGCTAAAAGTCCCAGGAGTGTCCCTGTGCTTCACACAGCATAACCCAGGGTGGTGGTTCTTTGTGGGATCTTCAGTTAGGATGTGAGGCATTGCATTCTCCCAGGTGGGTTATGTGGAGTTTGTGTTGAGGGGGTGTGTGAGGGTAGGTGCTTGTGACTAGTGCTGTGAGTCCTCCTTCCCACCCAGCCAGATATCCCACCATGGAACGTGCTTTCATTGCAGGGAGTGCAAGTTGTCTTTCAGGATGTCAGTCAGTGGTGTCCTGCTGTTGGTTGGTGCACAGTTGCCAGCAGGGCCTTGTGCTCCCCACAGCAGTAGCCAGTGTCAGCCATCTTGTCTGTTGTTTTCCACTCCCTGTGATGTGGGCATGGTTCATGGTGGTGTTGATGTGCGCATTGTGAGGGTGAGCAATATCTGTGACTACCACTCCATCATGCTATTGCCTCCACCCCCCTTCCCAGCATGCCCATACTTCCTTCCTTTTGAGTGTACTTCACTGTGTGTGGGTGTGAGAGCAATGGCAAGATGGCTGACAGTGGTGTCCTGCTGTTGGTTGTTGGCCAGTTCCCAGCATGGCCTTGTGCTCCCCACAACAGAGCACCAGTGTCAGACATCTTTGAAGTGGCTTTTGACTCCCTGTGAGGTGTGCATGCTTGGGTGTGTACTTGCTGGCCCATGTGGGTGGGGGATGTTGGGCTGTGACTACCACTCCCATCATGCTTTTGCCTCCACCCCCTTCCCAGCATGCCCATGCTTCCTTCCTTTTGACTCAGCTTCCCTGTGGGGTTGTGTGCCTGTGCTGACAAGATGGCTGACAGTGTTATCCTGGGGTTTGTTTTGCTACAAGTCCCATGTGTGTCCCTGTGCTTCACACTGCATGACCCAGGGTTGTGGTTCTTTGTGGGATATTTGATTGGTGTGTGAGGCAATGCTTTCTCCCAGGTGAGTTGTGTGTAGTTTGTGTTAGGGGGTGTGTGGGTGGAGCTGCTGGTGACTATGGTCAGTGCTGTGAGTCCTCCTTCCCACCCAGCCAGATATCCCACCATGGAACGTGCTTCCATTGCAGGGAGTGCAAGTTGTCTTTCAGGATGTCAGTCAGTGGTGTCCTGCTGTTGGTTGTTGCACAGTTGCCAGCAGGGCCTTGTGCTCCCCACAGCAGTAGCCAGTGTCAGCCATCTTGTGAGTCCTTTTCCACTCCCTGTGATGTGAGCATGGTTGAGAGTGGTGTTGATGGGCCAATTGTGAGGGTGAGCAATATCTGTGCCTGCAACTCCCATCATGCTATTGCCTCCACCCCCCTTCCCAGCATGCCCATCCTTCCTTCCTTTTGACTCTGCTTCCCTGTGGGGTGGGCTGCCTGTGCTGAATGGATGGCTGGGAGTGTTGTCCTGGCAGTTGTTTGGCTAAAAGTCCCAGGAGTGTCCCTGTCAGGGACTGTCCGGAACTATGTGGGGAACACAGTCAGGGACTTGGGCAAGGACTGGGAACTGGGTAGAAAACGTATATAGAAAGAGGAGTACAGCGCTGCCCAGGATCATACAGGGAGTCAGAGGAGAAAAGGGGATCCAAAGGGGAAGCCTGTACAAGTGAACAAGATGGGTAAGACTCAGAAAGGAAGGGCACTCACGAGGCAATTTAGCATTCAGAATAACTACACCCAGGATGAATGTGCAAGACATATATATGAAACAACATTAACAATAAAGTGGGTGTGGGGTAAAGCACTCAGGAGCTCCACACGGTAAGACTGAAGCTCAGTAAGTTCCTCACCCACAATTGCTGTTACAGATACTGACTGAAAATACCCACATATAGGATATGTATGCAAAGGCAGGGTCTGTGGAGCTTATACCTATGGTGATGTTATAACAGTAACTCAAAGACAATACTCACAGTGAACAAGAAACACCACCTAGGTAGTCAGCTGTGCCCACGGATCCTGGCGATCAAACAGGAACACGCAAGGCAGTAACAGCAGAGGGGTAGAACCAAACACAAGCACAATAGACCAGGAGCTAGCAAGGAGGAGTGCTTAACAGGAAAGGAAGGAAATCACAGGGCACACTTGGCAGAAAGCAGGTAACAAACATACGAGGTAACAGAAGCAAGACAGCAGAATAGAAAGACAGCAAACTAGAACTGGAACCAAGGAAATGGGAAGAAAGGCAGGGACTGGAAAAGGATATACAGAAGGGGAGGCTACAAGGGTATACTAGAATAGTGCAGGTTCAGGAATCAAGAAAACAAAGTAGCATAGAAGGCAGTGCTGGGGCAGGAACAAGAATTGAGCAAAAGCTCAGGAGTCAAAGTAGCACTGCAGATAGTGCTAGTACAGGAGAAGGGAAACTGCTGCAGGTCAGGAACAAGGCATGCCAAGGCTCAGGAGTCAGGATAGCACTGCAGGCTGTGCTAGGTCAGGAGAAGGGAAACTGCTGCAGGTCAGGAACAAGGAATGCTAAGGCTCAGGAGTCAGGGTAGCACTGCAGGCAGTGCTAGGTCAGGAGAAGGGAAACTGCTGCAGGTCAGGAACAAGGAATGCTAAGGCTCAGGAGTCAGGGTAGCACTGCAGGCAGTGCTAGGTCAGGAGAAGGGAAACTGCTGCAGGTCAGGAACAAGGAATGCTAAGGCTCAGGAGTCAGGGTAGCACTGCAGGCAGTGCTAGTTCAAGGGAACAGGAAATAGCTACAGCTCAGGAAACAAGGAGTCAAGAGAGCACTGCAAGCAGTGCAAATCAGGCACAAGAAATAGCTGAAGCCCAGGAACAGGAATAGCTATAACTCAGGAAACAAGGTAGCACTGCAGGCAGTGCTAATTCAGGTACAAGGAATAGCTATAGCTCAGGAACTCAGGAAACAAGGATTGGCCTCACCGGTATACAGCTACAATGACCAACACTGGGCTGAAGGGAGCTGGGGCTTAAAAGAGCTCACATTAATCACATGCATCAGGTGTGAGCAGGCTAGCAGCAGCCAGCCACAGGTGAGCTGAATTCCTCCACCCATCCTTGGCCTGCAGGGGTGGAGACAAAGCAGTGAGCAGGGAATTCTGGGTAATGGAGTTTCAGGCATGAGTAGGCTGGCTTCAAATATAAGCAGGCTGGCTTTCACAAAACCCGGCATGGATTGGGAATGGATGTCAATTCCCCATAAGTATCCAAATGGCTGGAAGTCAGGATATGCATGCAGGGGAGGGTCTGGAAGCTTATTAGAAAACTGGAAAGTCCCACTATGCGGCCCCCTGGTGGTGGGTACAAGAGCACAGGGAGCAAATCGCGACAGTCCCTGTGCTTCACACAGCATAACCCAGGGTGGTGGTTCTTTGTGGGATCTTCAGTTAGGATGTGAGGCATTGCATTCTCCCAGGTGGGTTATGTGGAGTTTGTGTTGAGGGGGTGTGTGAGGGGAGGTTCTTGTGACTATGGTCAGTGCTGTGAGTCCTCCTTCCCACCCAGCCAGATATCCCACCATGGAACGTGCTTCCATTGCAGGGAGTGCAACTTGTCTTTCAGGATGTCAGTCAGTGGTGTCCTGCTGTTGGTTGTTGCACAGTTGCCAGCAGGGCCTTGTGCTCCCCACAGCAGTAGCCAGTGTCAGCCATCTTGTGAGTCCTTTTCCACTCCCTGTGATGTGCGCATGGTGGTGTTGATGGGACAGTTGTGGGGGTGACCAATATCTGTGCCTACAACTCCCATGATGCTATTGGCTACACTGACTTGCCCAGCATACACATATTTCCTTTCTTTCAGTGGGCTTCACTGTGTGGTGGTGTTGTAGCGGTGGCTACTTGTCTGGATGTGTTTGTCAGTTATATTTGTGCCACTGCCTAGCTGTAGTTGTAGTTGTGTTTGTACATGTGATGACACAGTTAAATGTCACTTTGAGATGGCATGTGTTGTGTTTCTCTGAGTGACATACACATTTTGGGATGATTCTGTTCTGGTTGCTGTGTATTTGCTAAGAGTGCATGGTTTGACTCTCTCCTTGACAGTGATGTGTGTGTGTAGTCGCAGAATATTGTGTACATTTGTTGTGTACTCACCAGGCTCTGGGATGTTTTCTAGTCCATAGACGCTCACTGGTGGTAGGATGGCCCGCACCTTCTCCTCCCAGGGCCTGAGGTATACTGGCTTGGCAGGAGGGCCACTGCCGGTGTGTTGGCTCAAGAGGTAGTCCTTCTTCAACAGCTCCTTGACCCTCCTGCGCACGTCATACCACCTGTTCTGGATGTCTGTCTTTGTGCGCAAACATGGTGATTGTGCGTTCACCCTGTCGACGATCCTCTCCCACATCTTTGTTTTCTGTGACATGGGTGTCTGTTGGACCAGTGTACCAAAGAGCTGTGGCTCTACCCTGAGGATCTCATCTACCAGGACTTCCAATTCACTATCTAGGAACTTATGATTCTTCTTTGGGGGCATGGTGATGGGTGGTGATGGTGAGTGATGTGTGTGTTGGTGTGCAGGTGTAGGTGTGTGAGTGTGTGTTTTGCTAGGTGTATGTGAGGTTTCTATTTGTTGTGGTGCTGATGGTGTGTGGCTTGTGTGATGGATAAGCTGTGGGTGTGTGGTTGCTGTCTGTTGAGTGCTGGCAGGTAATTTGAATTTGCAAAGGATCATGGTAGGGATTTGTGTCCTTTATATAGGTGGAGTTGTGGGTGTGTCTTTGTTCCCTGCCCCGCCCCCCCCAGTATTTATTGGCTTTGTAATTGCTTGTTTGGCCTTTTTTTGTGTATTTTCCCTTTGTACTTTTCGTGCATGTAGGAGACGTTCTTGTGACCGAGTCAGACCCTGCAGTTGTCTCGTACGGGCTTATCCGTTTCGTTCACGCTGTGTTTGTGCTGTTTTCTTTGCTGCGTACGCGTCGGTTGCGGTGTTTTGGGTTGCTTCGCCTCGCAGTTTTGTATGCGTGTCGGTCGTACGGCTTGTCCTCCGTGCGACTCGGTCGTGTTTTCCACGCCTTGCATCGAACTTGGCGGGTGGGAGTCCGCGGGTACGTCTCGTTCGGTATTGTTCCGGGGGCGAGTCGGTCGGTTCGAATCGCGTGTTTTTCCGTCCGGATTGCTGTTTTCCGCGCGGCTCGGTCGTTCGGCTTGTGTTCCGTACGAATCGGTCGGGTTTTGCTCGCTTTTCATCGTACTTGGCGGGTCGGGCTGCACCGGTACGTGTCGGTCGGAATTAATTCCGGCTCCGAGTCGGTCGGTACGTTTTCCGGCCGGAATCGGAATCGGCCCCTTAGTTTTGAAGAATAATAAAGAGCATTGTTTTGAGACTTCACACTACGGCTCCCATGTTATTTTTATCTTGGAGAACAATTTATTGATACCGACACCATTGAATTATGTGCTTTTTCTGAAGAAAAAAAGAGAACAAGCTCTACAGTAAAATAGCTGGACTATTGAGGCATTCCCTTTTGTGTTTTTTTCTGAACATATAGTGTTTGCGGTCTTGTGGTACCTTCAATGGGCCTGGAATATTAGAACCAAGGCGTTACCTAGGATTCCTCCCTAAACCCACTGTTAGGATCTTAGTTTAAATCGCCCTTCCCAGTATCACCCCCTGACCACCAAGTTATCGAGGCTATACTATTAACATTCGTATAAAATGTATTACTTTTCTTTTTGTACATTCATAATGATTTGGTTGATAAAAGTGCCCCAAGCACAAAGCACTTTCCGAGCGATGAAGGAGCGTGCTTTTAATGCTGTTTTTAATTGGTTGACTAGTAACGTTAGAACAAACTATCATAGCTGTGTTTTTACATTATTTTGGCTTATTCCCTTTAATTTGCGACTGTTAGGTACCATGAATAAGAATCTCACTGTATGAACATAAGCATTTGCGTAAGTATTTTTAAGCGGTTTTTAAATGTTCAACTATTAAGCTTTTGATGGAGCAGGTTTTTTGCAAAAATAAAACCTGCTCGGATTGAACCCTCAGTAATATTTACTAACCGTGTGCAGTGAAAATTATGCGGGGAAAAAGTCTAACATGTGGGAAAATGCTAATGTGCAAACGCATACTAAAGTTATAATAGTAGGCCGGAAATGCTTTTTGACTAACGAAAATAAAAAAACTAATGTTTACTAATGCTGCTTTTGTGCACGTTATTAACGTTTGCTAGGAAAAGGTAATAACTAATATGGGTTGCGCAGGGATTAATACAGCATTGGGTTGGTGCGTAGAGAAAAAGCATTATAAGTGAATAATAATGTCTGCGTCTGTTCTGTTTAGAAGTATGGTTCGCAAATTCTGCATGGCAAATCATGGGTTAAGGAGCCACCGGAAATTAAAAGCGTTAAAAAATGAAAATTCAAGAGTGAATAAGGAGATGGAATATTATTTTGTCCTTCAAGTGCTGAGTGCCTGCCAAATTCAGTATGAAAGAACAATGCGACAAATAGAGGGAAGCTTCCTCTGCAGAGAGGCGCTCAGCGAGAAAGATATACAAAGTTTGCAACATTTGCCGGAGAAGAGGAAGAGAAAAATGACGAAGGCTTGAAATTTGTATCTCTTGGGTGGAAGTTTATGTCATTTGACCAAATAAACAATAAAACATTTAGTAAGATGGTCATGCAGAGAATGGTGTGACTTTACACCCCCTTCCTTAACCAATCAAATGTGAAGACAACCTTTAGCTTGATACATGTGTGGGTTGGACATTTGGGTTTTAGGGTATAATTGAGGTGCCTGGTGGGAGGAGACTGACTCGTGAGACTGTTGGGAGATCGTCGTTGTCGTCGGTTTGCTGTTCTGTTTCCTGTCTACAGATTCCTGACTTAGTCTTTGCCTATTCAAATCTTCTTGAAGGGCCTTGCTGCTCTCATGGCCAGAGAGTAGATTTCTAATTCCTACTTGGGTTAGTATAGACTGAAGATTGAATTTGCATAAACATTTGCAAATGTTTTTGTCTTTGAATCTTTTGTCTCTATGCCTATCCACTCCTTTATGCATTGTCATTAATATGAATTTATCATTTTCTCTTCTGATTTTGTTTGCCTTGTGACGATCTATGATTCATGCTGTAAGTTGATACCAAAGAGCATTATTTCACATTATTTAGATAAAAATTATAAATTTACAAATGAGTCTGTCTTTATTAGGAGTGATTCATTCCTGAGGTTTGATTTGCCAAATGTAATCAACTATATAAAGATTGCATCGCCAATTTTGGTATACTAGAGATGAGAATATATATATATGGGACATTGGTAAATTTGGATTCATTTGGAATTACACTAACCCAGCGTTAGATCTCCTCATACATAGGTTTAGGATTTAGTAATAAATGTTGGAAGGACAAGCGTGAGCATTTGTAAAATGGGGATTTATCAATCATTTAATACACTTTATTTCAGCTGAAACAGCCATAAAGCTTAACAGTCATACATTTTAAAATGTATAATATGTATACAACTGTACATTATTCAAAGTGATCCAGCGTTTCAGGACTAGAAATTTCTTAAGACATGGCCCAATTGGGTAATGGAAAATTGGGCCATGTCTTAAGAAATTTCTAGTCCTGAAACGCTGGATCACTTTGAATAATGTACAGTTGTATACATATTATACATTTTAAAATGTATGACTGTTAAGCTTTTATGGCTGTTTCAGCCGAAATAAAGTGTATTAAATGATTGATAAATCCCCATTTTACAAATGCTCACGCTTGTCCTTCCAACATTTATTACTAAATCCTAAACCTATGTATGAGGAGATCTCTGCTCCATACAGGAAAGATAGGAGAGGCAGAGTCACAAGTTGGAAGTAGTACTGCTTTCCATACTCCAAATATGAATACATAGCTGTGTACATAGTTGAACAAAGTGTTGGAGCTGCCCTCAGTATATATAGTTTACTGCATTTCCAATGATCCTGCCTGTTTAAGTGTAGTCCAGCTTGATTTGGCTTCTCTTTACCTTGACTGCACTTCTTTTTGTGGACCTCCCATCCCCTGTTAAGGTGTTACTGTATTAGCAGTTTTATTTATTTATTTTATTTGAAAAGTTTTATATAGCGCTGGCTAGACCCGGAGGTATCAGAGCGCTTTACATGAGGAATATCGTTACACTAGAACAGTGTTACATAGTTACATGAGATACTAGAGAAAAAAACAGGGGATAGAGAAAAACAGTGTTGCATAAATACATCGTTTGTAAAGCAAATTTGGTGACATAAAAGACAAGTCATAAGGTGCATAGATGGTAGAGGGGGAGAAAGTCCAGGTGTTTGTATACAGATCAAGTCTGGGGGACAGGACATGGAGAAGAGACTTACAGGGGTTATCAAAAAGTCAGATAAGGGAGTCGAACAAACCGGAGAGGGTCCATGGAACAACAACGACCAGTGCCAGACTTCTTCACTGAGGCGAGTAGCAGATAAGAAATGGAAGGGGGTCTGAAGGGGGGCGAAAGGGTGCATTACAGGGCCAAACAAGAGGTGAGGGGTGAAGCAGACTCAGAGGGGGTCAACCTGGGGCAATGGTTGCTTCGGCTGCACATGGTCACTGACCCGCGGCAAGAATCAAACAGGGGGACCGTCGGAAACCGCAAGATGGTGGATTCAGGGCAAAGACCCAGACAGCCTCGCACACAAGATGGCGGGATTGTGTGGAAGCAGAAATCCGAACAAAAAGCCAAAACCGAGACCCACCCCAGAAGCATGGCCGAATGGATGCCAAACAGCAGTGTCTCAATGTCTCAGGTCCCCTCCAGTCCGGAAATGCAGCAGCCGGGACCAAGCGGGCGCTCCCACCCCGACTCGAGAAGCAAAAAACAAGCTCAGGGGCAATCGGATCAGCGAGCCATGGAACTCCCTCAGCTGCGGCCAAGTTGGGAGAAACAACACTTGCCTGACCCAGTCACAAATCCGGAAGGTGCAGCAGGGGGTCGGGCCACCGTGGCCAGATCCGGGAAAGGCAGGAGGCAGCCGGAGGGCAGCAGATCGCCAGCCATCCCCTCCACAGCCACCCGGGAATCACCATCAGGCGTCGGCGGTTCGGAGATTGGGTCCGACATCGGCAAGTCCTCGTGTGGCCTCAGCAGGAGGGGACAAAGGGAAAACGGAGAGACGAAGGCAAATGCACCCAATGTCCGGCTGGGTAGGTGACGGCCGAGGAGGTGATCCGCGGCCAGTCTCCCCTATAGCTACATAGGTAGCCCTACCGGGCATCAGTCACAGCGCCAGGTCTCCACGGTTGGCGGCACACACACGTCTCCTCAGAGGTTGAAGAGGCCAGTCTCGAGCCAAAAACCTGGGAAATAGGAGAATACGAGGACCACAGTCAGTGTAAGACCAGGTGAGTGAGAGAGGTCTGGGGAGGGGGAAGAATCCAGGGGACCCGAGCCAAAAGCCAGTCCCTAGCCGGGGAGCTCCCGGCCGGAGCTCCTCACCTGTCGGCCATCTTGTTGATGTGCAAGTGTGTTTAACTGCTAGCCCATTCAATACAACTGTGGGGCATACGCAAAACAGATTGAGAAAGTTACCCCAGTCAGTAACCCAGTGGCTGCTGGTACAGTAGAGGGGTGGCGGGGGTGGTAGGGGGCAGGCGGCAGTGTTTAATTTGTAAATAAATAAGTGCCAGGGCTCTCGTCAGGAGGTCACTGCAGCTTGCACCACACATTGCCCCTGCCAGCACCACCAATGACTATACCAACACAGCTACTAACCCTCAAACTCTTACAAGTGTGACAATTTGGACTATTACAGGCCCTCAAAGCTATAAGAAGGGCTTGAGCGGTTGGTAATAGTCATTTTTAATTTATATCAAGTTACTAATTACCTGTTGCTGTGGTCATCCCTAAATTATCAAGACAGCGCCACCTTGTGGCAGACTGTCACAAGTGCCGGTGTTGACAATTAAGTGCCGGTACAGAGCACCGGAAACCACCAGCTCAAATTAAGCACTGGCAGGGGGTTGAAAAAAAAATCAAATTCACTTACCTGATCTCGCCGCATCTCTCCTCCATCTCTCCCACGTCGTGTCTCTTCCAGGAAGCACCGAGGCTCCCCACAGCCAATCAAAAAGCTGCAATGCAGCGTTGTGATTGGTCTGAGCGCCGTGGTTTGGCGCTCAGACAGGGGCCCTAGGGGCCTGGCATGTTCTCCACCCAGGCTGTAATGCAGCCTGGGTGGAGAACATGCACAGTGCGCATGACTCTTTGGACGGCCCGAGATGGCTTTAGAGTGCAGCAACCACTCCTTCTCCCCGACGTCAGGGGAACCAAGCCCCACCCTGCCTGTGACAATACTTAAAATAAAATGATAATAACTTCAATTATTATCATTTTCTTTTTTCTTTTACACTGCTCCGTGAACAGTGGGGTGACGCTCCTCCGCCTTAGCGGAGGAGCCGCCACTGCAGTAACCACTAACATACTTGCCCTTTTCCTTACAGGGTTCAGAGTGGATGACAGAGAGTAGTATCTAAAGGTTTGGGACCACACGCATTCAGACACACTGTCCCTGATCGAGGGAGCAGGTGGCCACTCCAGTGCCAGTTTCAGATGTACAACGTCAGGCCAATGGGCAGGCCAATGGGGTAACAAATAGTTACACCAAGTCCTCTTTTTCCCTCAACACAGACTGGAGGACCTTCCAGGAGCAATCCCCTCTATTGCACGACGAAGCAACGCATGCACTCCACTCACTAAGCAGCTCCCACATATCAGAGATATCTGTCAGAATCCGAGCGATAAGTAAGCCATGTTAATGTGCACGCGTCGCTAGCAATACAAATGTCTGCGCCATGAGCTGGCCTAGCAAATGGCAGAAAACAAGCTGGCACTCAGCGTTAGAAGAAGCCTCAAACAGAACCTTCAAAAATACATTTAGCAATCAGTCAAATGATTCAATGTGCTCTAGTAATAACACAAAGAAAACGCATTCTAAACAAAAATAAACTGAAAGGTAAATTGCACTGGAATAGCAGCTGAAAGTCCACGGAGCTATACAGCCAAAGAACAGACCAGCATTTAAATATATTGACATTCAGAAATATATATTTAGAAACATGGCTAGTAAACAATTATCACAGTTAGCAAGGAGGCAAACATTATATAACGGAATTGCAATGATTATTTCCCCCTGAAATCCCCCGTAAATGAATGATACCTATAATGTTCTGATTCATTTAAATACTTCTGCGTTTACTCAGAGCTACTGGCTATTTTGCATTCTTTGTCTAGGTTAATCTTGTGTGCTCCAGATGGCGGCACAAACATAGTTTCAGTGTGAGTGAGGTTACCACATTTAGTTTAATTTAAACATTTCCTTCTGCTTAACTAGTACTCTCAGGGGCATATTCTCAAGGACTTATCGCCGATTTACCGGCACTTTAGCGACGCAAAAGTGGCGATAGATTTATCGCCCTATTCTCAAGCTGGTGCAAACTGCCGATATCGCCAGTTTCCCAGCGATAGCTTCCGTAAAAAACATCGCCACGGATGAGAGCGACAACTAACGCTAATGATATGCAAAGTAGGCGTTCCCGTGCAAAAACACATGAAAACACCACTGCACGATATTCTCAACGACCAGCCAGATCTGCGATGCGATCCAAAAACAGGCGATAAGGCGCGTTAGCAGCAGGGATTTAACACCTGCCTTTTACTGGTGTAAAGCAGGAGGACAACCTGCAGTAGAAAGGGAGCCCAGCCCACAGCCACATCTGAAGACCAACAGATGCCATGGAGCCAATGATCATGCAGCTTGGAGACCCAAGAGGGCCACAACACGCACCGCCACCATCCCCAGGACACCCCCCCCCCCGGACTACCACCTAGGCAGCGCAGAAGAAGACAGTGGACGTTCCTAAAACGCACCAGCCTCAGACACTCAACGCCAGAGGATGCCATTGCCCACTACAGGCTCAAAAGGACAACTATCCTCCGAATCCTGACCCACATTGTCCACAGGCTGACGGTACCAACACAGCGGACATCCAACATCCCTCCGCAGACAAAGCTACTGGCCGTGCTGCACCTGTTGGTCTCTGGTACATTCCAACCAACAACTGCCAGAGTTGGAGGAGTCTCACAGCCAGCCCTATCAAACTTCCACACACATGTCCGGGATGCATGTCCACAAAAGCAAGGGCAGTCCCCTGTATCCGCACCACACGCTAGTACCAATTCGTAGTGTTCCTGCGCAACCAACCCCAACGCCAGCCGTTGCTTGAACCCCCTGTGCTCCAGATCCAAGATTGTAGTTACTGAAATAGGGGTGCGCCAGGTCATGAAGTCTAGTAGTCAACAGTAGTGTAAAAACAGTTCTTTATTACAAATACATAAATCAACAATACGAAAAGCTCAGCCAACGCGTTCCATTCCCAACGGGGAACTTCATCAGGGCAATGTGTGGATTCAATTAACTGCATATGCTGCGGGAACTCGCCAATACAATTCCATATTCCGAAAGTCAGTATTCAGAAACCTGTTGGATAAATGGTGACAATGGTCAAGCGTCAGTATAGTCACAAACGTAACCTGGTACAGTGTATTGTACTTGGACAAACCGGAATGCTAACAGGTATGATAAATCCTGCATAAAAAGACCGTAACAGAAGTACGTGTGGGCGTAACCTTCGTAGGAAAGTAAAGGAAGGTGACGACCACACGAACTTCTGTTACGGTCTTATTATGCAGGATTCATCATACTTGTAAGCATCACGGTTTGTATCAGCCTGATACCCCTGCACCTGCACTTCCCCCACACTGCGCAGGAACAGCTGGAGACCAAGCAAGGGAACTACGCCATAGTTGGCTTCCCTCACGTGTTTGGGGCAATTGACTGCACACATGGACTACTTGTGCCCCCTTCCGACACTGCACACAATAACAGCAACAGAAACTACATGCATTCCATCAATGTGCAGGCAAAAGTGGACCACCGGGGCCTGTTCATGAATGTCGTCGCAAACTTCCCAGGCAGTGTGCATGATTCCTACATCTTCCGCAAGTCCATCATCAACCAGCGCTCTGAGGATGGCACCTATGGAAATGCACTGCTCGTCGGTAAGTCCCAACTGAACACACCACACACCTCAACTCCCCAGTCACACGACTCACAACTGTGGGAATGCACACGTTACAAAATCACATACAACATGCCAAGCAACATGCCCAACTACCAGACACGACAACACAAGTAACTGTGGTAACCGTGGCCAGCCATGTAGACAAACCATCCACGGCATTATCACCTCTGCCACACAATTGCAGAATGTGGGGAGAGGTGGGAACCAAGTATGTGCGAAGGAGGCAAGTGACCAATCAATAAGAATGTACACAATGCCAAGTGTGGCGGTGATGTGCTGGACAGACTTCAGTATGCAGAGCACAGACATGTCCATGTGGACACATACTGCTGGTGTTTGTAGTGTTGTGGACAGGACGCAAACAGGTTACCTCAGGCAGCGTGGAAGACCTTGGACATGTAGCTTTGTCACCCCCCCTGTAAGCGTGAGCGGAGTGGCCTTGGCCAGCGTATGTCGTGAATAAATATCCGGGGCTCTGGGCGTGGTTCAGTTCCGGGATGGCCACCAAAGTAACTACTGCGTGTGTCTCTGTGTCCGCCATATCCTGTCCACAGGCCTACACACATGTGGCCGACCACATTTAACGGCCAGATTCACACTGGAGACGAGGTGGCTACGTCCCAAGCCAACACGCGCACATCTCGTCATCGCATGCAGGGTCGTGTCTGCCAGTGCGGCACCCCCCACCCAGCCACGAGGCCGCGCCGTGACCGGTGGTGCCTATGCGATCCTGTGCGCCTGCTGCACCCCAGCCCTGGTCCCCAGACCGGTTCACCGCCCAGCGATGACTGGCCGCCCCTGCGCACCCAGGCCTCAATGCTCACCTGCCGCCACCGGCGTGTCTCAAAGAGGGCCCACCACGTGCCGGTGCAACCTCCTCAGCCGATCGCTGGATTACGCGCCACAGGCCCCCAGCGCACCCTGCGGCACCGCACCGCGGAGTCATGTGTGTGCTGACTGCTGCCTTCGGCGTACACTGCGGTCCAGCAGGGCCCTCAAATCAAATCGAATCCTGATTGGCAGGACGGCGTATCGATGTCTACGCATCATCGCAGGCTGCACACCCGCTCAGCTCCTCAGGTGCCACCAACTCAGAGCACCGCAAGTCATCGTCCCGTGGCGGTAGGCCCGTGCCGGCCGCAGTGCAACGGGTGCCACCAACTCAGTGCACCGCAGATCATCGTCCCGTGGCGGTAGGCCCGTGCCGGCCGCAGTGCATCGGGTGCCACTAACCCAATGCGCCACAGGTCATGGCCCCTTTATGATTGAGTCTCGTGGTGCGGACGCCATCATGTCACCTCCGGCAGTGGGTCACATGTCCTGTGACGCCTGTGCTGCATGGGTGTGGTGTGGGTGTATACCAGCCCTCAGGGAGTGGCTGTGGCATGCTGACAACTAGACCAGTGATCAGCAGATCACTACAGGGAAGACCTGGGACATGTAGCTTTGACGTGCCCCCCTGTAAGCGGAGTGGGCTGGGCTGGTGTATGCCAGTCCAGCGTAGGGGTGTGAACAATGAGCCGGGGGCTCTGGGCGTGGTTCAGTTCTGGGCTGGACAAGGCAGTAACTGATGCATGTGTATCTGTTGTAGTGTCAGCGCCACCCGAACCGCAATCGGCAATGTTGCACCCTGTGACTCAAGTTCCACTACATGGGCAACATGGACATAAGGGGGAATCACAGACCCTACATTCATCCATACTTTCATACTTGAATGATCATAGACATGACACATCTGTGTGAATCTGAATGTTTCATTCACATTCAGTGGAGTGTTGAAGCTGGAGCAGTACAGGGCCATGCAAACCCCACCTTACATTGTTGCCCCATGGAGGGCCATCCAGAGTCCTTTGGGAATGACAAGTTCATCGGAAGAGGAGGAGTTCAGTCCGAAGTCTGATTGCTGTGTCATTGGTTACCAAACAGAATATGGCAGTCCATGTCGAGGTCCAAGGTGAGTGTCGCAGAGTGTATCGGGGGACAGTGGAAGGTGATGATGCAGACGGCAGAACCAAGCAGAAACAGGCCATATGGCGGAGATGAATGCTACCGCTTCCTTCTTACCACTAAGGCAGAATCATCCGCATCTTCGTCCTCTGATGTTTCATGTGCCTCACATGTGGGTGGTGGTGTTTTGTCAGCAGTACAGTGTGGCACCGACACATCAGGGGCCGGAGGTGGAATGTCTGCCGCACTGTGTAGCAGTGACACATCAGGGGGCGGAGATGTGGATGTAGAAGCAGCAGCAGCATTCATCGGCGCCAGGCCTTGTGGCAGCAATGCCATGATGAGGGTCTGCAGGGCATGGAAGATCCCAGCTACATCTCGCTGGTGTGCAGCCGTGGCAGCCATTCTTTCCGCCTGCATCCGCTCCCTGTTCTCCATGATCCTCCGCATGTGTTCCAACTCCCGGCTCACATCGCTGGAGCCACTCTGACTAGACAGTTGTTCTTGTCTCAGAGTCAGGACTCCAGCGATGTCAGTTATGGACCGTCGGAGAGCATGGAGCGGACTGTGGGTGTCCATTAGGGACTGTAAGTGGTCCCTGATGGGACTTAGACACCCACGTATGGCATCTAGTTTGGCTGCCATGAGGTCGAACCCCACCCGCACCTGATCAGCCATCTTCTCCTGGCACCCTAACACACGGAGTTGGAAGGCCATGTGTTGTTCGTGGGGGTTCTGGGAGTCAGCCGTGGTGGTGGGTGCTTCCTGCTGTGTGGTCTGTGCAGAGGGTGAGGTCTTCTCGATGCAGCTGGGCTGCCCTGCTCCTGGAGGTGAGGTGCCGATGCTGTCCATGAGCTCTTGGAGGGCGTCGGTGTCGAAGGTGCGGAGGTCCTCTTCATCATCAGTGAAGAGCTGTTGGGTCTGCTCTGCAGGAGGTGTTGATTCTCCCTCTGCAATGTGAAGGGGAGATGCAGTTTCACATTGTGTTCACATGTATGTTGACGCTTTGTACAAGTTTACATTCAGACTGCATGACAATGTACATTGTGACTGTTTGGGAGGAGCTGCCTATTTGATGCGGGACAGTGGACATTTCGACAACATCACGGATGTGTGTTTGTACTTGTACATTATCATCTCACATTTCCCTGCTATGCCAAATGTGATTGGCCAGTTTCTACACACAAGCGGCACCAGTTGTGTCCTCTGTTCTGTTGTGAACGTGTTGCAGTTTGTACCACATTGTTGTCAATGTTGATGTGCTCTGATTCTTATGTGTGTGTGCTGCATTGTGGGAGAGTCACCCCTGCAACTCTGATTTTGCTGGCCCTTATCCCTTTCAGGTGGTATGCCTTTCACTTCTGTGCTTATACAGTGCTGAGATGTTGCATACTTGGGTGAATTGGGCTATTGGTGGGAGTTGGGACTCTGTGGCATGGTTTGTCCGCAGATGTGTTGTTGAGGTCAGGGGTTGTTTGTGCACGGGGATGTGTCAGAGTGTGACCTGCTCCTTTACGGATGTGGTCCACACTCAGCCACCTCAGTGTCATGGCGTGCAACATGCCATGGTATATTGACTGCAGCCATGCTATTCGTCATGCAGTGTCACTTGGTTTGTCAGTGTGGCTCACAGACACGCCGCTTTGCTGGGTTTGGCACATGTGCATGGGTTGGTTGTGAGATTGGTGATGTGTGGGAAGGGCCCCCTCTGGGCACATAGTCAACGGGGGCCTACTTGCTGTTTCTAGGTGTGCTGCAGTGTGCCAAGGGGATCAGGGACATGATCCAGAGTCATTGTGGGTGTGCACTGTGCTATACTTAATTGTGCATGTGTGCCATTGTGCCCATCTCCCCCCGTCCTCCCAGTCCCTGGTCGTTACTCACCCTGTTTCTGTTGTGTCAGGTCATGTTGAGCAGTGTCCGCTCCCCCAACTCCTGCCACCGTCTCCACACTGATGACTGTGGACACCATTTCCTCCATCTCATCCAGCTCCTCCTGTGGTGCTGGACTCCCACCTTCAGTCTGCATTGCTGCCTTCTGGTTGTTGCCGAGTTTCTGCTTGGTTTTGCGCTTCACATCATTCCAGCGCCTCTTGAGCTCTTCCATTGTCCTCCTCAGCACTCCGACTGCATTCACCTTGTCCAGGATGGACTGCCATATTGTATTTTTAGTTGCCAATGACACAGTTGAGGTGACGAACAGTTGTTGATGGTGTTCTACCACCTCCGTTATCAGGATCCTGTTTTCCTGCGGACTGAACCGCGTCTTCCTCTTCTTCTTCTCCTTGCCCTTCCCTGACCCCGAGGTCCCAGGCTGGTCCTCCGTGGGGGTTGTGGGGTTCGGGTTGTCCTCTGTACTTGCTCCGGCTGCCTCCATTGTGCTTCGCAGTTGTTTTGGTTTAGGTTTTTTTTGTTTTTTCTGCTTTTATGGTGATTTTTCCCGCCTGACGTGTGTGAATTGCAGGCCTGGCGCAGCTTATCGCTGATTTTTTTATCGCGGTAGGGCACATCGCAACTTTTTTCACGTTCGGGTTTGGATTTTTATCCCCGTCCAGGTAATTTTTTAGCGGACATTTGACGCGTTATCGGGAAACTATTGCATGTTACCGCCGTGTTGTGAATATGACGTTGACAAAGAGTTATTTTCCCGCGATATGTAAAATTGAGAATATGCCCCTCAGTTTCGGTTCGGTCAGAGAGCCTCCTAATTTAGAGTAATTGAACAATATCCTGATCCTTAACTCACCTTTGGCAGATCCTGAAAAAAGTGATGTTTTGGCATTGTCACACATATTTTTTTTATCCTTATTGCCTCTTTAGTGGCAGCATTTTTCATTGATAGAAAGCCTCAGCAACAAATGCCTGGAGAGAGTTTGAAGTTCCATCTTTCCTCCTATTCAGTCAGCGATATCAATGTTAAAATCTTCCAACTGCAGTTGCATAATTTACTAGCTAAAACACTTCTCCATCTTCACTTTCAGCACAACCCTACATTCGCAGCGTATGAAATGAAATAAAATCTTTATAAATTTAATTGAAAAAATTAGTGACCAAATTATTTCTTCTTGAGCGCCTTTCCACTGAGTGCACAATTTCAGAATGAGAAAATTTTACATCTTCCTCCTCAGATTCTACTGGACGTTCAGAGTCCCACTGTAGATGTGTTTTACACATGTATTGTGCAGAATTGCACAAACCCTTATTGTTTTACACACCACTAGTGGGGTGTGTACAGGCACCTCCCACCAGACTGGTCCAAACATCTAAAACCTAATTTCCAGACTCCAAAAGCTCGCCCCACAATATTGTGGGTTCTTCTTGAAGCTGAATTTGTTTTGGTTTTCTGTCTCTCAGTCTCAGTTACGGAAAATGGGGTCATTAACCGAGTCTATAGGTCGTAACCTTGAGCACCTGACGAGAGAGAGAGATAGAAAAATATATTGGGAGTAGTTGAAAACTTAATATGCATGCTGGATGAATAATAGTTGTGGAAACAGTGTACACACACGATTAAAGTTTCACTTAGTTTTTGTTATGCGCCTATAGTTAGAATAACTGAAGTTAGCCACATATGACTGTACGGAATGCTGTTTTACAGTGTACACTCAACATATGTTGAGCTTCCATAGTTGTATGTCAGAATCGGTCTAGGCTATGTTGAACATCTCTACAAATTGAGGACTCATTAATCCAGTGTTTTATACAGATTTTGCATAGTGTTATGGTATGTATATTTGATACACATGACATATAGTACTATATGTCTTTTAGTACCAGAAACAATCTGAGTGAGACCTACATAGTATTTGGTTAAATCCTGCCAAATACATACCTTCAGAAATTATTACGTTATTGCAGGTCATGGACGGGAAACAGCCTTTACTACCAAGTTTTTACTTTGTATACCATTTACCACGCATTTTTTACATTGTAAAGACTTTTGCCACGCAAGTCTTTACCACGCAAGTCTTTACCACACATTTTGTTTCAAAATCTTTTTATTGATTTTATATCAAAACAACAAAATTGCAATTGCGACAAGCAGTGTTTCTAGGCCAAGAGTTACAGATATTGAAGAAAACACACACATCTTGTTTCCAAGGTCTTAGCCTTGCTAAATATCTTACATTTGTGTCCCTCCCTGGTTCACCCAATCGTACACGTGTATCATACCTCACGTGTACCCTGAGGTGGGACATTAGCTGAATGACACGTCTGCTCTTTGCCCAACCATTGAACTATTTTTACCACACATTTTAACAGTAGGTGACCGTGCTGCACCTTATTCTTTTAAACAGTCAAACAAAAATAATTGACGATAGTAAACTCTCAAAATATAATACAGGGGGCTTAGGGGCACCGGGTGTTTTATAAATATGTAGAATTGGGTTTGAGGAATGTTGCCTCCGGGCTTCTTGAAATTGAATTTGTTGTAACTGTTCTGTCGGAAATTACCCCATTGAATTTTGCCGGGAGTATCCCTTTGCTTTTCCCCACTATAGAGAAGGTTACCTTTGAACTTGGTAATAGAGATTTGCACACGTCACATAACCCAAATGTTATGAACATGTGAGAGAGATATTTTAGCGACAATAGGAGGGAGAGGGAAACGCTGTATGCGTCTATAGGCAAAGGTGAAAGACAACTGTCAGCTAAGCTTTTTTTGGTAAAACAAATGGAGTTTCGAGGAATCGGCAGCACGCGCGATCCAAGATGGCCACCGCGCCTTGAGCTCCGGTTTTTTACCTGCTCAGACGACAAAATTGGATGCCGATAAGGACTGCACCACAGCTTATTTTGCCACCCAGGTGCTCCTTCATGCTTGTAGTGTCGGTGGGCTGAAATTCAGAGGTCTGGTGCCTCTATACAGCGAACGGTAGGCGTTTTTCCTTTCTCCTCAGAAGGGCCCCTGCTTCCCTCGGTTCTCTCTGTGGGCTTCACACACAGAGGAGGCGGGCTTAACTGCTGGGCACCTCCTTTCTTCAAAAGCCTCTCCTCTCTTAAAGGGGTTTTTTGTTCCTGCCTCCTACTGGCCATCACTTTCATTTCTGCACAAAAATGAAAGGGATTTTATCCTTTTTTATTCCCTATGAAGCTTTATTGAGACATTGCTTTGTGACTTTTTGGAGCTGTTTTTTTTTTTGCTATATTCATCATATTTTTCTGTCAGAAAACCACATTTCACTTCAAATCTTTGCTATTTGTGGTATAATTTATTTACTGTTACTTGCCTGCTCTCTGTTTGTCAGTATGGATTCCAAAACAGCGTCAAATAAACGTAAACAAGCTGTTTTACCTCCTCCTACCAAATCCAAAGTCATTGACTCACAAGATAATTCATTGGCAAAGATTTTGGAGGAAATTCAAGCTATACATATTAATACTGACACAATTTCTTCAGATATCAAAAATATTCAGAGAGATATGGCTTCATTATCAATGAGAGTTGCAGACAAGGAGATTCAAATTCGTGATAATACTAAAGCCATCACGACTATGGCTCCACTTCTTACTCAGGTTGCGTCTCTCCAACGTTCCTTACTGGACTTGGAAAATAGAAATAGACAGTACAACTTACGCATATTTAATGTCCCGGAGGGAGTTGAGGGTCAGAGTTGTCGTCTTTTCCTGGAAAACCTTTTGCCCAAAATATTAAATATCAAATTTCCAGAACGTTTTGAGATTGATAAAGCTCACAGAATTCCCTCGACTCGAAAACCTCACCAGGTCAAACCAAGGCAAATCATATTTAAAGTTCTGAGGCATCATCACCTCCTCCTCATACGAAAAGCTACCAGAGAAATACCGTCGCTCCTAATTGAAGGAAATAAAGTCTTTATTCATCAAGACTTTGCAAAGGAGACAGTTCGAATACGACGACAATTTTCAGAATTAAGACCTCGTCTGCGTGAAGCTGGTTACAAATATGGACTTTTTGACCCTGCGATTATGCGCATCTGGAAAAATGACGTTTCCAAGTCTTTTTCAGCTCCTGCAGATTTAATCAGTTTTTTGGATCAACACAACCCTATCCTCATGGACTCATAGCCTTCTGGTTCTGCGGGCTAAAGTTTTATAGTCCTTAATGTCGGTTGTTATTCTCTCATTATGCAGGTGCATATGTTGGTGGTTTTTCTTGCTTTGCACCTCCGTTTCCAATGTCCTATTGGTATGAGGTCTTTGTGACTGACCTCTCTGTATGTTGTTCATCTTGTTTTGCCTTTTTTATATGGGCTGCTATTCTTTTTCTTTCTTTCTTTCTTTCTTTCTTTCTTTCTTTCTTTCTTTCTTTCTTTCTTTCTTTCTCTCTTTCTTTCCTTCTTTCTTTCAATTCTTTCAATCTTTTCTATTAATTATAGGATAATATGTCTAGGCCACGTAAGTTAACTGTTGCTTCCTTGAATGTGAAAGGTTTGAGACACCCTGTTAAAAGATGTAAAATTTTAGAGTATCTCAAAAAGTCTAATGTAGATATTTGTTTTGTACAAGAAACCCATGTGGATGATAAAATATTACATACTATGTCTAAAGGTTGGGTAGGGCTAATAGTTTCGTCTCCTGATGCAAAACGTAAAAATGGTGTAGCTATATTTTTTTCACAGAGCTCAGGTACAACTATTGTCTCATCATCATGACGCAGATGGTAGATTTGTTTATGCTAAAGTTCAAATTGATAAACTCATTTTAAATCTGGTCAATATCTATGCTCCTACATCTGATGATCCTGCCTCTTGGTCTTATGTCTCTACTGAAGAGCTCAAAATTGGTAATGTGTCCCTTATAGTAGGGGGTGATTTCAATCTTATCAGGGACCCTTTGTTGGACCGGTCTTCTGCTTGCAAATTCCGGCCTAATAAGGCATTTTTTGCTTTAAAAACCTTCCTTTCTGTTACCAAATTGGTTGACTTTTGGAGATTGGAACATCCTACAGATAAAGAATTTACCTTTTATTCCAATACTCACTCCTCTTTTTCTAGAATTGATTACTTATTAACTTCACGTAACCTATGTCATATGATTAGTGAGGCAATTAAACATCCTATTACAGTTTCAGACCATGCTTTGATTTCTTTTTCTTTATGCATTTCTGACCTCCAAATTCCTAATAAAAAATGGAGAATGAACTCAAACATAGTTCTTAATCCAACCAACTCTAAAAAAATGGCCTTAGCTATTAGTGATTATTTTTTGAATAATAATTCTTGTGACACTTCCAAAATTATACATTGGGATGCTTTTAAATCCTACATTCGTGGAGTTTCAATTTCTATTATGGCGCATGAAAATAAATCTTTTTACTCCCACCTCACCGAATTAGAGAAACAGATTGCATCTGTGGAGAGACTTTTTATTTATAGCAGGTTTACTTATTGCGAAGGAAAAATCAAATTTTCATTTTAATTCCAACAAATCTGGTCGACTATTAGCTAATTATATACGCCTCAAGCGAGACAGAATTCAAATTCCAGCCATCAAAACCAATAATGGCACATTGGTGACAGATGTTGAGGATATACTGAAAGAGTTCCTTTCCTTCTACTCTTCTTTATATCACGAACCTCTCGCCCCTCATAACAATGTTATCAGTGATTTCCTTAATTCTTGTCATTTGCCTCAAATTTTTCATACTGATAGATCAACTTTAGATAGCCACATTGATGTTAAAGAAATTTTTGCAGCAATTAATGCATTAAATTCCAAAAAAACTCCTGGCCCAGATGGAATTCCGGCTGAATTCTATAAATGTTATCAGGACCAATTATCCCCTTTTTTACTTTCCCTTTTTACAGAATTTCAGCTTACTTCCATGATGGGGGGATATTTTAATGAAGCCACTATAATTGTTCTTCCCAAGCCTAATAAAGACCATACCTTCATATCAAATTTTCGTCCCATTTCTCTCATTAATCAGGACTGTAAAATATATGCAAAAATTTTTGCGAATAGATTATCACCCTTACTATCCACTATTATACAACCTGAGCAAACTGGCTTTATGAAAGGTAGATTATCCGCTCACAATACCCGGTTACTTTGTCATGTATTATCCCTTGCCAAAGAATCTAGCTGTCCAATTGGTGTAATGGCCTTAGATGCGGAAAAGGCATTTGATAAGGTTAATTGGCAATTTTTATTTAAAACTCTAGAAGTATTCCGTTTTGGTCCTATTTTTATTAATATGATTAAAGCATTGTATTCAGCCCCCTCAGCTTCTATTTTTGTCAATGGTGTGTGCTCTCCTTCATTTCGTTTATATAGAGGCACTCGCCAAGGATGTCCTCTTTCTCCTTTACTTTTTCTTATTGCAATAGAGCCTCTTTTATGCTCTCTCCGTATTAGTGATATATATACAGGTGTTGTTTTGAAAAATACTAATATTAAAATTTCTGCATACGCTGATGATGTGTTATTATATGTTAATGATCCCCTTACCTCTATACCTATTATTCTCGATATTATTCATAAGTATGCTGATGTTTCTGGTTATTCCCTGAATACTAATAAGACAGAATTTTTTCCATTAAATGCTTTTTGTAATTCTACAATGTTAGCAAATACTGATATAGTATGGTCTCCAAAAAAACTCAAATATTTGGGAATAACATTTACTGATTCGGTTAAAGATACAGTTGAAACCAATTGTTCCACAATTTTAACGAATACAAAAGAGAAACTGGATAGATGGTCTAATCTTCATTTAAATTGGTGGGGACAGATTGAGGCACTTAAAATGTCTATAACCCCACAAATTCTATACCTATTGTCTATGATACCCTTTTCATTCCCGTCCACTTTTTATGTTAAATTATATAAGTTATTTACTAAGTTTATCTGGAATAATAAGCCCGCACAAATTAGTTTTAAGACTTTACAACTGCCCAAATGTGAAGGTGGGGTTGGTCTTCCAGATTTAAAAAAATATCATTTTGCATTCCTTGTGGCACAATGTTCCTTATGGTTCCATGTTATTGCTCCATTTAATGCACCTAAATGGCTTATCCTGGAGAAAAATATTTTGGCTCCATATCCATTACCTGCATTCCTTACCATGGCAAATGGCTCCTTTGGTAAACGTTCCCCCATTATTGCTAACTCTAAACTTGCCCTTTTATCATTTGATAGTAGCTTTTCTATTACTTTGGCTTCCACTAAAAGGTTTCTCTTTGGTTCAATCCTAAACTCCAATATCATAAGCATATTTCTTTCTGGAATTTATGGATTACTGCTGGTATTTTCTTTGTTGCTGACATATGTCAATATGATATGTTTTACACATTTGATGTTATTCAAGCTAAATATAACCTACCTTTGTCTGAATTGTCTAAATATACATTACTATGCAATACTGTTCTTAATGCTTATCCGCAACTACTTTCTATGTCTCAGTCTTCTGGTATGGAGTTTTGTATTTCTGTGTTCAGTCGCTCAGGACATATAGCCTCTAAAGTATATAAAAAACTTAACACTCCTAATTTGTCCTTCACGCATCTTAATCAAAAATGGTCAACACACATAAATCTTCAATCCCCTAGCATATCCTGGAAAGATATTTGGAAATCTAACACAGCTAACTATCTTCCGGCTACTCTCATACAAAGTAATATTTATCTGCTTTACCAATGCTTTTGGTCTCCAGACAAATTATGTAAAGCTAAACTTCTAGATACTCCAAATTGTTGGCATTGCCAATCTACAACTGGTGACTTACAACATGTATTTTTCAATTGTTCTACTATTCATCAGTTTTTATCAGACGTGTGGAATATTATATCCCGGATCCTTAACATCCAAACATCTCTATCTTTTCATATTCTAATCCTCAAATCTTCTCTTTTTAAATCTACATTATCCCCTATGGATTGTAAACTGTTTGATTTCCTTATTTCTATTGCAATCAAATCTATTACTTGTAATTGGAAAAATGCTACATTACTCTCAGTTAATGCATGGTGGGAATGGATTATTTTTCTTAGACGGGGGCAATGTTCTTTTCCACGTTCTCCTAATGATTCCTCTCCTTCTAGGTCTAACATGTGGTCCAGTCTTGATTCCTACATCAGTGCATGTTCTTCAATTTAAAATATTTATTTGCATCTTTATCAGTCAACATCTGTTCAATGCAGCCCTTTTTTGTTTGTTTATATTTTGTTTATATTTCATTTATATTTATTATGCATTTATTATTGTTGTTATAGGTATTCTTAATTGCTAATGGATGTTTATATTCCTTATATTGCAATATGTTCCTATACCTTATTGTTCGGTATTATTCTTTGTATTGTGTTTAATATTTATGAAAAATTCATTTAATAAAACATTTTGAACTAAAAAAAAAACAAATGGAGATTCTCTCTAAAGGGAGTGGGGCGAGTATGCTCTTAGGAAAGATGTATGTTTCATAGGAAACACATATGTTTATAACCTAGGCAGGGAACACTGGTGACTGCAAGTCTGTATTTAGCTTCGAGGGGACCCTTCCCGGGTACCTACAGATAAACTGCACCCAACTGCTGCCAAAATGTTTCCCTCCTCCCCGCGCGTGGGCGCTGAATGTGGGTAGCTAGCATCGAAAGATGCAGAGGAGACATGGAGAAGGGATAGGCCGGAGATCCCCAGAGTACTAACAGTGTCTGCAAGAGAATAGTCCTTTTTCGCTTTCAATGAATATTATAGGATGCACGCAGGTGAACGCCTCTTTTTTACAGAACACTTTGGAGCAGGACGGATGAGTGGTACAGAGTGCTGCATACAGGTAAGTTTAGTTTACATTCTATAACAAATTCAGTACATTTACAGCAAAGAGAGAGAAATGGTACGCGTGGCGAAAGTGTGCGAGGTAAGTGTACTTGTAATTTTAACGGATGTACAAGTGTGGTAATGGTATGCGTGGTTAAATATGCGATGTCGAGACTTGCGTGGTAAAACCACGTGTGGCAATGACATTCAACCGCCATGGACACATATATGAAAACACTTTATTTTCATGTTTCAAACATGGACCATTATTATCCATGTAGCTTATTCCTTAGAATACCTTTCTTCATAATGTAGCACTATGATTATGTCTTATATAGTTGTAAAGTAACACATACAATATAGAGAATATGAGTAAACCAATGTAGGCCTTAGTTTAATAAAAATCTGATGGTTGATTAACTTGTAGTCATTTACAGACATGTGCCCATAACATTTTTAAGCGTCTGTGTGTAGATATTTCTTACATGAGTAGGAACATGGTTTAAATCAAAAACAGCCTGGTCGCAGGAAGGATGGGTACCAAAACATGCTATATTCCATAATAAATTTGCAACTTGAATTTTATGCAAGTATCATTCATAAAAAGATCAGGTAATGTAGAAAGTCTCTTCTGGCATGAGTCCATTTTTTAGGTACACCCTTACAGATTCTAGGCTCACCTTGCTAACCAATTCCATTATCTATGCTAGCCGGCCTCCCGCTGAGCGTGGTTTGGTGTGCTATGTCTGCCCTAGGGTAATTTCATTATTTTCCATTTTCCCGCTGGCCCAACCATTTGGCATCCCAAAGCTCACACAGTTTAACGACCACCCCTTCTTTGGTCATCTTTATGACTTGAGGCACTATTACCATGAGTCTGATTGTTAGATTACTGCTTACAACATCTGAGACTTAATACTTCGTATTGGCTAGCACGACTGAACTTGGGGGAACTAGTCACTAACATAACATCAAACAAAATGGCCTCATTAGCCCACTGGGTTCTCCAACCCTATAAACCATGAAGCAACCTCCTTTGCTTGCTGAAAGTTGCACAACGCTGTCATCTGCAGCTTCTTCGCCACATACCAGACACTCCCTGGTATTCGCCCAATATCCCACCTGCATTGATGGCTTCACTGACACCAACGTTGAGCAGATCAACAATGGCTAGATGGCAACAGGCCCTGATGGCATTATCTTACAATGAATACAGAGACTAACAGAGTCACTTGTGAAACACCACTGATGGTGAACCACATGATGCACAGGTATACAAAGATCTAATTTCACTATGGGGTGATCGGAAAGTGTATAACAAAGGCCATTAATTCACAGTGGCCAATCCAGCTGGTGAAGTCTTCTTACTGCAATAGATGCTCTATTCTAGAAGCAGTTTGCTGCATGGGAGAGTGGAGATTATTTGCACTAATGTGCCCATTTCATGCCCGCCAGCTGGCCACCAATCACCCACATTCAACTGGATCAAGTACAATAATGGCAGCAACTCAGTGCCCCCATGACGTGGAGGGACACCATGACAACCCTTCCCAAATGGGAGGGGACCACTTTCAAATACCTACAGGTGAGGATTTACCACTCTGCTGCCAACGTCACAGATGGTAATGTCAGCAGGGCAACTCGTTCTTTTCGATCTCAAATTTTGTTTTGGCAATCTCTGCCTTTCACCACAGCGGGCAGGATTGCACTAACAATTGTGATGCTCCCTGGGCTCCCCAACTATTATACTACCCTGCCAAGCATTATGGCTAAATCGCACTTCAGCACCGGTGATGGTTTCCTCCAACAAATTATAAGGAGTGGGGGGTGTCTATAGGTGGCCCTGTCAACATTGAATTGGTGACCAGACCAGAGGGGACCTGGAGTGCCTGACTTCGAACTCTATTACTTGGTGGCACAACACCAGTGGCTATCGCATTGGCTAGCATGACTGAATTTGGGGGAACTAGTCACTAACATAACATCAAACAAAATGGCCTCATTAGCCCACTGGGTTCTCCAACCCTATAAACCATGAAGCAACCTCCTTTGCTTGCTGAAAGTTGCACAACGCTGTCATCTGCAGCTTCTCCGCCACATACCAGACACTCCCTGGTATTCGCCCAATATCCCACCTGCATTGATGGCTTCACTGACACCAACGTTGAGCAGATCAACAATGGCTAGATGGCAACAATCCCTGATGGCATTATCTTACAATGAATACAGAGACTAACAGAGTCACTTGTGAAACACCACTGATGGTGAACCACATGATGCACAGGTATACAAAGATCTAATTTCACTATGGGGTGATCGGAAAGTGTATAACAAAGGCCATTAATTCACAGTGGCCAATCCAGCTGGTGAAGTCTTCTTACTGCAATAGATGCTCTATTCTAGAAGCAGTTTGCTGCATGGGAGAGTGGAGATTATTTGCACTAATGTGCCCATTTCATGCCCGCCAGCTGGCCACCAATCACCCACATTCAACTGGATCAAGTACAATAATGGCAGCAACTCAGTGCCCCCATGACGTGGAGGGACACCATGACAACCCTTCCCAAATGGGAGGGGACCACTTTCAAATACCTACAGGTGAGGATTTACCACTCTGCTGCCAACGTCACAGATGGTAATGTCAGCAGGGCAACTCGTTCTTTTCGATCTCAAATTTTGTTTTGGCAATCTCTGCCTTTCACCACAGCGGGCAGGATTGCACTAACAATTGTGATGCTCCCTGGGCTCCCCAACTATTATACTACCCTGCCAAGCATTATGGCTAAATCGCACTTCAGCACCGGTGATGGTTTCCTCCAACAAATTATAAGGAGTGGGGGGTGTCTATAGGTGGCCCTGTCAACATTGAATTGGTGACCAGACCAGAGGGGACCTGGAGTGCCTGACTTCGAACTCTATTACTTGGTGGCACAACACCAGTGGCTATCGCATTGGCTAGCATGACTGAATTTGGGGGAACTAGGCACTAACATAAAATCTAGCAAAATGGCCTCATTAGCCCACTGACTTCTCCAGCCCTATAAATCATAAAGCACCTTCCTGTGCTTGCTGAAAGTCGCACAGCACTGTCATTGGCAGCTTCTCCGCCACATAGCAACACTCCCTTGTATTCGCTCAATATCCCACTCACATTGATGGCTTCTCTGACACCAACGTTGAGCAGATCAACAATGACTAGATGGCAACAGGCTGGCCTCTTAACAGTCAGGAAATTGTTTGGGAATAAAGCATTAATCCCCTTCGAGGCAATATCGGACAAAACCGGCATATCAGCGGGTGAGTTCCTAACCCACAGAACACTGCTAGCCCAAATAAAAGCTCTATGGCATGCCACCAACTCAGAACCATCAACACATGCATATATGCAGATCCTCTTCACTATACAGACAAGAAAAATTGTAATGCAGGAATAAATATATGCAAACCAAGTGCAACTGTGATTACCTTAATTAAACACTGGCATTAAGTACATGATTCTTGCAAATGTATTTTGTATACAGCCATCGAAATTATATTCATCCTCACTCACATAAAGGAATGCCTAAGTTCTACGTGGTGTCACACAATACAAAATAAACATCAACATTACTCCACTTACAAACAATATAACAAAAAAACAATTAACATAAATATTTAACTCATACATAAAACATGTACCACGAAGCATTGACCCCTAACGGGCCATTTAAAAAGTGTTTCTCTACTCTGGGCCTTCCTTTAAATTTAATGATGATTGCTGAGCTGTTCATTTTATGCTCAATCCCATTTGGAGATAGTCTTAGAAGTATGCACACATGAGGAAACACATTGTCCTCTATATTCTTTTGAGTGTGAATACCAATTGTCATTAACAAGGTGGTGTTGAGTTTGTAGAGACTTTTCCAAAGAAGGTGTCAACGTGTTTCGGCCTGCGAATTTTGGGCTCTTCAGGACAGACGAAAGACAGAGTACTTCACGTCCCTGTGAAAGGACTGATTCGAAGGTGCCTGCGCGTTGTCAGTTACGAATTCCAACAAGCGGGGAACCCAATCCCAAATCCATCCGATCAGTACGAACCTTCAAGTCCCTGTAAAGGGACTGATCATTCGAAGGTGCCTGGCCGTTGTCAGTTACACATCCCAAGGGGTGGGGGAACCAATCCACAAATCAATCCAATCAGTGCAAGCCCAGTTTGTTGTGCAGTCCAATTACAGGCTATGCAATTCGAGCCTCAACCTTTGAAAGCGGGAAACAATCTGCCGCTTACTCGCCAGACTCTTCACTATAGGCACAGGATGCCATCTCATCACATGGCTCTACCGATCGGTCTTGCCGTTATGTTCCCCTCCACTCAACAACATCAATCTTTGCTGGGAAGGAGACCTGAGACATCTGCTCAGTGATAAAGACTGGGCCTACCTACCAGTATACCAAAGAAAGGTATCTCACAATGCAAGCCTCCAGCAAATACAATGCTATCAGGCACATTGGTCATACACGTCTCCACATCTGATGGCCCAGGAGACCAAAGGAGATCCAGAGGAAGGAAGACATTCAAGACTCTACTGCCACGACCCTTCCCTGGGTTCATGGCCTCAGACAAGTGTTTGCATTGTTTACCATGCACCATGTGGTGAGGGTGGGAAAAACAAACACCCAAGAAACTTGCACGAGTACACCAACTCCGCTTTCGAGGGGGTTTTAAGGAATGAATAGCACAGTTTGTTAAGCCCACCAGCACACTGGTCGAGAAGGGGCAATTACATTATCTCACCAAGGTGATGAAGTGTGCCATTGGTTAGTTGGCCACTCACGTTTTTCACTGTGGGACAACCAGAACATTATGATGGTGTGATGGGTGGACTGGATTGGCCTTCTGATAAGACCGCATATGGAGACTGTATTATCATTAACTTTAGGTATCCTTATCTTGCTAAGTGAGTTTTGAGCAATTCTTTACAACAACTGTTAGAAATGGGGGTCTCTAGTTGGCAGAGGTAGGTCCCTTTGTCCAAATAGGGACCCTTCTTCCTAGTCAGGGTAAGGGGGATACACTTCTAAAATAACCCCTGCTCACCCCCTCGGTAGCTTGGCACGAGCAGACAGGCTTATCTCAGAGGCAGTGTGTAAAGCATTTGTGCACACATACAGTAATACAGTGAAAACACTACAAATGGACACCACACCAGTTTAGAAACATAAGTAATCTTTATCTAAACCAAAACAAGACCAAAACGACAAAAATCCACAATACAGTACTAAAAATATGATTCTTTAAAGGTAGAAACAGTTATGTTCCAAGAAAATGTTGGATGCAGCACTTTTACACAAAGTACCTTTGATGCGTTGAAAAATGCAAGCAAAAAGTGTCGCAGGGAAGGTGATGTGTCAGTTCCTTACACTCAGGGAAGGTGATGCGTCGGTTCCTTGCTCCGGGGAAGGTGATGCGTTGGTTCCTTACTGCTGCGCGGGGGAGGAGATGTGTCGGTTCCTTACCGGAGAGGAGGTGATGCGTCGGTTTCTTATTGCGTGGGAAGGTGATGCGTCGGTTTCTTACTGCGTCCCCCAACGATGCAACAGACTTGACGCTTCGATGTGATGCGTGACAATCCGTTACGATACGATGCGATGCGTGAAGACCCGGGATGCGCTCCGATGATTTCAGCCCCGTCCCCTCGATGTGTCAGTTCTTCCACGTCAGAATCAGTGTGGTGATGTCAGAGATCGGTGCACAGGATTCATCGCATGGCAGACATGTCAACTGCGAGCAGGCGCTGCGTCGATTCTTTGGTGGCGGTGATGTGTCAGAAAATTCTTCTCACACCGCTGCGATGCGTCGGAAACAGGAGATGCATCGATTTTCACAGTTCTTGCAGTTTCCAGTCCCAAAACAACCTCCAGAGGTCCAGAACACTGGCAGGCACCTCTCAGCAGGTCAGAACTCCCAGCAAAGGAGTTCAGGGGGTACTGGGGGTGAAGTCTTTGTGTCCCTGAGACTTCAGAACAGGAGGAAAGCTTTACTTCAAGCCCTTGGAGATTTTCCTCAAGCAGAGGACACAGCAAAGTCCTTCTCCTTTCCTTGGCAGAAAGTAGCCACTGCAGGCCAACCCCAGACAGTAAACAGCACAGGGGCAGTATTCCTCCTGGGTTTCTCCAGCTCTTCTCCTTGGCAAAGGTTCCTCTTGATTCCCAGAAGTGATCTAAAAGTCTGGGGTCTGGGCCCCTCTTTTTATAATACAAAATCCTTTGTTCTCTGTGGCAGAGAAGCTCTTTGCCCAGCCAAAACCAGTTCTGCCCTCTCTGGTGCAGCTTCCTGGCAGGAGGTGGAGACACCATTGTCTAAGGCAGACCATGCCCATTTAGGTGTGAAAGAAATCTCCTCCCCTACTCTGAATGCAGCCCAGGTCCATTCAGCCCAGCCCTGACTCACCCTGGAAAGGCAGGACACACCTCAACCCCCCAAGTGGCTGTCTGAACAGAATTCACATTCCCAGCCCCTGTCATTCCAAAGCCAGACAGTCAATACACAACCTTGCAGAGGCACACTGGATGGTTAGGCAAGAACATACTTACTTTCTAAAAGTGGTATTTTCAAACCCAGAATGTAAAAATCACCCTCACTAAAAGATGCATCTTAACATTCTGAGTTCAGGCACATCAAACTTTATTTTCCTATCTTGTTCCCATGGGCAGTAATGTTCATAAGATGTTATGAGCAAACTCCCCATTCTATCCTATGGGACAGATAGCCTTACAGTAGTGAAAAACAAAATTGGCAGTATTTCACTACCACGACATGACACACACATCAGGGCATGTCCTACCTTTCACATACACTGCACCCTGCCCACAGGGCTACCTTGGGCCTACCTTAGGGGTGAGTAACATGTAAGAAAAGGAAAGGTTAGGGCCTGGCAAGTGGGTGCACTTTTCAGGTCGACATGGCAGTACCAAACTGTGCACAGACACTGCAGTGGCAGATCTGAGTTATATTTAAAGGCTGCTTATGTGGGTGGCACAATCAGTGCTGCAGGCCCACAGCAGCATTTGATTTACAGGCCCTGGGTACACACTGTGCACTGTACTAAGGTCTGACTAGTAAATCAAATATTCCAATTATGGAATCACCTATCCATAACAACAATTTACAGGGAGCACTTGCACTTTAGCACTGAACAGCAATGGGAAAGTGCCCAAAGCATCTAGACCAACAAAAGCGAAGTCCAACACACAACAAAATAACAGGAGGCAAAGGCAAAAATACAGGGGAAACCAACGCAAATGATGCCAGGTCTAACAACAACCATTCCCTGCAAATGGTAACATCGGTGTACTGCCTTTAGGTTTTTTTTACAGGCATTTGCAAGTTGGATCTAGACCGCTCTGTCCCCCACCCACCCTCCTAAGGTCTGACTTTAGAATCCTCTGCTCCAATAGATATATGCCACTAGCTGATTTTAATCATATGGACTGACATTATCCGAATTTAGCTGCCATCAACCCCCCCCCCCCCTATGAGCACAGTATCTACTCTGGACCCATTAAGGCGTGTTACCCTGGAATTCCTGGACCCCAGGATGACCCAAGTTCATGTGGACCGGCCAAGGGGAGTGTTGAGGGAGGAATTCTGCCCTTTGGTGCAGTTTGGCCCTGCTCAGTTGCTGGGGATTGTTCTGTATTTAGGTCCAAATTAATTTGCTGGAATGTGTCTGGACTAATTTCCAAAATGGTGGACGGGGATTGGCATAGCTATAAAGCTGGTTTCGATCTTATTTTACTCCAGGAATCTTGGTGCCTGGATCAACCAACTTGGGATGGCTTTCATGGCTTTAGCATGCCCACTCAGAGGTCTCGAAGAGGTAGGCATAGCAGGTGCTTTTTGGTTTTGGACCGCACAACATGGTATTTTAAGATATATCCTGTCCCATTTCACCATACGGGATACAGATCTTGTGGGTGGTGCTTCCGAGTTTATTTAACTTTTAATTCATTTTTATAATTCTGTGGGATCCAATGAATACTCATAAAGAGAGGGTTCTCTCTTATGTCTTTTGATTGTAACATTTTCATTGGGGGATTTTAATGCTAAATTGAGGTCCAAACATACTGTCATTCAGCCTTTTCAGGTAGTCTGAGACACAGGTTTCTTGGGGATTAAAGATCACAGGGGTGAGAAGATGTTAAAGTTCTTATTTGAGTTTGGTTTACAAAATGAAATGGCGCTTAGGGGCCAACTTGGGTCTGATTTTTCAACCTTTAACGGGCGGGGGCAAGGCCTGGTCATTGATTACATTTTAGTTTCACCTTTCATGGGCTCACTTATTGAGTCAATTAATGTGGTGGTTATTGAGGCATCCCTAGTTTTCCATGGGCCAGTTACCTGTCCAGTAATGGCGAGTCCCACATTGGTTTTCCAGCATGACCATGGGCTGTGGCTTAGGTGGCAGGGCGCGGATTTTTCTAAGTTCTTTATCCGGCTGATAAAATGTAACCTTTGCTTAATAATGGACTATCTGTTGGTGGTAACCCAACCCAGTGTTGTTATACTTCAGGCTTTTGACCTCTTGAATGCCCAGATTAAGGGTAATCTCCTGGGCGAGGTGAGGATATGTAAAGATAATGCACCAAGTTGGTTTGATAAAAAGTGCAGGCATGCCAATAAGCAACTGCGCAAAGCATGAGTAAGTTACTCAAAACGAGTAAGTTACTCAAAATGAGTAAGTTACTCATTTTGGTATTCACAGAAGGCACTTACTCATCAATGAGTAAGTGCCTTCTGTGAATACCAAAATGAGTAAGTTACTCAAAATGAGTAAGTTACTCAAAATGAGTAAGTAAGGGCCTTCTGTGAATACCAAAATGAGTAAGTGCCTTCTGTGAATACCAAAATGGTAGTAAGTTTAGGATTTTGTCTTAAGTTAGTTCTGTGAATCGGGCCCATAGTATGTGGGACGGGAGTAGGGAAGGTAGGCTCATTTTTTATCAAAGGCAGGCGCATTGAAAGGGTCACAGAATTTCTTTACTTGGGAGTTGTGTTCGACTAGAGATCCACATGGTCGCCCTCTATAGCCAACCAGAGCCTACACTTTAGCCCTTCTGTGGGTGCACTGTTCAACTTTTCCAAGAGAGTGGCAAACAAGCCAGTTCACATCCTTCTAGAGATTTTCAACGAAAGTGCCTACTGGTCCTAACGTATGATGCATGGGTCTTGGGTTACCGGGATGTTGCATCAATGCAGGTGGAGAATATATTTTGCTGCCGTCTCCTGGGGTTACCTCTTTCCACCCTGCATTATTTTCTCCATCAGGAATTGGGTATCCCATACGGGACTGATCTGATTAGGAATGCCCGTCTGGTTCTTTGGACTTCTCTTTGGGCAAATGACGCTTCCTCCCTTAATATGGAGATTATAGCCAATTGCTTGAGATGTGAGAAGGGTTCTGCTATTCCCTGCTTGAGCTACATGAGATCTATGACTAAAGAATTTGGATGGGAGGATATGTTTATCTCTGGCTTTGCTTACGAAGGCTGATTTATTTAGGGTCAAACGTCTTTTTTTGTCTAATAGCCGGGCATCCAGGGAACTTGAGCAGGTGCGCAAACCTCTCCTGTGGGACTATGTAATTATTGAAACCTCACTTAATCTAGAGTAATACATTAAATCGTTACTTTGTTTCCCCGGGCCAATTTGATACTGGTGCTGTGCTTGTTTGCCCATGTGATGAATCTGCTGTGGAATCTCTTGAACACTTTATTTTCTTTTGCAAATACTCTGCACATTTTTCTCGTACGTTTTTAAAAGCAATTCTCAATAAGAATGGATTTCGACATTGGAAGCCTGCTCTATATTTTTTACGAATGTTGCCCAATATTCAAATATGTTTTAATGTTGGTCGATTTTTAAAACTTGCAGTCTCTAAAGGAAGATCTGTTTCTATTTTATGATTCTTGAGTCCTGATTGTGTGATACACTTATATTGTTTTTCTTATTTGAATAACAATGTAGTTAATGTCTGTTTTGCTTTTATGATCAGTTTTAAATAATCAAATAAAGCTTAATATGATGATGATGATTAATAAAAAATTCAAAACACCACCACGGTAAGCTGCCCCTGATGCCCCGAAGAATCAGCGGGCTTCTACCACATGATGTGGAGCTGACCTTACCTAACTCAATTCTGGGACTTTATACAAGACACACTTCCGCAAGCGACTGTCAGGAACTCCTACAATACACTTGAATCCTGCCTTCTAGGCCTAGCACCCCACGCTGAACGAGGGAAGGCAGACACAAAGTTTGCAGATTTACTGCTGATACTGCCAAAGTGAACCATCACTATACACTGGAAATTTGCCACAGGCCCTGACATACGGCACTGGACAACAGCTGCCGGGCCAGGCCCGCTCTACATAAAGAGGAGACAGGTGGACTACGTAAATTCCCAATCCCTAATGAATGGGACGACCTCTGCACAGCTTCGGCAGACTATAAGAAGGATGACCTTATGCCCTTATGCCTCCTTGAGCAATTAGCACCCCTCTGGATAGCTGTCAGCGTCATGATGCTGATGCGCACCCGCAACTTGTCATGACCCACTCGAGGGGGTACAGTGGGTAACTTCTGGAGGCATTCAGAACTGGTCTCAACCCACATCCCGCCACCATCCACTGGCATTTGACCACTGACAATGTTTGACACGTGAACACTATTACTCATAGTGTAACCAATGCTTTGTACAATCTGATGGTCAGTAAGTGCAGAAAACCCAGTAAAATATATTGAAAAGAAAACCCATTAGTGGCAGCAGCGTTAATGTTGTGATGCATTTTAGGGGATCTGTCCAAGATAGTACTGAGCACCACATTTAAATGAAACAACTCCACTGATACTCTAAAGCAGAGGTCTTCAAACTTTTTGATGCCGAGACCCCCTTGTCAAACCTTTTTAGGCGTAAGGACCCCCTTCTGACAAAGTTTTCTAGAAACTGGTACACCTCATCATCGATAACTATCGACAACCATAAATGCCCCTGTTAGACCTGGCATCTTTTGGCATGTTTCCCCTGTCTTTTTGCTTTCTGACCTCTTAGTTTTGACTCTGTTTTTGCTGGTTTAGTGTCTCTGCACACTTTCTCACTGATGTTCAGTGTTAAAGTGCAAATGCTCCTATTGTAAATTGTATTATGGATTGGTGTTTCCATGATTGGCATGTTTGGCTTACTAGTAAGTCCCTAGTAAAGTGCACTGAGGGTGCCAGGGCCTTTCAATCAAATGCTGCTGGTGGGCCTGCAGTACTGATTGTGCCACTCACCCAAGCAGCCCTGAAAAGGGTTATCAGGCCTGCCAATGCAGTGTCTGCGTGCGGTTTGTAACTGCCATGTCGACCTGGCAAGTGCACCCACCTGCCAGGCCCTAATCTTCCCTTTTCTTACATGTAAGTCACCCCTAAGGTAGGCCCAAGGTACCCAGGTGGGCAGGGTGCCATGTATATTAAAGGTAGGACATGTACTGGTGTGTGTGACATGTCCTGGTAGTGAATTACAGTGTGTTTCATTATTCACTATGGAAAGGCTATCTGTTCCATAGGATAGAATGGGAGTTTACTTATAACATCTTATAAGCATATCTTCCCATTGGGACAAGATAGAGAAATGGGGTTTAGTATGCCTGAACTCAGAATATAAAAATACATCTTTTAGTAAAGATGATTTTTATGTTCTGTGTTTGAAAATACCACTTTTAGAAAGTAGGTATTTTCTTGCTTAGCCATCCTGTGTGGCTCTGCTGGGTTTGTGGATTGACTGTCTGGCTTTGGAGTGACAGGGGCTGGGGATGTGCATTCTCATCAGACAGCCACTGGGGGGGGGGGGGGTGTCAAGGTGTGTCCTGCCTTTCCTGGATGAGTCAGGGCTGGGCTGAATAGACCTGGACTGTATTTAGAGTAGTAGGAGGAGATTTTCTTGCACCTGAATGGGTCTGGTCTGCCTTGGACAATGCTGTCTCCACCTCCTGCCAGGAAGCTGGGCCAAAGAGGATGGAACTGGTTTGGGCTGGGCACAGGCACTCTCTGCCCAAAAGCACAAATAGAAACTGAGTATAAATATTGGGGCCCAGACCCCAGAACTTTAGAACTCGCTGGAATCAAGGAACCTGCCAAGAAGAAGACTGGAAGAACTGCAAAGAGGAGTACTGCCCCTTTGCTGTGTTGTGGCTTTGTTGGGTTGGCCTGCAGTTGCTGCTTCTGCCTTGGGCAGTGAAAGGACTGGACTGGACTTTCTTTACTTGTTGCCGAGTATCTCCAAGGGCTTGAAGTAGAGCTTGCCTCCTGTTCTGAAGTCTCAGGGACCGCAAAGACTTCACCGACCTCTGGGTACCGCCTCTGGAACTGTGGTTTCTGTTGCCACAGAGGGGGGAAAGCAACGACTCCGTCACTGACTCCGTTGCTGGCTCCATGTCCTGAAGGCACCGCAGAGGGCACCACCGCATCTCGCACCGCAACCCTGGTCTCACCGACGATGACTGCCGCCGCCGAGCTGCTGCTTGCATAGTGGCCTGTGGGCACCGCACTCCGCACCGCCTCACTTCACTTCACCGCCCTGGTGTCACTGATGCCGTAGCTGCCCGCTGACTTCGACACCTGTGACCGCATCGTGGCTTGGGGGCACCGCTCGTAAGTATTGCCGACGCACTGCCTCGTCCCACACCGCAGTCCGGACCGACCGATGCCAGCTCCCGGCAACCGGCACTGTCACCTGCACCGTGATCTGTCAGCACCGCAACGAGCACCGCCTTCACTCCGCACCGCATCCCTGGTTTCACCGATGCTGCTGGACGACCGTCACCGAGCCACTGCCTGCACCGCGACTTGATGGCACCGCACGCTGCACCGCTCCGATTCACACCGCAACCGCGACTGTGGCCACGACCGGCCCCTACAAACGTCATTGGGCGCAATGAAAAGGTACTGTTTACGAGTCTGCCGACACCCCGACCAAGACGGTCAGACGGAACTGTTGGATTCTGTTGTTCTGAGCACTGCTGTGGCACCGGACAGACCTACCGACTTTAGGTATCAGACGGAGCAATCCCAGTTTGGCCATGTCTTCACATAACTCGAGAAAGCTGGTGTTGGGGCCATATTTGTTGACTAACAACAGTAAACTATTAACAACAAGGCTTGACATTCACAGGATATTATCTGTGGATAATGATTAGAACACCTCACAAGTAGTTGGAAATCCCAGAAAAGTATGTATAGTTCAACCAAGAGGCACCAGGTGCAAATGCTTATTGTTCGCCAGGTGCATGCCCTGGAACTTCACTTTGTGAGGGGCTTATTTATGAGCCCCTTGCGCCGCTGGTATGTCACTTTTTTGTGACGCACCGGCGGTGTAAAATATGCACCACACTCTGACATATTTACAACGTGATGGATCTAAGCAGATGCGTCACTTTGTAAACCCCGGCGCTACATTATACCTACATCAGATAGAATGTATGCAGGGTGGGCGTTCCCCCGCAAAAAAGGCTCGTAGAAGTGTTGCAGGGAAATCTATGAGATTTCACTGCGACATATCTAGGACGCCACTGCGTCAAATCCTTACACCTGCCTCACAGCAAGCGTAAGACTGATGCTGGCACTTTCACATGGGGCTAGCTGTTAGTATACTATGGCACCTTCCTAAATCTATCAGGGCTACCAAGACCCCTAATAATCCAAGACAGGAAGCCAATTGACTTTACCAGAGAGGAGGATATTATAGCAGCATACTTAACAACTGGAATGGTAGTCAAGTCATGTATTCATGTATTACTGAAGGCCTTGTCTTGTGCCCAATAGTGTCAGAGTGAACAATCTGGTTTCATAAAATATAAATGAATGGTTTTGTGAAAAGGCACAATAGAATACCAATGCAAGCATATGCACAATTACTTTGTATCGATTTATAAACTTTACCCTCCAGCCTGAAACAAAGTGAGTGATAAATGACAACAAAGTGTCAAATTATGTTAAAGAGCAAACAGGATGTCCCCTTCAGCATCATCAGCCCTCGTCAGAGCCCCCTTTCTTTGGAGAAGTTCTGCACTTTTAAGAGGAGGGGCGCTCAACAAATGTTGTGTCCTACAATCAAGGGTGACTGCAAACTACCTGTCAGCAACTTGCGCCATAGATGAAACATGCAATCAGCACCCTCACCATTTTTTGTTTCCTTTTAATAGTTGTATAATTATTTTACTAGAATTTAGTACTCCGTTTATCTTGGCACCTTACTCCGGGGTCGGACAGGCCTAAATGGCTATCAGGTGGCCCGCTAAGGACTGCTCTGACCGGTCTGTGTGTGGGGCGCTTTTTGGCTGGTTGTGGGCTTGTTGTACAGTCAGCTGGGTCGATTTTTTTCTGTAGATTTCCCGATATTAAAGCAGACAATGTAGCAAGCTCAAATCCATGCAGTCTTCCTTGCCGTAAAAAATACTCAGACAGCGTGTCTTTACAAGTTCAAAACTGCCCAATGTCAAACACGGGCCACTCTTTAGCTATCCAGTTCGCTCATGGGGGTCATTTTAATTTCGGTGGCCCGGCCTATTTTCTGTCCCAGTGCGACTCTGCCCTACCCCTACATGGATGGGCTGCCGCCACTTACCACTGGAGACATTACACACATAGCTCAGCAAAGACCAGTGAACGCATCAGTTTCTAAACAGATTCTTGTCTTCCTTCAAAGAACATCTGGACTAAAGTCAGGAGAGAGAACATAAGCGCTGAAGTCTCAAAAGTTGCCGCCTTTAAATAACGCGCTGGCTAAAAAAGTGTTTATTTCAGCACCATCGTATTAACGGAAATCTTCATAGCACTGCTAGCCTCAAAGCTTGTTTACAGTAAGATTCACAAAAGCGACCAGCTGAATGGCGTCACGGCTGCAAGAAGGGATCTTTCATTTTCATAAATGAAATGCAGCCAACAGATGAACACGACGTATTGATACTGATTGTAGAACTCACAGATAAGGTAACGCAGCACACACAAATGAACCATGCCTCCCTTCCCTGCAGTTATCTGACTTAGTGGACAGACACAACACAATTCTGAAACCGAAAGTCCAAGCCTTCAGCTGTACAAAACAGAGAGCAGAAAAGATCGAAAGTAGTGCTATAATCAGAACCAAACTGTGAAAGCACTTACCTCCCTTGCCAGGTGACGAGTAGCTGTTCTCTCTCCTCTTGCTACTTTAGCAAACTCAATGTCAAATCATCTGCGAACATTCGGACCGGCACAAGTTCGGTACACGGAAGTAAAATGATTGGGTAAGAGGAAATGAGGGGACTGTCTGAATGAACGTGACGAGACACCTCCACCTAGTGCTAATAGGGAGAATTGTGCGGTGTAGCTGTTTTTTAGAGGGCTCATAGGCAGGGCCAGTTGAATTACGCGTTTAGAGGGCTCATAGGCAGGGCCAGTTGAATTACGCGATTGTGGGGCCCCGCGTTTTTCGCATAATTATAGATTTGCCACATTTACCATATATAACCATCATCTGCTGCATAATCTGCAGATTTTGACTAAAAAAAGAAATTTGTTTCTAGCTTAAACGGTTCAAACATTACTAAAAATGAAGCAGTGGAAAGCCCTTTGCAAAGGTTAACTCAACGGGTCACATTTCTGTTGCTTTTTGCTATATTTGGGCGTTAAAGTGGTACTAATGAAGTACAACCCAATGCCCAGACAGTGTTAACAAGTGTAAAAATGTCAAAATAATGAAGTAATACCATCACAAAATGTGCCGTATTACGCTACAATATTTGCCTTTTCTTGCTGCATAATGTACTCAACACTGCAGCTGCTTAACCCTCCCCTGCCGTATAATTCCAGTAGTACTGCTCATTGGTTGGATAGCTTTTTCTGGATCCAGTTGGCAGCATATTGCATTTCGGGCATAAAATAAAATGCAAATATCTAAATTGCATTTGATTTTAGGTTACTAGTGTCTACCAGTTCACTTTCCATTATCTGTACAATCCCCTTTGTTTTACTGCTACACAGACACAGTCCATTATCCAAAGTCCCATATTTTACACTGGATCCAGTAGAAACCATTTGAAACTGGTCAAGAGGCGGTCCCACTTTGGTCCTGATAACAATTGTCCAAGAAAGGTGTTCGGGATTTATCACACATGATAAAATCTGATACCATGGGGTTCGGAATTTATAGGGAGTGATAAATAGCACCTATTATAAATGGTGCCTCAAAAATAGGACATAACTTGTGGATTTTGGTGCTTTCCACACCCAGTAATTGCCAGGGCGTTTTACCCTGTTACATTCTTGCAGGTATGACTTGCTGAAATTTAACGGGGGCTGTGGACTTTAATTACTGAGTCTGAGAAAGTCCGCACAACGCATGCATTCCACCTTGTGAAACATCTCTTCATGTGGGTGTAGGAAGCTGGCTCTGTATATACTATACCAACGTGAGGTATGGTGTGCACAGAGTCCAGTGGAACCCCAAAGGTAGGCAGAGGTAAAAGTAGATAGCACCTTACTCTCTATTTGTGGTAGTGTGGGCGAGCAGTAAGGCTTTATCAGAGGGTAGTGTTAAGCATTTGTTGTACACACTCAGGCAGCAAATGATGTCACAGACTCAAAGACTGAACTCAGACCAATGTTGTTTGTATAAAAATATTCTTTTAGTTATTTTATTTCCTAGAACCAAGCAAGCCTGGCACAGGTAAGTGATAAATACTTTGCAGTAATAATACAGTTTGTAAACAGTTTGTATTGCAGTTGTATATATGCTTTTGATTTGATTACAGTAGAACTACTAGTAATGCAATGCTTTGAAAGATTGTACATATACTTTGTATTGGCTTTTTGGTAGAATGTCAAGTAGATTACTTTACAGATTACTTTTCTTACACAGTGCAGTATGCCTGGATACTGCACTGGGACATTTCCTGTAAACAGGTAAGTAAAAGCGTTTTTGTTATTTGGTTACAGTTTTAAAGACTTTTATAGATTTTTCAACTCCACACTTAGAAACTTTTCACAGAAAAACAGTCAATGTTATCCTATGGAGGAAAATAGGGTTATTGGTTCAAAGGTAAGTATTTGGTTGTGGGAGTTGGTATTCTGGGGGTAGATTCAGGGGTCCCCCGGGTCAAATATGTACTCTTGTTACAGCCTCAACAACACTAGGGTGGCCGGGTGCAGAGTGCTGAGGCCCAATGTTATCCAAAGGGGGATAGGGGGCCTCCGGTTGGTGGCTGCTGACGAGTAGGCCACAAGGTTGTGGGAGCCAAGCTCCTGGTGTTAGGCTCAGGGCAAAGGGGGATCTGGTTGGGCACACAAAGTGCACCCGCAGAGGCGCAGGGGCGGCTGGGTGCAGGGTGCTGTTTTGGCGTCGGGTGCCCAGTTGTTTTCAATGGGGATTTTCGGTTTTGGTTTTTAGCTGCAGGCTCGGTCCAGGAAGACTTCCGGGAGGAACCAACAGCTGGGCAGGTAAGTTGGAGGGCTCGGGGATGTAGGTGCACCTTGGGTTCTTTTCTCCACGGCGCAGGGCGGCTGGATGCAGGGGTGTCTTTTGAGGTCGGATTTCACCTTACCGGGCCACTCGCGGTTGGGGGGGGTCTCCGTGCAGAGGCTGCAGGCGACGTTGAGGAGTCCTGGAGGGGTCAACCCAAGGTGGACTCGGACTCAGGAGCACTGGGGGACCTCGCTGGGACCGGTTGGCCACTCGAACTCAGGCCGTAGGCGTCGGGTGCATTGGTGGTTCCAAGCGTCTGGTTTCTTTGTCCTCAGCAGGCTTGGAGTCTTTCTTGGCTGTTTCTTTTGAACAGAGCTGCTGTTCGCAGGAGATCCGGTCTTTGTTGAAGGCAGTCAGTCCTCTCAGGGTTCTGGAGGTCTCTGACTGCAGGACAGGGCGACTTCTGGCGCATGATCTCTAGAAACTGCAGACGGGCCAGTAGGGCTGGGGCCAAGTCAGTTATTCTCTGCAGTCTCCTCTGCTGGGCATCTTCTTTTGTCCTTCTTCTTCGTAGGTTGCGGGAATCTGCCTTCTTGGTTCAGGGCTGCCCCCTAAATACTGTATCTAAGGGGCGTTTTAGGGGTCTCGAGGTTAGTAACCAATGGGCTACTGATCTTAGGGTGACTACACCCTTTATGTGCTCACCCCATGTGGGGGAGCGGGCACAACCCCTAGCCCTGATTGGAGAGTGCCTGCCATCTGCAAGATGGCGGGCACTGAGGAGTGGGCTTCACCTCATCTCCCCCACCTGAAGGGTGGGGTTGGCAGAGGTGGGCACACCTTCTGGTCTGTGCTGATTTTTCCCACCTGTCCTCCCGCCGAAAAGGAGGGGAACAGGAAGGGGGCCTGTTCCTGATAGCAGGAGAGGCTGGGGGTCGCATTACAAAGGCGTAAGGCCTTTGAAGCTCCCCTGCCACAGATGGCTCTTTCTGGCCTGGGGGAGGTGTGAACACCTCCGCCCAGGAAAGGCTTTGTTTCTGGGCTCAGGGAGCGAAGGCTCCCACCCCAGGGGTACAGAAACATGTCTCGTGGTGGCAGGCTGGTGTGTACCAGTCAGGGAACCCACCAGAGGCTGGTCGTTTCTCAGGGGGCCTCTCTAAGATGCCCTCTGAGTGCATTTTTAATTAAATCCCACACTGGCATCAGTGTGGGTTTAATGTGCTGAGACGTTTGATACCAAACTTCTCAGTTTTCAGTAAAGCCATTATGGTACTGTGGAGTTCGTAATGACAAACTCCCAGCACCATATACTCTTAATGGCAGTACTGCACTTACAATGTCTAAGAATTGACTTAGACACGGTAGGGGTACAGATCTCATGCACCTGTACCCTCACCACTGGTATAGTGCACCCAGCTAGAGGGGTGGGGCATCCATGCCAGGGCAGTGGGTTGTAGGCATGGCACACAGGGATGTGTGTCATGTCAACTCTTCACTTGGTTCTGCACCAAAACACGCAGCCTGCAAAGACAGTGTGTAAGTGTAAAGGTACAGGGCCTCTAAGGGTGGCACAATAAGTGCTGCAGCCCTTAGAGGCCTTCCCTGGTCACAGTGCCCTGGGTACCTGTGGTACCATTTACCAGGTGCTGACCTGTGGCTAGAGAGTTCCAATTGGGGGTGCAAGGTACAGTTTTTGGGAAAGAACACAGGCCCGGAAACTGATTGGCAGGGACCCAGGGCACATCAAGTCAACGTGCATCAGTAGTCTGGCAAGAAAGTGGGGGGGTTACTGCAAAAGAACCCAGCTTCCTACAGTGGGTCAAACTGCTGAATTTGTAGGACACCAGTTACTCAATAGCGCCTTGAAGTACATGGGAGATTGTCATGCTCTATGACCCAACAAATACACAGCAATACAAATGCGCTCTAGATCTACCCTAACAAAGCACTATTCCTAAATGGGTTTATCCAGTGAACCCCTAAATCAGACCCACTTTGCCTTTAGTGCACTATCAAAACCCTAAATTACTGAGTCAACCCTGTAGGGTAGAGGTCGCATCATCGACTCCAGCACCTGAGGGTCGCACGTTACCCTTCCTCATCCCTTTCTGTAGGCGTTGCTATGGAAAATAAGGCTGCCAGGAGGCCTGCCCTAGAGAGATGACCTAGGGGCGTGCAGCATCTACTAAGGCCATAGGCGGGTGGCAATATTTCCTCACTTACTGCTCTTCTTCCCAGAACCATTGTCTTGTGTCACCATCAGGGCAGGATCTATGGTGCATGACGTGCCCACTCGTTTTTAATTTAACAACAACTGTTCTCCCACTTTTTGTTTAAAAAAAACAACAGTACCTGCTGTGCTGCGAACTCATGGAAGGGGCAGAGAGCTAGAGAAGAAACAAGATTCTCACAAGGATATCTACTGCCTGAAAGATTTGTAAATGTGTGCAATTGGTTAAGCAGCAAATGTAAAGACTCTTTGGGGGCCAGTGGAGGCTTTAGCTGATGGAGTCACTTGAACCTTCATGATGACAAAGGGTTAATCTTTTGAAGAGGTAATATAAGGTTATTACCAGTTGTGTTCTGGAGTGCGTGCTTTTAATGGACTCATAACAATGTTTCCACTAAGTACAGTCTGATTGCATATTAGAAAAATCCATATTTTGAAAGTACTTGTTTTATCTTTTTCTTAAACCAAAATCGTTTTCTGCATATTGCAGCAGCTTATCTTGTACTGTGTAATGCAATTTCAAAATAATGACTTACGTATTCACAGTGCTTTTTGTAACAAGATGTGACCTTGCAGCACTACAAATACACAAGTCACTCTCTTCCACTGTGCCAACCAGCATTCTGTCCTGAACCTCTCTGGTTACACACACATACATCTGCAGTGAGCACATTAACCAATAGAGGTTTCATAACGTTCATAAAGTGCATTTCCCAACTATAAGTTTGACTTGCATTTTTTTTCCTTTCATTTAAGGTGTATACTTTATTTTACATGCAGTTACCTAGAGGTGGAAGTCTAACAAAATAATTAGACACTACTTGGTTCTTTTTTGCCAAGTCTTTGACCCCGCCCCCACACTCACTGACCCCACCCCCATCACACTCATAATCACAGTTCCCACACTTTTCAGTGCAATTCAACCAGCTGCATAAAGGTCAGAGGGACTCTCCAAGAGACACTGGGGACAGGCACTCAACTGAGCACCATATATCAAAGCTAGGTAGTGTCTATCTGTCTACCTCTTGCACTACCTTCCAAGGAGCCATTATCAGCTGTGTATGGGACCTTCACAGCCAGGGGCCCCTGGGCCTGCTGCAGCAGCAGTTGCTCTTAAAGCTCTTAATTTTGCACACTCTGAAGTCAGCGGCCTCACCTTTGTAGAAATCTCTCAAACCAGGCAGATCTCTTTGTGAGTAACCCTAAACTAATTCCCAGGTGCCTATTAAGTGTGAAGTGTGGCTCTTCTACTTTTCTAGCAGGACGTTGAAACCTGCCCTATGGCGCTGGAAGGCTCAGGACATTTTGTGGCAAATCAAGATGAAAGAGCCATTTCATCCAAATCAAAAACTCGTTTAGATAGTGATCCAATGCATGTACTTCAAAGAGGCTCCATACATCTCTGCTGAACAGTGGCAAGAAAGAACCCAGTGGGCAAAAGCTGGAGTGTGAATTCTGATCACAACTTATTTACAGGTGGCATGCCTGCTCCATGGAATTTAATTCCTCTATTGTACTGGAAGACTTAAGAGCCTGGAAGGTCATTGTGCACAGTAGGTCAACCTGGATTCTATAATTGTATTCTCCTCCTCAGCCAAGACGTGAAGGTAAACATGTAATATGCGCAAAGTAAAAACAATTAGACTTCTAAGAACCTTATAAATATAATTGAATGAAATTATTAAAAATGGATTTCAATTAGGAGTTTTACCTAAATTCTATAAAACCATTCATGCTCAAGCCTCATATCTGTTGTGCTGTGGAATTGTTCGCCAACACTTTGCAATTGCAGCCGCATGGTCCTTTTCTCACAGTTCCTCAAGCCCCACCTTTTCCCATGAACATCTTGGTGAAGTTACAGAGGGTCCATGCTGGAGCCAGGAGCAGTCACAGGCAAGCCTCTTTCTTATGGCTGTTTCTCAGCACTTCCAGCAGGATTCCTTGGACTCCATGTCCCATAGCTTGACTGGCAACCTGTCTGCCTGGGACACCAGCTCTGGATCACAGCAGTCTTTCTCTAATACGCTGCAGTGTGTTTCCTGGGCACGGATCAGTAAGAAAATCTTGGAGCACTGACCTGGGGTTCTGTCCCATGCTTGTACCCCAGTTTAAGACAGCTTGTGGTTGCCACAGATCCAGTTCTGGGTCTGGCTTAAGGATGTCCCTGCCATTTGATCTATTCCTCCTAGACTGGTCAAGCCACAGTCCTTGTCATTTAGTGTCAGAAGGAAGGAGTGGAGGGGCTGAAAGTTCCTTGTCAGAGAAACCCAAAACAAAGGCACAAAGGAGGTAGAGGCCTGGTTAGTCAGTTACCTCTCAACCTCGGTGGGAAAACACCCTGGGGGAAGAAAGAAGCAGGAAGAAGGCAGAGATTAAATTTATACTTCAAAGGAACTCTCTGTCTTCTGTTCTCCCACACCATACAGTTTAGTTTACTTCAGAGGCTTTCAGGAATACTTTGTAGGAAACCAGCAATTTATTTTGCAGTCTGGTAGTGTCGCTCTCTTCTCTTTCTGTACACCGTCTGCACGCATGAGATCCAAAATGGATGCCGGGGTGCTAACAGTCAGCCATTGCACATTCGCTCCACGCTCATCCTGCTAAACATACACAGTATAAGCATGCATGCCCTGCAGTGGACCAAGGCACATTTAGAGCTTCCTCCCCCTCCTCCTTTTCTTGGTCCTTAATTGTAATATGCTTCCCCCCGGTTCGGTCTAAAACACAAGAACCCTTCCTTTATCTCTTGGTTCTCAATATTGGTTTACTTAGGCACTCCCATGTTGGAAGTAGCCTGTTGTTTTGGCCGGATGAAGGTTGAGTCACTGGCTGGAAGCACTTTGGGGGGTGGGCACAATGTCTGGGGATCCCGTAAGCATGTTTCCCTCTCCCCACCAGGAAGAATGGTACTCTAACCGCCACACCCTGGAGGTATCATACAGCCGCTCTCAACACATCACACTTTTCCATGCCCATCTTTGGGGTACAGAGTAAATATACTCTAGCAACCTGGAATGTTAGGGGAATAGGATCCACTAGCAAGTGCAACAAAATCTGAGCACAGTTGGTTAGACAAGGCATGAAGATAGCTTTCTTGCAAGAAACACACCTCAATAAACAAGCACATGGAGAGGTGCACATGGAGAGGCCAGCTGTTTAGCACAACCTACTCCTCGAATGTTAGAGGCGCCCCTATCGTGGTGAGAGCGGGGGCCCCATTTGCAGAGGATGACAGTTGTATAGACTCTGAGGGTCAATTCGATTTGATAAAGGGCTGACTAGGTGGGATCCCAATAGTGATAGGCAGCATATATGCCCCAAATGCTGAGCAGCCCCGATTTCTAAAACTGCTATCAATGAAATTGGCGTATTGGGCTAACATAAACTGGCTGCTAGGAGAAGACTTTACCTGAATAGTAGATACCACACTCGATCGATCACACCTTTTAAGGAAATGGCTACAGGAATGGGCACTGGTGGACATATGGAGAGCCCAGAATCCTGGAATAAGAAAATATTCCTTATTTTCATCCCCACACGCTTTACATGTCAGGCTTGATTACATAATCTTTTCAACCACACTACAGACATAAATACTCCACCCCAATTACCTTGGGAAGAAGCTTTCATATCATAATCCCTTGGAGCTGAGAGGCACCTGGGGCAGAGTTCCTTTCCTGATTCCCACCTGGCAGTTACAACCAGTGTGGCTTAAAGACGGGGCCTTTAAAGGGACACTGGATGAAGCCATCATTATTTACTTCCATCACAACACCGGCTTTGCTTCACCAAAGGCTTAGAATGGGAAGCTTTTAAAACAGTGGGTAAGGGCGTTTGCAGCTGTACGACTATAGGTGCCAGTAAAACACTCACAGATAAATTAACCTGGTTGCAGTCCTTCTTAGGGGGCGTTAGAAAACAATATCATAACCAATCCTGATTTGGTGATTCTTTAAAACACAGATAAAAATGTTAATATTGAGAAAAGTCGATGTCAGTATGAAGTACGATACATTTATGTATAAAAATGATATTGCTTCTTTATTAACGAATTTGCTCAACCCCGACTCTGAAATACGTATTCAGGCAGGCTCTGAGACCCAGGCCTAAGGTCACTGATTTTTAAACTTGCACAATCTTTACACGCACTTGGGTGCATACTTTCTTTCAATATGGCTATGGTATTCTGTTCTTTATCACGTGCAATCTCATGTGGCGCACAATGCATGGATTAGTGTTGCATTAATTGGTTTTATCGAACTGTATATAGACATATTTATCATGTATAGGCAGTGGGCATTAAAATCTAGACCTGTTGTTGCTTCTTGTTTTTTCAGTGTATACTGTGACGGAACCCTGACGAAGGCTTCGCCAGTTGTTGTATTTCATTATGACATCTTGAATGTACATTACACAAGATATGGTTGTCTAATCTCTAGATGTGACTTTATTGATAAAAACAAATCATCAAACAAAATTTCATATTGATGCATGAAAATTGTATTCACGGAAAACTTGTTACAACGGGTAAAATATATTTTGTGGATAATTTTTGACACGTAATGTTTTTTACAAAATTGTTTATATTTATTAACAAATAATGTTTCCTAAAGAAAAAAATATATTTAATAAATAAATTGACAATATCACTATCATTGTATGTTTTTCTGTTTAGTAGTCATTATATTGTCTGTGTACTAGGTTTTTCTGCCCACTTTGCATTTTTTATCGCCTTGCCAAGGCTTGCTTTCTCAATTGTTATTTTCCTTGTTACTGGCAAGTGTATCTTGTTTACAGGGGCCCCATTGCTTTCCAAAGTCTAAGGTCACTGATTGACATGTCACAGGTGGAGCAACCAAACGCCTCTTGTCTCTTGTTTTTCAAGGTATTTCATGTTCAAGCAACATTTTGGCGAGCCAGCCAGGGGCTTACTGGTACCTAGAACTGGACTGCAGCCAAAGGAAAGAGACCCAGCTGAGACGGATTCACATTTGTGCTTCAAGGAAGGTGAGCAGACACAACAATTGACTGGAAGTTCTGCTGAATCCGCAGGATGGAGGTCCGGCCTGAAGCAGCTGTCACAGAGGGTAAGAGACTACATCAAGAACCTCATGTAAAGCATTTGGCATATGGCAAACTAGAGAGAAGCATAAAAAAAATAGCCTGAGCGCCTTGCCACTGACAGAAATCTGGCATATTACCTATTTTTATATGTCCTAGCTGAGTAGTCGTAGGCGTCCTCAGAAGTGATCCCACGGAAGTCACCTTTTTTCGATAGTCAGCAGGCTAGGAAAGGTGAATATTTATTGTATAGCCCATTATGGCTCCCAGGGCGCTATTTTGTGATAAAGCTATCCTGAATGGGGGGAGCTGGCACCTCAGTCTTATTTTTTAGTCTAATAGGGTTTTTCAGCGTCTCCGGTTTCTTAACACTGTTGGTATCTGAAAAGAGTGACAGGTGTTGGGCACTTGGACCGCTGGGCGTGATACAGATGGTACGCTTGGGCCCTGAGTGTGATACAGGGTGCGATTAGGACATTTAGGAGAAAAGATTTGGACCTGGGAAACTAGGTGTTACTTCTGTGTGGCCAAAAGGGGCCTGTGGTTCTCAAGTTATTCCCTTTTTTCTGTGAACTATTGCCATTACCTTTGTCCCGGAGCTGATATTGGCAGACTGTCAGGCTCACTTAGTTCCGTGTTCCTCGCAGAGCTTCTCCTGGTCACAGGATAGCATGCGCTAGGAGCGGCTAAGAGAGTTTTGACAAAGTCATCCCATTTTTTCTCTAACAGTTTTTTTGAGATTGGTGTAATGTATGTGATGTTGTGGTGCTGTTAATTATTGCAAACTGTATGGTGTACAAAATTTGATCATAAATTGTCCTAAATGTTGTATTTTGTTTTCGTCAATGTCTCAATGCTTCATATGAGGGTACTGCCATTTCTCACAAACTGTATTTGACCCCAAAAGTCGATATTGTTCAAGTACTGTTTTTGTTGACAATTGCACTTTTTACCTATGTTGCAACCCTTCACATGCATTGTTATTTGTGTTGATGAAATGTTCATATTGAATTGTTTGATGCATCTGTAGACAGCACTGAGCTCATAGAACATAATTTTAACAGTACATTACGTACATTTTTCCCCACGATGAGATCAAAACAAAGATTCCCCCCAAAAAAGGAGCTAATCATACTTTGTCAACTAAAACTACCAGTCTTATCATGGATTCACCATTAGAGCACATGCAAACCAGGTTCCCCTCACAGGCTAAAAAACGTAATAAGTTTTGCCAAGAAGGACATGCACACACGAAGGCACACACATTTCCCTGGCCAATGAAGGGAACTTTTGACACTAATGCATTTGAACATATGAGAACACACATACAAACCAAAAACACAAGTAAAAAGAAAGACAGGAGAGAGGTATTATTAGAACTATGGGCCATCTTGGAGGAGGCCCAGATCGATAATCCTACATCACAGATAGCAAGCAAGGCACCAGGACCTCTCCCACCATATGCAGGTATGGAGGGGCTCACGCCAGTTCCCCCAGCATTAAGATACTCCAATCCATCAATAGCAGGAGCCGGCGGGCCCCCCACCAAAAGATGAACGGTTAGGCCCAAGCATGAGAAACTAACAGGCCAGCATGCCCAGACAATTCAAGCGCAACCCAAGTCCGGTGGAAAGGCCCCCAGAAGCTTGACCCCTGTCTGTCGAGTCCTACACTTAGAACCCCAGCAGTATGGAGAACACGCACACTCACTGGTTCAGGCAAACATACACGAGTGACAGGGAGATTTGTGGTGGTCCTAGACAGTGATACAGCAAGTGGAGGTGAGGAAGGGAGCCCTAGTCCCCTGGGAACCGATGACGAGGGTGAGGCTACAGGATTTGCTCAGGTAGCTGAGGAAACAACAGAGAGTGAATTTCAGGGCGAAGCCCGATCAAAAACAACAGCACATAGCTCATAGCGAAAGAGGCAGCCTAGATTGGATGAGGAAGAAAGACGCACGCTACGGAGAGCGTGAGAGAAAGAGCTTGCACCAAGGAAGCCCAGCAAGAAAACAGAGCAGCACCCCCCCACATAAGGAAAGCGGAGATAGGTATAGGGCACCGATCAGAGAAGAATCAGAGGTAGAATTAGATGAGAGGCTTCTGGCATTGACCTGAGCTTCACCAATCCTTCAATCCAGGAGAGGGGCTGACCGGGAAATAAGAGACCAAAGCAGCTTGGTACTAACTCAACCAAGACGCACGAAAAATAAGATAGTACTGTTGCGCATGCATGAGGGGAGCAGCAACGAGGATGTATGCTGCTCCACCCGAACGCATGGAAAGGACAGACTGACCCCAAAGGAGATAGTAGCAAGAGAGGAAGGTGAGATCTTTGCATGCCCATTCTGCCACCTGCTAGCCTGCTGGACTGAGGAAAGAGACCAATACGTTAGACCTTGGTTGGAGGAAGGATCCTTCGAACCAGAGGCCATGGTTATAGTAAAAGATTGCATCCGACATGGGGGAGGAGATACGAAGTGGAACTTCCCCTACATGCAGGAATGCCTGGAAAGATGAGAACGCCATAACAGAGAGAAACCTGTAGAGCTACCCGAAGTAAGAATGTACCCGTTACTACAGAAGGGCACGTCAGAGACCATCTTTGTGCCATGGGCTCAGATGGATAAAGAGGGGTTAAGGACAAAGTTACCTCTATTGCTGGATGGAGCGGGAAAATGGATCTTATGCTTTGAGAAGAACTCTGCAGGAATAAACCTAGTGATAGGCGATATCAAAAGTCTGCTAAGTAGTCTTATCGGAGAGCAGACTGACACGACATTCATCCAACCTTGCATTGCAGCAATTACTCTAACTGACACCGAGCATGACGGTCCACATTCAATTCATATAGGCACCGGATATGGACAGCCCTTAGGGATATGTTTCCTGACCGCCCAGATGTACGAGGGTTAATGGCAGAGACTATTAAGCAAGGGGAGAGTATAATCGATTTTCTGGATAGAATGAGGGAATGATGAGGACAAGAGAGAGGTCAGCCGTGGACTGATACGGGCCCACAAGTTGCACTCTTTTACAATATACTCAAAAAGGGACTGTGTTAGCTTTTAGGGGGTGGGAGGGGATCGTGTTAGTTTTTAGGGGGTGGGAGGGGATCATGTTAGTTTTTAGGGGGTGGGAGGGGATTGAGTTAGTTTTTAGGGGGTTGGGGTGAATCGAGTTAGTTTTTAGGGGTGGGAGGGAATCATGTTAGTTTTTAAGGGGAGAGGATCGAGTTAGTTTTTAGGAGGTTGGGGAAAATAGAGTTAGATTTTAGGGGGTTGGGGAGAATCGAGTTAGTTTTAAGGGGGTAGGAGGGGGAATGAGCTAGTATTTAGGGGTGGGGGGAATTCGTGGTTCAGTATATCGTGGTTCTTTACTTAGTGGTTTAGATTGGGTCGTTGTTTAGAATTCATGGTTTAGGCACTCGTGATTAAGGAGGTAGTGGTTTAATCATACAACCGAATAAATAGCACCCCTTCAACCTCTTCCCCAAAAATTGTACCAAGCCAAATTATGGACCAATGAGACAACATTGGAATACAATCTTTTACTTGTGTTTTGGGATTCAGGGCTGCTGTATGTGTTGTGTTGACCAGGTATCCTCACAAGGCCCCACTCTGCTGATGAACTCCCAGGGCGGGATTGGCTAGCCACACCCCAGGGCAGTCTGACGAGGGGGTTGGGCGGCTCCCTGATGAGGTACTTAAAAACCAGGCACCCAGGTCCCCGTGTCCAAAGTCAATGGGGAAGGGTTCCAATTACTAAATCGAAAGGCCCCCATTCTGGGGCATTCGGCCCGGGACCAATGTTTCCTTCATGGTGTGTAGCCCTAACAGTGCCTCAAAAAACAGAGGCGTCCATCCAATGGAGTCCCCCCTTTCAGTTCTAAAACTAAACTGTCCTCCAGTGGCAGGAACCAGGATTCCTGTACGTCAGGGATAGTGAAGTCCCCACAACCTTCACAGCACACGAACAAGAACCAATAAGCTGAAGGCGTCCGCATGGCGTTCAGTCAGTTGTGAGATTCGCCAGAGTAGTCAGGCGTCCCAGAATTACTGAGGCAGTCTCGGTCAATCATCATCACCAGGCAGGCTTTGGTGAAAGTTTTTGGCCTTAGCCCCGGGCTCTTCACGTTCTTATGTTCCCAGCAATGTTTTCTTTCCCTTTTTCTCAAGTTTTCCAAATCTCCAAAGTCTGACCACTGTAACATACCCCTCCAAAATAGTGACAGAAGCATGCCCGCTCATTAGAAGTACCTGGGCACAAGTCAGGAAAAGCAGCTCCTAATGCACTGAAAGAAAGTAGGACTTGGTCCGAGGTAGAAGGGGGAATCCCCAGTGTCCACCGCAGCTCCAGGCGAGAGTAGAATGCTGAATGCGCTCATCCCCATATCAGGCCTACCAACTAACCAATGCGCCAAGCCTCATGCACCATCTGGAAAAAAGTAGTAGACCCGTCCTCGGACACCACAAAACAGCAAAATATGGGGCACATGGGGGCCACGGAGCAACTTTCTGACCCCCGCCTCATGGCAAATAAGGTAGCAGATCACACAAGACCTATGGAAACACCCTAAAACTGCCGGAAACTGAGATATACACACGTGATCTCGGGGCACGTAGAAACTACCATCAACACTTAACAGCAAGACGCCTCCTCCTCGCACAGTCCTGCGCATGTGTAGGTTGAAAGACGCAGCCCACATCGATGGTGCCACAAGCACACACCAGAAGAGGCATGTTCTTCAAAAGCTGGAGGTGCCCATAGAACCCTCACTAAAAACTGATGCGATCCATCCCTATGATCACGAGACCACTCCATAAAATGTTTGCACAAGTCTAAGCACTCAGTTCATTATGAAGAAGGAGGGAATCTCAGTGGCTCATAGAAGAGATTAATTTGTCTGACTACAAATAACCCACCTTTAATTTTTTACTATCAAAAAGATACCACGACCCGGGGCCACCTTCCGGTGCCTCACTAAAATTGCGTAAATGGAGTTTAGAGAACACATCCCTAAGGGATTTACAGGAACCCTGGGAAAATCATTGACTACAGCACATGTAATGTTTCTGAATTACCACAATGAACCAAGTTCTTATCCAACAGGTCTACAACAGAACCTCCAAGTGCACCACCTCTCAGCTGCCACATCAACACCCCAGCACGGATCCAAAATATATCAATCAAGATTACGAACTGATACCGCAAACTTTTTGTTTGAACTCTTAAAAGAGAAACCCCTTTCACTGGGGGACCACAGACACCTTCCCTGGATCCATACCAAGACCTGCAATGTTCAATAACAAGTAATGTATTATTGCACTTCTTTGTACCCTCTGTCAATTTTGAGTGCTGCCACACCTATTCATTGCTAAAGAACTGCCTGGGCAAATGGAGTCCGTTCAAAGACTGTCACAGTGCTTGTGCAGGGATCTCTCCCATGTCAGTTACAATTATACCAAACCAGACACTAGCATCCCACTGGCACTACACAGCGCCCTCTTGCATTACACGTGGTATCAGCACATGACCGCAGTGGGCTCCCAGACATCAGTCAGGGCATGTTACGTCTGTTCATTGATACCACATGCAGTAGGCGCAGACAGACTTTACTTATCCCAGGAGGTTGCCCTCGAAAAAGCAAAATGCCTTCTCCTCTTATACCTATGCAGAATTAGGGCCAAAATCCAACCCAACAAGGTAGTACCCCGGTGACTAGTAGTGAATCTGACCTGATACGAAACCAACCCAACGGCTCTATACCTTTTCACTGAGTCTAGCAATATCCAAACTGAGCTGGAAAGGATGCACAGAAAAGGCACCATAGGGAAGGATACTGTCTGGCCCGAGACGTCCCAGAGAAGAGATTCTTAGAGGTAGCGACACCCTTAACACAATGCAAAAACACCTCTGCTCGTGCTTCAATTTTTGGTCCGGGGTAGCCCTTAGCGTATCTGGGGCTGTCTTCTTTAACAACAAGTGGACCCTCGATATGGAGTTCCTGTGTAGGGGCGTGCAGCTCGATGATACAAAGGGAAATGAGGGGGATGGGGTGTGCATCAGTTTTAGTGACGGCACTGAGCCCACGGTAGTCCACATAGAACTGTAGTTCATGTGTGGCACCAGGTGCAGCAGCCTTTAGGACCAAGACCACTGGGCTGTCCCAAAGACTGTTGGAGGGCTCTATCACCCCTAATGCTAGCATCTTTGAAACCTCTTCCTTTATGCTGGCTTTGACCTTGTCGGGCAACCTGTACCTTTTGTGTTTTATAGGTGGACCATACCCTGTATCCACACAGTGAGTACACCAATGGGTGACTCCTAGGGTCAAGGAAAACAGAGAGCCAAACTGTCCCAACAACAGTCACTCTGCAGTTCCAGGGTCAGTGTGAGGGAGAGGTTCACACCCTCCACAGACCCATCCTGCTCCCTGGCAGACAGGAAGTCAGGAAGAGGCTCACTTTCCTCCTCCATTCCATCATCTGTAGCCAAGAGCATAGTCAATTCAGACCTCCCAAAGTGTGGCTTGAGGTGGTTCACATGTGGTTCCTGGGAGTCTGCAAGTTCACCATGTAGGTGACATCACTCTTGCGCTCCACCACCTCAAAAGGCCCAGTCCACTTGTCCTGTAGAGTGTGCGGCTCCACTGGGGCCATGACCCACACTTTTTGCCAGGCTAAAACTCAACCAGAGTGGCATTCTGGTCATACCAACGTTTCACATCCTCCTGGCTGGCTTCTAGGTTCACCTGAGCAAGTTTCCTAAAGTGTGCAGTCTGGTTTCTAAAGGCCAGCATGTAGCTAAATACATCCTGGGGAAGCCTACTGGGAGCTTCCTCCCATCCTTCTTTCACCAGACTAAGAGGTCCCATCACAATGTGTCCATACAGCAGCTCAAAGGGGATAAAGCCAAGTCCCTTTTGTGGTACTTCCCTGTAAACAAAGAAAAGGCATGGCAAGAGGACATCCTACATATGCCTCATGGAGTCTGTCAGACCCTTAATCATGCCCTTCAGGGTCTGGTTGAACCTTTTAACCAACCCACCCCCTTGTGGGTGATAAGGGGTGGTGAACCTATAGGTCATCCCACACTGCTCCCACAGAGACTTCATATATGTGGATATGAAGTTGGGAACCCGGTCGGACACCACCTACCGCCCACCACGGGCGCCGGCATTGTTCTCAGAGGGATAGCCTCTGGGTACCGGATGGCATGGTCCACCAAGACCAGGATAAACCTGTTGCCCATGGCTGTCTTGTGGTCCAGAGGCCCCACAATGTCGATGCCCACCCACTCAAAAAGGGTGCTCACGACAGGGAAAGGCTGGAGCAAAGCCTTACATCTCCCTCCACTCTTGCCGCTTGCCTGGCAAGTTTGGCAAGACCTGCAATGTGCATCAGAGTGCCTTTGCATTGGGGGCCAAAAGAAGTGGGTGACAAGCCTTTCAAAGGTCTTACCTTGCCCCAAATGTGGAAGTTCTTTCGATTGTGGTAGACTTATTCTCTGTAGTGTGGTGGCACTAAGGCAACATGTGTGCCATCAATTGCTCCATCCACGTGGTAGACGACTCAAAGCATAAAAATCTTCATTCACATTCGCAAAAGTCTCATTTCGCGGAAACTGGATAAAGCTGTTGTCTCATCATTGAAGAAAGAACTTCTTGTAGCACACCACTGAAAGTTGGTTGTGACATTCCACCAGATACTGCCACAGTGTATTGGAATGATTCTTTGGCCCAAAATGAAGTACTTCCATGATTTTGACTACTGGTGTTATTGATGTGGGATTCCTATTGTGAGGCAGAAGATCTGGCTCCAGTTAATGACATAAATCAATAATAGTTTGCCTATTCAATGTGAATTTTTTGATAATATCCTATTCTTTCATGGTGGCAAGGTCTGGAAATGGTCTAAAAATGTGATGATGTTATCTCACTCTCCCTGGGTTCATATGTCTGCATTCAAATATATATATATATTTTTTTTAATTTGAAAACTTTTTTTGATATATGACAGAAATATCATTGTGGGAGGGATGGGCGGAAACAGAAGCGAGGAGGCCATATGGGTGTGTTTATTTCAGTTGATGAATTGAATTGAACAATTATGGGTCTTGGTCACTTTGCTCTTCTTCTTCTTCTCTCTTCTAGGTGTTCTGGCTCTCTCTGGTTGGGTCCCCGGGTAGGCTTGTGGAGAGGAGCAGAAGAACAAGAGAAATGGTAAGTGTAAAGGTTATATCGCGGGAGGTTCGTACAAACACTGTCATCAGACCCATGTGGAAAAACAGTGCGAAAACGGAGAAAAAGAAAGGGAAAAAAATGAATTTGTTCTCTTTGTTTCGTGCCCAGGTCCTGTTTCTCTGTCGGTACCTACTTTTTATCATTAGGGAATTCTTTTCCCTCTGTATGCATTGCCTGTGCAATGTGGTAAATATTATGGGAGATTGGCACTCTGTAACGAGGTAAAAAATGGGGGGGGGCTTTTCATGCAGCCTACTATTCTCTACTCTCTCTCTGTCCAGGCTTACGGGTAGCAGGAGAGAGAAGAATGGAGAAAAAAGAACAACCACCAAAAAGAAACCAAGAAAACCGCAAATGCAACAGAGAAGATAGAACACCCGCTATTCCCCACCCTTCCTCCCAACCTCCCCAAGTTCGCCCTCCCTTGCGTCACGTACTGCCTCTGCCCCAACGCTCCTGCGCGTTCACTCCGGGTGACCACCACTCGTCGGGAGTTCTCTCGGTCTTGGCGTCACTTTCCCGTGGTCCTTCCTCTCTCCCGGGTGTCTCTCCTCGCTCTGGGGATGTTTCCTTCTCCTTGGTGTCCCCCACGTTGGAAACCTCTCCCCTCTTCTTCCTCTTTGGCTCCTTTTTTCCTCCCCATGGGTTCGCCGATTGGTCACTTGTCTGCACGTCTTTGCTTCCTTCCTGTAGAAACGAACGACAGTCTGCTTTCACTGTTTGTTCTATTTTCCAGCCCCTATTGATGTCATCGGGACTCGGATGGAGTTCAGACCACAGCAGGGAGTCAGAAGCTAAGTCAGAGTCTCGTATGGGGGTCCGGGATGTCTCCTCACAATCATGTAACTGTAAAAAGAAATTTTGTTTCTTAACATAATTTTACCTAACATTTATTAGTGATTTTTTTTTAAAATAAAATTTTTGACATGTCTAATACTTTTTTCAGGAAATTTTCAATGTATTATTTACACATTCCTATTTCTTAAAATGATTTTTTTCCTCAAAAATTCCGTCAATGGAAGGGGTGGCATTAGGGAGGCACAAGGAGGAGAAATGTTTTCGTTTTCTCCTTTTTCTATGTGTACTGCTTTGTGCACTACACATAGAAAAAGAAAATCGCCTGAATTGATTTATTTTGTGCAGGAAGGTGTCCTTTCCTGCACAAAATCAATTGGCCCTGCAATGCAGGCACTCTTGCTCTGTGGTGCAAGGATACCTGTGTCCGCACATGGCAGCCCATTGTGCACCAGAGCAGGGGAAAATGACAGGAATGCACCGTATCTCATAGATATAGTGTATGCCTGCTCTTTTGTTTTGACGTAGGGCAGCACAGTAAGATTCCTTATGGCGCTGTCCTATATCAAAATCTCATAAATGAGACCTTTGGTGTTAAATACGTGCAATGAGGAGAAATAATTCATTTCTTCTTGTTTTTGCTGTTTCTATGTGCGCTGCATTTTGCAGAATACAAAGAAACAGCAAATTGCCATTAGTGATTGTTCATGTGCAGGATGGCATTCTTTCCTGGACATGAACAATCATTCCCTGCAACGCAAGTACCCTTGTACTATGTTGCAAAGGTGTCTGTATTCTCGCTAGGCAGCTAAATTTAGTACCAACGCAAGGGGAGATGCAGAGATAAGATGGCACGAGTAAAGTAGCCTCTAAGTAGTAGACTACCTCTTTTTCAGGGCGTCTGCTCTGTAAATGTGTGTAAAAGAAGTTGCATGGATCACTTTCTGATTATTAAACAGGGCAGCAGGGTATGAGGCTGTGTGTTCAAGTGCTTTCATGAGGACTGCGTAGCAAACAGATCTGTGTTTCTGGGACTAAAAGGTGAAATAGCTCTCACAATATTTGTCCAAGGGTATGATCGAACGTATAGTTTTTAAGTTAGGGTCATCAGCTGCACCATACGTCAGACTACATGTAGAACTACAAACATACCTCAAATATGGTAGCAGTCAGTTATTCAAACTTGACAGCATACACTTTCAGTTTCAAGTTCATGTATCTTACCTGCCAATCCTGTAAAGCGCTCTGATACCTTCACAGGTCTGGTTCGCGCTCTATAAAACTCAAATAAATAAAATTAAAAAAAATAAAAATCACACACATCACTATCTATGGCCTATTTGCAGTGTACCTATGCAGAGACTTATATGGACTAGGATAGAGGTTAATTCACTTGTCACCATATTTTAAATCTCACATTGCTCTACCACTTTCTTTAAAGAGAGATGTTGCTGTGCTAGGCTGAATGTAAAATGAAGGGGCAAGTCCTGTGATGTCACTCATTAAACTGGCAGCATCTTCATAGAGACATCAATGAGAGTGTCTGTGCCTTTTATGGGTAAGATGACACATGTAAAGAAGGGTAAGGGTACTAGACTACCTTCTTTTCACACCACATACTCTGTAAATGTGTGTAGAAGAAGCTGCCTGGATGAGTTTCTGCTTATTATACAGGGCAGCCGGGTATGAAGCTTTCTGTTCAAGTGCTTCCATGAGACCTGCCTAACATCAGACCTGTGCTTGTGCGACTGAAAGGTGAAGTAGCTGTGACAGTATTTGTCCAGGAGTATGATAGACCATATCATTTTTAAGTTAGGGTCATCCGCTGTACTACACGTCACCCTTCAAATAGAAATAGAGACATAGCTGAGACATGGTAGTAGTCACATATTCAAACTTGACAGAATACTTTTTCAGTTTGAAACACACACATCCTATCTATGGCCTACTTGCAGTGTACCTTTGCGTAGAGTAATATGGACTAGGATAGAGGTTAATACATTTGTCAACATGTTTTAAACCTCATATTTTCTACCAGTTTCATTAGAGAGGTACAGTTCGCAATGCCAGGCCTAAGCCAAAATGAAAGGCCAACTCCTGTCATGCCACTCTTATGAGCGTCACCATCTTCCAAGAGACCTCAATGAGTGTGTCAGTGCCTTTTAGGGGTAATACTACACATGTAATGGAGCCTAGAGGTACTAGACAACGCAGTTTCACACTGCATGGTCTCTAAATGTGTGTAGAAGAAGCTGCATGGATCACTCTCTGCTTATTATACATGGCAGCCGGGTATGCAGCTGTGTGTTCATGTGCTTCCATGAGGTCTGTCTAGCAAACAGATCTGTGTTTCTGGGACTGAAAGGTGAAGTAGCTCTGACAATAGTTGTCCAAGGGGAATGATAGACTGTATAGTTTTTCAGTTAGGTTCATCAGCTGCACCACACATGTCAGAATGCATTTAGAAGTACAAACATACCTGAAATATGGTAGCAGTCAGATATTCAAACATGACGGAATACAGTTTCAGTTTCAAGCACACACATCACTATCTATGGTCTATTTGCAGTGTACTTTTACAGAGACATATATGGACTAGGATAGAGGTTTATACAGTTGGTACCATATTTTAAATCTCACATTTCTCTACCACTTTCTTTAAAGAGAGATGTTGCTGTGCCAGGCTTAATGCGAAATGAAAAGTCAATTCCTGTCATGTCACTCTTATTAGTGTCAGCATCTTTGTAGAGACATTAATGAGAGTGTCTGTGCCTTTTATGGGTAAGATGACACATGTAATGTAGGGTATAGGTACTAGACTACCTCTGTTTCACACCGCATGCTCTGTAAATGTGTGTAGAAGAAGCTGCATGGATCACTTTCTGCTTATTATACAGGGCAGGCAGGTATGAAGCTGTGTGTTCAAGTGCTTCCATGAGGTCTGCCTAGCTAAGAGTTCTGTGCTTCTGGGACTGAATGCTGAAGTAGCTCTGACAAGATTTGTGCAGGAGAATAATAGATTATATAGCTTTTAAGTTAGGGTCATCAGCTGTAGCACACGTGTCAGATTACACGTACGAGTAGAGACATACCCGAGATATAGTAGCAGTCAAACATTCAAACTTAACAGAGTACGCTTACAGTTTAAAGAACACACCTCACGATCTACGGCCTTCCTGCAGTGTACCTTTGCAGAGACTTATATGGACTTGGACAGAGGTTAATACATCTGGCAACATGTTTTAAACCTCACTTTTCTCTACCAGTTTCATTAGAGAGGCAGAGCTCTCAATGCCAGACCTAAGCCAAAATGAATGACTGACTCCCGTCATGCCACTCTTCTGAGTGTCAGCATCTTTCTAGAGACCTCAATGAGTGTGTCAGTGCCTTTTTAGTGGCACGATGACACGTGCAGAAGCCTATAGGTACAAAACTACCTCTGTTTCACACTGCATCCTCTCTAAATGTGTGTAGAAGAAACTGCATGGGTAACTTTCTGCTCATTATACAGGGCAGCCGGGTATGAAGTTGTGTGTTCAAGTGCTTCCATGAGGTCTGCCTAGCTAAGAGATCTATGCTTCTGGGATTGAATGCTGAAGTAGCTCTTTTGTATTTGATTTCTATATTTATGAGGAGTCTGGAACGTTTGTTTAAGAAATGCGGAAAGTAAGAGCGAATGTTTGTTGTGACATATGCCTCTGGATATCGCTTAAATGACACCTCATCATAGCTGGAACACACAAATCAGCAATTCTGCCGGTTGCCACAGCATGAGACTTGGTTTCTCATCCAATCACATCTCGCAGTATTTTAATGTATTACAAAACACGTGCAGTATTTACACCTGCGTATGCTTTTACCAGCTCAGCATGCTAAAAAAACAGCAAGAGGCCTTTTGCTCAGGAACAGCACATTTGAACACTGTGGGTTTAAAAGGTATATCATGTTCTTACCACTCATCAAATGTCACAAAAGGCACCGATTTTAAAAAATAGACCTTTTCATCTGCTTCAAAAATGCAATTAACAGGGTGGCTCCTCCACTAAGGCAGAGGAGCGTCCATTTTATTTTTCCGTCCTTGCTGAGCTGGGTAGGGGCGGGACTGCACTGCTCACAGAGCAGAGCAGGGGAGGAATGGTTTGCCCACTCCAAGTGCGCATGACGCTTTGGCCGGCCCTCTTGGGCCGGCCAAAGCCTCATGCGCTCTTTTCATGTTCTCCACCCAGGCTGCATTACAGCCTGGGTGGAGAACATGCCCAGGCTCCCATTCCCTGGCTGAGCGCCGAACCACAGTGATCAGACCAATCACAACGCTGCATTGCAGTGTTGTGATGGTATGGGGAGCCTGGGAGCCGGGTGTTACCTGCCGTGGAGTCCTGGATGCGGGCGAAGAGGACCGAGAGGGGGTGGCAGCACATAGGTAAGTGGTTTTTTTTTTCATTCCCTCCCCCCTCGACCCGCCTCTCCACCGCCGTTTAACACCAGCCGCCACTGGCAGTGAACGTTTTTAGGTCTAGCATTAGCCTAGACATTTTTTTACTAAAATAATATGCATAATCCACTCACTTGTAGGGGTTTCCAGTCGGCCCTCATCAGTCACTGGTCTGTTGTTGTATCATTTATATTTTTCTTCTCCCTACTACAGCATCCAGCATAGGGCAATCTGCGTGTGCACAAAGAGCACGTCCACACACAAAGTACTTCCTTCCAGTTCAAGTGGTTGCTATGGCAATACGTGCATTTTCAGGCCAAAGAAATATTTTGAGGTTCTAGTAATTGCCCCATCAATAAATATTACAAATACCGTGATAAAACACAATGAGCATTGACAAAGCCAAAAGTCTAAGCACCAATTCAAGAGCTATTGACTTTGTCCATGTGTGCTACATCAACACTCCAAGTATAAACCATTGAAGTTTTTGTACCACTGCTTCTGTTGTTGGTTGCAACTGACACCCTTGTCCTGTCCACAGCACGCTACACACACCAGAAGGAACAGGCTTCGGTGTGGGGCACATTAGCACTTCATACGAGTGCCCCTTCCATAACGCGCACAAAATCCGCACTTTAGACATGGTTTAGTCACTCTGTGCATGTGTGGATACTACCTGCAATTGGGTCAAGCATTCATTTTAGGCACAGCACGCTGCACACAACAAAAGGAACAGGCTTCAGTGTGGGGTGCATTAGCAGATCTTTCACAATCCATCACCAGTGTGGTTTACTGCGCACAACAAGCCACTTTTGTACTCTTTGCAGCTAGCTGTTGTAGGTGTGCACCTACATAACTCCTACCAGATTCCTTATCTACAGGTTCCATTACTAACTCAAAGGCAGTTTTCTAGACAGCAGTGATAACATCCCCAAACAAACCATGTGTTTTTTGTGCAGACATAATTCAACAACAAACCACATAATTGTATTCAACAACACAATTACATAATTCATCACATACATTCTGTCCACACCACATAATTCAACATCATACAACAAAATTCAACAGCAGCCAACATAATTAAGCTCCATTACATAACACTCCACAACACAAAATATCATTCCACATATTTACACTCCACGATAGACAATCCCACTCATCATAATTGCAATACAATTAATACCACATAATTGCTATCCACATAATTCCACAGAACACCATACCACATAATTCCACTACACAAATCCACTCCACACCACACAAAGCCACGCCACACAATGCCACACGTAACCATTCCAAACCAACAAACATTATTCCACTACACACTAAGCACATCCACTCCACTCCATAACATGTAGGTAAAACACATTTACAACACCCATAGCTCTAACTCTCGTTTTACTTTATTTTCTAAAGCACATGCTTTTGCCTTAGGGGGTCCGTATCAATTACAAATCCTGTTTGGTGGTCACTTTTTAGGCCTTATCTATTAGTTTTTCTGAACTTAATATATTTTGTTATTTGGAAAAAATGTAAAAGGTTTAATTAAACAGGGCACAAAAAACAACATTTAAAATTTATAGCTACAATTGGTGTGTGGGAGGGAGGTTAGTGCATTTTTTACAAACATTATCTATTTTTACACACACAATTGCACAGTTCCACATCACACAAAAAACCTCAAAACGTTGCCATTACACACCACATAATTCAACAAGAAACCACATAACACAAATCAACAACACAATTACATAAAACACCACAGACATACAATCCACACCACATAATTCATTTCATAGCTTTATTCGGATAAAAACATATCCATAAAAGAAAAAAACATACAAAATAACGGTTAGTTAAAAAATAGGGCAAATAAAAATATACAGTACTTTACAGGACTATTAAAATACAATCATGCACTATTCATCAACGGCAGTTTTCAAAAAAGCCCCAGCATGGATAATTAACTCATCATCACCCAGTTCAAGAAGAGTCCCATATGCTTCTCTAAAATCTACATGAAAACACCTCTTAAAAAAAGGGATTTAAAAAGGACTTTGTGTATTGCATATAATATCCACAGAAAAATCAAAAATGTAATAGGGATTGGCCCGAATGCCCATCACATGGGCAGGGAGAAGAATCAAGTTTGGCACGAAAACCCAGAGGGAAGCACAATAAATACTTGACAGTACCTGCCCTAAGGCAAAAAAGGAGGCCACGGCTCATGGGTTTGATCAAATACCCAGCCAGTAAATGATCATTCTCAAAATTCAAAAACAGGGCCACGCTCCGTTTGCTGCCCTCTTTGGGCAGTGTGTCCTCGCGGTAACACTTGTATAGGAATGCCCAAACCTCCTTTTTACTTACTATATCAAAATCCTCGGGTTTATCAAAAACTTGTGCATAGCCAGCCCTACACAAGCTAGTTCGCACCCTTGCTAACCATTTATATCCATACCTTTATCACTATTAAGGCAGTCCACTATGATGTCTCTAGTAAGAGATGCCGCCTTATTTTCCCTTATTTTTCCATATAGCTAGCCATAACAAGGCAGGGTGGGCTCTAATGTAATCTTCAACATAGTTTAGGTTTAGTTCACTATGACACACATATTGGGGTGAGGAAATCGGGGCCCTTAAGAGCTTATGCCAAAACCTATTTTCTTCATTCTGAATATTACGGCAATTGGAGATGCCCCAAACCTCTGCCCCATAGGTTGCTGCGGGTGTGCACTGACCCTTGTAAAATAGGTAAAATAGTCCCACCTACTCGGTTGTGGTAAGCTGAGTACTACATCAATGGACATAGAGAACTTATTCCTGCAATAAGCTGTGTGATCCGTCCACAACCGTAAGCAGCGAAAACCAATCCCAATGAAAGAAAAGTGCTTGCGCATTGTAAACTTTGATTACCAACAGAGAGGGTGTTCATTTTGTACTTCCTAGGTCCACAGGCCATAATAAAAGATTTTGTGTAATTACTGCATAGATCTAAGGAAGCCATAAAAGCCACAAAATCCCGTACTAAAAAATGCAAGGCTCTAGGGGTGCGGCCCATTAAGACTGCGTCATCTGCATACAATAGAGAAGGCTGAATAGAGCCTTTAATTATTGGGACGTCCTGCATAAGGATTGTTAAATACGGGTGTAGATTATTAATGTACCGAATAAAAAGTTATGGAGCTAAAACACACCCTTGTCTTACCCCCCCAAAAAACACCAACATCATTAGAGACCGCCCCATGTGTATTTATTCGAATCCTGGCCGTCATGTCTCTGTGTAAATGGGCTAAAAAGTGCACCAGTGTCTCGTCCATACCACTCTCTAAAAGGATTGACCACAGCCTTGATCGGTTGACATAGCCAAACGCTGAGGTCAAATCCATGAATGCCAAGTAGATCAGTGAGTGTTGGGCAATGGCATATTTCCCAATAATTACATTTAGGTTAAGACACTGTTCTACTGTGCACTCATTATTTCTAAAACCATGTTGACAGGGGTGCAAAATAGAATTCTCCTCAGCCCAGTCTTTGATCTTATTATACAGGACCCTGCCCAAGATTTTCCGTGTGGTGTCTAGCAGAGAAATAGGCCAGTAGCAGCCAGGCTGGGAACGATCGTACTGCTGCTTAGGGGAAGAAGTCCACTTTAGTCCTGAGGCTCTCAGGAGGCAAGGGGACGCCATCCCCCCACCAGCAGTGCGCTGAGAGGCGTGTCTGCAGAGTGGTGGAGAAAGGGGGCATGGCCTCTGACCACCTCTCAGCAATCCAGCTGTGTGGGCCTTACTGGTGGTAACAGAATGTCTTGTTGGCCCCTAAGGACCCTCAGCAGCTAAGGTGACTTCATCCCCCAACCAGGAGCACACCAGGAGGATGAGTAGTAGAGAAAGGGGGTGGGCCTTCAGTGAGTTGCAGGCTTTTTCTTTTTTAGGAAGGGGGCTGCATGGACCCCCTTCCCTGGGCCATTTTGCGCCCCGGGGACCCCATCCCCCGGGGCCGGACCTATTTTTAATTTTTTTTAATTAAAAACGGGAGGAGGGCCCGCGGCTACCCTCCCGGGCCGATTTCAGCCCCGGGGACCCCACCCCCCGGGCCCTGCCTTTTATTTTTTTATAAATAAAGGAAGGGGGCCACGTGCCCCCCCTTCCCTGGGCCATTTCAACCCCAAGGCCTGCCCACCTTTTTTTTAAAAAAAAAATTTTAAAAAGGGAAGGGGTCCCATTTCTGCCCCGGGGACCCCATCCCCCGGGGCCAGGCCTTTATATATATATATTATTTTTTTTAAAGGGGAGGGGGCCCGCATGGCCCCCCTCCCCACGCCGATTTCGGCCTCTGGGTCAGAGCCATTTCTATTCTTTGGTTTTTTTTTATAAAAAGGGAGGGGGCCAAACACCCTCCTCCTGGACCAATTTCAGGGAGCCTATCCCCGGGGCATGGCTACCTCGTTGGGGACTGCGGGGGGAGCCTGAAGGCCCCTGTGGTCCCGGCCAGCTCCTGCCTCCTGCAGGTCCCGGCATTGCCTTTTACACCCAGGGAACTGCTGACATGCAGCTCCTTGTGTGTAAAAAGCAAAGTGTGCTCTGCTTTGAGCAAGCAAGAGCATAATGCTCTCACTTGCTCAAAGCAGAGCACACTGTTTGCTATGGAATAGCGGGAGCAGTGCTCCCGCCATGCCATATCAAACTGCAATGCCCCGGGTTGGGCACCCTGGGACATTGCTGGATCCGGCCCTTGGGGGTGGTGGTCCCCAGGGCCATCTAGGCCTCCTTTGATGACATTTGCCCTGGGGAGGTGGTGGTCCCTGGGGGTATGCAAGGGACTCCCTTAGTGATTGCATTTGTGCCCCGGGTAGGTGGCGGTCCCCGGGGGTACGCAACTGACTCCCTTAGTGATTGCATTTGTGCCCCGGGAAGGTGGCAGTGATCAGGGCTGCGGGGGAGGCCATTGGGCCTCCCTTGCTTTTTTTTCCATAAAGTTTGATCCCCGGGGAGGTGGCAGTCCCTGGGACAGCCATGCCTCCCAGCATTACTTAATCTAAAAAACAGTGTGCCCTGGGGAGGTGGTGGTCTCTGGGGTAGGGAGTGTCTGCGAGCCCCCCCACATAATTTGAATTAGCCCCAGGAAGGTAGCGGTCCCCTGGGCAGGGGTGGTCAGAGAGCCCCCCGATAATTAAAAATAGCCCTGGGGAGGTGAGGGTCCCCGGGACCCGGGGCAGGGCCAATGGACCTGTCCGCATTCATAATCAAAGTGCCCCGGGGAGGTGGCGGTCCCTGAGTCTTTGATAAGCCCTAGGAGGGGGGCCCCATGCATAGATTGGAGCAGAGTGGCGTAGAGTGGAGTTGCATAGAGTAGAGTGGCGTGAAGTGGAATGCAATGGCATAGAGTGTCAGAGTGGAGTGTCATAGAGTGTAGTGTAATAGAGTAGAGTGTTGCAGAGTGGAGTGGGGGTCGTTGAGTGGAGGATCATAGAGTGGAGGTTCATAGAGTGTGGGCGTAGAGTAGAGTGGCATAGAGTGGAGTAGAGTAGGGTGGAACATAGTGGCATGAAGTAGAGTGGTGTGGAGTGGTGTAGAGTGGAGCAGAGTTGGGAGGTGTAGAGAGGAGTAGAGTGGCAAAGTGGAGTGTCTTGGAGTGGCATTGAGTGTCAGAGTATCATGGTGTAGAGTGGAATAAGGTAGAGTAGAGTGGAGAAGAGTGGAATGTCGTAGAGTATCATAGAGTGAAGTAGAGTGGCGTAGAGTGGAGTAAAGTGTCAGAGTAGAGTGGTGTATAGTTTAGTGGCATAGAGTGTCATAGAGTGGAGTGATGTTGATAGGATAGAGTAGAGTGAGACAGAGGGCAGTGTTGGAGAGTGGAGTGGTGGAGAGTGACATAGAATGGAGTGGCATGGAATAAAGTAGAGTGGAGTGGGATAGAGTGCAGTGTTGTGGAGTGGAGTTGCATGGAGTGGTGTAAAGTGGAGTGGCAAGGCGTGAAATAGAGTGAAGTGGAGAGGGACAGAGTGGCACAGAGTGCAGTGTCATGGAATGTAGAGTAGAGTGGCATAGCGTAGAGTGGAGTAAAGTGTCTGAGTGGAGTAGAGTGGATTAGAGTGGCGAAGAGGGGTGTGGAGTGGCGCAGAGTGGACTAATGTAGAATTGTGTCGCGTAGAATAGAGTGGCATAAAGTGGTGTGGCGTAAACTGGCTTAGAGTGAAGTGGTGTAGAGTGTCGTAAAGGATTGAGAGTGGGGGGTCGTAGAGTGGAGGGGCGTAGAGAGGAGGGGCACAGAGTGGAGTGAAGTGTCAGAGTGGAGGAGGGTAGAGTGTCATAGAGAGGAGTTTCAGAGTGGGGGGACGTAGAGTGGCATGCAGTAGCAGGGAGGGTCTTAGGGCAGAGGGTTGTAGAGTGGAGAGGAGTAGAGTGGAGTTAAGTGTCAAAGTAGAGTGGAGTGTCATAGAGGGAGTTGTGTAGAGCAAAGTGTCATAGAGTGTTGTGTTATGTTAATAAGATTTATAGAGTGCTTGAATACCTGCAGGCGTCTTGGCACTGGCTTTTCTGCTCTCGGGCGTACCCAGTAGTGAGTGGAGGGAAAATATAAACTCCATCATCATTAAACAACCACATTTTCTAATAAGGCGACTACCTGCCATCATGGAATCGAGAGACTACGACAAACCAGAGGCAGCTATGTACACAGTGGACATTGAGAAGGCCTTTGATAGCCTTGAGTGGTCCTTCCTTTATGAGGTACTGGAAGAAATGGGGCTGGGATGTGGTTTCTCCGTGACTGTTATATACCAACCCCACGCCAAGAGTGCGCACAGGTAAAGTGATATCGGGAAGACAGGAGGCGCAGCGGGGAACGCGGCAGGGTTGCCCCCTATTTCAGCTGCTGTTCGCCCTTGCTATGGAGCATTTGGCCTCCCGGGCGAGACAAGGACATGCCTTTAGAGGCCTCCTGGTGAGAGGCGTGCAGCACCATATAACCCTATATGCGGACGACCTTCTGATCTTTCTCCGCGACCTAGAGAGGGATCTGCGGGGAGCGCAGAACACGCTGGAGGTGTTTGGCAACTGTCCGGACTAAAAGTCAATTGGCAGAAGTCGAAGCTATTCCCCATGGCGCCGAACACCCCCCCGCCTTGGCGTTAGACAGCCTCCAGTGGGAGCCCAGATGCCTGTCCTACCTTAGAGTAGGAATATACCATGAAGCAGCGGATCTGCTCGAGGGCAATGTGAGCAACGCAGTAAGCTCTCTGAGAGCGACCATGAGCTTCTGGGGATCCCTCCCATTGTCTATGGCTGTCAGAGTTGCCCTGTTGAAGATGGTGGCCCTGCCCCGACTGCTGTACTTCTTCGGGACCCTCCCGGTCTGGATCCCTAGGGCAACGTTCAGGGGCCTGGACTCCATGATTACGTCGTTCTTGTGGGGAAAGGGACGCAGGCGAGTGGCTCTGACCACACAGAAACGCTTCTCGGCGACGGGAGGGATGGCGGTACCAGACTTAGAGTCATATTACTTGGCGGCGCAGCTCAACTGGTTGATCCAGTGGCTGGCAGCAGGGCGGAACCCAGAAAGGACACAATATCCCTTTGCGCCGACGGAGGCAGAACAAGCAAAACTGCTCTTACGAGTGCGAAGGCAGACAGCACAGGACAATACTAAGGTAATCAATAAGTGCTGGTCCAGATGCCTTCAGCGCGCGAATATTAGGATCCCCTACTCGCCTGAACTGCCGGTGGCTCTGCTTCCTGGCTTCCCAGACAGACGGAGTTGGGCGGGACTGGACGACTGGGAGGAGGCTGGAGTGCGGAGAGTGGGAGATATGTTCCGTGACTCTGAACTGCTCCCCTCTGAAGACTTTCGGGCAGAATATGACCTGCCCCGGGGACACTTTCTACTGCACTGGGCAATCACCATGAGTATGAGAAAGCACTGTGGGACATGGGTCGTGAAACCCCAGGCTCTGGATAGTTGCCGATATGTAGCTACGTCGGCGGGAAGGATAATAATGGTATCCTGCCTTTATAAAGCAATACGCCAAGATATCCAGAGGCCGATGGGGAGATTGCGTTCACAGTGGGAGGATGACCGGGGGATCCCGATCCTGGAGGAGGAGGCCTGGGAAAGTATAGTGGAGAGAACACCAAAATCAACCAGAAACGCAAGGTTTAAATCAAATAACTACTATGTCCTACAAAGAGCCTACCTCACTCCAGCACGCATCAGGAAGCACTTTAACGTTGAGGAGGCAGCCTGCCCTAGGTGTGGGGTTAGAGAAGCACACATGATGCACATGTTCTGGGATTGCCCCAAGCTGATCCCATTCTGGGAAGAGGTCCTTCACATCATGGGAACAATCCTAGACAAAGAGATTCCGTGCGCCCCGGGCCAGTGCATACTGGGTTGGTTCCCACCAAGACCAAAACGACTGCGAAATTCCAGGACCTGGCATTGGTACTAGCCAAGCGGGAGATCACTAGAAATTGGAAATCAACAGGAGAGCCAAGGGTTGGGACGTGGAGGCGTGAGCTTGAGAAATGGGCAAGAGAGGATTCTACTAGCAGAGGCAGGAAGAGGTGTAGGCACCCTCGACAGAGCCAGGGCATGGGGACAACTAGTGGACGAACTGACGGCACCTGACCAGGAACAGGAGCAACCACCCCCCGACGGATCCCCACCAAGAGACATGACAATAGAGGAAGATCAGGCTAGACAGAGATAGATCAGGACTTCTCCCTGAATTCCCCCTTAGACACATGACGCGCAACATGTGCGAATAAAAGATCCTACTGTAGGAAGATCCTAGGAGTCAATAACTATGAAGAGAGGGAACAGGCGGCAGCGGAAGCAACTCGAGAGGGAGGGAGGGCGGGAGAGGGGAATGGGAACCTAGTTGAACAGTTGAGTATGAGTTTCCAGAAGTGCATTAAGATATACGTGAGATTCACTGAGAATGTTGTATATGTAATGCGACTGTTATTAAATGCCAATAAAATCTGGTTTAAAAAAAAAACAAAAACATTTTCTAAGTTTTTCTAAATATTAATAAATTGGGCATGGTTTTGATATGCAGGGGGAGTGATTTTCCAAGCCTTCGCAGTTCCTACTGAAAAACGTCTTCCTCCCCAAGAGGATCGTTTAAACCTGGGTATTACAGTGCCTTTGGCCGTTGTGGACCGTAAAGACCTACCAGGAATGTACGAGGAAAAACAGTTTTTGAGGAATTCTGGGCCTAGATCATGTAGCGCTTTGTAGGCAATACAGAGGGCTTTAAAAGTAACTCTTTGTTTGACTCGTAGCCAGTGTAATTTTCTGATGGATTTAGACACTGACTGATATTTAAGAATCTTCAGCAACAGACATGCTGTGGCATTTTGAAGGACTTGCAACTTATTCATTTAGTACTGATGAAGGTTTAAATACAAACCATTACAGTAGTCTATCCTAGAAAGTACTAATGAACTGATTACTGTCTTCTGCAAATCAGAGGGAATATAAGGTAAAATCTTTTTGATGATCCTGAGTGTGTGGCAATAAGAGGACATGACTGTATTTATGTGGTCACTATATGAGAGTTTGTTGTCAATTATTACCCCCCAAATTCCGGGCCTTACTGACTGGTGAGGAAAGTGCCCCTAACTCCTGCAGACACCAGGTAGGGGTCCAGAAAGAAGGCTGGGAGCCAAAAGGCAACACCTCCATTTTTCTGGAGTTTAGTTTCAGACAGTTCCTATTCATCCAGGCACTGACTGCCACCATACAGTCACAAAATCTAGACCCTGTCTCAATTTCACCACTAGCCATGGAGACAACAATTTGAGTGTCGTCAGCATCGGATGTGCGCGAGAACCCATGAGATCTGATTTCCCAGCTAGTGGGGTGACATAGACATTAAACAAAGGGGAGCTAATTGAAAATCCCTGAGGGACCCCGCACGATAGAGAAAAAGGCTGTGAAACAAACTCAGCTAGGGCTACTGACTGTTCTCTATCCAGGAGGAAAGAACTTAGCAGATATTGGGCTGAACCAACAATTGTTACCCAACCAATCTATCAGCAGGGTGGAGTGGAGTGGCATAGAGTGGAGTAAGGTGTTGTAGAGTGGAAGGACATAAAGTGGAGTAGAGTGTCGTAGAGTGGAGTAGCATAGAGTGGATTAGAGTGTCATGAAGTGGAGTGGACTACAGAGTCGTAGAGTGGGATGGCACAAAGTGGCGTATAGTGGAGTGGTGCGGAGTGGAGTAGTGTGTCAGAGTAGAGTGGAATGGAGTGCAGTAGAGTGGTGTGGGAGGGACGGGTGGAAACAGAAGCGAGGAGGCCGTATTGGTGTAATATTGGGGCGTTTTATTTTCAAAGGTGGATTTAAGGTGTACACTGGTGTTCTTTCAAATTATAACAAAAACAAAAAACATTAGGAGTTCTTCTCCAAATAGGTCTTAACAAAGGTAGTAGTTCTTGCACTTAGTCCTCTTTCTGGTTTCTTTCAGGCGTTTCGGTATTCTGGAGGGGGTCCCGGGAGGCTTGCAGAGAAAAATGCGGTAAGTATGGTTGCAGTGGTTTTGGCGTTATACCCTTTCACCACACCCAGGTGGGAGAATCATGCAACGGTAAAAAAGAAGGGAAAAATATGTAGGTGATATTATTGTTGTGTGCCCAATTTCGAGATTCTTGACATAACCGATTCAGGGAGTCTCTTAGCTTCTCTTCCGTGTGCTTTATGGAGGGGATGAGGGGAGATGTTGTGATGGGAGGTAGTTAGAGGTTGTGTCTCACAAAAAACTGTGTTGCCCAAATAAAAGAAGGAGGGAAAACAAAAATACAGCAGCAAGGGGTAGTAATGGCTTTGTCTCTCAGCCCACCACCCGACCTTCACCCTCTTCGATATTACGTACTGCCTCTTGCCGCAACTCTCCAGAGTTGCAGCAGCTCTTGGGCGTCCTCCGGTGACCACCACTCCTCGCTCCGCACGTCCGCGGCTTCCCCGGCTAGGCGTCTTCTGAACTGGCGTCCTCCCCTGCTGCGTCTTCCTCTGTAGCGTTTCTCCCCGTCGTTCCTTCCTCAGCTTCTGCTTTGCTCCAGACTTCCTTCTCGATCGAGTCCTTCATTTGTTTCCCGTTCTCCTCCTCTCCTATGGTAGCTGATTGGGCCTTTTGTTGCACACCCCGCTCCTTGATTGGGCCGTTTGTCGTGACGATGCAATCCGGGAAGAACGGAGACCACGGCGGTGAAATGGGAGGTAAGTAGGGTTTTGGCCGGGGGGTTGGGGCACTTCCTCACAGCCCCCTCCCCTAACTTTCTTGTTTACAAGAAAAGAGTATCTGGACAGGAAATCTACATTGGCTTGCTCTTTTCCTTTTCGATGATGGATTGAAAAGTGGAAGGGCTGGAGAGTTAAGAACCATCGTAATATTCTTTGGTTGTGTCTTTTGTTCCGGGATAACCATTCTAGAGGGGCATGGTCTGTGTATAGTAAGAATTTTCTTCCTTCTAAGTAGTATCGGAGGGACTCAGGAACCCATTTAATGACTAGTGCTTCTTTTTCTATGACAGCATATCTGGTTTCCCGGGGAAAGAGTTTAAGGCTAATATATATGATTGGTCTTTCTTGCTTCGTATCGTCAATCTGTGATAACACGGCCCCAAGGCCGCTTTCTGATGCATCGGTTTGAAGTAAGAAAGGTTTACTGTAGTCAGGGCTTAGCAAAAATGGTCTTGACGTGATGGTTTGTTTTAGGTGTTGGAAGGCCTGTACTTCTGTCAGAGAAGGATTTTGGAGTTGTTTCTCGGTTTGTACATTCTTCTGGAGTAGGTCTGTCAAGGGAGTGGCTATGTGCGAGAAATGTGGGATGAACCTCCTATAGTATCCTAACAGTCCTAAGAAGGCTCTGAAGTCTCTTCTGGATCTAGGAAAAGGTATTTGTGAGAAGGCGGCCACTTTTTCTTCTTGGGGTTTGATATAACCCTCCCCCAGAAGGTATCCCAAGTATTTTACTGATTTTGCAGCCAAGTGACTTTTGACAGGGTTAATAGTTAGCCCGCTCTTGACCAGGTCTTGAATGACCCTAGTTAGATGGTTTAAGTGTTCTTCCCAGGAAGAACTGTAGACGATAATATCATCTATGTAAGCGGCTGCAAAATCCTTGTAAGGTTGCAATATTATGTTCATGAGTCTTTGGAATGTAGCTGGGGCACCATGCAATCCAAAGGGATGCACTATAAACTGGTACAGACCCCCGGGTGTAGAGAAGGCAGTCTTTTCTCTAGCCTGTTCTCGTAACGGCACCTGCCAGTACCCCTTGCATAGGTCTAATGTGGTTATGTATTGCGCCTTCCCCAGTCTTTCTATCATTTCATCGACCCTCGGAAGGGGGAAAGCATCGAACTGTGATATCTTATTAACTTCTTGGAAGTCGATGCAGAACCAAATGGAGCCGTCCGGTTTTGGTACTATCACTATCGTGGAACTTTTGGACGGTTCTATAACCCCAATTTCTAGCATCTGTTGGACTTCTTTTTCTATCGCTTCCCTTCTTGCTTCCGGAATACGGTAAGGGCGCAAGCGAACTATTTTGCCTGGAAGGGTATGTATCTTGTGTTCTATGATCGTGGTCTTTCCGGGTAACAGTGAAAAGACTTCCTGAAATGGTTGTAAGTGCTCACTCAGGTCTCGTCTTTTTGCTTAAATTTCTTTTATTGAATTTCAAGAGGAAGTACAACAGGCCAGTGGGTGCCTGACATTCATCGGATTGCAATCCGGCATCAAATCTGTATAACTGGCTTAACAGACAACAAGGAAAGAAACAAAAGAAAACCCCTCCCCCTCTACCTCCCCCCCCTCTTCTATGATCCATGACCGAGTGTAGTGGGTTTCAGTAGTGTGTCGGCGTGGTATAGGGACCATGTGGACTATTCGGTGCTGGTGTCCTTCGGATCTGGTGGGCGTGGCGGGTCAGCAAGTCGCAGTAGCTGCAAATACTTAGGACATGTAAGCTCCATGAACTCAGAAGTAAGTAGCGCGAGGAACGGTGCCCAGAGGTCATGGAAGGCCGCCCCTGGACGAGCCAGGGCGAGCGAAATCTTCTCCATCCCGAGTATTCCCCACAACCTATGGAGCCAACCCAGGCGTGTCGGAGTCGTCGTAGAACCCCAATGTGTGAGGATATTCTGGACAGCCGCCCCAACGCCAGGGCCATCTGCTTACCCCTCTGGATTTAAGGGGAAATGTGAGGCATTCGGGAGACCCAAAATGACATACGCAGGGAAGCGTGGGATTTGAGTGTCAAAGTGCAGGTCGATGTCGTCCAGGGTCTGTCGCCAGTAGTCCCCTAGTAAGGGGCACTCCCAGAGGATGTGCATGAGGGTGCCAGGGGAGCCGCACGCCCTCCAACAGAGGGGGCTGCGAGAGGGGTTGCTTTGGTGAAGACGGACAGGAGTTAAATACCAAGAAAGAGCCACTTTAGTGGCGGTCTCAGTGGAGGACATATTACGAGCTGTATGGCGGGCCCTATAGTAGATTGCTGACCACTCCTTCTGCGTTAAGTCCCTACCCAGCTCCCTCTCCCACCGTAGCTGTCCCGAAGTCTTCCCGTCTCCAAGAGCCGGTCGCACAAATTTATATAAGTCCGAAGTCAGGTGAGCATCAGTATGGCGGGTCAGGAGCCATTTTTCAAAGGAGGTAAGGCGTCGCTCCGCGCCCGCGCGGACGTCGCCCTGAAGGACCCAGTGCTGGATCTGCAAGTACCTGTAGCGCCCAGTTTCAGGTATGCCTAGGTCTCTGCGCATGTCAGTGAAAGGTCTGGGGCCCTCAAGGTCGTAGAGATGGCCAATGGAGCGATTCCCCTCTCCCGTCCAGTGACGGAACTCAAGCTCATCCAGTCCCGGCCGAAAGTCAGGGTTATTCACTATGGGCGTGATCGGGGAGGGAAGGGTGGTAAGCCCTCGTGCTGTGGCCACTCTATCCCAGGCCATGAGGGTTGGGCGGGTCACCTCAGAGAGATAAAGGTTGCGGGGTCTCCCAGCCCGCGCCAGAAAGGGGACACCTCAGAGCGGCCGGCCCTCTAGCGAACGGTCCATAAACAGCCAGTGCTTTTCAGATTCTGGGCGTGACCATTCCACTAGCACCCTCAACTGGGCCGCTCTCCAGTAGGCCACCAGGTCCGGGATCCCCAGTCCCCCCTCTTCCGGCCTACGCAGCGCTATGTCACGTCGAAGGCAGGCCCGTTGGTCACGCCAGATAAAGCGTTCTATGTCCCGTTGTAGGGAGTGCAAGACCCCAGTTGGAGGGACCAGTGGCATCGTGTGAAATACATAGAGGATTTTAGGCAACACTACCATTTTTACTGCCGCGACGCGGCCCAACCAAGATAGCGTGTGCGGCCTCCACTTCCGGAGACATCCCCTGACCTGCTGGAGTAACGCTGTATAGTTCAGTGTTTTGGTGGAGCTGACGGTTGCTGTGAGCTGCATCCCCAAGTATGGGAGAGACTCGCGAGCCCATTGGACGGGATATGATCGCTGTAAGAGTTGCAAGGTGTCGGGCGCCAGAGCAAGAGCCAACTCCTGGGATTTATGCACATTTATCTTGAACCCTGAGACCGATGCGAATCGGTCAAGTTCTGCCAGGAATTAAGGGAATGACTCCCTGGGGTGTTCTAGCGTGGCTACTACGTCGTCTGCGTAAAGAGACAGCTTATGCTCCGTCCCTCCAAACCGTGCCCCTCTGATAGCCGGGTCCGCTCGAACTCTCTGAGCCATAGGCTCCATATAGAGAGCAAAGAGGAGCGGCGACAGGGGGCAACCCTGCCGCGTCCCCCTACAGATAGGGAGGGGCCTCGAGGCAGTCCTGTTCACTCTCACCGTAGCACAAGGGTTCGCATAGCTGCAAAAAACCCATTGTATAAACCGGTCTGGGAGACCGAAGTGAGACAGGGTGGCTCGGAGGTAGGGCCAATGGACCCTGTCGAACGCCTTCTCGGCGTCGACAGAGAAGATCATACGCTCCGCCTGGAAACGTTCCGACCGGTCCACCAGATGGAGAAGCCGTTTGGTGTTGTCTGAGCACTGGCGGCCAGGGATGAAGCCAGACTGGTCGGGATCTATCAGTCCAGGGAGATGGGAAAAGAGCCGCTGTGCCAGAATCCCGGTGAACATTTTTAGGTCCACATTGAGGAGTGAGATAGGGCGGTAAGAGGCACACAGGCTCCGGTCCTTCCCGGGCTTGGGGATAACTGTAATCAAAGCCTCGAGCATAGTGGGTGGCAACGCCATCTCCGGCCCTATAGAGTTGAAGAGACGGACCAATAGCGGGGCCAGAACAGGGCAAAATTGCTTATAAAACACGGAGGAAAAGCCATCCGGTCCCGGGGATTTATGAGGCTGTAAGCGGGAAATGGCTGCAATGACCTCCTCAAGTCTGATAGGGGCCCCCCGTTCATCTGCCTGACCTTGTGTGAGTGTCGCCGTCGCTGCCCCTGCGAGATACTGTGCCGGGCCCTCAGCTGGCAACGACTGTGCCGCGTACAGGTCCTCGTAGTAAGAGCGAAATGTGTCTGCAATGTCCCGGTCTGTGTCAAGCGTTTGACCCTGCCGATGTTAATGTTAATGTTAATGTTAATTGCACTTGTAGAGCGCAGCTACTACCCGAAGGTGTCCTGGCGCTAAGGTAAAGCTCTCCACGGGGATCATAATGCTTAATGAATTGCGATTACCTAATTTGTAAAAAGCCAAGTCTTTAGAGCCCTCCTGAAAGCCATCAGCTTGGTCATACGTCTCAGATGAATTGAGAGGGTATTCCAGGCCCTAGCCGCATTTGCAATGAAACTTCTGCCCCCCCAATTAGCTTTTTTCACCCGGGGCATCATCACCAGTTTTGCATCCGAGGACCTGAGTGCTCTTTTCAGTAGATACCAGCGGAAGTGTTGTTTTAAAAAATCTGGCCCCGTTCCCTGAAGGGCCTTAAAGACCAGACAGAGAGCCTTGAACTGGGTGCGCTTTCTAACTGGCAGCCAGTGAAGTTTTCTAATCTCTGCTTTGACCGATACATACTTCGGAGTGCCCGTAAGGAGTCTGGCTGCTGCATTCTGCAGCATTTGTAGTTTGTTCATAGATCCTTCTTGTAGCTTAAGGTAAAGACTGTTGCAATAGTCCAATCTGTACATTACTAATGCAGAGACCACCGTTTGTTGTACCTCTTTAGGAAGAAAAGGCATAATTTTTCTACACGATCTAAGAATGTACGAAGTGGTAGCTACCACAGTGTTCACCTGGTCCTTAAGACTAAGTGTCATCAATCCATACTCCCAAGTTCTTTACCTTCCTAGTCGGAGAAGGCAGGGGTCCTAAGGTGTTCGGCCAACAATCTGGGGTCCAGAAAGTAGGATTGTTGCCGAAAAGCACAACCTCCGTTTTGCTGGAATTTAGCTTTAAACAGTTCTGAGCCATCCAAGTTCCCACTGCTTTCATGCAGTCCTGTAGCTTGGATGTGGTATCCTGTAACAGCTCAGGTCGTATTGCCACCACAATTTGGGTGTCATCAGCGTAGGAAGTCAAACTAAAACCGAAGGATTCAATGAGGGGGGCTAGAGAGGACACATAAATATTAAAAAGCGTCGGGCTCAATGAGGACCCCTGCGGAACTCCACAAGGTAAGGAGAAAGCTTCTGCCTCAAATTTGTCCAAATTGACCGTTTGGGTTCTTTCTAAGAGAAAGGATTCAAGAAGTTTTTTAGCCATGCCCTTAACTCCTATCTCTTCTAACCGGTCCACCAAAAGGGCATGATGGACCGTATCAAAAGCGGCCGAAAGAGTCCAACATGATCAGGGCGGCCCTACCTCCCTGATCAAGAATGAACCTAATCTCTTCCGTGGACTTGATAAGAGCAGTTTCCGTGCTATGGCCCTCTCTGAAACCATATTGGGTCCGGTTCAGCGCCTGAGATAGTTTAAGAAACTGGTTGAGTTGGACATTCATGTTACTTTCTATCATTTTGGCTGGCAGAGGTAGTTTAGAGATGGGTCTAAAATTGTTCGGGTCTTTGGCATCTAGATTAGGTTTCTTCAATAAGGGCAAGATGGAAGCCTGTTTCCAGTCTCTAGGGAAGTATCCTTCTATGTACATTGAGTTGAAGATAGATGTAAGTTTATCTACCACCATCTTCGCCGCTAGTTTTAATATCTCTATCGGGCATGGGTCATGTGGCGAGCCTGACTTCGCTTTAGCAAGTAGGTTGTAGGTATCCACTTCTGAAAGGGGACTGAAGCTATTAAATTCAATGTTATCTTTTATTATATTCATTGGACAAGTAGATGGGTCGGGTGGCTTTTTCTTTGAGGAGTTCGAGAAAGTTTGAAAAATAGCATTGACTTTATCGAAAAAGAATTTGGCTATACTATTGCATAGTTCTTGACTCGCTGGGATGGAAGGGGAACAAGGGTGGGCTAAAGTATTAACCGTTTTAAACAGTACTTTAGGGGAATTTTTGGCTTCTTTAATTTTTTCAGTGAAGTACGCGAGATAACTGCTGTTGTGCCTGTAGCTTGTTGGCCAGCAACTTACCACATCTGTCCCCTCCCACGTAGAAAGCATGCTTCAGCCGGAGTGCCGCGTATTCGGCCCTGTCTACATCCAGGCCCGCCAGCTGCGCTCGGGCGGCCCTGAGCTGTCGCCAGACCCTCGGAGCCCCTGTCCTATAGTGTATGCGCTCCAGTTCGGTCACCTCCCTACTTAGTTGTTCCCTCTTATCCCGACGTGCTTTATTGTCGGCGGATGCAATACCCAGAAACTCCCCCCGAGTGACTGCCTTCAGGGCCTCCCAAAGGGTGGTGATCTTCGTGGAGGGGGTATCGTTGAGAGCTAGGTAAGTGTCGATGCAGGATCTAATCTGCTGGACCACCGTAGGACGTTGAAGCATAGTGTCACGCAACCGCCAGAATCTGCGAGTGTGGGGGGTAGCAGCGAAAGCCAGCGTAATCTGCACCTCAGAGTGGTCAGATAATGGGCAAGGAGATATGTCAGCAGCCTGCAGTTTCTGGGTCAATGTATCTGAAGTGAGGATGTAATCGATCCTGGCGTAGGACTTATGAGGGTGTGAATAAAATGTGTAATCCTTTGTGCGTGGGTGGCGGAGTCTCCATGCATCTGTAAGGCCGGCTTCCGCCAGTATACGTTGCCTTGGGAGGGACAGTGCTCCCGTCTGGCCCCACCTCTGCACCGACCTATCCATAGAGTCATCAAAAGCCAAATTGAAATCCCCCCCCAGTATAAGCGACCAATCCGGCAAGCCAGCCAGCTCTTGCACCGCGTCCTTCAGGAATCCCTCCTGGCCCTCATTGGGAGCATAAATTGTGGCGACTATGAAACTAAATGTGCCCAGTGTGAAGGAGTACGCCTGCATCCTGCCCTTAACCTCCGCCTGCTTGTCGCCTATGTGACCTGGAAATTTACTAGAGACCAAGATAGCGACCCCCGCTGTCTTTGTAGTCCGGGAGGAGAAGACCTGGTGAGGGAAGACTCTAGAGCGCAATCGGTGTGTATCTGCGGGTAAGAGATGTGTCTCTTGCAGGAGGCATATGTGCGCATCCAAGTGCTCCAGATATGACAAAATGGCTCTCCTCTTAACCGGGTTATTGAGCCCTTTGACGTTCAGGGATAATATCTTAACCTCCGCCATCTTCGGGGAAACCACAGAGATGCCACCCCGCCCCCACCACATTCGTCAGTGCCCAAGGATAAAAGGGGAAGCCCGATCTATCGAGGATCCCATATCTACTAAGTGAGGGGGGAGGAAGGGGACCCCAACCAATCAGTCCCAAACAAATAACATGAAACAAGAACCCTGAGAAGTTACCATTGTCCTGGGCGTACAGCCCCATGGAGGAACGTAAGACGGACTGCAGGAACCTCCCGCCGCCCCTGCCCCCCCCAGACCCAGATCATGAAGGCAATACAATACCCCCCCCGGTGGCAATCAAGCTAAGTGAAGCAAAGTCTCATCACCTCAGGCAGTCTCCTGGGAGTCCCCGGCTAGGGAATTCAAGACAGCTCTGCGTTCCTCTGCAATAGTTTCGGGGTCTGGGCGGATATGTGAAGGGGATCTCCCCACTCGCTGCCAGGGCATTGCGTTGCTATGGGTGCCTGGAGACTTATCGCCGTCTGATGCAGCATCTCTCTCGGTCGGTAGGTGCAGGAGGGACATCGCTTCTCGAAGAGACCGGACCTGTCGTACCTTACCCTCCCATTTGAAGATGATTCTGAACGGGTGGCCCCACGAGTAGGGGACCCCGCTGGAGCGAAGGAACTCCGTGACAGGCCGAAACTCCCTCCGCTTCTGTAAGGTCGATGCCGCCAGGTCCTGAAATAGGAGAGGCCTGCATGAGCGATATTCAAGAGGGTGCTTGGCTCGGGCCGCCCGGAGGATACGCTCCTTGAGTTGGAAGTTATGGACGCAGGTCAAGATGTCCGGTGGTGGAGCTTTGGCCGGCCGTTTGGGCCCAACCCGATGTATCCGGTCCAACTTGATGCGTTGTTCCGCGGGGGCGCCCAAAATGTATCGGAACAGATTGCCAACGAAGTCCTCGATGTCGTCTCCCTCCAGGCCCTGCGGAACCGCCCGGATCCTGATGTTGTTTTGCTGGGAGCGGTTCTCCAAGTCCTCCGCCTGGGCCTGGAGGTCCAGGTGCTGGTCTTGCAGGGGTAAGACTTCTTGCTGGAGGTGGGACAGCTCATCATCCCTGGCCTCCATGTGCGTCTCCAGGTCATCCACCCGTTCCCCTATTGAGTCCATATCTCTGCGCACCTCACGGAGCTCAGCAGACAGTTCCTTCTTCATTGTGTGGAATTCCCCGGTAAGAGTGGCGAACAGAGACTCAAGGATGCCTTGTGTGACCGGACCATCAGCGTCTGTCGGGTCCGGGGGCGTTGGGGAGCTCCCCCTCGCCCCGGGCGCCCCCGATCCTCCGGAGCCCTGCTTAAGAAGGAGTTCTTTCACCGACCTCTCCTTTCGCTGTTTGGCGGCAGCCGCCATCTTGTCCCCTCAAAGCTGCCTCAATTTCGGGGGTGCGGAACAAAGGGCTTGGCCTCCCAGAGTGCGCTCCCAGCGGCCAGACCACTCCAGCTCAGACGCCAAGTCGCCCAAGAATGACCCCGGGCCAGGGGCCCTCTTCTTCCTGCAAGCTAGTGTGCCAACACCGCGTCCAGCACTCGTGATTTCTTGCCGCCCCCCTCGTGGTCGCAGCGGCCAGCCGCATTAATCACCCCTCTCTTTTATGCTTTCTCCCAGCGCCAAGGTTCAAGGCATCCGGTCACTGCCGTGCAAAGGGTTGGCCCTAGCGTTCGTCCAGCAGCGAGAGGGACAGTATGTGGGGGGCTCCCCTCTTACCGGCGACGCAGCAGTAGCAGAGCAGCCGCGTGCCTGGTCTCAGCCTCAGTCCCGGGAACCCCTCCGTCCCTGCCCGCCACCAGCTGTCAGCGACTAAGTTCCAGGGATGTCCCCCGCCAGTGCGCTTCAGGCTCCACGACGCCCCTTAAGGGCTGCAGGAAGGCGGCAGGAGAGGCGCCCAGCGGGCCCCGGTGAGTATGCCGACGCCGTTCTCCACTGATGCAGGGCCGCCGTGATCGCCCGTCCCTTCCGCCAGCAAAGGGCCACTCCCCCGCCGCAGCTGTCCACTCACCTTCACCCTGCGACAAGCAGCTTCACGGCGCGCGTCGGCCAGATGCCGCCGCCCACAGGCCCCTTGCCGCTCTTCTGCTGTCTCACGCTGTCTCTCGGGGCTCTGAAGGAGAGGGGTGCGTGCTCAGGTGTCACGTTTCACCATGGGCGCAGTAGACACACGAAGGCATGAATGGGGAATGAATGCGGTGAACTACATCTCCCAGGATTCTGAGGGAGGCAGCAGTCCTATCTCTTCCTCTCCTGTCTGCCCTACTTAAGCTCCTCCTGCACTGCTATCAGATGCTTGTCACCTGATATCGGAGCTTCCTGTATCCGGATCCCTGAACTGCATGTCAGCACTTTCCAGCTGCTCTCTGGCACATTGAGACGAAGGGGCTGAGGCGCCCGGCTCCCTCTCCTCGTGGGAGAATCATTAATCGCGCCGGAGGTGTCCTGTTAAAGACCAGGGATGTTATTCCTCAAAGCGCACTGCCACGCTTAACCTTGCACTACCTTCGCGCCAAGACGCGACCTTTAATTCGAGAAGGCGCACGGACGCGCCTGAAACTTCACCAAGCACCTGCATGCTTGGAACACGACATTCGCCATAGGACGCGCACAGAAGCGCTTCTTAGAGGCTTCCAGGAAAGAGCCTCTTATTCCCTGAAAGCGCACGGAAGCGCCTCTTGCCTTCTTAACCTGTGGCGCCTGGAAGGTGCCATTTGTTATACTAAGCGCGTGTATGCGCCTATTGGAGTATTGAAACTGGAGAACTCCCTCTGGGTGAAATTAGAGCCGTTGAGAGGCTCGGAGTTCAAAATTGTTGTTTATGTAAATGGCGATCTGATTCTGCAAGCAGTATCTTTGGGTAAAAAGGATCTTACCTTGGATACTTAAAGACACAGTCACCATTTACCAGTGGACTACCTGGTTACAGATAAGTACTTGGTTAATCTGTATACCTAATGCCTCTGTTCTACAGAGAGTACTATATCACTGAAGAATAGTGATGACAACTCTGCTTGATTTCTTTTTCTTTATTTTTACCTTTTGTGCTCTTTTTTCTTGTGGATACGTGCAGCAGCTTTAAACGTAAGTGTAATACATCACATAGATAACATTGATAGTGAATAGATCAGTGTGGAATCTTATGTGTGATGTGTTGTCTCTTATACAGGAAACACGGGGCTACCATAAGAGTGAGGTCTACAGAACTCTACAAAACGGAGCTCCTGGAGTGTTTATTTTTACTGCTGCAACTTTATTGTTTCGTTTGTCCCTTTTTTCCCTTTCCCCTGTTGTGGTGTACTCTGCTGAGTGTTCATAGTACTCGCAGGTGATTCCATAGGAGGGGAGGAGGAAGCATAGCATCTTCCATCGCTCCCGCTGTATCCGGCTTACCAGGTTAGTGTTAACCTATATCCGTGTCATGACAGAGTGACAAGCCCACGGTGCGTACAGCCTGAGCGATGGATACCAACACTGTACTTACTTCAGTGCTGGAAACATTGACCGCGTTAAGAATGGAAGTGGATGCCTTTCGGGGGGAGAATTTAGAGCTGAGAAACGAGTTGGGCACAGTGAGAAGGGAGGTAGCAGGCCTGGCCCGTAGTAGCCCTACGAGTACAAAAGGGGTCTCATATATAAAGAATTGGACTCTACCACCTCCAGCAACTCATGATACATCACAGGGCCAAGGAGGGGGAGCGGGATCCTCTACGATTCAAGTGATCCAACCCCTTCAGTTGCCACTTGCTCCACCCGAAAGATTCTTTGGGGAGCCAAAGAAGTTTGGAGTTTTTTTAGGGCAGTGTAAGCTACACTTTATGTGTAAACCTGCTGTATTTCCTGACGATCAGTCTAAGACAGCCTTCGTTATGTCGTATTTGGGAGGGAACGCGGCTAGTTGGTCCTTCCCTTTAATAGAGAGGAATGATCCCATGTTATTTGACTTTCCTCGTTTCTGTGAAGAAATGCGCAAACTCTTTGACAGAAAGGCGCACCAGCTTTCTCTAGATAGGGAACTCATTACGCTTAAGCAGGGCACGCAAGATTTACTAACGTACATAACCACGTTCAACAGACTCGTTATAGAAACAGAGTGGCCAGCAGAAAAAAGAACTTCCTTATATTATCAAGGGCTGCGATGTTTTGGCTCAAGTAGTCCATATGCCAGCTACCTGTGATGAATTGATCAACCTGACAGTTCAATTAGATCATCGTCTGCAGGAAAGGAAGGGAGATAAACAGCGTCCTGACTCAAGACCACTGTTTTCTAAACCTAGGGTCCAAACAGAGGAGCGTCCACCATCCACAGACGGGACGGAACCAATGCAAATAAGTGGCATACGTGGTCCATTGAGTCAAGAAGAGAGGAACCGAAGACGCAGCCAGAGGTTATGTATGTACTGCGGAAAGCCTGGACATTATATCAAAGACTGCAAGTCCAAAACCAGGGCGACGTATAAAGACAACCAAGGATCTAGGAACGTGCCTGTGGTAGAATACCTGTTGGAGAACCCGGGAAACTAATAGGCTCAGACAAGACAGAGACCCCTTGTTTGAGGCAAGAAAGCGAAGTGGTCTTCCCTGCCGTGGCTAATACCGTGCAAACTTCTGTAGCCCATATGAACGTGTGTGTGACGCTGGAGCTACCGGGAGAAGAACCCATACTGGTACACGCTCTATTGGATTCTGGGGCTACAGGCAATTTTATTGATCAGCGGTATGCACAAGAACTAGGCATACCCTGTATAAGAAAAAAGACACCGGAACCCGTGAAGGCAGTGGACGGAACGGCCTTGACGTCTGGACCGGTGCGTTTTCACACCCACCTTATTTCCATGCAAGTCGGCTTGACCCATTACGAGACCATACAATTTGATCTCATTGACGCCCCGAACTTCAAACTTATATTAGGGATGCCTTGGCTTACACTTCATGATCCTCTAGTGCAATGGGCAGCCCGCTCTGTTACCATGAACTCCTTGTTTTGTGCGGAACATTGTCACCGAGAAAGAAAACCTATGCCTTCTCACATAACAAACGCCGCTGCTTTCCTTGCTAGTGGTTGCAGTAAAACGAGTGTGTGCCTTATCTCCACATTACCTGAGGAATATACGCAGTATAAGGATGTGTTTAATGAACAGGAAGCCAGCAAACTGCCTCCCCATAGGGAATATGATTGCGTGATAGACTTGGAGCCTGGTGCCTGCATACCATGCAGCCGTATATATGCATTAACAGAGGCAGAGACCACCTATCTGCAACAATATCTGAAGAAGTTATTATCCTCTGGCTTCATACGTCCTCCCCTGCTTCTTCACCGCTTTTTTTTATACCGAAACGTGAAGGAGGCTTAAGGGCGTGCATCGATTACAGGGCAATCAACAGAGTGACTAAGAAAAACAGATATCCTCTGCCCTTGATACCTGTGTTATTGGATCAGTTGAAAGGATCCAAGATATTCACCAAATTAGATCTCAGGGGAGCCTACCATCTGGTGCGAGTGCGGCGAGGGGATGAATGGAAAACGGCCTTTCGCACCAAATACGGGCTGTATGAATACCAGGTGATGCCCTTTGGCCTTTGTAACGCCCCCGCCGCATTCCAATATTTCATGGATGAAGTATTGAGGGGATTGCTGGATGTTTCCTGCATAGTTTACATTGATGATATTTTAATCTATTCGGCAACCCTAGAGGACCATGTACATCATGTAACAGCAGTGCTGGAACGTCTTCAACAGTACGCCCTCTATGCCAAGTTTGAAAAATGCCTTTTCCACAGCTCTGAAGTAGAGTTCTTGGGATATGTCATTGGACCCAGAGGTCTCTGCATGGACCAAAAGAAGACAGATGCCATCATCCGATGGGAATCACCCACTAGCATAAAGACCCTTCAGAGTTTCCTTGGATTTGCCAATTTCTATCGGAGGTTCATTAAGGAGTTCTCCAAAATCATTCAACCCATGACACATCTGCTACGGAAAGGGGCCACATTCCTGTGGACTGATGCTGCGGAACAGGCTTTCCAAACGTTAAAAACATGTTTTATTAGTGCCCCGATCTTACGCCATCCTGATCCCAGCCAACCATTTGTGGTAGAAACAGACGCCTCTTATTACGCCCTCGGAGGAGTCCTTTCTCAAAGGCATCCAGAGACAGGACAGCTTCATCCTGTTGCCTTCTTCTCCAAGAAACTGTCAAACTGCGAGGTGAATTACAGCATCACCGACAAAGAGCTGTTGGCCATAAAGAGAGCGTGTGAGGAGTGGAGACATCATTTGATGGGGGCTAGACACACGGTGGAAATATACACCGACCATCGGAACTTGCTCTTCTTGAAGAGTGCCAGAGCCCTAACTCCTCGGCAGCTTCGCTGGTCTTTGTTCTTTGCGGACTTCGACTTTGTAATCAAATACCGACCAGAACCACAAAATGGTAAGGCTGATGCACTATCAAGACCCATGCCAGTCCCAGAAACCAGCCTAGCCTCAGCTGAAGAACCTCCCAACATACTCCAGAAGGCTTCTTTTCCAACGGAAATCGTGGCCGCAACATCATCTACGGCATTCTTGGAGGAGGTAAAGAAACATGTTGAGAACATAGACGAACATGAGTGGGTGACCAGAGAACCTCAACATCGATCTGCCGTGAATGATTTACTGTTCTACGACAAAAGGCTATATATCCCGGAAGAATCCCTACAACGGAAAGTCCTGCAATGGACTCACGATTCCCCCTCGGCGGCCACCTGGGGAAACATAAAACCCTGCAAAACTTGACTAGGTATTTCTGGTGGGAAACCTTGAGGAAAGACACTGAACAATATGTTACAGATTGTTCCATTTGTGCGCAAGCCAAGGCTCAGCACCTGCGTCCCAGTGGACTGCTCAGACCCATACCCGTACCTCCGGCACCTTGGCACACCGTCTCTATGGACTTCATTGTGGAGATGCCCCCTAGCCTGGGTTATAACACCATCCTTGTAGTTATAGATCATTTAACCAAGATGGGACATTTTATAGCTTTAACTAAATTGCCCACATCCGGAGAACTGGCAGCTACATTCCTACAACACATAGTACGGTTACATGGACTTCCCTCAGTCCTCATTACCGATAGAGGCACCCAATTCACTTCCAGGTTTTGGAAAGCTCTATGTGATGTCATGAAAATCGATGCCAGACTATCTACAAGTTACCATCCTCAAACCGACGGTAAAACTGAGAGGTTGAACCAGACCCTGGAGCAATACCTAAGATGCTTCACATTGCAACAAGGAGAAGAATGGAGAACACTCTTATGGACTGCAGAGTTCGCGTATAATAACGCAGACCATTCCTCGTTAGGTTGTTCTCCCTTCTTCTGTCTCAATGGATACCATCCTAACATGATGCCATTTGAACAGCCAGTCGATTCCACACATCCTACCATACAAGAGCATCATGCACATCTCAAGGCAGTGTTACAGAACGCTAAAACACACCTAGAAACATCCCGAGCACGCGATAAGCAAAACGCAGATCAGAAAAGGACACCAGAGCCATCCTATAAAGTGGGGGATAAGGTATGGCTTAACACAAAACACCTGAAGTTTAAGGGAAACACCCGGCTACTACCCAAGTTTGTAGGTCCCTATCCCATCCACAGTATTATCAATCCTGTAGCCATTAAGCTTATTCTCCATTCCACTTGGCACATCCACCCTGTGTTTCATGTTTCGCTTCTGAAACCTTGTCTCCCTAGCGCCAGATTGTCTAAGAAACCGTTACCTATGGAGATAGAAGGGGAAGAGGAGTACGAGGTCCAAAACATACTGGATTCCAAATATGTCCGGGGGCGGGTGCTCTATCTCATTGACTGGAAAGGATATGGTCCGGAGGACCGCTCTTGGGAACCAAGTAGTAACCTGCATTGCCCTGGCCTTCTGCGGCGTTTTCACACACGGTTTCCTCATAAACCTGGTGGACCGCCAGGACGGCGGTCGTGGAGAGGGGGTTCTGTCACGTTTCACCATGGGCGCAGTAGACACACGAAGGCATGAATGGGGAATGAATGCGGTGAACTACATCTCCCAGGATTCTGAGGGAGGCAGCAGTCCTATCTCTTCCTCTCCTGTCTGCCCTACTTAAGCTCCTCCTGCACTGCTATCAGATGCTTGTCACCTGATATCGGAGCTTCCTGTATCCGGATCCCTGAACTGCATGTCAGCACTTTCCAGCTGCTCTCTGGCACATTGAGACGAAGGGGCTGAGGCGCCCGGCTCCCTCTCCTCGTGGGAGAATCATTAATCGCGCCGGAGGTGTCCTGTTAAAGACCAGGGATGTTATTCCTCAAAGCGCACTGCCACGCTTAACCTTGCACTACCTTCGCGCCGAGACGCGACCTTTAATCCGAGAAGGCGCACGGACGCGTCTGAAACTTCACCAAGCACCTGCATGCTTGGAACACGACATTCGCCATAGGACGCGCACAGAAGCGCTTCTTAGAGGCTTCCAGGAAAGAGCCTCTTATTCCCTGAAAGCGCACGGAAGCGCCTCTTGCCTTCTTAACCTGTGGCGCCTGGAAGGTGCCATTTGTTATACTAAGCGCGTGTATGCGCCTATTGGAGTATTGAAACTGGAGAACTCCCTCTGGGTGAAATTAGAGCCGTTGAGAGGCTCGGAGTTCAAAATTGTTGTTTATGTAAATGGCGATCTGATTCTGCAAGCAGTATCTTTGGGTAAAAAGGATCTTACCTTGGATACTTAAAGACACAGTCACCATTTACCAGTGGACTACCTGGTTACAGATAAGTACTTGGTTAATCTGTATACCTAATGTCTCTGTTCTACAGAGAGTACTATATCACTGAAGAATAGTGATGACAACTCTGCTTGATTTCTTTTTCTTTATTTTTACCTTTTGTGCTCTTTTTTCTTGTGGATACGTGCAGCAGCTTTAAACGTAAGTGTAATACATCACATAGATAACATTGATAGTGAATAGATCAGTGTGGAATCTTATGTGTGATGTGTTGTCTCTTATACAGGAAACACGGGGCTACCATAAGAGTGAGGTCTACAGAACTCTACAAAACGGAGCTCCTGGAGTGTTTATTTTTACTGCTGCAACTTTATTGTTTCGTTTGTCCCTTTTTTCGCTTTCCCCTGTTGTGGTGTACTCTGCTGAGTGTTCATAGTACTCGCAGGTGATTCCATAGGAGGGGAGGAGGAAGCATAGCATCTTCCATCGCTCCCGCTGTATCCGGCTGACCAGGTTAGTGTTAACCTATATCCGTGTCATGACATCAGGAGGTTCAAGGGCCAGGCCCCGTCACCGTGCGGCCAGCCCTCCAACAGCTGCCTCTCGGATCCAACCAGGGAGCGGCTCGGCAGGTGAGGCCCGCCCAGCATCGCGTTCCTGCCACAATGCCCGCTCCGGAGGACAGCGGGCCGCCACGGGGCAGGGGATGCCGCAGGAGGGGGGCCGGCCCAACGCCTCGCGCTGTCTCTGGGGCCAGCTGATGGGGAGATGTGTCCACGGCTCAGCAAGCGGTGCACAGGTCTCGGGAGCACCGCTCCGTGCTCCGGTTACCGCAGTCCCTCTCCGGTCCTGAGGGCAATGATCCTCACTGCCACCCGGGCGACTGCTCTCAGGCACGCCTCCGACTACGCCCTAGGCCGCGCGCCGCGGTCTTCCCCCAGCCGGCCCCCCGGCAGATCAGGGCAGCCGCGAGGGACAGAAGCTTCCCGCCGGGGCTAGGTGAGTGTCCGGCAGCCACCGGGGGTAGATAGGGCAATTTCGGCAGCGGTGCGAGGTCCGGGCCCGGGTCAGAAGCAGGAGCGACGGGTAGGCACGTCCTACACGGTTGCCATCTTGGCCACGCCCCCCAGGTCTCGTCTTTGAGGGTCAGGCAGTTCTGCATCGATACTCTGTTCTGTGACTGATAAAGTGGTACCCATTAAGACAGGGTGTGGTCCTTCCCATTTTTTTAGTAAATTGAAGTGGAATATTTGTGTGTTCCTTTTGCTCGAGTCCATTTCTAATTTGTAGGTTACGGGGATTACTTTTTCTATGATTTTGTATGGGCCTTGCCACTGGCCTATCAACTTATGCTCTGTGGTGGGTATCATGATAAGAACCAAGTCTCCTACATTTAAGGCTCGTTCTCTTGCTTTTTTGTCGTACTGGGTTTACTGGGCTACTTGGGCTTGTTCCATATTGGCTTTTACAATATCCCTTATCTGATTTAGGTGGGTTTTTAAACTGGTTACGTAGTCTAGGAGAGGTTTTGACCCATCTCTTTCTTCTTCCCACTCTTCACTGGCCATCTCCAGCAAACTACGGGGTTGTCTCTCATAGAGTAATTCAAAGGGGGAATATCCCATACTTTTTTGCTGTCCACAACGTATGGCAAATAACGCCAAGGGAAGCATGTCTTCCCATTTCCAAGCCTCTAGGTTTAGCAGCTTCTTTAAGGTGGCATTGTAACTCTCCACTAAACCATCTGTTTGTGGGTGATACACGGCCGTGCGGATCTGCTTGATATTAAGCTGTTGACAGACCTGCCGCATTAGTTTTGACGTAAACGGGGTTCCCTGGTCGGTAATAATCTCTCTTGGGAACCCGACCCAGGAAAAGATATTGATCATAGCCTTAGCTACCTAGGTCGTGTTGGGGTGTCTTAGGGCCACTGCTTCGGGAAACCTTGTAACGTAGTCCACCAGGACTATAACATAACGATACCAGCTATGGGAAGGAAGAAGAGGACCGAGTATGTCCATCCCCACCCTAGCGAAAGGTTCGTCTATTACAGGTTGGGGCCTCAGGGGAACTCGTGAGGGTATATATCGGCTGTTCTTCTGACAAACAGGACATTCCTTGCAGTATTTTCGAACTTGCTGGTATATCCCAGGTCAATAAAACCTGTCTAAGATAGCTTTCTCGGTTTTCTCTGTCCCAAAGTGTCCCCCTAAAAGATGGCTATGGGCTAAAAACAGTACCTTTTCCCTGAAAGGTTGGGGTACTAGCAGCTGGATGGCGTGTCTTCCCCCCCTTCCGGTATAATAATCCTTGTTGCATAAAAAACTGGGGACCTACTTGATGTGGGTTTTCCTGTTCTGTGGCTTGCTTCCATGCTTCCTGGAGAGTAGGGTTTTCTCGTTGGGCCGCATGAAAGTTCCTATCGTGATTCCACAGTTCGTTCCCAGATGTTGGTCTTCTCTCTTTTCCTCTGTTTTCTGCTTTTCCTGTCTTTTCCTGCAGTCCATTCAGAATCCGGGGCGTTGGAAAAAGGGGCTGTTTCTCTCCACTCTGCCCCTTGCTTCCAATTCTCGCTAAGCAGACTTTTTATATGGGGATAATCATTGCCTAGAACAATCGGTTCAGGCAATTTTGGGATCAGGCCTACCCTCAAGGGTATGGGGGGTTGAGGAGGGCTGATGTTGGACGGATATTTCTGCCAGGGGGTACGTCTTGTTATCCCCGTGGACACACTTTATGTTAACGACTCCGGTCAGAAGAGGAAGTCCTCTAGGAATAGCTTGGGGCCTCATAATGCTTTGCAAGCACCCGGTGTCGATTAGGGCTTCCTTTGGTTCCCCGTTCACCAGTACCCTTCGAAGATAAGGGAGGGTCTCTTTATTCGAGGAACAGTAGAGGGCCCGGGCATACCCCACTTCCATAGGTTCGTCTCTCCGTGGGCATGCACAAGCGATATGGCCAAAGGCCCCACATTTAAAGCATTGGGGTTCCTGGGAGGGTGGCTGGTTGAGGGGGCGTAGGCAAAGGTCCTGGAGCCAGGGTTACGGTGCCCGGTTTCCGGGTGGTGAGGTGGGGCTTAGCAGGTTTAGAGGACGCTCCTCCAGGATGTTTCCAGGAACCCTCTTCTCGTCCCTTTTGCAGTTCCTCAGCTCTGTTATAGGCCGTGGCTATTTCTACGGCCCTTTCCAAAGTGAGGTGTGCATGTTGCCGTACCCACCGTTGTACAGGAGGATGTAAGGAAGTAAGAAAATGCTCTAAACATATCTTCTCCAGTATTTCTTCTTTAGAAGAGGTTAAGGGTTTGAGCCATCTTTCAGTCATATCTTTTATCCGGTTGTATAGGGCTCTAGGAGTTTCCTGTGGTCCTTCTTTGATCTGTCTTAGCCTGATCCTATACGTTTCCCCATCTATACCCATATATTCCAGGATACTCCTTGTTACTTCGTCGTAAGGGGTTGTACCGAGGGGGCTGGCTGCCTGGTAGGCTGACTGGAGGTCTCTGGCCAGAAGTGAGCCCAGATACTGTCCCCATTTGTCCTCAGGCCACATAGCAGCTCTGGCCATCCTTTCAAAATTAGCGAAGAAAAAATCTGAGTCCTCCCCTGGAACATATTTTTGCATTACTACAGAGGGTAGGGTGGTGTGGCCTCGTGGTTGTCCAAGTACGCTTCACTTCACTTCAAAAAGCTTTATTTCGACAGTATTGTCATAAAAGCGAAAACAAGACAATATGCATAATGTCCAAGTACGTCTGCCAGCTTCCCTATTATGGTTTCTTGTATCTGGCCTTGTACCGTCAGGGTCTAATGCAATTTTTCTCGGTCTGCCTCGGCTACCACCAGGAATCGTTCCATAATCTTCTCTAACATTTCCTGCCCCTCCACCATTTTGGTTACAGCGGCCTCCATTTCCCCCGATCCCACTTCTGACACCACCTGAGGGAGGGACGGGCGGAAACAGAAGCGAGGAGGCCGTATTGGTGTAATATTGGGGCGTTTTATTTTCAAAGGTGGATTTAAGGTGTACACGGGTGTTCTTTCAAATTATAACAAAAACAAAAAACATTAGAAGTTCTTCTCCAAATAGCTCTTAATGAAGGTAGTAGTTCTTGCACTTAGTCCTCTTTCTGGTTTCTTTCAGGTGTTCCGGTATTCTGGAGGGGGTCCCGGGAGGCTTACAGAGGGAGTAAAGCAACAGAGGAAAATGCTGTAAGTATGGTTGCAGTGATTTTGGCGTTATACCCTTTCACCACACCCAGGTGGGAGAATCGTGCAACGGTAAAGAAGAAGGGAAAAATATGTAGGTGATACTATGGGGAGTTTTTGTTGTGTGCCCAGTTTCTAAATTCTTGACATAACCGATTCAGGGAGTCTCTTATCTTCTCTCCCGTGTGCTTTATGGAGGGGATGGGGAAAGATGTTGTGATGGGAGGTAGTGAGAGGTCGTTTTTCACAAAAGAACCGTGATGCCCAAATAAAAGAAAGAGGGAAAACAAAATAAATACAGCAGCAAGGTAGTAATGGCTTTGTCTCTCAGCCCACCACCCAACCTTCACCTTCTTCAATATTACGTACCGCCTCTTGCCGCAACTCTCCAGAGTTGCGGGGGCTCTTGGGCGTCCTCTGGTGACCACCACTCCTTGCTCCACACGTCTGTGGCTTACCCGGCTTCGGCATCTTCTGAACTGGCATCCTCCCCTGCGGCATCTTCCTCAGTGGTGTCTCTCCCCGTCGTTCCTTCCTCAGCGGCTGCTTTCCTCCAGACTTCCTTCTCGATTGAGTCCTTCGTTTGTTTCCCATTCTCCTCCTCTCCTATGGTAGCTGATTGGGCCTTTTGTTGCACACCCCCACTCCTTGATTGGTCCATTTGTTGTGACAATGCAAATCCACCCTGTGAAGGTGAAGCAAAGTCCGTTGTTAGTGTTTGCTTTCTTTTCCAGCCCCCGATGTCGTCAGCTGGATCCCGGAAGAACGGAGACCACGGCGGTGAAACGGGAGGTAAGTCGGGTTTTGGCGGGCGGGTTGGGGCACTTCCTCACAAGTGGCATTAAGAGAAGTAAAGTTGCATGGAGTGGTGTAGAGGGAGTTGCGTGGAGTAGAGTATCATAGAGTGGAGAGGCATAGAGTGGAGTAGAGTGTCGTATAGTGGAGTGGCATGTAGAAGAGTGGTGTGGAATGGCGTAGAGTGAAATGACATAGAATGGAGTTGAGGGTCATAGAACGAAGGGTCATAGAGTGTCATGGAGTGGCGTAGAGTGTGGTAGAATAGTGTAGCATAGAGGGAAGTAGAGTGCCATGGGATAGAGTAGATAGGGATAGAGTAGACTGGAGTGGAGTATAGTGGAGTGGAGTATAGTGGAGTGGTGTAGAGTGGCATACAGTGGAGTAGAGTGGCATAGATACACCGATCCGATCTTAGATCTAATCATCTCCAAGGCCAACTCCATTTAACTTGAATCCATTGTCCCTTGTGATTGGACAGATCACCATTGCATCACTTTCCACATCACAAATTCAATGTCTTCTAATTAGTCACAAATTAAAAAACCAAGTCACTGGAAAAGAAACATTAGAAACATAAACCTGCACAAATTGTATCTACTAGCAACCTCATGATAACCCCTCCGGAAGACATTTCAGGCACTTACTGACCATTACAATAACTCAATGAAAAATATTTTAGATGACATGGCACCTCCCCAGCTAAAAAAGAGTGTCCACCAAATACTCTAAGCCTTGGTTCAATGGCAGCCTAAACACTGAGAGACGCAATCTGAGACTTGCCTAACACACATGAAAGAGTCTCCCCCACTCTCAATCACCTTAGATCGCAGAAAAGTATTTACAACAAACCATGCTTAGTGCCAAAGCTGACTTCTTAAGGAAGCAGCTGGACGCTGCCAAGAACCGACCTAAAAAATTGTTTGAACTGTTCAAATCGCAATCTAACAGGCCCCGCAACCCTCTATCCAAATCCAGCAAGCAACCTAACTGCGAAAAACTTGCCTCCTTCTTCCTTGGAAAGACAAAGAAGGTTGAAAGTGACTTACGTTCTGAATTGAATCTCCTCCTGCTGCTTTCACACATCAGCCCTCCCCCACCCTTGAGAATGGAGCGTCCAGGGGTCACCCCCAAAAATAACACCTTGTGGAGTTTATTCAAATCCGTTGATGAAACTATCATTCTAAAAATCCAACACTGAAACCCTCCAACCACTTCAGCGACCCGCTACCCGAAAATCTCTTCAGGTAGATTAAAACCACTCTTCTCCCTCTCTGGGCCAAAATCGTAAATGCTTCTTTACTGCAAGGTGCTATACCAGACTGCCTCAAATCTGGACTGATATCCCCCATTCTCAAGAAACCCACAGCTGATCACTATAATAATTTCCGCCCTATCTCCAGCATTCCGACGCTTTGAAAGCTCCTTGAGAAATGTGTCCCTACCCAGCTATGTAATCCAATACCAATCTGGCTTCTCTCAGGGCCACAGCACTGAATCGGCAATTACTCACATAGTCAATGACGCGCTGCAAATGCTTGATCATAATGAATCCTGCCTTCTAATCCTCCTCGACCTCTCAGCATTCAATACGGTCAAACACGACAGCCTCTTTGAGTTATTGGAACACAGGATGGGACATTCTATTCCTGTCCTAGACTGGTTCGCCTCCTTCCTCAACAATAGATCCCAAAGAATAACCCCATTGCCTGTCACATTAGGGGTGCTGCAGGGTTCCACGTTATCACCCACTCTCTTTAACCTTTTCATGGAACCATTAACTGAAATCAAACATAAAGTATCACATGTATGCAGATTACACCCAACTTTACCTGAAAATCTCCTCTCCTTAAGACATATCTCTTAATGCTACTCTACAAAAAACTCAGAATTGGTTGACCTGCAACCACCTTAAACTAAGCACTTTCAAAACAGAATTTCTATTAAATTCACCCCCCAAACATTCACTCAACATTGCGGATTAGCTGAAACATCTAACAGCACTCAATTGTCCTCCACATGTTATTGACTCCACAAAATCGCTGGGAATAATGCTCAACAAGAACTTGAACATGCAGGACCACATCAGCTTAGCTACTGGAGCAGCTAACTTCCAAATGAGCATCCTAAGAAAAATTAAACCCTTCCTCCCCTTTGAAGACTTCAAGTCAGTTGTTCAAGCCCTAGTAATCTCCAGGCTGGACTATGGAAATGCAACCCTTTCTGGCCTTCCAAGATCAAAGTTGCCCCCTCTTAGCTTCCCAGACAAAACCCCCAACAGCCAACCAATCACAACTTAAAAATAACTCTATCCTGTTTATCCCGGAATATAAGTCTAGAGGCCGTGGGGATATCCTTAACAGAGGGAATATAATACAACTAATTCAAGCAATCGGAAACCTGCCGGCTATAAGTACACACGATCTCGAAAGAATTGCATTCAAAAGCATCAAGGGAATTTTGGACAGAGAAATAACTAAGACAACTTGGTCCTCAAAAGAAGCAGCGAGGAGGATTTTGGAAGAAGAACCCCAACTAAAAGCATGGGGGATCAAAATACTACTCGATCAAAAGCCTGGCTATATGGATCCACTGATTCCAATCAAAAGAGAGCAAGTAAATCCAGCTCCTGCATTAGCGGGCACACAATCACAATCTGTGCTGAAAGGGGCCCGCAGTACGGACGCGCGACCAGCAGAAAGGAAAGATCAGCATCAAGTACTTAAATCGGAAGACTGGTCCTCGTTAGCAAGGACGATAAATCGACAAGACGAGAGCACCTGACTCAGGACAAATCAAATACCACCAGGCGATACCCACCTACGAATTTGCTCCTGGAATATAAATGGACTGGGTAACAAAACATCGGATAAAGACCTTCTGGACTATTTTCAAGGCTTCGACCTCATTCTGCTCCAAGAGACATGGCTAGAAGAACCCTTCCATTTACTTGGCTTCAAAACCCATCACACCCCAGCAGCAAAAGGCTCTAAATTTGGACATTTAAAGGGCGGTTTAACAATTTATTCATCAATAAAAACAATAACATCGACCAAAGATGTTGATACTTTCACATCACCAACAAATGCAATCAAAGCACTTAGAGTGGATATAAGGGATGGCAATATTAAACAGCAACTATTACTCCTAAACATCTACATACACCCTCGCGATAAAATCAAAGGAGCAAAAATAGTAGGGGCAGAAATAACCAGACTATTCACAGATAAACCCACGACCAATTTACTGCTGACGGGGGACTTCAATATGCATCTGATGGGGCCACAGAAGAGGGATGAGCTACTTGAGGAACAACATACCGCCTGGAACATTCCTTGTCAGGAGCCGAGTGCCAAGAAGCGACAGTCAGCAGATGCTAAGAACTTAGTCAAGGACCTGGAACATCTAAGCTTCGTGGCACTAAACGGGCGCTTTCCAGGAGACCAGCCCCCGGCGGCAACATTTCACAGCGCAACCTCAAGTACGCTGATAGATTACACTTTTGTATCTTTATCATTCTTCAGCAGGATCACAGGTTTCCAAATAGGGGCCCAAGATCAAAGCGATCATCTGCCGCAAGAAATTTCTACAAGAATATCTAGACCATCACTAGATAAGCCAGTCAAGGACCCTGAGTCCATTCATACGGACAACTTCAGGAGGATTAAAATTAAAACTGATCGCCCAGAGGAACTATTAGCCTCAGCTAATTGAATATGGGAGCAACGGGAAGAGACTGGCGTAAATGTGATAGCACACTGGGAACACCTAACTAAATCACTAGGAGCAGTGAATACGGTAAATGCTCGCCCAGCTTCTACGACAACCGGTTCATTAGCCTGTCAGGAGAACCATATTTCCAATTCCACAGCTCCAAATCTCCGCATGATCAAGAAAGCAATAAATAAAACAATACGTAATCTTCGGCGCACGGGCAGGATCCTATTCTACAAAGGGAGCTATCGCAACTAAAAGCAAAAAAGAAAAAAGAAATCTGGCAGGCAAAAAGGGAAACGCACGAAAACCTGTGGGCGAGGCTATTGCACGACTCAAAGTCAATCAACAGCGCAAGATTTTGGCGCACAATAAATAGCCTAGCCAACCAGAATGTTCAAAGAATAAATTCTCACCTGACAGAGGAAGCCTGGGCCTCGCATCTGCACCAACACTTTAATGCACCACGGAGGCAGACCTCCCAAAATATACCAGAGGCAACCCCTCTCTATTTAAATGTCCTACCAGGAAACAATCATCTTTCATTTACAACTCTCCAGATCAAGAAAAGGATAGCCAAAGGCAAGAGGGAGAGCGCCCCGGGTCCCAACGGGATTCCACCAATTCTAATCAAAATGGACCCGGAGTATTGGGCTTCTATATTACTACCACTGTATGGCCAAATCACAGGAGGAGTCATCATCCCGGACTCCTGGAGGGGGTCAATCATTTCCCCAATATACAAGAAAGGGGACAAGAACTCAGCAAAAAGTTATAGGCTTGTGGCTTTAATTGACATCGAGGCGAAATACTATGCTGGCCTCCTTCTGGAAGACCTTATTGCCTGGGCCGAAGAACAATCCATTATACCAATCAACCAAACGGGCTTCTGCAAGGGCATGGGGACAACTATGAATATACTTGCACTGTCCCTACTGATAGACGGGGCCAAACTAGCAAAACAACCTTTATTCATGTGTTTTATCGACTACTCGTCAGCTTTAGATAGAATCGACAGAAGCAAGCTCTGGCACAAACTCAAGGAAAAGAAAATACCATCCGCTCTCCTAAACCAGTTAATATTGCTTCATACAAACACATGGGTCCAAGTCAAGCTAGGAGATGGAAAGTTCCTGTCCAGGAAAATCCCAACAACCATGGGGCTCAAACAGGGGTGCGTCCTGGCGCCGACGCTCTTCAACCTGTTTATGTCTGACCTTTCGTCAGAATTGGACATTTGCAATTCTCATGCGCCAAAGATGGGAGGGCTACTACTCTCCAACCTCCTGTATGGAGACGACCTCGTATTGGTCAGTCGGACCCCTATCGGCCTCCAACACTTACTAGACACAGCTAGTCGATATTCAGCATCCAGTGGCTTAACCATCAACCAAGATAAAACGAAGGTTATGAGGATACATCCAAAGAAGGGAACCTCTAAATACTGTTGGCACATGGCAGACTCATCAATTGAAGTAGTTGACCAATACAAGTACTTAGGAGTGATGATGGATAATAAAGGGACTTTCAACTTACAAAAAGAGGCAATTAAAAGAAGAGGCAACTCCATTGCAATAGCTATAAAATCGATCAAACATAAAACTGCCGGCCCCAGCCTTATCCCACAAGTTTGGCAAGCAAAACTCATCCCGGCAATCACTTACGGGAGTGAGTGCCTGAGGGGAAGAGACGCAGTTACTTTAGACAGTACTGTCTCAAGAGCAGCCAGGATAATATTTAACTTACCAAAGTACGTCTCGCCAGCCCAAATAAGGCTAGAATTCGGCCTGCAAAGCCAAGAAATAGCCTGCAAAGGAGCCTACGCCAAGAGCTGGTACAGGATAAAAAAAGCTGAAGCAGGTACACTGAACTCCCATCTATGGAACGAAATACACCTAAAGAGGGAGTGCGCAGCAAGGAGCTACTTGACAGCATCAATAGATCGACTGGGACTTGAGGAACTCTGGGCGGCCTCAGGGACCTACCATTGTTTTAAACAAACTGTAAACAAGACAGTGAAAAGACTATCTCTAGTAGAAGATAAGGCGACACTCACAAAAAGAGCCCATGGATGGTTTGTTGTCCACAGCTATGATAAGTCCTCTCCACAACCATACCTAAGCGTGGGATTAAATCGAAGGAAGAAAGAAAAATACCTTCATTCCCGACTGGGCATTTTACCATCATTACCGCATCTTCCCCCTTGGAACCGACCCCCGGGTCAGACAATATGCCGCTTATGTGAAGACGCCACCGAAAGTGTATTACACCTTTTGTGTATCTGCAGAGATCTACAGGCTGAACGGCGACAGTTACTGAAGCCACTCTTTGTAAGTAAGGAGATAAGAACCTGCAGCCAAGCTGTGAAGGCATGCCTCGGAGGTGGAGACGTTCAGCTAGCGTGTCGCTTTGTTCAATTCATGGAAGCGGCAGGGGCAAAAGCTCTGTCGCCAATCGACAGGAACACTTTATCACTGCATCCAAATGCCTGTTAAAGTGTCACATTACAGCGATAATCATATTTTCAGGTCGCCCCTCACCCGGATGATACACGCTCAAGCAGGATAGTCAACAGTAACTTACCATCGTCGTTGTTTACAAATCAACCGATCACTGAATAGACTCTCTCCCACCGAGAACTGAGCTTTGTTTTTTAACTCACAGTCCGTGCTAACATTTACTGACAATTGCTCTACTTATGTTAACACAATCTATGAAAGTTTTATGATTTTTTTATTTTTAATCTGTTTTAGAATATGAACTCTGCTGCTATGCCACTTTTTATATGGAAATTGTAAAGGTTTTAATTAACCAAACAATGAACTATTACTTACTTTACCCTCTTAGGGCCTCACTTAATTCAGCTGCTAGGCTCATTACCGGTTCCAAACGCTACAACCACATCACACCGGACCTGAAATCTCTAAACTGGCTTCCTCTTGAGGCAAGAATTCAACTAAAAATTGCTTGCATGACACACAAAGCTTTACACTCCAACACCCCGAGGTACATTGCACAAAAACTGGAGCTATCTGGTGGATCTAGATCCTCAAGAAGCACTTCAGCCCTACTATTGAAACCACCGAAATTTAAGAAGAAGAAAACCAAACCTTCAATCGGGCCTTTTCTGGTGCTGTCCCAAAAATTTGGAATTCCCTACCTTATGAAATCTGAGTTAATCCATCACTGGCATCTTTCAAAACACAAGTGAAATTGATGAACAAATACTTGCTCTAGCCCACACAACCTTGACTCATTGACTTTGACTATTTATACTGGCTATACCAGCGATATGTTACTCAACAGCATAGAGTGTTATAAATCTTTATTTCTTTTAGTGGGACTAGAGGTAGTTCCTCACCCTGCCCTCATACCACTATTTCTTTTATTTCATGTACTGCTATTTTGACTATTATTATACCTTATAACGTCTTAGCACAGGTTTCTAACTAACAACACCATTTTATATTAGTGAGATTTCAATTAAATTATATTCCCTTGATGCTGGGGCACCTGGGTAACAGGCACTCATTACAAGATTTACCTTTATGCCCATGTGATGGTTCATCCCCACAATCGGATTTACATTTGTTTTTTTTCTGTAAATTTTACGAAGAACCAAGAATTTTTTTTATTTTACCTCTCATACGGAAATATGATTTTGGACAATGCCGGGTAGCACTTTATTTCATTCAAATGTTTGGGGACCATTTGTGTGCAATTGCATAGCGTCATTTTTGTGGTCAGCTTTAAGGTTGAGGAGACCTCAGTTGACTTTTGGTCTATTAGACAACAGCCAAAGCTGATAACATTTTATAACATTTTATATGGAATTACTTCTCTTAATGAGACTTGTTTTTTATCATTTTAAGATGGAAAGTGTCTTTAATACCATGATTTGTGTATGATGAAATTGTTTATATATATGTACTTTATATGCAATTGAAAGATTGGGAAATAAAGGAATTTTGATGATGACTATTATTATTGCTTTCATTGTCTGCTTTGTTTACTTCCTTCACCCTGTTCATGTGTAAAGCGCTTGTATACCCTCGTGGGTCTTGTTCGCGCTATATAAAACTCTAAATAAATAAATAGAGTGGAGTAGAGCAGGGCGGCGCTGAATGGAGTAGAGTGGTGTTCAGTGGAGTATCTTGGAGGGGCGTAGAGTGTCATAGAAAGCCATGGGGTAGAGTAGAGTGGGGTGTTGTAGAGTGGTGTGGAGTGGAGTGGGATAGAGTGTAGAGTCGTAGAATGTCATAGATTGGAGTGGGGTAGAGTGGAGTAAAGTGACAGAGTGGTGTAAAGTGTTATAGAGTGCAGCAGAGTGGCAGAGAGGGGAGTAGAGTGGCATAGAACATTGTGGAGTGCCACAGAGTGGAGTGGCGTAGAGTGGAGTGGTGCAGAGTGGTGTCAAATGTTGTAGAGTGGAGTGACGCAGAGCGGAATAGAGTAGCGTGAAGTACAGTGTCCTAGAATGGAGTAATGTAGAGTGTTGTGGAGTGGAGTGTGTAGAGTGTGGTAGAGGGGAATGCAGTAGAGTGGCATGTCATAGAGCAGAGTGGTGTAGCAGGGACTGGGATAGAGTGGAGAGGGATAGAGTGCAATGTCGTGAAGTGTCGTAGAGTGGGGTAACATGGAGTGGAGTAGAGTTGAGTGAAGTGGCGCAGCGTAGAGTGGAGTAAAGTGTCATAGAGTGGAGTAAAGTATCGTACAGTGGAGTGGTGTAGAGTGGAGTGGCATAGAGTGGGCTACTGTAGAGTGGTATAGAGTGAAGTGGTGTAGAGTGTCATAGAGTGGGGGGTCATAGAGTGGAGGGGAGCAGATTGGAGTCAAGTGTCAGAGTGGAGTGGCATAGCATGTCGTAGAGTGGCCTTGAGTGTCATAGAGAGGAGTGTCATAGATTGTCGTAGAATCGAGGGGCATAGAGTAGCATAGAGTAATATGTAGTGTAGCGTAGTAGCGCAGAGGGTTTTAGAGCGGAGGCGTAGAGGGGCGTATAGCAGAGGGACATGGAGTGGAAGTGTGTAGAGCAGAGGGGCATAGAGGCGAAGTGTGTAGAGTGGAGGGGCTTAGAGTGGAGTGGAGTGGCATATGGTATCATAGAGAGGAGTGGCGTAAAGTGGAGTAGAGTGTCAGAGTGGAGTAGAGTGGATTGGGATAGAGTGGAGTGTCATAGAGTGCAGTTGAGTAGAAAAGAGTCATAGAGTGAAGTGGAGTAGAGTGTCATACAGTGGATTGCCGCAGAGTGGAGGGCTGTAGAGTGAAGTATCACAGAGTAGCTGTATTGGTTCGCCCTCTCAAATAATAGAAAATACTGCACTCCCACACAGAGGCACAAACACGGCGAAGCAATAAAAACACCAGGAAAAGGATTTCACTCTCATAAAATGAGGCACATCAAAAGACTGTTTTCAGAATAAAGCATGAGGTTTTATTTGTGCAACACTCTCTAACAAAAAGGCTTTCCCAGATGTCAAATGAACAGCATTCAAATGTGTGCGTATATATATATATATATGTATATATATATATATATATATATATATATATATATATATATATATATATATATATATTATCTACTGGCGGTCGCCAGTAGATAGTTATAGTTAGGACCTAGTTTCCATAGAAAACTCGTTTTTTGTTTTCTCAATATCTTTGGCGCCGGTTGACGAATCTTCACGAAATTTTCAAAACTCGTAGCCCGCTCCGGTCAGCTCCTGTCTTGAAAGTGTCGGGGTGATTCGGCAAGCGGGGGCCGAGAAAAAAGGGGGGTCCCAAAACGTGTTTTCTCCATGTTAATTCCCATAGGAAACTTTAGACACGGCTACAGCTCGAACTGCTGAACGGAATTACACCAAATTTGGCAAAAAGGTAGCCCTTGGTTCAGAAAGAGACCTTTTTTTTAAATGGTGTAAATCCGTTCAGTAGTTCCTGAGAAATTAAAAAAAAAGAGGTAGGAAAATCAATTTCCCATAGGAAACTTTAGACACAGTTACAGCCAAAACTGCTGAACGGAATTACACCAAATTTGGCAAAAAGGTAGCCCTTGGTTCAGAAAGAGACCTTGTTTTTAAATGGTGTAAATCCGTTCAGTAGTTGCTGAGAAAATCAAAAAATAAAACTTTCGATATCTATGGCCGCAGTGGATCCGCGCACCCTCCCGATCACGAGCTTTATTCTAATTGGCTGTCAACACTCCAAACCAGGAAGTGTTGGCAGCCATCTTGTGCCTCGGTAACCGAGGCACAAGAAAACAGGGAAACAAACGCAAAAAACAAGAAAAGGGGGCAGGGTAGAACTCCCCTGACCCCCTAGGCCTGGTCAGGGGGTCCCACAAGGACCCCCAGGGCCCAAAAAAGCATGTAATTTGAGATGTCATCAGTGATGTCATCAGTGATGTCACTGACCATGTCATGAGTGATGTAATATGTGATGTCATCAGCAGTGCATTGCGGGGGCGTGAGTTCTATAACGGGGGAATTTCTCTGGTTTTGTACGAGTGAAATGTCCAACTAACTATAACTTTCCCTAAAACCTATGGTTTTTTCAGTGAATATATATATATATATATATATATATATAAAAGCAACAATAACACACTTATAAGTAAGCAAATGCAACTGGTAAATGCTTGGAATAAAATACAAGCAGATAATAATACTGGATGTCTACTGCAAGAAATCAGAAAAATATATACACTAAATACATCAGATGATCATAACCACTGGAGACTTGGATGTGCACACAGTTACACTCACACATTACAATGCCAATAACCAAAAGAAGTACATCACTGGCTGCAAACACTGCATCTTAGCCCCTTCCAGACTGGGGGATTCACAGCCGGGGTCAAGAGACTCAGCAAGCTGGGTTCCTACACTGAAGTAGACGCGTCCACCTCCATTCAGGTCCAAATTCCCGGTTTCCAAGTCAACACACCCATTTTTATAATCTCAAAGCACTAGAAGTTTCCGAGAGGACCTTCTCTGCGCCAATGAAACTTACTGGAGTTGGCCACTCTCCATGCAAGCAATCCAAAGGCAAAAGAGTTCTCATGTATCCTTCTGCGCTCTCACATGTTCCAGCCCCTTATCTTAACGAAGCTTGAGAAAGTAGAAAACAATCTCCCAAAGTACAGAAAACAATCTCCAAAAGTACAGAAAACAATCTTGAACGTGGATAGCCTAAACAACTTGAGTAATCTGGGGGCCTGCCTGTGTTCGCAAAGCTCAAGCTAGACAGAGTCAGAATTCAAGATGGCATGAGGGCATGTCAAAGCCAATAGTAAGAACTTCATAATACTTCCCAGTGTACAACACAATACACATTTGAGCACCACTGCTTATAACACTACACTCTGTGACCGAGAAGTACATTTCACACCTTTCTCTCTCTCATGCTTTCAAATGCACATTCCACACGCTCTGTTCCTGGCAAGGCTGTTCTACTCTGTGAAAGCACTCCCACTCTGCAGCTACAAGGAGACAAGGAAAAAATCTTCAAGGAAAAAAGTGCACATGCAGGAAAAATGATGTCATACATTCAAGAAATCACCTGAAGTCAATTAAAATAATGGTAGTCAAAGGTCATCACGTGGTCCCAATATATGGGAGTGCCTCTGGCACTACAGTGGCCTAGAGTTAAGTGACATATAGTGGCATAGTGTGGTGTAGAGTGGAGTGCCACAGAGTGAAGTTGAGAGTCATAGACTGAAGTGGAGCAGACTGTCGTACAGTGCCGTGGAGTAGAGTAGTGTGTCGTAGAGTGCAATGGCACAGAGTGGAGCAAAGTGTTGTAGAGTGGAGTGACGTAGAGTTGAGTAAAGTGGCATAGAGTGAGTGGCATAGCGTGTCATAGAGTGAAGTGTTGTAGAGTGAAGTAGAGTGACATAGGGTTAAGTGGCATAGAGTGGTGTAGTGTTGTAGAGTGGCATAGACTGGAGTAGAATGTCAGAGTGGAGTGACGTAGAGTGGAGGTGTGCAGAGTGGAGGTGTGCAGAGTGGAGTAAAGTCTCGTAGAGTAGAGTGGCTTAGAGTAGAGTGGAGTGTTGTAGTGTGCAGTGTCATAAGGTGAAGTAAAGTGGCGTGGAGTGTAATAGAGCGGCGTGACATATAGTGTCGTAGAGTGGAGTGGCGTAGAGTGCCGTAGCGTGGAGTCTGGTAGAGAGGAGTGGTGTACAGTGTTGTAGAAAGAAGTGTCATAGAATGGCATAGAGTGTAGTGTAGTAGAGTGTTGCAGAGTGGAGTGTCATGGAGTGATATAGAGTGTCATAGAGTGGAGTGTTATAGTGGCATACAGTGTCATAGATTGGCATAGAGTGAAGTAGAGTGTTGTAGAGTAGAGTGTTGTAGAGTTAAGTGTCATTGATCGGAGTGGTGTAGAGTGGCATAGAGTGAAGTGGCGTAGAGAGAAGTAGAATGGCTTAGAGTGAAGTGTTGTATAGTGGCATAGAGTATCGTAGAGTAGAGTGTAATAAAATGGAGTATGCATGGTGTGGTAGTACACTGACATTACAGTCAACACATTTTATTTGTAATGCCCATTACATTTTCACACACATACAGTTTTACTGATAAAACTATACAGTGCACAAACGATAATGTATGGAAATGCATTCCGTAGTGTATTGAATTGTTTTGATTGTATTAAAATATTTGTTTTCAGCACACTTCAGAATTACATAAGAATTTGCTTCATTTGTGCTTTCCTAATTCTGATATATTCTAAAATATTTGCACAGTTCATCTACAGGCGTTTAAATTTTGTTGTGCGCTAGAAAGAAAGCATTTCTTTTCAAACCCCAAATTGTCAGATAAATCCTCTCACTTTGAAGTTAGAGAAAGAAAAGTAAACACCAAGCTCTGTCACGACTTGTAGTGTTCTTACCAGTTCTGGCGTGTTGGAGAGATTCTCGACTTCGGTTCTTGAGGGTTCTGGTCTGTCCAAGGTAAGGGTGACCCCTTCTGGTAGCCACAGTGCTGCCAACAAGGAAAAAGGCCAAAGCAGACCGTGCCTTCCAAAAGGAGTCCCAAGAGGAAAAAACCCCGTAGGGAAAAACCTCTGATGGAAGTGGAACTCCAGGAATGAAAAGGAAGGAAAGAAGCTACCAATAAGGAGGAAATAGAAGGCAAGGAATCCAAACCGGAATAGAAGACTATAATCAGGAACAAGGAACACCAGCAAGAATCACAGATACACCAGGCAGGAGCACAGGATACCAACAGGAGCAAGGACACACCAGCAGGAGCAAAGAGTGTTGCAACGCAAGGAATTGAAGGATTCAGCCCTTTAAATACGAATAGGAAGTGACCAAACAGGAACAGGAAGTGACCAAACAGGAAGTAAGTAACCACCATCTTGGATAAGGAAAAGGATAATGGACGGAATAGGAAGGTAGCCATCTTGAATTGGTAGAGCAGATACTTCCCGAGGCCTTCTGGAAAGAAGACTATGGAATCATGGGAAGGCAAGATGGCCCCAAGAAGAAATGAAGAAAGAAATATATATACAGTGAAAGGAAGGTAAGAATATAGTGCCCCAACATGTGAAAATAGGAAGCCGCAGTTCCAAACCGGAGCTGCGGCATTCCTGTCATGCAAGTTGTCAGATAATTGGCTGCCGCACAGGTATTTGGCACGCCCGACACAGAAAGAGAGCAGGCGCCGCGGGACGCACCAGTGATGCCAAAACGGCAACAGCAGGCCACCGCGCAGCACCGCGATGTGCCCAAAAAAAAGAGGGGGGCGCAGCGGGCTGATCACAGTCCGCGGTGCAACAAGCACCCTCAGAAGACAGAGCATGACATTTGACCTCTGTCTTTGAATGTACAGAAAATGTGACAAGATTAGAACAAAACTTCAAGGCCAATTTACAGAAAGCGTAGCATAGCATAAGTAGAGTGTTGTAGAGCTCTTCTGCAATTGCATTGGCTACCCATTAAAAAAATTTATAGAATTTAAGGCCCTATGTATTGCCTACAAGTTAAAATATTCAGCCAGACCTTTTGCATTGCAACATCTCATCACACCTCATTGATCCTCAAGAGCACTGAGATCGAATGATCTCTCCCTCCTCGCAGTGCCCATAATCAAGAGAATGAGAGGAGGAGGTCGCTCATTTAGCTACTTTATTGCCAAATTATGAAATCCTGTTCCAGGACAGCTCAGGTCTAACAATAATCTGCTAAGTTTCAGGAAACAACTAAAAACTCATCTTCCTGGATAAAGGTTTACTTCATTCTTAGTCATTCTGTTAGTCATCCTCCTGTCAGCGCCGGGAAGCCCGATTTGGGTAGCTGTTGCGCTCTATAACACCAGCTAACATAACATAACTGAGTGAAGTATGCATGGTGTAGTAGTACACTGCCATTACAGTCAATATATTTTTATTTGAAATGACCATTACATTTGCACAGACACACAGTTTTACTGATAAAACTATACAGTACACAAACAATAATGTGTGGAAATGAGTTCCATAGGGTATTTATTTGTTTCGGGTGTCTGTGCTAGAAAAAAAACCTTTGCTTTCAAAACACCAAATTGTCAGATAAATCCTCGCACTTTGAAGTCAGAGAAAGAAAAGGAAACACCAAGCTCCCTCAAAAGACAGAGCCTGATATTTGACCTCTGTCTTTGAATGCATGGCAAATGTGACAAGATAAAAATAAAAATAAAAAGGCCTGTTTACAGAAAGCGAGCTCTCGTGGAAGAATACAGTAAACAGGCTCTGCTCTACGGGAAGGACAAAGACAATCTAGACAGACTAAAACAAATAAAGCCATCAAATTAAAAGTAAGCAAATGTGAGTTACAAACCACAAAGCCAATGGTAAGCAATGGGCGGAATACATTCTTAGGTCAGCTTCCAGAATGACCCCAAGAAGTCATTAGCAAACAGACAGGTGCGCTGTCTTTTTGGCTTCAAACTAAAAAAGGAGCACCAGCTTTGCTGACTGGCCCAGTAGCACAGTGCTCGGGCCCATCCGAAACTGAAAGAGAGAAATCTTCTGTAGGATTCCTGGGATTAGGCTATCCCAGCTAGCACCACTTTGAACTGATCAGGCCAGTATCTGCCAAAGGTGCATGCATACAGAGACCAACTTGGGACCTCCACAATACTGTGCACCACCATACTGAGGGACACCGTGGTGGATGCACAAAGTCGCTTAACCACCAGATACATTTTGTGCTCTTTCCTAAAGTATCCCTTAAACCTGTAGAGACTTATGGCCCTATTTATGGCTTAGTCACGCAGTGCAGCGCAGGAAATCACCTTGCTGCGCTGTACTGCATGATAGGGAAAAGGCAGAAATGTGCCGTTTTTAAGGCAACACAGCACATTCCTGTCCTTTCCCTTGCGCTGGCACCCTTTTGGCAGCCTAGCATAACGCAGACACCCTTGCACCATGGTGCAAGGGTGCCTGCGTTGCATGCAGGATTGTTTTGTGCAGGAAGGGGCCCTTCCTGCACAAAAACAATCCTGGGAGGCACATTCATCTTTCTATGTGTGCTGCATAATGCAGCACACATAAAAAAGAGGAAATAAATAGGAGAAATAGAGATATTTCTCCTCATTACACCTCCCCCCGGAAGGTGTAAGATTTTGTCATATCCCCAGGTTTATAAGTTCTTGTAAATCTGGGGATGTGTCAAAATCCATGGAAGTTGCGTGGGAACACCCATACAATGCCCATGGAACGCCTTTCTGGGCAGAGTAACGCAAGCAGTGATTTGCGCTGCGCTGCTCCAGATTTTTTAAGCCACTCAGAGCCTCGCAAAGTGGATTTGCATGGTTTCAAAAATCGGACTTAGAGGTTTGTGTCACGCATGTACCACGTTGCGTGGTGCAAACGTGACGCAACCCTCACATAAATATGCTCCTCAGTAGCACCAAAGAAACACTATGAAGAGTATCACCAGTTTCTTTGTGGACACAGCTCGTTAAACTGAAGACACAGCAGTTCTGATGGCACACGCCTGTGAGGAGGTGCAAGATGCAGCACTCGGAAATACTGCACTAATGAAACAGGATATTCTAAGTAGCCTTCAGCTCTTCAAAAGCAAACTCTGAGAGGAGTCCAAGGTAGATTTAGCTTAGGGTGTGTCGCGAGGCAGTAAAGGTGCACAATAAACCAAACAGGTCGCTGCTAATCAGGTGTAGTGAAGATTTATTTCCAAGATGTGGTAATTACAACAGGAGCCTCACAAAACCATTCTCCGCACAAGCTCACATTCCAGAATCAAACAAGCTCGTGCAGACAATAAATACCACAGGGTGTGTTCGGCATCAGCTCCAAAACAGCAACCCTCCGAGCACATGTGTACTCTGTGGGGACAGGGATGCTGGATACAGAAGCTAAGATCAAACAGCTGGAAAGAACTGAAGCCAGCCTGAAATCAGCCCTGGTCAACTTGCACTCAAAAGCAGTCTGGCATCCTCTACTGTCAAGACCTAGAAAACTGCTTGCCAATATCAGAAGCAAAGACTTGGAGGCAGGAGTGGTTGAACTGATCTTTCAGTGTGTATAGCAGACCTATTTTAGTGCTACTGGAAGAACCATCCAAAGGTCCGCACAGCAACAGCGCACTGACTAGGCCAGCGACCCAGAGACATCCTAGTCAAGTTTCATAGCTATAAAGTTGAGAGAGTTCTGTTCTGTAAGCCTCTTGAAGACGAGAATCAATGTATTTTCATAATTTAGATTTTGCCTTATATCAAGACACTGAAACCCCTACCCTCCCAGGGCGCCAGTTTGATCTAATCACAGAAAAACTAAGGAATGATGACATCAGGTATCACAGGACATATCCTTTTGTCATCTATTTCAAATTCCATTACAAGACACATCATGTCCTGGATAAGAACAAGGCTGAACAGTTTCTAGGCATCCGGTCTGAGGAGATGCTAAGGGACTCTTATGCTCCCTAATTAGACCTTACAACAACAATGATTGAGCTCAAGAGGAACCATGACCAAATCCACAGCAAAAAGTCAGGTGTCTGCAGTAGTGGGGAGCTGTATGGGCCTGATGCGGCAACTCCGGAAGTTCGGGACCCTGTTGACATTTTCCACCATGCGCACCGTCGTGACGGCACTTATCTTGTCACGCTTGGACTACGGCAACGTGGTGTACACAGGGCTCCCTGACAAACTCCTGGGGAAACTCCAGGTGGTCTTAAATGATGCGGCAAGGCTGATTTTTAAACTGCCAAGAAGAACGCACGCTACCCCCCTGCTACAACAGTTACACTGGCTCCCTATCAAGCAGAGGGTCAGGTTCAAGGGCCTGTGCATTGCCCATAAAGCACTGTATGGTGCGGCACCTTATTAAATCAAAGATCGTTTGCAGCCCTATGTGCCCGGACAGTGCCTCCGGTCATCCAAGGCTAGCCTGTTGGCCTGCCCGCGATTTCATAGAGCTACATTGGGGGGGGGGGGGCGGGCTTTCTCAGTGGTGATTCCCCAGATCTGGAAAAAGCTACCGGATAGTATGTGCAGGGAAGCCACCTTACTCCCGTTCAGGAGGAAACTTAAGACCATCCTGTTTACTGAGGCTTTCGGATAATCCATCTTTTGGTGTGCTGTGGGGCGGCGGGATTAAGCAATCCCCGGGCTCTTGGTCTATGCTGCTAGCGCCTAGAGACCTTCTGGTGATTTGGCGCTCTACAAATATAAACTAACATAACATAACATGCAGAAGGGACAAGAGACGCCATACAAGATCAAAGGGAGACAACTGTAAATATTGCTCGAATTATGTATTAAATTGATCCTTGTTATCCTCATGAACAGCTGCTGGAGTGGTAGGGGGTTACAGGTTGAGAGGAGAAGGGCTTTAGGTCTTGGAGGTGAGCCAGTGTGACTCTAGCTAGAGTTAGCAGTAGGAGTGCAGGATCACAGGTGGAGGTCACTTGGGATGCTTATTGTCCTCTCCTGTTTCCATATGTACACACCCCATATCTGCCTTTCTTTACATCTGCCTCTCAATATTTTTTCCCATGACACTCTGCCCACATACATAAATTGGTTAGGGGTGGGCCCCATGACATCTGGAATGGATGTGCGACAAAGTAATATAACATTTTGTGGATGACTGAGGCTCCCTTCTGATCAAGAGGGCCCATAGAACACACAACCACAGATTATTTTCCCTCTCTTTCTTATTATTTGCTATTGTGGTTGGCATAACAGTTGCCAAGAGATGGGGTATTTATTGTTAAGAGTAGGTGGGAGAAGGTGGCCCATCAAGATGATATGCGGGCACACTCATGACCCAATGCACTTTAAATGCACATGAAAGTTAAATTAGTTTCATTAAACATAAAAGGGCTAAACTCACCTAATGAGAACAAAAATATGGTGTTGTCGATGGGAAGGGAGGTTTGATATACCAGCTCTATAGGAAAGTCATGACAATAAGGAGTAGCTTCACCTCACACATGAGCAATGCCCGCCCGCCTATAGATCATCCACCAGGATGAAAGACAATGAGGCAACCATCTTTTTATAGTTCCTTGGGCATTTCTCGCACTGCTTACAAAAACGACAGGGAGGGAAGGTCTGAGCAACTGTAAAGCAGAAACGCTAATATAGCCACAGATTATGCAGGCAGAGGCAGGCCAGGATAATTTTCTTGTATAATTTTTCAACACAGTGGATCACTTTGCAGTGGGAGACTTTTGTGGGCTGAGTTGTTGGAATGCATGTCATGTGGGGATTCTGGAATCTGGCGATGAACTGAAGGCAGCAAGGAGTAGGCGAGAGCAGTCCAATTATTTTCGTGATGGTGTTGTCTGATAAACAGCTTTACACTATACTCCTGACCACTGTGTGGAACTCAACAGAACAAAACTGGTGACAAGCGAGATCCTCTGCATGGGACAGGTGTCCTCACCCCCTGAGGATGACTTTTACTTTGTACGGAAGTGAAGTGGAGGAGGGAATTTACCTTTTTGTGGTTATCAGCTTTAATGGAGGTGTTACGACTTTCAAGCTATTTATTCACAACATTTGTTAGTAGATTGTCTACTGGCCTGTATTTCTGGAATTTGAAAGTCGGTGCGGCTGTTGCACGGTTAGAACACTGCAGCCTCAAAGCAACTTCTCCTGTTGTCATGGCTGTCTGTTGTTGAGGAAACATGTTTTCCTTGTTCAAATGTAGAGAGTGTTGTGCTGCATGGACTCTTAGCATGCCGTTAACAGAGTGGGCCTGTGCAATGATCCTAGTGACTCCCATGTTCTGTTGCACATTCAACACAGCCATTTTGAATGTGCTACATGGTGAATATTGGTTTTCTTCCTGCTTGTCTTCTGTTGATGTTCTAGACAAGTACATCGCAAGACCTTGCATGATGTGTACGCTGTCAATTTAGGTCTACATTTTGAGGAATATTCTAAAGTGTCGGAGCTTCATCCAACTTCATCATCTATTTTCGGGTCCCAGTGCATAACAGGAACTTTTTATCGGAGGGTCTTCGGAACTAGGCTTTGGTAAAAGATTAAATTTCTTTGGACACTGTAGAATTGCTTAAATTAGCAGGGAGGAAGGAAGAGAGCAACAAATTGATTTTGACTTTTGAGTGCAGCAGTACAACATAGCTGTGTTCTGTTGTTATTTTAATTTCTTATGGTAATTTCTAATGTTAGCATATTTCTTTACTTTGTTTTGTTGGAATATTTGTATTGGAAGCAGGTAGCATGACCCAGCCTCCACATTTTTTTTTAAAGAAACAGGCAAACTTTTACTTTTGATGAAGAGATCAAATAAATTATTTGAATTTTATCTTATAGACATTGGGGGAGAGAAAGTTTCACCAGTCGGGAAGCAGGGTATTTTGTTGCATAATCTGGGTATCGAGGGGAGGAATATACATGAAAGTTTAGAGGAGATGCCTTGGGTAGTGAAGATGGTGACTCGCATGATGTTTCTGAGATGTCCATAAAAACATTAGAACTTCACTTTGGTTCACATATCAATTTAGTAATAGAAAGACAAATTATTTGCTTGCCAACAATGTAAAATGTAGAAGATCGTAAGCTATGTTGTGGCTTTAAGATTCCTAGTGAGGGCATGTGAGTGGTGAATTGACATAATACTTGTGATCAAGTGGTTCATTGCACCAATAATCCCAGGGTTCAGGAGAAGTTACAGGTGAAAGATGCTATATCAATAATAGAAGGAATTGAACACACTACTGGGTTGATTAAGGAGATGAAGACAGGAATGTATCTGAAATAACAGAGTGAAAACCGATGACACTGCTGGGGGTTGTTCAAAATCAAGCTAAGTGTGGAAATACAGAAAAAGGTGCCTTATGTAAACAAATTCAAATGTTACAGAAATGGCAGCACAGTACATGGGTGGAATAGTCTGAATTTCGCCCACATATCAGTGGGTCACAAATATGGCATAAAGAGAACATTATGCCAGGGTTTGTAAAATCCAAGATGATGTGGAAAATACAAAGGTGTCTATGAGTGATCAGGAGCCTATTTATAGTCCATGTGACAAACACTGTGTCTGATGGGTGTGATGTGGGGGAAATTAAAATGTCTGAATGTAAAATCATAGAAGGCAAACAGAAGATGAACATTATAGCTGATTCTGGTTCACCCTTTATACTTATTGGTGACCAGAATTGGGAGAACATCTTTGCAAAAGATAACCTGACACTGCTGAAACCTCATATTATTAATAGTATAGGATATGGTGGAATCACGGTGGATTTATTGGGCTATGTTCCCATGGTGATAAAGGGCAGTCTTACTTTTGGAAGGGTATATGTTGTCAGGCGAGGTAATATATTTGCTAAGTTGGCATCACCAGTGTGATCTTACTATCACTATTAATCCCAATGCCAGGGATAAAAAGATGATGATAGCGCATCTGAGTGTATATAGTGATACTGTGGGGAAATGTCCTGAAGTTCTGTTGAGTAGTGTTGTGGCATTTGTCCATTAGGTTCAAAAGGTTCCTCATTTATTGCTTGAACCTTTGAAGTTAGAGTTAGAGAGAGAGAAAAATGGGTATAAATGAAGAAATTGAAACTTCAGAGAGGTTGGAGCCCATTGTTGTGGCATCCAAGGATGGGGGGGGACGATTGCATATGATTTGACCTCAGGGATTTGAACACATGTTTTTGGGTGGATAGACAGCCTTTGCCAAATATTGCAGAAGAATTGTCGATGTTAAAAGGGGCACAAGGCTTATTATCATGGATCTGTCATCCACATATTGTCAGATTCTTCTTACTGAAGATCTAAGGCATTTAACTTCTTTTGTAATGTCTTTGGTTGCCTATTGTTTCATTAGAATGCCATTTGGGCTCTCTTCAGTCGCTGCCTATCTTCAAAGAATGATGAAAGTTTTGGAGGGGGTTCGACAGACAATATTTTTCTAAGATTACATTTTGGTGTATGGAAATGATGAAGTGGCTTGTTAGAACTGACATCCTTGGTGTGGTCTCACCCCCACCCCCCATTTAAACTATTTTCCTTCTCTCCTCCTGTTTTGCTGAATTTGCTTTTGTTGGCATTAGGACTAGCACTTTACCTAACTTAACTAGTGCTGAAGTGCTTGTGCTGTCTCTCTAAAACATAGTAAAATTGGTGTACACCTAATTGGCACATTTAATTTACTTGTAAGTACCTAGTAAATGGTACTACATGTGCCCAGGGCCAGTAAATTAAATGTTACCAGTGGACCTGCAGCACGCGTTGTCACACCCACTAAAGTAGCCTTTTAGAACATGTCTCAAACCTGCCACTGCAGCCTGTAGTGTAGTTTAAAACTGCCATTTCAACCTAGCAAAATATTCCTTTTACCAGGCCTAAACCTTCCTTTTTCATACTCATAAGACACGCCTGAGGTAGGCCCTAAAAACCTATAGGGCAGGATGCCTGGTATTTTTAAAAGTAGGATATCTGAACTTAAGCTTTACATGTCCTTGTAGTGAAAAACTCAAACTTGTTTTTCACCACTGCAAGGCCCACCTCTAAAATTGACTAACCCTGGGTTACTTTATTACATTTAATAAGTGATAACTTTTGATTAGGAGCAGATAGAAATATGGGATTTACACTCAAACGAATTGTGATCTAAAATCATCTTTAATGGTAAAGTCAGATTTTAAGTTATAATTCTGAAAATGCCCCTTTTAGAAAGTTAGTATTTTCTTGTCCTAACCAATTGTACATTCTGCCAGTGTCTTGGGTCACATGATTGTGAATAGCTCTGCTGTTGGGTTTTGAGTATTCCTTCCAGATGTGAGACAAAGGGGACTAGATGTCAACGGGGTGGACCATCCAAACATCCCAACAAACGAGGTAGCTCTTACATGTGCATGGGACACCTTCAATCCAGCCCTCTGAGGCAAATGCATTGGAGCAATGGCCAATTTTAAGAGATTAAAGAGTAGGGAACAGGACTTTCTAGAAGAGGAACTGGTAAAAGAGGAGAGGCAATACAAAAAGACCCCAGTAAACAACTCTTATGAAAGGTTACATCACTTAAAGCAATCCTGCATGCTATTTATGCTAATGAGGCAGCATTAATTCTTCTCCGCCTAAATAAAACCTCATGTGGTCAACAAAGTGAGGACACACATTGTGAAACAGTTTAGGCAAAAGCTAGAAAGTAGATACATCAACAACATACAGCTCCCCATAGGATAGGTGGCAACTTCTGAAGAAGACAAACTGGATGCCTTTCAGGACTACTATGCTAACCTTCAATGGAATGGAATGAAATGAGATTTGTAGATTGCACTATGCCTGAGAGCGTCAAAGTGGTAATGTAGGTAATAACAACCAGAGAGCTGCAAACGGGAGGGAGAAGAGACAGGTTTTCAATTGCTTGCAGAAAGCTACAAAGGAGTCCAAGCTCGCAATGTGAGTTGGCAGGGTGTACCACAATTTAGCTGCTGTTACCGAAAAGGAGCAACCGCCCCACCTTGCTTTCTGTAATTTAGGAATGGTCACCTTCCTAAGAGAAAATGATCTAAGCTGTGTTTTTTAGGGTATACCAGTGGATTGCTGTTCTCAAAGGCACCGGCCCTTGATGCGGACAGCCAAATGGACCATGCAAAGTGCTTTATATATCACACGTTGTCAGGCACTCACCTGATATTACTGTAGGAGTGAGCTGGCACAAGCTGCCTGACCTGAGAACAGCCAAGGCAACTCTAGCCCCATGGGGTAGAGGGGAATGGGTAAAGAAAATACTGCTGCTGATTCTAGACTTTCTGGATTTCGTCTAGCATTCTGTCCAGAAATTTTCATTCTGCTGCTACATCCTAAGAGACAAAGGTACTCGGGTTAATCTTATATATACAGATGATGTCTCCCTCCCTAAACCCCTAGTGATGTATGGTACCTTTGAAATCCCTCTTTCCCGCTTGCACCTGCTCTCTTAGTAAGTGTTATTTTGGGAGGCGATTATAAGTAGCAACACAAACTCTGGAAGTGGCAAACCTCGATAAACATAGGCACTAGTGTGTTAATTTACAAGGACACAGGTATGAGAATATTTGTACCGCTTACTTGGACTAGGAACAGGAAACATACCACAATGCTATTGGACCATGCTGGAAACCTATGAACCAGAGATTCTAAATGGGGTAGACAGTTAGCAGTTATGGTATCAGAATTAACAATCAAAAATCATGGGCTCAAATCTGGGGTACATAAACCTTTTGTTTCTTCACATAGGGTTATCAAATATATAGCGAGTTAACCTACTCACATTCCTGCTCAGTTATTATATATTGAACAACACTACATGCAAAATAATGATCATAGGTTAGTAAACATTAATAGATGTGCCCAAACAGCATGCTTTCTCAATATACAGACTGAATTGTGTTTAAAGAAACTATTAAATACTGTTCAGCGTTCCACAGGAATGCCCATTGAAATTTATAGGAGATTCACAGAGGAAACTATCAGACTCCAATGAGTAGCGCTATAACTAAACATGAACAAGGTCAGGATTAGAAAAATAAGTCTGATGGAGCGTAATTTTCTTAGTATGATTTGCCTCAATCAATTCCTGCTCATTATATAGTGTGATACTAATACATACTTAAGAAACATGACTAACAGTGTGACTCGTAAAACCACGTCAGAGTTCAACCTGCATCGTAAAAGCATGTAGAACGGTCGCAAACCGGATTGAGATGAAAATTATTCATGAGAGAGAAACTAACAATGTTAATGAATTCACGATCAATAATGTGGTATGACAATCTATAAATGTCATAATGTGTGACGTAATGATGCAGCCTTTAACAAAAATGATTATAAAAATGTTAAAATAAGTGCTCGTTTAGTAGATAAAATGGATTAACTGAAGTCGAAAATGAATAAAATTATTTCTGCTCACGTAGCAGTACTATTATGGAAAACCCCCAATTTCCAAATGTCGACAGAAATGTGCTTGATCATTTACAAATGATTTGCAAATGAGTTAATGTTTAATTGAAGATAAAACAGTGTTTGAATGTTAGTTTCAATGAACAGTATAATCATAAGAGAAATAGAATCACCTTTTTCAATTAAATGTTTGATATCTTTCAGTAAATAATAATGATTTAGGAGGTTTTCACGTAGGCCTTAAAATGCATTTTTCATCATTTTCTTCGAGTAAGACTAGAATATGCTGACCTGACTTTAATGCCCATTGTGAGAACTTTTGCTGAAGTTTCTTTCTCTAGTTTTCGAATAAAGGACACCCTCTCTGCTCTGTACAAATTGTGTCGACTTTGTTGCAAGCTCAGAAGAGAGCGCTTGGGAACGGAGATGATAAGATACAAAGGAACTACCTAGTTCTGAGGAGGAATGAAATTGAACTTTTAGTAAAATAATGAACATTGTACAATGGCATTACGTATAATTTCCTGATCATTTTGGTAAGGTGTAAAATGGTAATAATCCAAATAATGAAGAGTCCAGGATAAGGTGAAGAAGTAGGTTTAATCCAAGTAATAAAAATCCCATCCATCAAGCAAGCCTCAGTCAGGTTAACTGATCTGGACCTCCCAACATTCTCTGTGCCCATGTTCCATCACCATGGTGCTGCTTAAGAATAAACACTAAGCAGGATGCCACACACCTTCCCCCTTTATACAATAGAGAAAAAATAATGAAAAAGCAATGATACACAACAAATGGAAAAGAGAATTCTTAAGTGTGTTTTAACATATGAAATAACAGATAAGATGAAAAATTTACAAGGTAGAAAGATGGAGTATGTTACTCTATCAAACAACAAAGGCGAGAGAAAGGGTTTTCTTGAAGGGAATACTCCTGGTCCCCTTATAGTATAGTTATCAAACAGTAGAAGGAGTACACCCTGGAGACATAACAATGTCTACGATGTATAGGGGGAGGTGCACAAAAAGGAGAATTCCTCCTTTTTAAAAAGACCCCTCACTCACCAACCTAGTTGGTGACATGCTTCATCATAGGGGTCCCACCCGAATAGCCGAGTGCTATCCGGGTGTGCTTCAACACCTGATTACAGTGGAGCAGGTTTTTTCGTGGTGCAAGTGGGTGAAAAAAGTGAATTAAAAATTGGCCAGATTTAACTCCCTCAAAGACTTTAATCTGGAGCAACTGGACAATAATAAAAATTTGTTGAGATGCCGTGCTCGGTTAGATTGACCTCCGGTATCTTGGTAGTGATAAACAGTGAAAGAATGGTCTACATGTTTCAACCTGATGGCGATAATACCAGGTTTTCGTCAGGACCAGGTGACGTGACCAGGGTGGTCTACACACGCTAAGGTGTACCCAACCCTTGGTCACTACAGAACCAAACCATGTACTCACAGTCAGGCGCCCTCTCTTAAATTGTCAAAAGGGAAATTTCTGAAAGACAAGCAAATAATCACACGCAAAACAAATAAATTGCATAAAATGTGCCTTAGAGAGAATGATGAGTGCTCCTCTTATCCACAATCCAGTGTATTAATCGTGAAAATACACAAGATGTGTCTGGTGACTACGTGTACTCACACGTGATGTGCCCCACAGAATGTAAGGCACCATAGAGTGATATATGCCAGTCGCACAATCACTCAGGATTCATAATCAGCTCGTGATTATGTAATACAACCCACATTCAGCATTCATTTAAAGTGGGTGTCTATGCGCTCAGACAAAATGTAAGGCACCATAGAGTGATATTGGCCAGTCGCACAATCACTCAGGATTCATAATCAGCCCGTGATTACGTATTACAACCCACATTCAGCATTCATTTAGAGTGGGTGTCTACGCGCTCAGACAAATGGTGAGAGCGTACAATCATGGTGAAACTCGCCAGTTAAAAAAGCATGCAAGCTTCTTGAGAGCGTAAAATGGGAACTGCCGTGAATCACAAATGAGGAAAAAGGGGGGGCTTACTAGAGACGCAAAATAACGTGCCTCATGGAAGCCGGGGTCAAGGTGCTGGCTCTATTCACAGTCTGGAAAGGTAAACGAAATGGCATATTAGAGCGAAAGAGGTTAAAGGCGGAAAAGAGCCCACCTGCATCGTGTTTGGAATACTCACTGTGTGAAGCCCAATCACCCGCTGCTGCACCTATTCAAAGACCCGATTCGGCGACCCGAGGATCACCGGAATGGTGTTTCCTCGCTGTTTTAACCGAGAGACAGCAGTGGGTTCTTCCAGGTACGTGATGGGAGGCGTGGTTATGCGGTCACGTGACCCGTGCCATCACGTTCAGAGGGGGCGTGGCTACCACGTTGTCAGGGACGCTGGTTCTGACGTGCAAGGAGTCAGGGGTCTGTACCGGCCCGATGACGAGGTTACTAGCGGGAGAAGAAGTTCCCTGACTGATTCAGTGGAAGTGTGGTGCATAATAATTCCTACATGAGCATGCGCTTCGCAGGTAAATTAAGTGTATGCACTGAACAATTATTGAGCACATAAAGTTTCCAAATGGAGGGGTGGGGGGGGGCACTCAGGAATGTATTATCAACTTGCTAAAAGTGCCCACTAAGTAGTACCCCAACCCCAAGTGGGTGGAGTATTTTGGGACATCGTCACAAACGCTACCAACGTGTATTGTCACCATTAGGTGGGACCCATGACCATTGCCCTAGACAGGCAGTGCTGTGGTCAGGTAAGCAACGTTATGCGTGTAAGGTGTGATCAGGGTGCATAACTGGGCCCCGCTAGGGCAGGAACTATGGGGTTAGTATTGACAGTAAAGGGGAACAAAGTCCCAGGCTGTGATGGGAGTGTCAGATAAGACAGCTTTGAAGTACAGAATGGTAAACAATGTTTTTGTGAGAGACAGATGATCTACGTGGTGTGGACAGCACTTAGGAAGATCCAGATTTACTTGGGGAGGACTGAGTTCCACGGGATATTTTCATTCAGCCCATTTTTATGTGTGGATAACCTGTATATCCAACGCTGCTCCTTTTCGAATAAGCGTTGTTGGATTTTTTTCTCCCGCTTTAACTTGTTCAATTATAGTCCACCTCATGTCATTGGTTGTGTGGTTACTCAGGAGAAAATGTTCAGTAAGTCTTGTTGTTACTTTCTTGAACCTGATCGTGCTACGGTGCTCACAGATTCTCTGTTTGACTTTTCTGCTGGTCATACCCACATATTGGAGGTCGCAGGGACACCTGATCAGATATACAACGTTGGTACTGTTGCAATTTGTATGTGCCCGTTGTGTCCACACTTTGCCGGGTTCCAGTGCGAGTGTTTTGGTGTTGCTTGTGAGGTGGCACACGCTGCAGTTCCCGCATTGGTAATGGCCTACGATGTTGGGTAGGCCCCAAGCGTTGAGGACAGTGGCTGTGTTCTCCTGTCCGGTTTTTCTTGGGCGCGTGCTCACTAAAGAGTCCTTTAAGCTCCTTGCCTTTTTAAAGGAAAACAGCGTTTTTTCCCAGTGAAGATTTCCTGTATTGAGGATGGCCCAATGTTTGTTAATGGACTGTGTCACTTGGTTCGATGCTGTGCTATATGTGGTTACACAGGTTAATGGTATTCCTTCCTCAGTCAGTATCTTATCTTCCAACAGGACCTCTCTCGGTTGGTTGCATGCTCTTTTCTGGCATTTGTTCAATATTCTTTCGGGGTACCCTCTGTCTGACAATTTTTTTGTAAGGTCCATAGCTTGACTTCGGTAATCTGAGGTCTTGCTGCAACTGCGGTGTAGCCTTAGATACTGGCCATAGGGCAGGTTTTCCCTTGGTGGTTTGGGATGAAAACTCTCATACCTGAGTAAGTTGTTCTTGGCAGTGGGTTTATGATGGGTCTTCGTTTCTAGACGCCCATTTTCTTTAGTGATTACGACATCGAGGAATATTATTGTACTGGGGTCCTTGGTGTGGGTGAACCTCAAGTTTTGATCACAGGTTTTGATCCATGTGATAAAGTCTAATAGGACCTCATTCGGTCCCTGCCATATGGCAAGGACGTCGTCGATGTACCTCTTCCAGAAAACGATGTTTGGAGAGAAGGGGTTCTGTTAGTTGAGAATGAATTTTTTCGCAAACTCGAAGACGTAGAGTCCTGCCACACTAGGGGCATAGGTGCTCCCCATCGAAGTACCCCCGGTCTGAAGGTACAGGGCTCCCTCGAATTCAAAATAATTTTTGTTCAGGGCCAATCTGGCACATTCAAGGATGAAACCCTTGGGTGTCCAGTTTGTCTCATCCAGGGCTCTCTTAAGTACTTCCAGCGTGTCATCTTCGGAGATGCTGGTGTAAAGGCTTTCAATGTCAAAGCTCACCAGGATTGTTGTTTCATTCACTGTGATATCCTTAAGTAGGTTGAGTAGACTTTTGGTATCCTGTAGGTAGGTCGTGGTGTTTTGTACCAAGGTTCTTAGAAAAAAGTCACAGAAGTGTGACAAGGGTTCTAGTAGAGACCCTATACCAGACACGATGGGTCTGCCTGGGGGAGGGGTCTTATTTTTATACTCTAACCCAGGATAAAGTCCTTGAAGTGCGACGGTTGTCTCACATCCCTCCTTTGTCTCTATAGAGTTGAACCTGTAGGTAAAGAGTCCAACGACAACTCCACATCTTTCTTTTGATCCTGTGAAGAAGATCTCGTAGCAATAGAACTATGTTTAGTGTGTCCCAACAAATGTTCTTTTACAACAATCACTCTGTTGAGATTCCAAATACGAGAATCCTCAGTTTTAACAGCATTGGTCAGGACTTTAATCACTTTGTGTGGTCTTTTAAATATACCAGAAGCCTTTCTCCCAAAAGGAGCTCTAACCATAACCCAATCACCAACCTTTACAGGTGTAACCTTCACAGATTTCCTACAATCAAAATTAATTTTCCGATTATTAATCTTTTCCGCTTCTTTAGTTCTCCACTCTCCATCAGATAATATGAGACCTCTCTTTGATTCTGCATCATTCACCCAATTAGAAGCAATCACAGTGTTGGGATATCTACCCCTAAATAATTTAAACAGTGTTTTACCCGTGATGGAATGAGGAGATACCCTGTAAACTTCAACTTTCCTATTTATTTCTTCTTTCCAATCAAGGTTATTCTGTTTAGCCATATCAATGGTTTCCTTTAAGACTCGATTAAAACGTTCTACCATACCGTTTGTCTCGGGATGATATAAAGAACATCTTTTATGTTTGATAGAACATCTTTCCAGAAATTCCTCCATTTCTTTTGAGACCAGTTGGACCCTATTATCCGTAAGTAGGGAACCAGGCAAACCCTCTCTTCCAAACACTTCTTTCAGAAAAGATACAACATGCCTAGTTTCAATCCCTCTAGAAATCTTAAGTTCTGGCCACCTTGAATACATGTCTATGAGGACCAAGACATATGCATCGAAACCATTTCCTTGAATAGGAACTAATATATCAAAAGCTACTTCCTCCCACGGTTTTCTTGGACGATCCCTGATAACCATAGGCTGTACCTTAGGTTTGACACTCTTCTCACTCAACACACCTGGCACACATGGCACACATTCTCTCACCAAACGTTCAACCTGTAAGTCCATGCCAGTCCATGCTGAGTCTTTCTTTAGTCTTGGACATCCCTTGGTGACCTAAGTGGGCCAAATTCACTAATTCCTGTCGAAGAGAAACAAGAGGGATAAGCCTATTACCTCTAAACAAAAGCCCATTGCTTTCTGAAAGTTCATTTCTGACATTCCAATACTTTTCAGCATTACCCTTAACTTTGGTATGCCAACCCTTGCTAAGTAATTGGAAATGTTCCTGCAACTCTTTATCTATGGAACACTCTTCACACCATCTAACTTCCTTGAGACCATCACACTCAATGTTACACACCCATTCATCTTGCTCATCCTTATCATGATCTTCCCCTCCTTCAGAACTTGCTACTAATCTGGAGAGTGTATCAGCTTTCTTGTTCCTGGCACCAGGTAAGTACTTAATTTGAAAGTTATATTCTTGCAAAGCAACAACCCATTTAGATATTGTCCCTGAACCAGCATCAATTCCTGTTATTTTTTAATATCTCGCAAAGGGGTTTATGATCTGTGCGTACCTCAAATTTCGATCCCCATAGTAAATTCTTCAGTTTTTTAATAGCCCAATGTACAGCAAGGGCCTCTCTCTCAATGACAGAGTAATGATGTTCAGCTCCTCGGAGACTACGTGAGAGAAACAATATAACATTCTCTGAACCTCCACCTTCTTGTTGTAACACTGCACCTAAACCTTTCATACTTGCATCCGTGATGAGAACCGAATTCCCAGAGGGATCAAAACTTCTCAAGTTAGGAGTTTTCTTTAACATCTCCTTTATATCTTTAAATTCAATTTCACACTTTTCGGTCCACACAAATTCCACACCCTTACATAACAATGATCTCATATTGACACACCTCACAACAAACCCTTTCACAAACTTACTGTAATATTCTGCCATACCAAGAAATTTAATAAGTTCTTCTTTATTCGTAGGAGAAGCTAAATTTTGTATTGCGTCAACCAATTCTTTCTTGGGAGCTACACCTTCACCAGAAATGGTGTGGCCAAGGTAATCAATTGAGGATTTCTTAAACTTACACTTGTCTAATCTGACAGTGAGATTGAATTGGTCAAACCTCTGCAAAACCTGCTTTACCCTACTATCATGCTCCAGCTCATCTTTTCCAAAAATTAAAACGTCATCCTGATAAATCTTCACACCATCTTGACCCTTTAAGACTTTCTCTAGGGCCCTCTGAAAAACTGAGGCTGCTGACACCAACCCAAACGGTAACCTGATGAATCTATATGTGCCAAAGGGTGTTATGAATGAGGTAAGATCTCTAGACCTCTCATCAAGCATTATTTGGTGGTACGCGGACTTAAGGTCCACCGTAGAAAAAACTTTAGCTCCCTTCAATAAAATGAGCATGTCAGAAATCTTTGGAAGAGGATACTTGTCAACCACAACTTGTTTATTTAATTCTCTCAAGTCAATACAAAGGCGAAGACTTCCATTGGCTTTCCTAGCAGCTACCACTGGAGCCAACCTTTGAGTTCCTTCCACTTCTTCAATGATGCCTTCAGCCTTGAGTTTTTCTAACTCTATTTTCATCTCTTCTCTCACGGCAAAAGGCACACCACGAACCTTCTGTGAGATGGGGGTGGCCCCACTAATCAATTTTATATTATGTACATAGCCACGAAGACATCCTAGTTCATTTCTGAATACCTTCCGAAACTACTTTTTTTAACAATAAGGTGTAACACTCATCAACACTCTCTTCAACATTCACTTCTTTAATTTGAAAATTCTCTCTCAGAATGATAGGTGGATCATTATTAGAATCAAGCATCACACCAAGATCTTTCTGGTGAAACCAGCTCAAAATACTGCCCCCTTTTTGAGAAATATAAACCTTTCCAGACACGTATCTTTCTTTATATTCAACTAAACCACAAAAATAACCTAGAGGTTTTATGGGCTCTCCACCATAAGCGCAAGGTTTAATGTCAGGTTTCATAATTTTGATCTTGTCTTTGAGAGAGCATAAATAAAATTCCTTGGAAACAATGGTAATTTTGCCCTCGAGTCAAATAACACTCTGGTCTTAAACCCTTCAACGCTAACTTCATCTACGGGACCTTTCTTATTAATAGATGTCACCTGTGAAACAATTTGTCCACAATCTACATCAGAATTTTCATCACTCTCACTATAATTTTCTTGAGAGATTACATTAACCTTTCCCTTGTAAGTTTTGGCTTTACAGACTGCAGTATAATGTCCTATTTTTTACAATTAGAACACACAGATTTTAATGCAGGACACATTTTGTCATTAGCAAGATGACCAATCTTCCCACATCTAAAACATTTGGGAGTAAAGAAATTTTTCTTTTCAGGCTTGACGAAATCTGTTTTCTTTGGATTCTTTTCCCTAGAGAAACTCTTTACCGATTGAACTACATCTCCCTTAGATTCATGCTTTGTAATGACTTCAACACATTTTAATGAGTGTTCAATTTGTTTAGCGGTAACAAGAACCTCATCTAACGACGGATCATCCTTCTGCCATAAATCGTCTCTCACCTTTTCAACGTTACAGCCCAACATAAATTGGTCTCTTATTCTCTCTTCAATTAAAGTACCAAATTTACAAGAAGAACCTAATTTCCTTAAGGCAGTAACATAATTTTCAACTGATTCACCTTCTTTTTGTGTCCTACGGCCAAAATGGTATCGCTCTAAAATGGTCCTTACTTTAGGTAAATAATGTCTATCAAGCTTTAGCATACAAATTTCAAACTCATTCAAATTGTCATCCACAATCTCAGGTAGATGATCAAAACCTTCTTGCCCTTCCGATCCCAAACAATGTAAGAGAAGAGCAGTTTTTCTTTCAGCACTAAGATTAGTACCACACACCTTAGCATATCGCTCGAATACCTTTTTCCATTTCTGCCATCTAATGGGAGGATCTCCGGGAGAAGTAAAAAAAAATGGAGGGGCTGTAACATTTTGCATGGTAGAATAGCTTAAGAGAAGTTAAAAACAAAAGATAAAAAAAACACTACTAGAATAAAGCAATGCACAAGGTAAGTGTGAAAGAGCAAAATGGGCAACATCTTATGAAAGTTCAGTTATTTTATAACTGATCCACAAAAGAGGTATAACTTATATAGAAATCCCACTGTAAAAATAAATATGCACAATGAATGTACACGCATGCATGTGTAAAACAATGTTTAAGATAGGTGCACAAGATGATAAAAATGTATTGCAGCAAAATATGCACAACTAAGTATTATCATAAAACTAAAAGTTTCTGCATCACAAAATAGATGAATTTTTATAAGTATATAGTATGGGCATAGCAGTAGTAAGTGTGCGCATCACTGTGATTTAAACATCTTTTTAACGAGGCTTAGAAGCAAATTACCAGTTAATTATGTCAAGGAAACAAACAGAATAAATGACACCTGATCGCCAGAATGTTAAATGACAAGCACGTAAGGTGTGCGTATCCTCGGTAAATAATGTCATTAAAATGAGCTGAGCAAATAACAGCTGACTGAGTCGCTCCTCACGTGCATAAAGTGTAACATGCAAGGTGTGCGTGTCAACAGGAATGCTTCACAAACTGATCCAAGTTGGCCCCCACGTTACGCACGTTGCGTACGGAGCATAGCGTGCCGTGTCGTCATTAGAGAAGAATGGTTGCAGCAACGAGACTATGGAGGGAAGACTCGTGCTGATAGGATCGAGGACAATGAAGCTCACGTCAATGCAGCCACGAAGAAGGCACGCGCTGGCGGAGTCTCGTGAGTCAATATGCTTATATTTAAAATTAAACGTAGGGATGAGCCCGCGTCGGCACCTCCCAACCCCAACAATGTTGATATGGGGTGAGTGAACCCGGCGAAAGCTCCCAATCCCTGGGCCCCAGCAACAGTACCCGAGTGGGCTACCAGTTTTGTTACACAAGTTAAGTTGTATGGCTAGTTGTTTAGTTAAGGGGCACACTTGAAGCAAAGGGCAAACTTGGAACAAAACTCACGTGATCAAGTGAGGTGACGCAGTTATAAGCAGGCAAATGGATATAAATCTTTAATCCTGAAGATGAAGTCTCTCGTTTCTCTGTAGCAATCAGTAGAAAATTTGTAGATGATGTTGGGACTTGGATCAGATCTTCACACTGGGGTCGTAGAGCCTTGCTCGTCGCCAGTGTAAAATGGTAATAATCCAAATAATGAAGAGTCCAGGATAAGGTGAAGAAGTAGGTTTAATCCAAGTCATAAAAATCCCATCCATCAAGCAAGCCTCAGTCAGGTTAACTGATCTGGACCTCCCAACATTCTCTGTGCCCATGTTCCATCACCATGGCGCTGCTTAAGAATAAACACTAAGCAGGATGCCACATAAGGTAACGATCACCCCATGGACATATCATAGACTTTGACCAATGGAAATCATGCAAACTGCGCAAAAGCTACTTTGTGGGATGGAACTATGAACGATTGGAAGTATAACTGCCCCGTGGGAAAAAGGTCTGGGGGCTATTCTTGCAAAACTTCCTATAGGCCTGACATGCTGTTGGTCTGAACTCTGACTTCCATGAACTGAACTCTCCTGTTTCCCCTGCACTTTGCCAGCTGGTGAAGTTGAGCAGGCTAAACCTTTCGGCTGAAATGTTGAAAGACTCCGGCTATTGCATGCTGTGCTTTAGCATCCTTCTGGGCTCTTGTTGAGACCCCGTTCCTGATAAATCTGCAACCTATTCTTTGGTTTGTATGATTCTTGATTGCATTCTGTTATTGCATTATGCTCTCTCTCTCACTCTCTCTCTCCAGGTATTATGTTGAAGATGTATTTTGCTCTGAACTGTGATGTATTGTGGTTTACCTGTATAATATTGATAACCAATATTAAATTAATCTAATGAATTTTTGTGCCTTGACCATTCAACTTGAAGACTAGATAAAGATTTTGCTTGTTATGACTATTCATGTGTATGCCAATTATTAGTGTTGAGTCATTTAATATTTACGTGCATATTAGAAAGGCGCTTCTTTATTCCAGGTCCTCATGAAGGAGTGCCCATCCGTCTCTGATTATCCAAGTCCCTATTAGCTCGATCAAAAGATCCATCAGAGGACCCTTGTAGTAAAGTGATTTGGATTGGTATTAGTTATGTAGAGTTTTTATGGGCCAAACTCTGTGGTATTTAGTTTGTGGTAGCTGAGGTTGTGTATGAGAAAAATTAAACGTATCTTCCGCTGCACCAAGTCTATTGCCACAATGTGGGCACATTACCGCATTTAAATCTTTTTTTGTTGTACAAATGTTTGTCCTTTTTCCAGGGATGCGAGGCATGAGGAAGATTTGGACCCAATGAGAGAGAGCCGACACCGAGGACGCCAGAATTCCCGAAAACAGGTGAGTTGGAAACTGACACAGAATGCACGGGACAGGGTTGGAACGACAAGCACTTGAGAGCGAGTGACCAGCGCTTAAATAGCTAATCGCTTCCGCCTCACTTAATATGGCCGCCACACATCGCAAGACCACCACATGCATGTGATGTCGGCATACATGTCAAACTCTCCAAGACCTTGTTTCCTGCCCAGAGGGCTGCAGAAAATCTCCACTGGACCGCAGGTATGGGGTAAGAGCAGTACATGCCCAACACGCTTCCTAACAGGCAGCCAGTGAAAGGAGTGCATGACTTCCCTTACTGTTAGGTGTTTAGGAACATTCAGTACCAGACGGGCTGCCACATTCTGAATGAAATGCAGTCTGTTAAGCGAGGACTTATGGATGTTTAAGTATAAAGCGTTGCAATAGTCTATGCGCAATGTGATTAAAGTGATGACCACTGCTACTCTGAATTCAGCAGGAACAAGCAGGCAGATCTTTTTCAGAATTTTGATAATGAAAAAGCAGGAACTCACAATCCTATTGACCTGAGTGTCAAAGGTGAGAGTGTTGTCAAAAATAACCGCTAAAGTTTTCGCAGGGACCACTGGTGTAAATAGAGAACCACACGTCTCTGGCCACCAGAGTTCTGACCACACCGAGTGCTGTTCCCCAAAAAGATCTGTCTTTTCAGCATTTAATTTTAAGTAGTGCTCCTTCATCCATGACCTGACACCAATCATACAGAGTTTGAACTTATCTGCTCCAGATTTCCTATCACATAAAAAGAAATCGGACTGCTTGCCATCAGTATTACTTCCATGCTTGTACCTTGAGAGATGCCCTTGAAATGTAGATCACACAAGTAAAACTGCTAGCAGCCATCCAATCCAATTCAATACACACCTGGATCAGATGGTTACAGATGGAACTTTCATAAAGACGTAGCCACTTCTTTTAGTCCACACCAGACAGATCTCTTGAACACTTTAAGGGAGAAGAATGTGACCCAGACAATGGAGGAGGCCAATACTACTTTAATACCAAACCAGGTTTAGACGCTAATTTGTGTGCATCCTTCAAACCCATAGCGTTTGTCAATATGGATGCCATATTATACACAAAAGTTCTAGCTACTATGCTGGAACCCCTTCTTTATGATCAGGTCCACCATGATCAGCCAAGATTCTTCAAGGGAGGGAAATGCATGATGATATTTGTTGCATAGCCCACCTGTTCGAAAAGGCCAAGGAATGATACGAACCATACTGACTCATTAGATGCTGAGAAGGCATTAGACTAGGTGGACTGACAGGATGCCATGTTCACACCTTGAATTTTCTTAAATGCCAGGCTTTCATGCGTGTTCCCTTTAGTCAGAGGCATACAACAAGGCTGCCCCCCTACTTCTTTTTGCCCACAGCATTGAGCCCTTTGTGCCATAAATTATGACAGTTAAGAATATAAGGGCCATTCCATTTGGCTAAGGCATGCAAATAATTACAATATTTGCGAACAAGATTTTACTAACATTGTCTCTTCCACACACATTCATACTACATCTCCAATCCTGCTGTCCGGTCTATGAGACTGTAGCCAGATTTAAGCTCACTCTCTAAAAATCTGAGATTCTAAAGCTAATTTAAACTCCCATACTAGTACAAGTTATAGCCACCCAAACACCCTTTACATGGCCAAAATGATCCATCAAATACTTAAGAGTTCATAACACCCCAGCCCCCTCAGATCTCTATGTTGCTAATGTTATGGCAAAGCATGGAGGCCAAAATTATACAGACTTCTTTTATTGACCTCCTAAACAGCCGCAAGAAGGATAAAACTCAAGTATTTCAAATACTTAAACATTCTAGAATGTGCAAAAAGACCCACAGAACCTGCAGCCTTATTTGATTACTGCTCAAGCACAGAGAAGTTATATGGTTGTTTGGGCTCAGTGATTTTAGAAATTTCTTAATGTTATGGATGAATGTTGAGTTTGAGATCCTTGGTCTTCTGTTGTTGAGAAGTTGAGTGGTGTGTTTGTTAAGGGAAGCTCCTCGGTTGGCTCCTTGTATACGTTTGGCTTGGTAAGGCGTTCTTGGGATGTTAATTTTTATGTAGGCTTGTTTTGAAACATATATTGGGTTGTTAGTTATGCTTAGTTTCTGAACGATTCTGAATTAGTATTAGGCTTGTTGCCTCCAGTTGTTGTCGGAGGCTGTTAACAGGAGCGGTGGCACAAGAAGGTTGCTTGACTAGGAGGTTCAGTATGTAGTGGTTTACTTCTAGCATGCTACTTCAGGCGACGCAGAGCAGGTTGTTACTCATGCAGTGGCAAGAGATAGCTGGAGGATCAAGGAAGTGCAGAGCAAGAGGTAGGCATTGACTTGCATGCTCGCACTCTAGTATGCGCCTGTTGATCAGGAGTGGAGCTCTGACAGCCACCATAGACGCATTCAGCATTTTGTGTGTGGCAGCCAACTTGACAGATTGGTTATGCTATAACTTATGTCAACAATATTTTGGGATGGTAATGAACATTGTCTGATAGGCATACATTGCTTTCACTCCGGTAGGACCAGTGATGAGGTTATCTAAGGAGAAAAGATCTAGTATTTTATACCCCCTTTAATTGCAATAGATGAATGGTGGCAGTTTGTGTGAAAATGTCTGAGGACACAGAGGATATGGATTTGAAGCAGAAAATTTAGGAATTGGTAGATATAATTTTAATTTCTCTTGCTCAACAGCTTAGGAAGTGCTTGGACAACTGAATAGAGGAACTGATGCCATAGGCTTTCTCCGAGACAATGAGGCATGAGGCAACCCATGAGGAAGACAAGTTCTGAATCACTTGCTGACCAGAAGACCAGGTGAATAAAGGAACACTGAGAAAAAAAAGTGGCAAGAAAGAGGAAACACTTGCAACACAGCTATAATTTGCTGACTTGAGTAAATGCTCTGTAAGTGGGGATGTGGAAATTAGTTGTTCCTCAGGATTAAATATGGACTTGGAGGAGGAGTTCAGGAAACCTAAGAGGCATAGATTTGATAAAGGAAACAAGGAGGGGGGAAAAAAGGGTTGATGGCTCCTCATGGGGATTAGATGTTTGATTCTCTATTAATTCAACAGTCTCTTTCACTACGATGGTCTCCTGTTTTACTTGTGGCCCAATACATAGAGCATTGATCAAGGATGAAAATGCCGAAACAGGTTTGGATAACAAAATTGATTTGAGTGTCACAGACAACACTGTCAAGTGAAGCGGCATTTATACAGGAGTTAGATCCTAAGATGTTGGTATTCCTCAATACGTCTGGGCTTGATTCAAGGGAAGGCTTGGCCAAAGTTCTGAGGAGTTGGCAAGATAGACTAGTCTATTATTTTGGGCCAGTTAACTAGAATTTTATATATGGCAAACAATGCTTATTTAGGGAATTTGAGTACTGACATGAGTAAGTTGCACCAGGTGGTGCAGAGACTGATGTACCTTTGGGGGCAGTGCTAACATGAAACTATGTGCCTGATTTAAATCTTGGCAGAACTGGTCCCGCCATCACTTTTTCGACGGTTTCACCGCCTGCCTACTTGGCAGTCCGCCTACTCTATTTAGATGTTGGCGGGTCTATGGCTGAAAGACCGTCTGAGTGCCGCTGACTCCGCCAGGAATCATCACCCACGTAGACGGTGTCATAGGCAGAAACGGCTGTCAGCAGGAATCCAGCCATGATTACCGCTGGGCCTATAACGATGAGCCTTTCCATCGAGGAAACTGCAGCGGGAATACCTCCTACTTTGAGTTGGCGGAATCCAAGGAAATGAGGTAGAAATGTACCTTTTTTTATGTTTTCCACATCAGTTCCCTTCCTGAACCCCATTGTCCAGGTCCTTCCTTTGCTGAGTCTACTTGACCATGATGGTAATCAACTCTGTCGTCACCGGGATCTAAGGTAAGTGTCTTTTATACTTATTATGAATCATGTGTTGAAAATCGTTTTGGCCTTGTGCATTTTAACATTGCGCTTACATGCATTTTTTCTTGTGTGATGCATTAGTGTTCATTTTACAAATTATCGAGGTAAAATGAACACACCTGTATTGGCGCTTAAAAAAAAAATATGTTGTGGTGGCTGTGAGTGTTGTGCTGGTGATGCCTGTGGGTGTGCATTAAATAGTGTGCATGTGTTGTTTGTGTGCAATGCCATATGTAAAAAAAAGGGGCACAACATATTGCCTACATATATTGTAGAGGCAAACACAACATATATGTGTATTAACACATTAATCAGTAGTACTTACCAGTCTCCACTCCACCAGGGACTCACTTCGTCAGGAAAATGTCGGTAGGACAATGTCAGCACAACGTGGAAATCTAAATGGGCTCTGCAAAAACTCACCAGTCTGATGGCGACAATGTACTGTCAGCCAGCAGAGGAGTCGGCTGCTTCGATTGAGGTGTGCCACTTATGCGACGGTAAACAGTCTGTTGACGCGGATTATCCAGCCCACATCTAAATACAGCGGGCGGTACTCCATCAGCTTGAAGGAGTACCTGTAACCTCCACCACGGACAGACGACGGGAGGTCCGCCAAGATCTAAATCAGGCCCTATGTATTGAGAGATGCAAAAATACCCTCATGAAAATGGACTTAAAACTAATGAAAGTGGCTGGCAAGAAATTGGAAGCCTCTTGTGATGGCTTGCTTTTAAGACAGGATTTTACCAAGGACATGTCCAGATATGTGGACACCTTTATTTCCATACAGAAAGTAAACGTTGTGTTATTAGGGAATTTTCTGGTCTAGCCAAGACAATGCAGGGTCAGGTACCCAACTGAGGTGAAGACATTACTTGTGATTGCACTTAAGGCTTGGTGGCAGACTTGCCCAGTTCTTAAACATGTCTCACTCTTGATACTTGGGTTTTGTAGACCGTGCACGGTTATTACACAGAGTTCCTGAGTTTTATGTTCAGAAACAAGAAGGGAGTTCTTAAAAAGAAAGATGTGGTTTGTAGAAAAGGAAGTAAAAGGTGCGCAAAACTGGTGACAGATGGTTGAAGTGACTTTGTTGGCAATTTATTCCTGGGCAGGAGGGGGAGTGAGGAGGACAAGGGTATGAGGTGGGTCATATACTTGTGACAGCTGAACGTTTGTTTGATATATTACAACTTCTAGATGGAGGGCATCCATTTGTTAAGGGATTTGCAGAGGAAATGGGACTGGTTGACTAATTTAGATCAGAAAAACACCTAGTTAACAATCCTGGTGTATCGAGAACATCAGGAGAAGATTTGGATGCCAGAGAAAGGTTTGGAGGTTTACTTTTCTCCCTTCCAGGTTGACCTCAGGTCGAGATGATGAGGCTAGTTGTGACTCTTCTGCAGAACGAGGTGTACGTTTGATTGTATGTTTGAACTATGTGTTGATTATGGCCCAGATCAGGAATAAGTCACTGGAGCATACAGAACTAGCATTTCGCTTGATAAAAGACTTGGGATTTGTGTTGAACAGGGAGAAGTTCAGAATCGTACCTAAACAAGAGACCACATTTATAGGTTTCCTGACAGAAATTAGATTGAGTGTTGAAAATTACCAGTAAAGAAAATGAAAAAGATTTACATTGCAATTAGAAGAGTGATGATGGTGAAGTCTGTGTCATTACAGCAGTTTGTGAAGTTCCTTGGGTTTTTGTCAGCATCTTCAAATGATCTTTCTGGAGCCAATGCACTATCTAGCTCTGCAGAGATTAAAGGTTTATCAGAGAACGGGGCTGAAATATTCAGAGAAGTTTGTTTCGAAGCAAGAAACTTTAGAGGAATTTGACTGGAGTGTGGCAAATAAAGGAATGGAATGGTTTAGCAATACTCTGAGAATTCCTGGAAGTAGTTATAGAGTCAAATGCCAGCATGGGGAGCAATTGTGGACATGTGACGAGAAGGTGAAAATGGAGGTAGAAGACAAGATGCATATACATTGTTAGGAAATGCTGGCAGTTTCATTCACAATAAAAAGTCTGGCAAAGGATTGGGTGAGTTGTTGCATTTTGTTGTGAATGGACAATATTTCTTTAGTAAGGTATCTGAACAGATTAAGGGGACCATGATCGAGGGGTCTCGCAGAGTTGACCAGGGAGATCTGATACTTTTGCTTGAACAAGAACATTGTGATTCAAGCCTAGCATAATCAGAGTTTAAGAAAAATGGTGGCAGATTGAAATTTAAGGAACTTAACAGATTCAAGTGACTGTAAGTTAAACAGTGAAGTGCTAAATCAAATAAAGTTGAAATGAGATCCTATTGGCATAGATCAATTTGCCAACAGGTTGAATTCACAAGTTCTGATCTTTTGTAGGTGGAGGCCATGCCCAGATTTGAAGGATGTAGATGCCTTTGCTCATGGATGGACAACAGTTCACTGTATGCTTTTCCTCCCTTTTGCAACAATTTTGAGATCCCTATTGAAATGTAGGAGAGCGGATCAGATCTAGGTCTCGTTCCTTCAATGCCATTGCAGCATGGTTTCTGGATGTTGGAGAAGGATCTAGTATTACTTCCATGTTGTCAGGGCTGTTGACAAATGTAGCAGAAGATTATAACAAGTTAGTCTTCTCTGTCATTAGCAGCTGATAGTGTGCCGGATTTTAGGGATGTCTGGCAAATGCCATTGCAACAAAAGGTCAATCAGCTGGCATGGAGACGCTGGGTTTGCTGGTGTGAAAAAAAGCCTGGATCCTGTATGAGCAGCTATAGTACACAGTATGAATTTTCTGACAGAGGCCTTTCAGGGAGGCGTCTCTTACAGTACTGTGAATTTCAGAGGAGCATAATTTTGAGGACAGTTTGCCTGTTGGTCAACATGCTTTGCTTAAGAAATTGATTAGAATAGCATCTTGAGGCTTGAAGATATTAACCCTTGTGGGAAATGAACAAACTGTTGTGGTTCACAAAAAGGGGAGCGGGAGGACACTTTGCGGTTGTTGCAAAGTTGGGGAGAAAATGAAAATTTGGATTTGCGATCTTTGTTTCTGAAGGTGGCCATGCTTTTTTTGTTTGATTTTCTACAGGCGTTTGTCTGCTGTGTGGTTTCTTCAAGGTGTTACTAGCCAGAAGGATTGCAATTTTACATTAGGAAGAGAACAAAGACTATGCCCAGGACTATTTTTGTATCTTAAGTTGGATGCTCATTAGAGTTTATGCTTGAAAGAGTACCAAGCCATAGGATGAGAGATCCGGGTGTTGTGCAGCTGTTGATATGTTTTAAGCCTCCACATAGGTCAGTGTCTTCACCTACCTTGTCAAGGTGGGTAGAAGAGGTGATGAAAGAAGCTGGTGTGAATATGAAGCAGTATGGAGCATACTGTACATGGTGCAATGGCATGTAAGGCTTATTGTGGGGGTGGTAGCTTGAGTGATATTTTAAAGTCAGCTGATTGGTTGTGAGATTCTACATTCAAGAGATTTTATTTTAAGCCAATTGAGAATGCGGTGGGAAACGTTATGGTAAAGCTTTGAACTTGCATAATACAGGTCTCTATGCCTTGCCATAAAAGCCAGAGTTTCCAGAGCCTGATGGAATGAAAATCATGATTCATGGAGACAAATATTATCTGTGCATTATCTACCCACCATATAATGGATATCTTTTATGTTTATGTGCAGGTGAGGCAAAGGATGAAGTTCTTTCAGAAGATTAAAATTAAGGTTTTGGTACAAGCAAGGCGCAGCGGATTTTGTGAAGACTATTTATTTGCAGCAGAACAGAAGGATGTTTGCTGCATTGTTCCAAGGTTTTATGCATGTTCTAGAATGTTTTAGTGATTCACATACTTGAGTACTATCATTGTTGCTGCACTGTATGTGGGCAATAAAGGAGGTCTGCATAATATTAGCCTGCGTACGTTTAATTACATCATGTTTTTGTTCCCGGCAGGCTGTGGGAAAATCTGTATTTGCCACAAATTCCAGCATCCTTGCACATTGATTACCGAAGATGGTCACCTTTGGACTCTCCTGGGTGGGCAGGGTAACTATTGTGAAAGGAAACATGTTAACTATAGTCCTGTACCTCTCCCAAACTCTCCTGATCATGGTTCATAGGGAATCCTCTGCGCTGTGCAAAATATTACTGCGCCAAACTGTTTGCTTCCCTCCTCCCATTTTTTTCTGTCCTGCTGTTGTTGGTTTTAGGACTCTGGGCACTTTACCACTACTATTCAGTGCTAACTTGCATATGCCCTCTGTGTAAATTGCATTGGTGATTGATTTTATCCATGATTGGCATATTTGATTTACTAATAAGCCCCTAGTAAAGTGCACTATGTGTGCCCAGGGCCTGTAAATCAAACTACTAGTGGGCCTGCAGCACTGATTGTGCCGCCCCCACAAGTAGCTTTTCAAATGTCTCAGACCTGCCACTGCAGTGTCTGTGCGGGCAGTTTTAAACTGCCATGTCGACCTGGCAAGTGCACCCACTTGCCAGGCCTATCTCTTCCATTACATGTCATCCCTAAAGTAGGCACAAGGCAGCCCCATTGTCAGGGTGCAGTGTACCTAAAAGGTAGGACATGTTGTGCTGTGTTTTACACGTCCCGATAGTGAAGTACTGTGCATTTCGTTTTTCACTATTACAAGGCTCTCTCTTCCATGGGGGTCTGCCTGTAAACACCTTTCAAATGCCGACTCCCATTGGAAGATGATAGGAAGTTAGAGTTTTGGATGTCTGAACTCACCATTTAAAAAATACATTTTTAGTGAAGATGGTTATTAAATTAGTGTTTCAAAATGCCACTTTTAGGAAGTGGGCATTTTCTTGCTTAACCATTCTGTGCCTGCCTGTGGAATCCACGTCTGTGTTGCCTGGCAGCTGGCCTTTCCTGCATACACTCTAGACAGTCACACAAAGGGAGTGGAGGTGTGCCCTGCATATCCTGATGGCTCATCAACAGGCTGATGGGCCTTCCTGAGCTAGAGTGGTGGGAGGAGTTGTCACTGATGCCTGAATAGGGCTGTTCCTGTCCTCACACAATGCTGTCTGCACCCCCTGTAGTGTCTGGGGGTACAGCAGGGAAGGGTTAGGTTTTGTGCACAACAAAGACTTTTCTTTGAAGGTTGCCCACTTCAAAGACCAAAACTGGTATAAGTACTGAGGCTCTGACCCCACTATTATAGAATACTCTGGACTAAGGACTCTGCCAAGAAGAAGAGCTGGAAACACGAGACTTCCACTTTGCTGAGTGCTTTGTTGTGTTGGCCTGCTGCTTCTGTCTTGGGCAGTAAAAGGACTGAACTGAACTTTCTTGATCCTGCTGTTTAAGTTTCTCCAAGGGCTTGAGGCAGAGCTTGCCTCCTGATGGAAGTCTCAGGCACATCAAATCCTTCAACTTCATCTGCTTACCAGCACTGGGCACAGAGTGTTCGTGCTGCAGCAGAAAAAGGAACTCCAATGCCGCTGCCTGCACCGTGACCTGACGGCACCTCACGAAGCATCACCCCGCTTCACAACGCAGCCCTGGTCTCACCGCCGCAAACGCTTGATGCAGTCATCGAGCTACTGCTTGCACTGTGACCTGTTGTCACCGCACGTCACATCGCAGCCCTGGTATCACCGATGATGCTGCTCATGAAGTATACAAAGCATCGCCCCATCCCACACTGCAGCCCTGGGCCACCGACACTATCATCATTAACCGATGCTGCTGCTTGCACAATGACCTGTGGACACCGCACAACGCATTGCAATCTTGGGTCTACTGATGACAGTGCCTAAGCAACGATGCCACGCTGCTGCCTGCACCGTGGCATGTGGACACCGCATGTCGCATTGCCCCGCTTTGCATTGCAGCCCCAGCCCCGCCAAAACCAGCGCTCCTGACTTCAGCCTCACTGAGTTCGATCTGCAACACATGTGCCTTCAAGGGTCCGATGACTTCTATACTGACTTCCGGAGCAGACGCCGGCAACGCCGCATCTTCGGATCCCATTGCAAGGTCCACGATGCCCTGCAATTTTAAGGAACTGTTTGTGGGTCTTCCCGAGAACGTAGGTGGCATGTGACCTCACGGTCGGCCTGAACTGTTAGATTTATTGTTCACGACAGCCCTGGACAGAGCTATTGACTTCAAGGAACTGTATTTTAATCTGATTCTTACAAAATTTGTATCTTGATTTATGTATGTTGGATTTTTATTGTTTTGGTCTTGTTTTACATAAATAAATATTGGCTATTTTTCTAAAACTGGTGTGGTGTTTGTTTGTAGTGTTTTCACTGGGTGTTATGGGCAAACACTTTACACATTGCCTCTGATATTAGCCTGCCTGCTCGTTTCAAGCTACCAAAGGGATGAGCAAGGTTATTTTAGGTGTGTAATTTCGTTATCCTGACTAGAAGGAAGGGTCCCTACTTGGACAGGGTGCAAGCCACTGCCAACTAGAGACCCACATTTCCTACACTGGCTGTCAGCAGTGAGGATCGGACTTGCATTTGTACTTGACCTACACCGATTATTGTACACTACTATTATATCGCAGACGACTACGTGCCACATACGTTTTTTCCCTTTTGGCCTATTTTTTGTTCCACTTTTTTGAGTTCAAGTGGTACTTCCTACTGCATCATGAGTCAGTCAAGAGCATCATCAGTTACATCCCTAGAACTGGTTTTTGAGGATAGGTTGGAAACCTACACCGTGAAGGAACTGAAGTCCGTTTACAAAAACCTCGAAGTCCAAGTTAAAGGCCTCACCAAAAAGGAGGAGCTACAAAAGGCGCTGAGGGCCTAGGTAGAAGCCAAGAATGCCAGTGAAAGACACACAGATGATGGACGGAATGAAGAGCAAATCAAACATTCACCCCCAGTCAAGAGAACTGGGTTAAATACATCATTCCTGTGCTCACCATGCCACCCCAGTTTAGACCCAGCCATATGCAAATCAGTCTTGACCTTGTGCCTCATGGGAACAGTCCAGCCCGAACTGCCAAGCCAGTTCCTCGGACTGGGAACAAGCATTTTGGGACCGGTTTCGGGGCATCACCCCTCATCAGCCAGGCTAGCTTGAATCCAGTGGCGCAGTGAGCCCGGGACCCACGTCTGAGCATACCGGGCGCACTCTTTTTTTGTTTTGTTTTTTATTATAATTTTTTATTTTAATTTTAACGTATTTGGATAACAGAGCAGTTGAGGGTACACTGGGTACACATGCATTTAAGTATGACGTTTAGTACAGAGTTGCAGAATTACACATTCTTAATATATATGCAAGTATTTGATAACATATTATGGAACTGCTGTGTCAGTATTGCTCAATGAGAACATTACAAAGTAGAAATAACTTTATTTATTAACAATGTATGCCCTATAAATTTATGGAACGGACCCTTTTATGTAATTTACCCATACGTGCTTGATTCGTTGCGGTGTATTGCGTGGTGGGTTACCTGACGGATGCGCTGGTGTGTATGTGAGAAGGGGGATTAAACCATAGCCTAACTGTGCCCGAGAAGGAGTGCAAGGCCTTTGGCCAGTTGTATCTGTGCATGAGCGTGGGGTAGGGCGGTCGGGGTGTCGAAGCGGCTAGCTGTGATGGTCCCGGTTGGGATTGGCTGAGAGGGAGGTCTATGGGGGGACGTTGCCAAGGTGAGTCAGTTCTGCGGGACGGTGCCGTTGTGTTCGTGGAGTTTCGATTCTACACATGTTAAGTAATTCTGCCAATCTGGGGGGTTAGCGCCTATAGTATGTGTGTGTGCACGGTATCCTGTAACTGTGAATGTTCTGCGATTAGCGCTGTCTTAAGGTCTGCGAGCCATGTGTGTGTACATGGAGGTTGGCTTGACTTCCATGTCATGGCCAGTCTACGTTTGAAAAACAAAGGAAGTCCACCCTTCATTCATGGAAAACCTTCTCTTAGGAAAAAACTGTCCTTCCAGTGATTGCTATAAGTATTACCAAGAAAAATGGTAAGTTTCCTTAGGGAAAACAATGAGTTTTCTTAAAGTAACCCTCACCCACCAAAAGGTCCCTTGGTGGCATGCTTCATCATCGGGTTCTTCCAGCCCTGCTGCAGGACGGGGCGTGCTACGACCGACGGAGACATGGGAGCACTTTTGTGAAGTAATACTATGTGTTATTGCAAGAGTGGAAGGGTCAGAAGAAAGAGTGAGTCTAAAGAATACCTGGCTACGTGGAACCTACACTTTTTTAATTCCTGTAGCTGTTATCGTTAAAATGGGGGGGGGGGAGAAATATGCACTATGATGAGTGGATTTCTCCCTGGTCTACATGTTTCAAGCCTTCCCCTAGGCTTTTCCTCAGGACCAACGTAAATGATCCCTCTAACCACTCCTGGTTAACCTAATCGGTCCCCCTGATTAATGTCAAGGTATAATGTGCATTTTAAACATGCATGATTACAATACCCAATCGGTATAACTTTTCTATGCAATCTGGAAAGATAAAGTAAAACATGACACAGGTTATTATTAAATTATATACTCATCGGATAAATTTAGCACCAAATTTGTGGAAGGAAAAAACAAGAAGAATGTGATATATTTCTCACTCGTGCACGACTGCTCATTTCAATAATCAGTGAGTGTCGTGCTACCCTTTTTCTATATGTAATAATGAACTTTGACAAAATACATATAGCAGAAATCACAGACTCCATACAGGTTTCCATTTCGTGGGATATCTCTTGATTCTGAAGTTCTCATGGTGTTACTGATATCATGAAACCTGGGGGTGGCTCGATTTGGTATGCCACTGAAATCAAGATAGTGAGAAAAAATAAATAAAAAGACTGTAGAACCGTACATGTTCGTTGCCTGAATAGAGCCCCATGAGCTTTTCACGGGAGGGGAGAGGCGCTTGTAGTCAAACACTATGGAAGAAAAAGACATCGAGATTCTGAGTAAAATAGAAGTCTTTTTGAGCCTCTTAGGGAATGCTCGTTGCCCAGGGGTTCGGCTGTGCCGTACTTACATCGTCAAAGCTGCTCTCTCACCCACTCACTGCCTGCCTGCCCGTGGCTCCGACGAACAGTCTGATTGCAGTCAACCTGTTAAATACCCGGTGACTTCCTGATTGTCGAGCACGTGCGTGTACGAGCTAGAGCGCTAACCTTCAAAAATGGCCACCTAAGGTGGTATCACTTCCTGGTTTGTTCTCCGGTCGACGCCGGTTCAGGACCAGGCTCGGTTATTTTTAACTTTCGGATTGTTTTCTCTCAAAAAATTCGTGCAAGTTAATAAAAATAGAGTTGGGTTTGAACTACATTTTACCTTTGAAGGTTCCCGATTTATCAACAGCAAAAATGTCTTCATGAAGTGGCACTTTAGTTACACTTCAGTTAAAGCAGGTAGCTAGAGAGCTATCCTTAAAAAATGGCCGCCTAAGGTGGCATCACTTCCTGGTTTGTTCTCCGGTCGACGCCGGTTCGAGACCAGGCTTGGTTGTTTTAACTTTCGAATTGTTTTCTCTCGAAAAATTTGTGCAGGTTAATAAACTACATTTTACCTTTGAAGGTTACAGATTTATCAAAAGCAATGGGGCTTAAAAACACCTGTCTTAATGAATTGGCACTTTTGTTACGCTATAGATAAAGCAGGTATTGTTTATGGAAGGTGACTAATCGAAAAGGTATAGGTTATGCCTGGACAGTACTTGGGCTGAGGGGGCCTAGATAAGTTGGCCCCAGGGTATATCATCATTCAGTCCCCCTGTGTGTGTACCGAGGCGAAACACCCAGCGTTGTTCCTTCTCAAACAATAGAGTCTCTTTGTTAACTTGTTCTATAACTGTCCATTGTAGGTCCTGTACAGTGCGATTTTCATCCATATAGTGGACATTTTTGTTGTTGCCTTCCTACACCTGACATTGCTCCTATGTTCGCATATTCGTGTTTTTACTGGGCATGTGGTCATCCCAAAATAGTGAAGACCGCATGGACACGTGATCATATAGACTACATTCTTTGTGTTACAGTTTGAGAAACTACGTTGTTCCCATTCAGAGTTGTCGTTGAAGGTGATGTTGTTGCTCTTTTTGGTCAGGTGGCACACACTGCAATTTCCGCAGGGGTGATGTCCCCTAAGAGGTGGAAAGAAGGTCGGTGATGTTTCATCCTCCTTTATCTTGCGCGGTCTAGTGTGAATCACCATGTTTCGCAGACTTCTGCCCCTTCAGTGAGAAAACATTGGTTTCGGGAAATTTTAATTCCCACAATTCAGTACACGTCAATGCTTGTTAATTATTTTTGTAAACTGATTTGAGCCTGTGTTGTATGTTGTAATGCAAATTGGTCGCTCCTCCTTTGGTTTCGGTGGTCTGGTCTCCAACAAAGCGTCCCTGTGGTTGTTTTTGGCACGTTTTAGGGCGGGTCAGACTCCCTCGGTTTCTCTCGGACCCTACACCGACCACCTGCGTAGTCCCCCAGGGATCCTCCCTCAGCCCCACGCTCTTCAACGTCTACATGGCTCCGCTCGCCCCCATCGTCAGATCCCACCGACTCAACATTGTTTCCTACGCAGACGACACCAAACTCATACTCTCCCTATCCAACGAACCCAACGCAGCCCAACACAACTTTCAAGAAGGCAAGGAAGCAGTCGCCAAATGGATGAAAAACAGCTGCCTACAACTCAACACGGACAAAACAAAAGTACTCATCATGGGCCCACACCCCTACACCTGGTGGCCCACCGCCCTCGGAAGCCCGCCCACTGACCACGCATGCAACCTTGGAATCATCCTGGACTCAGAGCTCAAAATGGACCGCCAGATCAACTCAGTCGTATCCTCCTGCTTCCACATACTTCAAATGGATCCCCCTCGAGCACAGAAAGACCGTCACTCACGCCCTCGTCACCAGCAGACTTGACTACGGCAACGCACTCTACGCCGGAATAAACAAAAACCTCACTCGCAAGCTGCAAACATCCAGAACGCCGCCGCAAGACTGGTCCTCAACCTGCCAAGACACTGCCATATCTCCCAGCACCTGCGCACACTCCACTGGCTCCCCATCGAGGCTAGAATCACCTTCAAGATCCTCACCCACGCATACAAAGCCCTCCACAACGCCGGACCAGCGTACCTGAACAGCCGCCTCGCTTCCCACGCACCCCAAAGGACCCTACGATCAGCCCAGCTCTCCTACGCCATGGTCCCCCGTGCCAGAAAGACCAGATCGGGAGGCCGCTCCTTCTCCTTCCTCGCGGCCAGTGTCTGGAACGCCCTACCGCTCCACCTCAGACAGACAACATCACTCCCCATCTTCACGAGTAACCTCAAAACTTGGCTCTTCGACAGACCTCCTTGATGGAATGGAACCTGCACCCCCCCCTCCCCAGCGCCTTGAGACCCTTACGGGTGAGTAGTCGCGCTTTATAAATACCCGATTGATTGATTTGTCTACCACTTTGGTGGGGTAGTTTCTTTTCTCCAATTTTTGACGTAAGTCTTCTGCTTGTTGCCTGAAATCCTTCAGGTTTGAACAGTTTCTCCTCAACCGCAGGAACTGGCCAAATGAGAGATTGTCCCGCATATGCCTCGGGTGAAAACGGTCATAGAGGAGGAGACAGTTCTTTGCTGTTGCTTTTATGTGTGTAGTTGTTCTTAGGCTCCCTTCATGTGGGAAGATGTTGAGATCCAGGAAAACCAAGTCTACGTTTGGCCAGTCCGAGTGCCAAGCCCATAAATGTATTATTATTTTCCCTCCCGGTGGTGCGCTTGGTGATTTCTAACAGGAAGTGCAGCCCTTGTGCTATCACTGAGGTCTCGGTGGCTTCTGATAGAGTGGTTTTCATCTCATTCCAAAATGTTTTTATATTCGGGCAGTCCCATACAATGTGTAGGAACGTGGCTTCAGTGCCTCAGCAGCGGGGACAGATGTCGCGGGAGCCCTCGTACATGCTCGCTAATCTGTGTGGGGTTAAGTAAGTACGGTGTAGGTAGTTAAATTGTGTGAATTTGATTCAAGCGTTAATTGATATTATTTTGGGGTATGATAAACCCTGCGCCCATTGTTTATCGGTTAGAGTGGTCTCGTGTGCGGTATCCCAATAATTCCTTAGGGGGGCCATAAGGGTCGCAGTGTCCGGTTTGAGTGCGTTATATAGCATAGCGATTGCTCTCCTACCCTTGCCGTGTGTCAGGAGCGTTTGAAGCATGTCAGAGGTTTCTGGCTCGGCTTGTCTAGTACCCCGTGTCTAGGATAACCATTGTGTTAGTGATGCGTATAGTAAGAATGATCCAGGGGATATTCCATAATCATCTACAAGTGTCGCAAATTCAGAGTGTGGAATCAGTGAATAGGTCCCCCCCCCCCCCCGGTCGTCAGTCCTGCGGTATGCCATTCCGCCATTTCCGGGCGTCGGATGCCCCTTTGTGAGTTGGGAAGCACCCCTATAGGTAGGTCAGGGGCATAGGGAAGGGGTAAGTGCGTGGTCTGTACATATCGAGCCCAGCAGCTACGTGCTGTGGACATTAAGATATTATCAGGGTGCTTTGGGATTGTCGCGTTTGATCCACCCAGCCACTCCAGTAATGTCGTCAGGCTATGTGGTGACCAATGCCCCAGTTCAGAGATATTATGATTCTCTAACCACCTCATCAGCCATTGAAGTTGTGCAACCGCATAGTATTTCTCGTAGTTAGGAATCCCTAAACCCCCCCTCTGTGATTGGAGCGTAGAGCTTTGTGAGGGCTAAACGGGCTCTGGACCTGCCCCAGACTAAGGAAGTTAGAATTGACTTCAATTCCCGAAACAGCTTGTTTGGCAATGGGAATGGTATAGTCGCCAAAAAGTAGAATAATCTAGGTAGTAGTAGCAATTTGGATATCGCTATTTGACCCATTGAGTAAAGAGGTTGCTCCGTCCAGAATGACATGGAAGAGCGAGCCCTGGTGATTGTTCTCCCCAAATTGCCTTCTATGACGTTTGCTTGTGAGTGATATATTGGCACCCCCAGGAATTTAAATGAGTCGTATGTCCGGGTAAGAGGTGCTTGAGGTAAAGCCACCTGTTGCTCCAAGGATTGAGGGACCATCTGGAACAGGAGGGATTTCTACCAGTTTATTTTGAGTCCAGAGGCCCGCCGAAAGATTCCAGTGGCGCCATCAGATCTTCTAATACTGCATGGTGGTCTCGGATGTAGATTAAAGCGTCGTCCGCATATAATGAGATTATGTGCCATTGATTATGTGCTTTGATGCCCCAGTCCATTACACGATTTCGCAGTGCGCAGGCCAGGGGTTCCATCGCCAGAGCGAAAATAATAGGTGAAAGGGGGCACCCCTGTCTGGTGCCGCACTTGATGCTGAACGAATCTGAGATAAAGCGGCCAGTTTTTATCCTGGCCTGTGGTTCGCTATATAAAATTGAATCCATTTCAAGAACTTGGGGCAGATGCCATATCTTGCTAGTACCATTTCTAGATATTTCCAGCCCAGAGTGTTGAATGCCTTCTCTATATCTAAGGAGACTATCCATGCCAGTTCACCCGATGTGCGTGCCCAGTCTAGTAATCAGAAAAGGCGTAGTAAATTAAGGCTAGTGTTTCTACTTGGTATGAATCCATTTTGATCCAGATGTACCAACAATTGTGTGACCTCCGTCAGTCTATTGGACAGAATCTTGCCCAATATCTTGTAATCTGTGTTCAATAATGACAATGGGCGATAAGATCCTATTTGTTGTGGGTCTCTGCCAGGTTTAAGGAGCACTACCAGTACAGCCTCTTGCATGGAGTATGGCAGTGTGTCCCTCTCGTATGCATCCAAATATACACGATGAAGGCGTGGAACTAATTGTGTACTACAAGTGACGTAAAACTCCAGAGGCCAGCCATCTGCCCCTGGAGTTTTCCCTATAGCCAACTGCTGTATAGCCTCTGCTATTTCATCAGCTGTGACGGGGGCTTCCAGAGTTTCACAGTGATTGGGCGGGATTTGGGGAAGTGTAACGTGCTCTAAAAATGTCAGCGTATATGTCCCGGTTTGCGATGAGGAGGCGCTACAGAGGGTTGCACAGTACTTTTGAAAGGCTGAGTTTATCTCAACTATCTCACCTCGAGCGCGCAGGGTGCTGTTTGAAGCGCACACAGGCGAGTTCAGCAGCAAGTGCCTCCCTGCACTTGCTGCATTTCTTTTGTTAAAAGGCCGCAGCTGAGGGACAGATTGTATGCCTTTGTGAAAGTATTCATGTTAATCGCAGCACCCATCATGCGCTGCAATTAACATGATTACTTTAACAAAGGCATACAATCTGCCCCGCAGCCGCGCCCTTTTAACAAATGAAAGGCAGCAAGTTTAAAAGCACGACATGTGCTCTCAGAGGATTCTGAAAGCACACGTGTGCTTGTAGACTTGCTGCATTTCTTTTGGTAATAGAGCGCAGCACATAATCTGGCCCGCTCTATAACCAAAAGAAATGCAGCAAGTCTACAAGCCCACATGTGCTTTCAGAATCACTGCCGCTGCAGCTCCAAGAAACACCGGCCCACCAGGGCTCCTTTCCAGACCTGCAATGAGCTCTGGGTCTGGGCCCATTGCCAGAGCTACTCCTGCTCCTGTCTTGATACTGGATCCCTCTGTGGGTCTGGCCTGCTCTATTCAGAGCCCGCTGACTTCTGGGGGCGCCGTGTTTGCAAGTTTGTTATAGGTTTAAAAACACCTGCTACCGCATTCCCTGCGTCCAGCAATTTTCATACAGCAATAAAAATGTCTGGATAACTCCGGTGATTAATGTTCTTCCTGGAGTGAGATCAGAGTTTTGTTTAGTGGAAGTTTTGACTCAACCAAAAGTTGCGCGGTGGGTTAATTTGCCTGATGCAAAGTATGTGTACCGTGCAGATCACAAAGTGCACATAAGTAAAGAGGTCAGTGCTTTTGTCAGAGATCCTGTTGTTCCTTGCAGTGTATAAGTTAAAATACTAATATAGAACAGTGAGCTAATAACTGACATCAAGGGCTGCATGCAAACTGCAAGGTATATTATTATAGCGTTATGCTTTTACCCCCCAGCCTTTCATTATTCTAACCTTGCAAAATAGGTTCATTTCTGTATATAAAAAAAAATTATTATTAAATGTAACCCCCAACTATGGTGTTATGTTTAAAATTCTGAGTTTGTGCTTCTCCAGACCAAGCACTCAAACTATACTGTCTACCAGTATGGATGACATGTGACTCCTACACCTTGTAGTCCTTAGTTCCTTAGTCTAATGTAACATTTACTGTACACCGATTTACACACGTGTGATTGATTGTCTGTGTAATGTGTGTGTGATGTAAAGTGCTCTGACACCCTACACTGGTATGAGCGGCGCTATAAACCTAATTAGATACATCTCAGCGAGTGAGTGGTTACGGAGATGTGAAGGGAACTGTTAAAGGGTGGTAGTGACAGAATCCGTGGCGAAGGTGGTCGTTGGGGGAGTGCCAACAAACATTGTCACACCGGGCGCCACTAGCGCTAAAGCCAGCCCTGGCTCTATTTGCCACTGCCCGAGCCTCTGGCTCCTGGTGGGATATTTCATGGCTCTGGATTGGGGAGCTATTGAAAAGGCAAACTGTTCTACACCCATCCTTGAATGAAGCCTCTGTTCTGTGCTTGAAAACAACTCCTAATTGAAGTTGCTTGAAAAATATCACCAAATGATTATGGTTTCTTCATGCTGGATCTGCACCGTTTCACCTGCTCATGTTAACCTGTTAGTCTGCATCCTAGGCCCTGTACTAGCAACATGCACTCCAGTGTTTTTAAGGCACATAAACAGTGATGATGCTAAACTTTGTCAAAGATAACACTTAATTTGAGTTTTAATAGATCAAAATAGCTCTAACATTCAAAACAAAATAGGTCTCCTTTTAAAGAAATAGGGCATCAAGGGGTGGATCCATTTGGATTTCATTGTTTCCAGCCTCACAGTAAGATGTGCCATGTATCTCTATATCATAATTTAAGAGTAAAACTGGTCTCCTGTTCAGAGAGTCCAAAATGTGCTTAGTCTCTTTTATAATTACAGAAATGATTGCCAGTCACATGGACTGAGATTTGTTCTCTCCATGCAAAATGCCACAGTGTGCTTTGGCCAAAATGGCAAGATAATCTAAATGTTGAGTAAAGCCCAGCTGGAAAGCCATCAACACTCGGAGTTATGTTGTTAGCCACCAGCCTAACTTCATGCATACTGCAAAGTATAGATAAGAGGGTTATGATTTTTCCCCCAGCCATTCATTATCCTAATGTTACAAAAAGGGTTCATTTGGGTACAAAGCGATTCCTATTAAAGAGAAACCCCAACCATGGTGTTACATTTTAAATTCCGAGTCTGTGCTTCGCCAGACAAAGCACTCTTAAACTATACTGCCAACCAGTATGAATGACATGTCACTCCTACACCTTGCAGTCCTCTGTCATATGTAACATTTCTTATACACTGATTTCATACCTATGATCTGTAATGTAAAGTAGACCCTACACTGGTATGAGTGGTGCTATAAAACGAATTAAATGCACCTCAGAGAGTTTGGTAATGGAGACTTGAGGGGCACTGTTGAAGGGTAATAGTGAGGGAATCACTAGCAGAGGTGGTCATTGGGGGCGCCAACAAACTGTGGCACAGGCCGCCGCCACCACCTCTAAGGCCGTCCCTGTGCGGGGCACATTGTGTGCCTCTGAGAAAGTATTCATGTTAATTGCAGCACATGACTGGTGCTGCGATTAACATGAATACTCACACAATCTGCACTTGATATTTGTCGCTGCACCCACACGCGCGATCGGGTTCCTGTTGCACATAGCCGTGGCTGCAGTACACAGAGACCTTACACTGCCGCACACTGAGGGGAAAAATTTGAGGGAACATTGGTTGTGGTCCGAAAGTGTGCAGGGCAGATAGTCGTATGCAGCAACAGTTGGTTCTGTGGGGGAAGTAATATTTAGTTAGCATGAGAATTAATCCCTCAAGCATTCTATGTGGCAAGGCAGATCAATCGTGCCTAAGCAAGACAAAATAATATAGGACACTAACATGTTAAAGTTTCAAGGTATAATATCATTCATATACCGTAAAGTGATGTACAAAATAGCAGGTCATAAGGCCACACGGGACTGTTGGGAGACTTATACAATATGAAAGAAAAACAAGCAAAAACAGGGGTATATAAAATCGTACAATTAGACATAGTTGACATATACACAGATACAATGATTACACAAAAGATTATTTTTGAGAGTATCCCAAATAACCGGATAACTATACAAGCAGAGGTCCTTTTTACATTAGAGATGTAAGAAGCTTGTCAGGTTAAGGGAGTACCAGTAGTTATCGTCGACTTTTTGACCCATTATGTGTGTAATTCATAGACATCACCCCGGGTCTTCATCAGGACTGGGCAAAGGCAAACAGCCTGTGTGTGAGAGAATATGTGCTGGTGTCAGATGGAGAAAAGACTTAATCAAATGAGGAGTTACACAGTTAATCCAAACATGGCTCAACTGTGATGATGGTGGCCAGAACTAATTGGGTCCTGTTTATACATCTTAAAAACCATAGCATTGGTTGTTCTCTAAAAAATCTACTGTACCAATGCTATGGTTTTTAAGATGTATAAACAGGACCCAATTAGTTCTGGCCTAAGTGCAGAGAACACGGGGGTGGGGAGGGGTGGGGGGTTGGTGGGGGGAAAAAAAGGTCAGTCAAACCAGAGTGGATTAGCAATGTAATTAGAAGTGCTCAGTCCAGCAAGGGATCTTACCTGAAGCAACTGGGAAAATCACCAGAGATGTTTATTAAAGGAGCTCATGAATTGGCTCCTAATAGGCATTGATGCCTCCGAGATCTGGTTAGGATTCTCGGTGAAAAAAGGTTACATAATCATTGTGATGGCCTAAGTCAAGACATTGGCCAGAGTCAAAACCTCAATATTTAAAAAAAGTGGGCTCAAAACTTTGCCAAAAAATCAAGAATGTATTGGTTAGTCCACGCAAAATGATGTTCGCCACACTGGGTGCGAACCAAAAACAAAGTCCTTAACTGTACAGAATTACTCCTTATTTTGCTAAAGTAAATAATCCAAATGTTAGAAGAAATTCAGAGGAAAAAGCAAGTAAAGTTACTTTACAAAAGTGATCACTATTTGGGCCGCGGGCGAAAAGACTATATGTGCAAATGTTATTGATAAGTAAATTAGCCCAAACAACAAAAAAGCTCATCGAACTAGGAGCGGGTGGATCGCCTCTCCTGTAGCACCGGAGCAATAGAAAGTTGCCGGTACTCACTATATTGCTAAAGTCAATAATCCAAATGTTAAAAGAAGTAATTGAGCGAAAAAAGCACGGGTAAAGTTACTGTACAAAAGTGATCACTATCCGGGTTGTGGGCGAAAAAGCTAGATGTGCAGACTACGTGAAACAAAGAAAAAACGAAAAAGCTCACCGAACTGGGAACGAGTGAATCGCCTCTCCTGTAGCACTAGAGCAAATGAAAGCCGCCGGTCGGAGGAGACCTATGGTAATTAAAGTAATGTGCAGCGTCCGTGTGCACGTTTCAAGCGTCAATTGCAAGGAAGGCATCCATCACTATGGAAACCACACAGCAGCTTCAGACGCAGAGGAAGCTGACGTACAAGGTGCCGAAGTCAGCTTGGGAAGCCTTGACGGTAGTACGACACGTGATTGAAGAGTGTGTGTGTGAGTCAGATTGACAGCTGCCGGGCAGCACGCTTGAATTTGGACGTGCTCTGCGTCGGCCTCAAGTACTGAACTGCAGCAGAGAAAGTAGGTCCACAAGGAATGGCAGCTAAGTTAGCATCATGTACATGGTTGTTAGATGTGTAAATCAGTTGATCAACATTGTGATAACGAAGTAGAAATATATTAAAAAATACAATAGTATAGACGAATAGATGACTATACGTGTATCATAAACATCAAATGGGCATAACAGTGCGTGTCAACATCTATAATGTACAGAACATGTCAAGAAAGGTGTTAAACATATAATCACTTAAGATAATGAATGTACATTCTGAAACAATGTTGGTTGTATTCTTAATATTATATCTATATACAACCATATACATAAAAGCCATATCCAAAGGTTACAATTGGGCAATTACATCATTCCTAATGTTCTATTCCTTCTAAAACACGGTTGCTCTCTATTCCCACATTGAGTGTTTCAAGTAGAGTAGCCAGTAGTTTGGAGGAACAAATTGGACTCTACCTAGAAGGTGACTATTCGAGCCTGACAACCAGGGTCATGAACCTATCCAGAGTTAGCTAGTAATTTATCAACCAATATTCAGGAGAGAGATGTGTCGAGATATTTCTTCAGATTCATTGAGCCCCTGGTTCACCGTATCAAGTAGGTGAATCCACTTACATTCTCTCAGGTTCAAGGTGGCTGACAAGTCGCCACATCTTGGATTGTGTAGTACCCTCTCCAGAACCCACCACCGTATACTCTCGGCTGTGTGATTCATTCGGCTAAAGTGATCCACCAGTGGCGCGCCCTGTGTATTACCATAGACTCTGGAGCAATGCTCCTAGTTTTAACCTTCTGACGTGTTTGACCCACATATAGTTTATCGCATGGGCAAATGATTGCGTAAATGACATCAACTGAGTTACAATTAGTGTGGCGTTTCAGAATATACTTGGGATTAGAGTGTGTGAAGTCCTTTCTCTCAATCGTGAGTATATATGCTTTGCAGAAACCACACTTAAAGTGACCAATCAAAGGTGGTAGTTGCAGGGGTGGGGGCTGTTTGTAGGTATGATTTCACCACAAAGTCTTTAATGTTTCTTCCCCTTTTGAAAGCAAATCATGGTTTACCTGGCATCTAATTCATCAGCAATAAGATAGTCAGCATGTGATATCATTGGTTGAGCTTCTGATGAACAGTATATCAGATCTATTCTAGTATGGAGGTCGTGGAGACCGGAGTAATGGGAGTATTCGCCGAGTGTGGGGTGTAATTCCTGCCATGCATCATGTGTGTGTCCTGGAGGACCAGGTCCGTAAGTGACGTGAGAGGGTAAAAGTTTGGGCGCCCTGTGGCTTGACCTGAATTTGGGGCGTATAATGAGATCAATGCTTTTAGTTGACCATTTAGTATCCCCTCTAGAATCGTATTTCGTCCATTCGGATCAGTGCGAGTAGACTGTATATCTGATGGAGACTACTAGCCGCAGATTCCTTAACGTAGAATTATCCCCAGGCGTGAGACTGGACCCGGAAAACTTTGTTTGCCCCAGCATCCCTGCGCGCCGGGTGGGCGGTACCACGCGACTCCGCCCCTACGTCATCCGCGTACGTGACATCAGCGAGGTCACATAAGCCCCGCCCCACTGACATCAGTTTCCTTCTTTTCCACGTGCAACGCGGATCCGGAATCGTGTCCCTGGCCTGTTTTCAGGCCTTCTTTTACGCTTTGCGTTGTGGAACAGTGTGCGAATGCCTTCGGGCTTCAAGTCATGTACTTCTTGTGCGCGTCAGATGTCGGCGACGGATCCTCACCCTATTTGCATGTGGTGTCTGGGCGAGCACCATGACTCTACGGACTGCAACGCTTGCCAGCATCTGAAGCCGAAGTCCCGGCGGGAGCGCCGGATGAAGCTCCTGTCGGCCCGCTTGTCCAGATCGGTGTCGTCACCGCGTCCGTCCCCCGCGGAAGGGCCAAGGAACCGCCGCTTCCGCCTCAGATATCGTCCTTCACCGAGGCCCCAGGTGCGTTGCTCGCCCGCAAGTCTTATAGCTTGTCCCCGAGGCCTGGTCCCCGTTCTGCGGAGGGTGTGGGTTCTCCTGGGGGCATGCGGCCTCGTTCGTCGCCACCCTACGTGCCGTTTCCTGGCGTTGGGGCGACAAGGGCCCAAATGGGGGCCTATGCTGCGGCTCTGCAGGCTTCCTTGGCCCCCTCTCCTCCTCTTCCTGAGACGTCCGCGGATCCCTTGCCACGTGCGGGGCCTTCCGCGGAGTCGCCGACGGGTTCGGCTCCAGGTTTTGGGGGTGTGGTGTCGTCGGGGTGCAGCCCTACGGGGTTCCCCTCTCCGGCCCACGGCGCCTCTGCCTCGCCGCAAACACCAACGGGGGTCCCTGTGGTGTCGCAGGAGGTCGCCGGGACTCGCGGTTCGTCCCCGAGTCCCCCTCGGTCCTCTGGGCAGGCGGCGGCCTTGCCGGAGGCCGAGCCGACGCCGCTCAGGTGCCGACGGCTGTCGGCCCCGACGGCGCCGCGGGTGCCGGCTAGGGGCCGGGGTTTTTCCCCGGGTCCCTCTCGGCCCTCCGTGCAGGCGGCTGCCTCGTCTGAGGTCGGGTCGGTGCCTTTTCGGCGCCGTTCTTTAGCCACCCCGGCTCCGACCCCGCCCCATTCTCCTGGGGTGCAAGTGCTGGTAAGGGTCGAATCGGTGTCCCCGGTGTCAGCACCGGCACCGGTACCTGTGGCGGACTCCATGGCGTCATGCCGGCGTCAGGTATTCGCCTCCTCTCCGGAGGTTTGTCACATTTTGGTCTCCTCTTCCCCGGAGATGGGCCGCCGCGTCGTTGCTTTTTCTCCGGCGTCTACCAGGGAAGGCTCTTCGCCGTCCCCACGATCTCGGCCTTCCCCGGAGGCGCCTCAGGCTCCCCCACTCATCCGTGGGTCCTCCATTCAGGGGCTGGCCGTTTTTTCTTCCAGCTGGACTCGGGGATGGCCGGCTTAGTTTACAGCCATCGCCCACGGAGGAATTGCTCTCTCCCCCACGACGCCCTACGGAGGCGGGTGCGGCTTTTGTCCGGGCCATTTCCACGGCCGCTGGCATTTTGCGCATGGGCGACCCCGGCACCCCATTCACTACGGACCATTTGTTAGATGTTCTCCATCAGGGTTCTGGTGGACGGGAGCTGCTTCTTCCATTCGAAGCTTCGCTCCATACTGCTCTTCTGGGGGCGCCCTGCCACGGGTGATCCCGTGCCTCAGCCGCTCCTACATCGCCCTGCACGATCCAGTCTGCCTTTCTTTCCACCCTTCTACACAGGGCCCTCTTCTGCAGACTGCTTTTCCTTCCTTGCCCTTGGTGTTGTTTCCTCCGTCACGGGAGGCACGGAGCTTGGATTCATGGGGGCGTCACATCTTCGCTTCTTCTAGTGCTGCTTTGCGAGCGCTCAACACCCTTTGTGTGTTGACCAGGGCTACTTCCAGTCTGTGGGATTCCGTGGAGTCCCTTCTGTCTGGCGCTTCCCCCGAAGGTGCCCGCGCTGATCTGCGGACCCATGTGTTGGATGGCCGGGAGTTGGCCGAGTTTATTCTTCGTTCGGCCTTAGATGTTTCTGATGCTCTCGCCGCGCCATGGCATCTTCAGTAGCTCTCCGTTGCCATGCTTGGTTGAGGGATAGCGTTTTTCCAGAGAATATTAGGGAGCGTCTGGTTGACCTGCCTTTTGATGGGGTTCTTTTGTTTAACACCCATGCGGACTCCGCCATTCAGCGGCTTCTTGCGGGGCTCCGACCTCCTCCCCCTCCGTAAGCTTTGTCGGTCCTCTGGGGTCTTATGGGAGGCGTTCTCCCACCCTTTTTTCGGGGGTCTAGTGCTTCGCTTGGCCCGATTGTGTGTTTCGTGTGGTTTGGCGTGCCTTCGGGGTCCTTAGGTTGGCCCCTCTGTACTGTTGGCTGCTGGTTCAGCCCCCTTTTGGCTTCGGTGTCTTTTTTGGCTGATTGACAAGCAGTCTGTGGTTTTACCCGCAGGTCCTTTATGTTCTTGTCCTCTGCGGCGGAACTTTTTTCCTAAGAGGTGTTCCCATGTTTTCCTTGGGACGTATCATGCCCTAAGTGGGGTACTTGTAGCTATTACATAGCTCTGTCCTGGGGAGGTGTGGATGCCCTTTTTCGGGTTCCTTGCCTTTCCTGGCATCACTGTATGCCGCTGGTGCGGTCTCTTTTGCCTTTGTCTTGGTGCAGCTTACGCTGCTTCCACGTCTCTCATTCTCAGTGTTCGCTACATCGCTAGGCTGGCCTGGCATGCCGTCTACGGCATCGTGCTGTGGCGTTTCCGCCTTTCTGTCCGGCGTTTCGGCCTGGTCCTCTGTCTGGTGTTCCAGAGGGGGCTACGTTTCTTCTGGCTTTCCTGCGCTCCGGTTGCCGGCTGGTCCATCCTCCGTGTCTCTCCTCTTTCTCTTCTGCCTGGTCCCACTTCTTTCGTGGGCCAGTGTGTGTCTCTGGCACGGCCCCCCTTTTGGGGATTGTTCTGGATTTCCCTGGCCGCTGTCCTCGGCTTGCGCCTGGCTTGTTCCGGGTGCACTGCTCCATGGTGTTGCCGGCTGCGCATGCCTGCTCGTTATGGTCCACCACCGTGGCTCTTGGTGTGTTCCCTTGCGCCCCTGCCTCTTGTTCTGCTGGGGCTTTGCGCACCTGTGCCTTTCTTCTTCGCCTGCGCCTTTTGGCTGTGCTGCCGCTCCTGCCTTGTCCGCTGCCTGGAGGCCGATGCCTGTTCAGCTGCCCCCTTTCACTGTGTCTGTGTTTTCCTACGGCAGGCTCTGCCTCCGGTTCTACCTCTTCTCCCTAGAGTTTGGGGTGGTTCTTTTCTTCCTTGGTGCTCCTCTGGCGCTGTCTGCCCCTATGGGGTTTTCTGGCGGTTGTACCTTGGATGGGCTTGGTTTTCCTGGCCTTCCCTTCGCCTCGTTCTTGCTTACTTCTGCTTGGTGAGGGCTGGGCCGCCCTTCTTGTCCCTGTGACACATCCCCTGCTGGGGCCCTGTGTTCTTCCAAACTGGTGAGATCCTCTCGCAGACCCTCCTCCCCTCTGGGTCTGGCTAGGGTATCTATTCTATGTTAAGGAATCTGCGGCTAGTAGTCTCTATCAGATGTACAAGTTACTTACCTTCGGTAACGATGTATCTGGTAGAGACAATTCTAGCCGCAGATTCCTTCACGACCCACCCTTCCTCCCCGTTCTGCGAGGATCTTCTGTTTGGTCTTCTGCACTCGCCTCCCTCCGGGTGGCTTGTCTTCTGTGGGGGGTATGCTTCGCCTCCTCCCGGACAAGATGCTTTGTTCTGCTCGATTGCTCCACCCCTTCCTTTCTGGTCTGAGGTCGGTTGGTTCATGGGTGCTTCTGCCTCCCTCCACTTGGTTTTTTCTCCAAGTGTAGGGGCCTCCTTGACTCTTCTCCTTTTACTGGCTTGGGGTTTCTGATTCCTTTGCAGTTCTCTGCGTTGGTTTTTTTTTTGTGCTTGTACCCCGGCCCTTTCGCTCCTTTCAGGGGATACGGCCCTCCTTGATGGTGTCGTCTGGGGGTGAATTGCTGTTACTCCTCTGTTTCGGGCTTGTTGCCCCTTCACTGTTGTGGATTGTGATTGCAGATTCTCTCTCTCTTCTGCTATAGCGTTTTTCACATGTGTTCTGCCTCCAAGGGGGATGTCGCCTTGGCTTGCAAGGTTGCTCCTCGGGGCGGCGCTCTGCTCTTTCCCTGCTGTGGCTTTCGCTGCTATGACTCTTTTGGTACCTTAGTGCTTGGCACTTTTCCAATTGGTGCTGTTCCTCACCTTTCGTTTCTCTCTTTTCTTTTTCACTGCTTTTTCGCACACTGTTCCCATACTCTCCAGTTTTGTTTGTGATGGCTCCGCGTTGTGGCGCGAAAAAGTTCTCCGAAGAAAACTGATGTCAGCGCGCCGGGGCGGGGCTTATGTGACCTCGCTGACGTCACGCCCGCGGAAGACGTAGGGGCGGAGTCGCGTGGTGCCGCCCCCCCGGGGCGCAGGGATGCTGGGGCAAAGAAAGTTTTCCGGGTCCAGTCTCACGCCTGGGGATAATTCTACGTTAAGGAATCTGCAGCTAGAATCGTCTCTACCAGATACATCGTTAGCGAAGGTAAGTAACTTGTACTTCAAGTGGTTTCCCCAGGGCCACCCATATCAAGGTTCCTCTGGCATAGTTTGAATATGTGGTTCCCACCACCGTGCCCTTCCACCTTTTGCGCATGGATGTAATTATCTGTGTGTTTCTTGTAGAAGCGCAATGCTGAGCCCTCTTCTCCTTAGGTATTGGTACACTCAATGGCGTTTTGCGCAGCCCGCCAATCAACGTACATTCCAAGTTAGGAGTGTAATATTATCTACCCGTGCGGCCATGTGCACGGAAGAGTAATGTGCAAGTCTGTGTTCCACATCCGTGGTAATGTATCCACCACACTTGCGCATATGTATATATACTGTGCGACATAAGGGTGTTTAAGTCCGTTCATGGTGACAGAGTACGTGTTTGGGCAAGGATTAAGCATTCTAACTGAAAACATTTCCCAACTCCCGCTCCCAGGCCCTAGCACCAACGGGCAGCCAGCCATCCGCACTCAGCTGCAGTACAAAAATGAGCATACAAAAATATTTAAAAAAAACCTAAAATGAGATATTACAGAGAACTACGAATACTAAATCTATAACAGCCACTTAATGTAAGTGGTAAGGTCAGGGGCAAAGTCTACAAAATAGTTCCAGTATGCCCGCCTGCATAAGTTCCTGGTCTAGGCCCCAGCGTGATCTACATGACTGCGCTGAAGCAGGGGGGGGGAGGAATTGGGGCACCTGCCCCGGGCGGCACCCACATTTACATAAAGCATTAGCAAACCTGTGTAAGTCCTGTTAGATGAGAACGTCTGCCGTCTGGGGCGCGATTTCTGGGCCATCTGCTTCCAAGGCTGCCCTTTGTGAGTCTGTCAAAGGTGGTGTGTCCTCTGGTGAATTATCGGGCTCAGAACCAGAGGATGGAGCAGATTGAAGTGCTGCATAGCGACCACCATTCTGTACTGCTTGTGGTCTTTCCTTTTCCGCTTGTGCCTTGGTGGGTCCCTGTGGACGGCATCCAGAACGCTGTTCACACCACCTCTGTGTCTGCCATGGACCTGGAGGTAAGGAGGACGAGTCCCTAGTGTTCGCCAAGCCGTTTTGCTCCATCCAGTCCCATGCGGCCTCAGGTGTAATGCAGAAGGTAGTCTTGCCATTATGTTGAATCCGCAAGGTGGCCGGGAATTGCAGTGCGTATTTTACGTTGTGTTCACATAGGCTTTTCTTTATTGTGAGGAAGGAGGATCTACGTTGTTGTACCGCCAGGGTATAGTCTGGGTAGATCTGAATCGTGGCATTTTGGTTGTCCACGGTCCGCGTGCTCTTGTAACCTGAAGGATGTGGTCTCGGTCATGGTAATTGAAGAGGGGAGCCACTACCAGAAGCGGTGGTGCCCCTGGGTAGGGAGGACCTCCAAATACTCTGTGGGCTCTTTCTACTGAGAAAAATTTAGATTGCTTGCCTTGCATAATCGTGTCTGCGAACCACTGCTCCAAGTACAATTCCATACTCTGGCCTTCCGCCCGTTCTGGGAGACCCACTATACGGACGTTATTTCTTCGCGATCTGCCCTCCTGGTCCTCTACCCTATCGCATAGGTATCGCACCTCCTTCTGTAATAACTTAAGTTGTTCCTCCGTCCCCTTTACCGTGGGTCTCCGGGACGCCAGAGTTGATTGAGTTTTCTACCCATTCCTTTAGGCGTTTTTGATCCTCTCGCAGGAGGCCCAGCTCAATACAGAGCGAGTCAATTTTGGGGCCTAGGGGGATTTAATGTCCAATATGGCTGCCATGATTGCGTCGAAGTGATCTGTGTGATCAGGTGCGTTCCCGGGTATTATCCTGTTGTGGGGGCTGTCTACCATGGCCTGTCTGCTGAATCAGACGTAGCCCCCGCTTGTAATTGAGGTTTATCTGATTTACTTCTGCCCATTTTAGTTGTAGGGGGCAGGGGAGGAGTACTAGGAAGGCAAACGCTAAATGTCGAGGCGTTGTGTCTATATGGTGCTGCAGATTTATGGTGTGCCGCAGCAATTGAATGCCCCTTTGTAGGACCAGGTTCCTTTTCTAAGACTGCAGGAGACGGTGCTGTGACTTGGGGGATATTGCGTAGGGGCGGCTCCGGCAATCCAGGATGCTTTGTGGTGTCAATTAATCGCTCCTGTGGGCAATCCCTGCATGCTCGCAGCACTGTTCAACAGAGATCTGGGCAGCTATTTCAATGCAGGTTCCAGGCCTGTCGCAGTATGTCGCCAGTTCCCGAGAATCTGGACAGCCTCTTTAACACAGGTCTCAGGTCTACCTCAACACGTTGACAGCAGTAGTAATTCTGGGCAGCCCCACCTGCACAATAACTGGCCTAGCGCAGCGTGTCCTCAACGTTCGAGGCCCTGGGCAGCCCCTCCAGTATAGAGTCCAGGCCTGCAGCAGTGCGCCTACGGTCTTCCGGGCCCCGGAAGGGTCCACCACTGAAGGCCCAGGTCCACCGCATTGCACCGTCAGTTCATGGAGTCCTGGGTGGCTCCCATAGGTCAGGGGCCAGGACTGTCCCAATTTGGTGCCAGTACTTGTAGGTTCCAGTCAGCTCTTCCAAGTCAGAGCCCAGATCCACCACTGCACTCCCCGGATCTTTGGGGGCCTGAGCGGTTCCCTTCTCGCTGGCCCTAGGCCCACCACGATGCACCGCTGAGTCTTAGGGTTTACAGGCAACTCCCATGATACAGGGCCCGGGACCTCCACAGCACAATACCAGGTCTTGGTGTTATGCGGATCGGTCCACGCTGGGGTTAGGCCTACCGCTTCCCTTACTTCGGGGCCCGCCGCGGCGGTATCCCACCCACCGGTGCGGTTAACTCCCTGCTTACCGGTGGAGGCTCTGCAACCTCTGCACCGGTAGCCTCGATCCCAGGTGTGCAGCTCCGAGACCGCGCGTCGTGGGTGTCCGGGTCAGTGCACGTCCCAGCTCCGGTTGCTTCGGGCCTCCACAAGCGGGTCCCGTCACCGAGACCCGAGCCGGCAGCGCAGGTCCTCACCAATCGTCTCCACTTTCAGCAGTTGCACATTTTTTCCCCTGGGCGGGCTGCCGGTAACTCTGCGCTAGCAGTTTGTGTGCGCGCCGGCAGCCACTATCCCGGTGCGCAGCTCCGAAACCGTGCGCCGAGGGTGTCCGAGTCAGTGTGGTCTCAGCTCTGGATGCTTCGGGCCTCCGCGGGCAGGTTCCGCCACAGAGTCCTGCGGTGGCAGAGCAGGTCCGCACCACTCGTCTCTGCTTTCGGTGGCTGCAGATTTTCCCCCCAGCCGGGCTGCCAGGAGCTCAGCGTGATACCAAAGGGGATGATGGACTGAGCGCTTGAGCTAATCAAACACTCACCCCCAGTCAACTGATCTGGGTTTAATCCATCATCATTCTTTAGCTCACTTCACCACCCCAGTTCAGACATGGCCATATGCAAATCAGTCTGACCCTGTGCCTCATGGGAACAGTCCAGCCCGAACTGCCAAGCCAGGTCTTCCCTGGACCAGAAACAGGCATCCTGGTACCGGTTTCTGGCTATTCAGCAGTCATCAGCCAGGCTAGCTTGAATCCAGTGGCAAAGTGAGCAAGGGACCCACGTCTGGGAATACCCTGCCAACTTAGGGCGAACAAAGCGATACCAAAGGGGATGTCTAGACTCTGTGCCTCATGGGAACAGTCCAGCCCGAACTGTCAAGCCAAGTCCTCCCTGGACCGGAAACAAGTGGGTCCTGTGCTCTCCATGCCACTGGAGTCAAGCTAGCCTGGCTGATGTGGGGTGATGCCCCGAAACCGGTCCCAGGATGCTTGTTTCCAGTCCAGGCAGGACCTGGCAGGACAGTTCAGGCTGGACTGCTCCCATGGGGAACAGGGTCAAGACTGATTTGCATATGGCTGGGTCTGAACTGGAAAAGCATCGGTAGCAAAAAAACAATGGCTTTAGGCCCAGATCACTAAACTGGGGTGAATGTTTGACTTTGTGCAGCATTCTGTCCATCAACTGTTCTTATTGCATCTGTCACCCGAGTGGTATGAGTATGCCCAGACGTGGGTCCTGTGCTCTCCATGCCACTGGAGTCAAACTAGCCTGGCTGATGAGGGGTGAGCCCCTGAAACCGGTCCCAGGATGCTTGTTTCCAGAACAGGGAGGACCTGGCCTGGCAGTTCGGGCTGGACTGTTCCCATGGGGAACAGGATCAAGACTGATTTGCATATAGCTGGGTCTGAACTGGAAAGGCATGGGGAGCAAAAAAAAGATGGATTTAGGCCCAGATCTCTGTACTGGGTGAATGTTTTACATTGTGCAGCATTCCATCCATCAACTGTTCTTTTTGCAAGAATGCCAGTGGGCATTCTGGAGATCTTAGTGTGGAGGTCAAGGAGCAAATTGAAAGGGAAAATTCGCTGAGGGCTCAGAAGCTGCCAGGAGGGGCGGTACCCTCAGGGTCTGGTAGCAGTGGTTCTTCAAAAGGTCGGTCATCAGAGGATCTGGAGGACAGGCGGGAAGCAAGGAAGTTTGAGCTTGAGAACTCCGGTTGGAGAGTGAAAGGGAGGAAAAGAGGCTAGCCATGGAGGATAAGAGAAGGCTTTTCGCTTGCAAGCAAATGCTGAGCGAGCTGGAATGGGAAGCCAGAAGGGCTGAGTCCAGTAAGTATGGTGGCAGCAAAAGTGTTAAGTCCAGTGCGGAGGAGGAGATCCACATACCCAAAGATGGAATGCCAGACTTCAAGGAGGGGGGGGGGGGAGAGAAGACATACACCAGGGGGTTCAGGTCTATGAGGTAGCTCCAGAGGTGCGCAGGGTTCCTGGGGTAGATTGGGGAACTAGTACAGGAAGTCATATTCCTAGTGGTGGGAGGAACGCTCTACTGACTCTAGAAGGGAGTGGCAGGGAGAGGTGTACACAAGGTAAAAACCCTGGTAGAGAAGTATGGAGACGCCCCAGAAAAGTGTGGGTTGAGCTTCAGAAACAGTGAGAAACTGTTTGACCAGTCCAGAGAGTACATGGTGAATTTTGTTCTCAAGGCATTGATTGGTTGGGTAAAGGGTAGTATGGTTAACACATGTGAGGGGCTAGACAATTTGGTTGCTGGAGAGCAAATGACAAGTCCCATTTCCAGAGCTATGTCAACACCCGGTGGAGTGCAAGTTCTCTGACCCCAGGGAACCTGTGCTCGAGGCAGACCTTCTGGTAGATACCAGAGAGTCTGAGGAAGCATTTGGGGGGTGATCCTAAAGGGAGTGGCTCAGGTTTTCCCCAACCCAGGGAGGTTTGCGGTAGCCCAGGTAGGTCCCAGTGCAGTGGAATGTGTAGAGGGTCCCATGTCCCTTCTCAGGTTAGGAGTTGAGGCGGGGGTGGGCGGAGCCCCTGGTTGCCCAAAACCTGTAACACGTGTGACTTAAAGGGCCCGATGACTTCTGCACCGACCTCTGGAGCCGATGCCGGCGACGCCACGTTTTCAGATCCCATCGCAAGGTCCATGACGCCCAGCATTTCCAAGGTACTGTTTGCGGGTCTTTCCGACACTGTAGCTGGCCCGCGACCTCACGGTCAGACTTAACTGTTGGATTTAATGTTCACGACCCTGCGATAGCCCCGGACAGAGCTATAGATTGAGTAACTGTATGTTAAGCTTATTCTTACAAAATGTATATCTTTATTAATGAATTTTGGATTTTTATCGTTTTAGTTTTGCATTACACAGATAAATATTGGCTATGTTTCTAAAACAGGTGTGGTGTCAGTTTGTAGTGTTTTTACTGTATGTTATGTGCAAAAGATTTACACATTGCCTCCGAGATAAGCCTGACTGCTTGTGCCACGCTACCAAGGGGGTGAGCAGGGGTTATTTTTGGTGTGTAACTACCTTATCCTGTCTAGAAGGAAGGGTCCCTACTTGGATAGTGTGCAAGAAACTGCCAACTAGAGACACCCCTTTCTAACATTAGGATTTATTCAAACCTAAGCTCTTAGTTGGTTTGGCTCTTCTGGAATTTATGGTATATTACAGGGCAACCCAGCTGTGTCCTTTCATAGTTGACCGTAGGGAAGCAGATAAACTATGGACACACATGAACGGCTGTCAGTGGGCAGAACTGTCTGGGCTTTGACATGGAAACCAAAGAACGACAGATTCCCAAACACTCACATCAGTACACAGACAGGCCCTACATTAACAGCATCAACAAATTAAAACAGAGCAGTTGTTGAATGGTCTACGAGATGTTCGACAGACCGGAGGTCTATCTTTCATGTCAAATAAGTGATAAACCTGGATGAGGCAGAGAGATGTCGTTATGCCCAATTGTGACACTGGGTGATAAACCAAAGCTTTAAAGTAGCTGCCACGCGAGACCTAACCAAATAAAATGTTGTGTAGACACCATGTGACATACGTTATAGTTTTAAATGCCTCACCAGAGTCATGTAGGGTCAATTAGAACATAGCGCTTGAAAAGCGATGAGTACCAGAGGAATACACAATAGCAAGCTATCACCCACAATTCCATCACCCATAATTCCAGTAGCATCTTGGATATGGAGGACCACTATAAAGTTACTTTTTACTGGTACTTATGTCTAGACAAGCTGAGCAAAATTTATAAGAATGCTAGCACATTATGTTGGAGACGATGTGGTCTTTAGGGAAACTTTAAGCACATTAGGTGGGATTGTCTACATATTAAACTGTACTAGACTGAGATCCTTGCAAGTATAAAAACCCTTTCTGGCTACCCCATGTCTTCAGATATCCCTTTGTCTTTAATAGGCCTTTGTTCCTCTCTCTTATAAGAGATGCAGTCGTCTCTCCTGTCTGGCATGACGTGGACGCGATGAATTTTGGTGACATACGGCTCTGAACAGTGATTCCCACATTGGATTATGGCTGAACCCTTACTGGACACCTTGCAGTGCTTATTTTTGGATTAGATGGTTGATCTGAACAGAGGGCCAGCTAATTGTGACTTGGAATACGCTTTTACATCCATATGACTAAGCTCCGCTGGTAATCAAATTTTCCTTCGATTAACCCAACTCCAGGTGTTAATTTTCATTACTGTACTACTGAGTTATGGGTCAGGCAAGTTATTAGTTGTCCTGATGATGATGATGATGATGATGATGATGATGATCCCATATTGCAAAGGGATCGAAACGCCGTCAATCCACACTCTGACCCGCTAGACTTTGTATAAACTTCCTTTTTGGATAAATAAGTGCTTTGTTCTTCAAAAAGGCGACCCTATTTTTGCATATGATTGCTGGTCATACCTTCCTCCTTGCCTGTATGTTTTTTGTTTTGTCCGTTTTTAACACTTGTTTTGGATTTAACCTGGCTGGGGGTACATTCTTGAATTGGTCTTTTACTCTAAAAATAAAAAATATCTTATTGTCACTGGAACAAATTCTAGGAATTATTATTTTTCTATAAGTATTGTGTTCACATTTACTGCTGGAGGGGTGGGGGGCACCGTTACCTTTAACCTCTCTTATAACATCAAACAAAAGCTACTGACTACTACTATGAAACTGTTAGATGGCTGTAATTTATTCTGACTGTCGTACTGGTTGTATGTTTGAAGTTGTTGTGGTGGGTTGTGGGCAGGGATGTTAGGAAGGAAATATGAAAAGGATGAATGACGATCATACAATACAAATCTCTGGATACTGTACGATAACGCAAAACAATTCATACTTATTGCAGATTTATTCTGCCGCATTATAAACTCCATATCTGAAATATGACTTTAAAAGAAATATCCAATTGATTCTAAATGTAAGGAAAAATGTAACCACATTGAATACTGAACTGTGGAACTAAGAAGTTGACAAAAATGACTTTTTTCCAGTTTTCTACTAACAACCAGCTATAGTAGCAATACAAATAAATATAAAACAATGCTAATGCAAAGAACACAAACAGACGTGCTACTTGCATTAACCAAGCTTTTCACACTAGTATTTAGCACATCATAGCGATTGATCATCGCAGTTCACAAGCTCTGTGTTGGTGTTAACTGAAATACTATTAACAATGTGTTTTCTTTCCCCAGTGTACAGTTTTGGTGAACTTCATTTCAGATGTAGTTAATAAAATATTCCCTTATGTATCTTATCAGAACATGAACCTACTAAAAGCATGAACAATTAATTTGATCGGGCTCCTTTGCTGTAATGCTTCCAATAAATTAATCCAAAATGCCTCTGGAGACTGAGAACCGAAATGAATCTCACTAAGTGCTGGTGAGACCCTTATTCTTCTTTACATATGAAAGAGCTGAAACATGTGGTTGCCTCAGTTACTAAAAACATTATTAAAAGCTTACTACTTTCATGAAGGGTACCAGACTAACACATGGGCCATCCCATTATTCAAAAAGCTATCAAAGTCCAGCTGTCCTGGAAGTTACAGGCCTATTGCCTGAATCCCATTTCTGAAGACACAAATTATGTTAGCATACACTAGAGAAATATTTAAAATGGATAACTAGCTTGCCAATCCCATGCTGCAATGTTTCATGCTGCAATTGTGACTGAATGTAGTACTTTACTTACCCACGACACATTTTTATCTTTTTCCATCAACCTATCTGGCCTCCCCTGAAAACCCTGGATCAACCTCTTTTCTCCATTACCCTTTGGCAATACATTGAGTCACATTTTGCCTGTCAAATCTGGTTCTTCTGTAGATCCTTGTCCTACGTCTTTCACAAAATTTCAAATTGATCGGACCAGTCTTTCAAGATCTCTGCAATCTGTCGCCAGTTTCACTGACCCCCACACTCCACCTCTTGGAAGCAAGGAGATAGTTTCCCTGTTGAAGGAATACACAGCCAATCCTGCTGGTTTCAGCAACTACCAGCTTATATCACTTCTCTCTTTCCCCATGACCATTTTATAAAAAGAAATGAAGTCAGATTTCTATGTTCTGGAGGTCTCAAATCTATTTGATCCTAATCAATGTGGCATCCGCTCCTGTCATTGTACCGAATCAGTCTTGGACTCTACGTTGGATGACCAAAGGCAAAAAGCAGACCAACGTAGCATTGTTATACAAAACCGCTTGGCTCTGTCAGTACTCAGTGTCGCACCAAACCTGCTTAACTAGCTCTTTTCTGTTGGTGTGCACCATCGGGCACTTACTTGGATTTCTTACTATTGGACTAGTCTGTCTTAAACTGTGTCGACCCCTCCATTAACATCTGCGCCCACGCCCAATCCATTTAGAGTTCCACAGGGCTGCACTCTCCGTCAACACTATTGGCAAAGTTCATATGTTCATTTGAACTCCCGTTCATGCCCGATCCCGACAGATATTCTGGTTTGTCTTAACTGCAATGATGGTGTCTCAAGACACTGTTTGCCTCGCTGTTGTGGCCAAATGCATAAGTTTCAATTTTCTTACAATGAAGATTGAGAAAACACAGAATGTCAGTATAGTAAAGTCTCCACAGATCTAGATGTCTACATCATGTGTCTTCAGCTGGGATGAGATCCTGATACCAAAGGATATTTTTTTAATCTTAAGGATAAGGGCAGCTTACCCCTCAGTATAACAATTTTCTATAGGGCATCTCCTGACCCTAGTTTTGCAACCCTGAAAGATAAGAGACAGGAAGGAAAGGCACACAAGCCATTTGCTGGTTATTCCAAGATAATCCACCACCGCATGACGGGAGAGTTGAAGACTTTTATAGTGGATGAGAAAATTGTGGAGCTCATTGAAGCCTAAAAGTGACAGCGTTAAGTCCATTTTGGGAGGAAGAAAAATGATGCACGTTGGCAAGACTAGTTTTCCTTTTATGGAGAGGAGCACAAATGGGACTTTTGCAGGCAGCCTGAGGGTTTGTGCCACAAAACTGTATTGAAAGATTTAATTAATAGAAAAATCTGAAATGCTGCCTTTAGAAAGGGATGTGCTCTTGTAAGATTCAATTCAAAGCCATTATTTTCATGTGCTCAGGATGACGCACAAACATTCCAATATTATCCCATGAAGGAGAAATGATTGCTACTGGTATATTAAAAAGGCTCTCCAACACAGATAACATGCCACCCTCAACTTCCACTCATGTAAAAGAGGAATCAAGTTTTCCTCTCAAAGTGGACCACATTGTCACAAATCTAAAGATGCCCTACCAGATGGAATAACTAAGAGGCCAACAACGCAGAACCAGTGCTCCTGGTAAGCATTTCCCCCCACAATTGCCTGCAGTATGAATTTTTAATAGGACCATGACAAAACCTGCATGGCAGCAGAACTGGAAGAAAGAAAAAAAAAGTTCAAAAATTTAAAAACAGAGTAAGGTCACCCAAAATGTTATCTTTCCAGATCCAATATTAAAACCAAAAAAAACCTTCACTAGACAGGGTTGGTTCCATGTATTATTTATTTGTACAAAACCCCTGCATTTGAACTGCATCCATATATTAAGTTTTACTCTCCCAAATAATATTCACAGGGTCCATTTGTAGTCCCATTCAAATTATAGAATGTGTAAAACATTTCCAAAACAGAAGATCTGACATTTTCGAACATAAAACTTGACACAAACATAAAAAGTCTAACAAATGTTCAAAAAATTGGTGTCTACTGCAGTCCTATACAGTTGAAGTTGTATTATGTCAAGCGCTTGATGGCAATCTTGCGATTCTCACACACAATTTTAATTATAAATTCAAATAAAGAAAAATTGCAGACTCAACTGCAAACGTAACAGGTAAAACAAGCCAACTTCTGCAAACCTACTGTATATTCCATAGCTTACAGTGTGTATATATCTATATATACACATACATTTGCACATTTCTTACCATTATTGGTTCACTTAGTCTCAAAAAGAGAAAAGATGGCAACGTAAATCTGTATACACCCACACCACTTTGTATAATGTTTGTTGTTTAAATGAGCAAAACATCAATGTAAAGAAAAACAAATGCGATGCGACCGAACGCTACAGATGGCAGAACTCTGCCAAAAAGATTTTAAAAAGTATAACATTTTTCATTTACAAAAGCCAACTTATTTAATTATTTCCTTTGAGCAAGAACAGTGTGCTCAGTAGCATTGCCCGCTATTTATCAATATTTAATGGTGAGAGTCAGCACGTGAATTAAGCCCTGGAGTATGTCTGGAATAACCCATGTGATGTTCAATATGATTCTATAACTAAGTTGCCCTGTGTCAGTGCACCAACTGAAGGCAAAAAACTAGTCTGCATCTACTTTGTGTGTGTCAAGATCAAATTTATATCGCATCTGTTTCACCCTAGGTTTCCATTTTAAAGGGGAGCTACTGAGTATTCTTGCATCATAATGGTGCCATGCTCAACAATGGTCAATTTGTCATTGAAGTGTGCACGTGGCACGTTGGCCACTCTACAGCCAATAGTCTGAATAAGGGCTGCATAAGAGTAGTGGGAGACAATACAGTGCAAATTAGGACCGGCTATAGTCCAAGTGGTTTCGTTTGTGTTTAAAGATCAGGCCCCATCAAAAGAAACAGAATGCTACATATTTACGTTTAAGTTGAAAACTGTAAATTTTATCAACCATCTTAGATTACAACTCTAGATGTACCTTGATCCTCAAGCACATCGTGTTTTTAACTGTTAGCAATAGGTAATAGAATACAAATAGGACTCCCTGGAAATGTAATTTTATTATTTGCATCAGAAGTGTGGCCCAAACAGCCAAAGTATAGATAATGTTTTACCTTTCCTATTAACAGTATCTCTCAATGGAATACCAGCGACTGTCTAGCTAAAATACCCCTAAACCCAAGTGTTCTGCATAGCAGACAGCCACTGTTCTACCCTCTTCTTTACTACATTAATTACTATTCTGGAATCCAACGGTTTCAATGACATTACAATATTTGCAAAAAATGCAGTTCTAGAGTTAAATGGGCTGTACAGAAAAAAGCAAAATAAGCAATTTCTTACAGCAGATGGGGGTTGGGAGTGGCTAGAGAATCAAAACTTAGTAAATAAATCCAGTTGCGGTATGAACGTTACATCGATTCAATAAATTACTGTTCACAGCAAATCAGTTGATCATTTTTGCAGTTTTCGGGATGTTTATTGGTCGTAAATTATGGTTTATGGAAACTAGTTGTAAATGGATAGGTGAAAACCCTGTCAAAAACAAACTTGGGTTAAATTAATTCATATAAAAACCTTCAACTAACCCAGATTGCCTTTGAACCACATGTGGACCTTTCCCAGTGTAACCTGACAAAAATATTAAATAAGAAAACATAAGGTAATTTGGCTTTTTTGGTCTACCAGTGTTGTACACATTTTATTTGAAGGAAAGTCCAATTTGATTGCTTAATAAAACATTCACCTGTTTTGAAAATATTATTTCTAGTCACTATGAAAAATACTACATTGAGTGCTAGAAATGTGGAAGATACATACGCTTAATAAAAATTTCAATTCGTGCACTTTTCGATTTGGAACTCTGGACACTTAGATAAGTGCATGAAGATTACTCTGGATTTAGTTTTTTTGTTTCATAGTATATGCAAACAACAAACTAAGTTTGATACACAAAGGTTAACACAAACATCTTGGCATAAAAATTAACAACTGGGCCGTAAGCTTTTACATAGCAAAATGTGTTTGTTTTCAAATCTTTCAAATAAAATTCCCCTTTAACCACTTTTATAGAGCTGCTGTATTCCATAATGTAAATTCGGGATAAAAAGGTAAGCATGTTACCAATATTTATAGTTTTGTCTGAATTTAGAGGTATCCATGGGCATTAAGTGGGCAGATAGTGTATGGTTGGTAGAAGTGTAGCACCTCGAAATATTAGTTACGATCCAACACGTGTTGTCGTGGTTCTTTTATCGGAGAAGAAACTTTTGAGAAGAAACACCTGCCCGATGCTCACAACCAGCAGAATGACAGCTTCTCCTACTGACCAATAGGCCACTCTTGTATTGAGGTCCTCTGCTCGGCTGCGACCTTGAGCTTCTCTTAAACGGAAGTGTGTCTGATAGTCAATGACGGACTTCAGAGCTTCGTGAATGGAAACGCAAGCCGACTCCATCTGCAAAATAGAAACAGTTTTTTATTACACAAAAAAAAAAAAAAATTGCAAATGTGGCCCACAGGAAATGAAAATGATGGGGATGACAAGTTAACTGTTTATTATCTTTAAAAGCTGCTTAACTGGTCCTTCTTTGACGTATAATGCATGTGTTTCACAGAAGTGGTTAACTCTGTTTATTGCAGATATATTCTAAAAGTGTAATTCACAGGCAACTGTCACAATCACAGCCGCAATACTATATTCCATTCTCAAAATTGTAAAAACGAAAAAAAAACACCCTTGACATTTATTTATTTTTAAATTGTCCCTCACCAGGTTTCTCAGCTTTGAGGGAGTTTGAGACGCTACTCGAAGGATAAAAGGTATGCCGGGCACACGAACCTTTAATTATTGAACAATTTTTTATATTTCTAATAAAACTTTATTCGGCCAACATAGGCCACAAAAGCAGATAAAACAATACATGAATACTAAAACTGATTGTTAGATAATATTAAAAGGACAGACAAAATATTTCATAAAGCTATGACAGACAATCAGGAGGTATGTTACTCAGGAGGCACAAAGACTAGACTTTGAGCAGACTTATCGGGTGCAAGATAGTACAGTACATATATATAGACTAATACAGTAAAATTTCTAAAACAACTCGATGCTAAAAGCCAATTAATTTCAACAGAAACGAAGACTGGCACACTTCTGTTGTTGGCAGTTTTTTCCTGGGTCTTAAAGCACCTGTTAAAAAAACTGGTAACACCAGAGCAAATCAGAGGTAAAGACAGCATTTGCAAGTAAGTCAGGGCTGGTTTCACTTAAACAACATTACAGTGCCTTAAAAGTGGAATAATAAATTTTTCCCATAAATTACGATAAAAATCACACAAAAAAGATGAAATGTAAGAGCTCTTGTTCCGAGAAATGATCACAAGAACAAGGCTTTAAAGCACATGGCTTGGAAAAGCCCATGGGGACAAACACCAGTGAATAATATTAAACCTAGTTAAGAGAAAACGATGATGCAGGTTTGTAATATTTGTCCAATAAGGATGTCCTACAGCCCTTGGACTCAAAATTAAATATTGCCCTATTGTGCGCTTAGCAAGTTCCCTGTTTTCCCTTTCTGCCATCCTCCTGGCCAAGAACAGTGATTTTATATTTCTCCGCTCATTAGGGCGCATCAGCCTATGATGTGTAAACAGCTTGGGGCACACTAGGATCTTTAACTGCTCCAAGACGAAACCCAACCATGGGATGCCAAGGGCCCAGTCGGGCCTCATTACAATCCTCTAGGATCAACTGATTCAACGTAGGAGTGGGGTTGGACCAGATTTTCAACTATCAATGGAGCCATAGCAATTAGATTCGAGATGTAACCCTGCCCAAGTTCCTCATGTACCATAAAGGACAGCGGACAAGGGGGTACTGCTAGGAGTCTGCGAAGAAATTTATTCTCAGACACATGCAGTTCACTGACATCTTTAAACCCCAAACATCACTGCATTGACCATGTGTATACATTTATCATTGTAAACCTTTAATAGGTCGGGTAACAGTTTGGCCCCTAGTCTCATAGCAAAACCCATAGTGGCTCCTGCTGCTCTGACCAAGGAACTTTTCGTCAAACTAGGAGGCCCAAATAAGGGAATGTAGAAACTTTGGACAGTTCTGTCCCCCTGAAAAATAGCTACGTTTGGAGAGCTTTGTGTTGCCGGTCATCATTATATGCGACTTAGAAAAATTAATAGAAAGGTCAAGCGACACCATAAAGTCTGTAAAAGTATTTAAGTGTCGTTGCAACCCCGCAGCCATTCTGGCAAGTAACACTGCATTGTCTGTGTAGAACAGAGCTGGGATGAGTTTAGAACCTGCTCTGGGGATATCTTTACACGCAGCGGTCAGATCATCCATAAATTTATTAATGTATAGGGGGAACAGAAAGGGGGCCAAAACACTTATTTTTCTCCCCCCCCCCCCCCACTTGACCTCCCAGGATGCTGAAAGTGAGCCATTTTCATTATATCTGACTGAAGCCGACAGACTTGAGTGTGACCAGTGCAAGAAAGCCACCAGTTCAGCATCCATGCCCATATCTAGTAGCAAAGGCCATAATTTGGACCTATTAACATGGTCAAAATGCGAACGTTAGGTCCATTAAAGCCATGTGCAAGTGTCCCATTTTGGCTATTGTATATTTGCCAATCACCAAGAGCAAATTGGTACATTGGTCCAGGGTTCCTCTCCCTTTCCTAAAACCATATTGCAGTTCTGAAATTACGTTGGAGTCTTCCATCCATGATGTTTGGCGTTCCAAAATCACCTTCCCCATAATTTTTGCAGCCGAATCAAGTAAGAAGATTGGGCGATAACAGGCTAGGTCGTACCTCGCTCCCTTTTTAAAAATCAGTAAAATGATGGAAGTAGACCAAGAAGGCGGCAGGCCGCTCACGGTTGCTGCGTTAAAGACCCGGGTCAGGATCTTGGCCCACCTCATGGGATCAGCTTTAAAAAGATTCAGCGGAACTCCATCAGGACCTGGCGCTTTCCTCCCGGCTATGGCCATGATGGCTTTTTGGACCTAGTCTACCCTGAAGATCAATTGACGTATATCTGCACTTTGCTTCCAAGAGATGTCGTTCACTCCTACATCCACCCCTCTATAGATCCATTCAAAATGTTTGACCCACTTATCAGCGGGGATGGTACAATCCACTCTAGAAGTGTGCTGGTCAACAAAGAAAAGGGCTATTGACAACTTCCCAAAATTTGGAGCTACTGAACAGTACCCTGGCCTGACTTAAATCATCCCATGCCCGATCCCCAATAGCTTCTTTCCTTTGCTTGATTGCAGATTTATAGGCTATCCTACAAGCTTTCACCTCTTCCAGATCCCTGGGTTTTTGTTTCAGAGCGGTCATGAGGGATGTGTGTGTTTTGGAGCATGCGCTGTCAAACCATCTTTCCCCCTTAGTATCTCCTGCTCTGCCACAGGCCGTTAGGTTGTCCGCAATCCGCTTTACTAGATTACGATAGGCATCTAATACCACGCTGTCCTGTGTGCTATTATCAAGACACAGTTCGATGTCTTCCAGCCCTTCTGCATATAACTTTTCTAAGAAATCATCCGGTATTATCTTCTCCCACTTAATTCTATGTGCCTAATCTGTTGTTTTGAGTTCCCTTTTCGATATGTTCTTGCCCTCAACTCCATGAGACCTGAGCCCCCCCTCAGTTCCAGGATCAGCTGGTTATGATCACTAAAGCTACTCCAGCAAGAGCATAAGGAAGAGCACGTCGGGAAGCACGGGAGCGGCAACCAGGATAAAATCAATGGTAGAGTAGCAACCCCTGCCAATAAATGTTGGGACAGAATCTAATTTTCCAGTGTTCTCAGGGCAATGCAGCTTGTTAGCTGCGAGCAAATTGTCTATCCGAAGACCTTGATTCGAATGCTCAAAATGAACAGATGGAGAGGAGGCGTCCCAGTGTCCCTTGCCTAAAGTGTGGTTATGTTTACAAAGGTGTACATTAAAGTTCCCCAGAATATTAACCTCACAATATGGGGGCCCCACCTGCCCATAGAGCTCTAGAAGACCTTCCGAAGAGGCAATATGTTCAGTATCGTTATTTCTAGAAAAGGAATTATAGAAGTTAATTACCAACAGAGTAGGGCGCTTGCTAAAAGTTAATTCCACTAACAGCAAATAGGGAGAGTGACATGACACCACCTTGGTCGTGCAAACTATTTTGAACGATATAAAGGTTAGCGGGCTGCCCTTAGCGACCTACTGTGGTGGGAAATGCAGCTTTAAAAACAGGGCTGAAGCGGTCCAGAACACAGGAGTCCGATGTATTCCAGGTTTCCTGCAGTGCGACTACGTAGCAGGACCTTATTTCCACTAACCACTGATCCTCAGCTCTCTTGGCTCCGAAGCCCACGATATTCCAAGTCATTAATTTGATGATTGGATGACTGAGGGAGGTAGGGTCAGACTGGGGCAATGAAATGGCCACTTCGATCGGTAATAAAGGGGACCCTACAGTTGGCCCAACCCCCAAAAAATGTCATCTGCCAATATATAGTGTCAAGGCCCTCCAGTGGAGTGAATCTTTTGGCCAAAGGGATGGCTGATCTTGTGAACGGATGCTGTAATGTCCTCGCTGGTGGAAGGTCCCTATTTGAAAGTAAACGCATAGGGTATGACATGCCCATAGGGTAGAAGTGGAACGGGATGACCCCAAATTATTAAACAATGGTACATAAGTATACTGATGCGAAGCTAACAGACTAATTGTGTAGGAGGCATTTTCATTTAAGGGATATGAAAACATTTTTCTGCCACTGCACACAATAAGAACTTAACGAACATGAACTGCGTATCATGATTCACAGAATTAGGATTGAGCTATGTATGCAAGGTGCATTTAGGAGACGGGGTCTTTAGCCATTGTGGTGAATAGGCTGTGCTTGTAAATTTAGTGTTTTGGACGAGTTGATGGGCGTTTCTAGGCGGCCCTTCCTATATAAAGGAAACCACTTGCTTATAACACCACTTCGTCATGGTCAGTTTTTATTACATTCAAAAACACTGACGCCCCTATTTACAGTACTTCCGTCGTACCATAAGTTTACCTCACATTATCTACTCAAGCGATGTTTGCAATTTCACATGTGTAAATAGTGTGTAGGCACAATATTTAAGTTTATGTACCTTTTTACCTGTGGCACATGATTTTATTGTGGATTCAAGGATCAGGACTTGATGAGCACAACATGCAGGCTTTTTCTGGCACAAGCATTGTCGGCAGGACACATGCTCTGCACAGGCACCTGCATTGTCGCATGCTTGGACAGAAGTCTGAACTTTCCTTTGTATGATGCCATTGGGAATCAACCACTTCCTTGTCAGACAACCTTCTTTGTAAATGTGCTTGAAGTGGGTTTTAGATGGATGATGTCCCAGAGTTCAGCGTACAGATATGTGGACACAGACAGCAGAGCACATGCAGCAAGGGCTCTGTGTATTACACTTCTTCCTTCTAATGCGTAACGGGCTGCTCATGGCAGTCTTCAAGAGGAACTCTTTTTAGTTCCTGGACTTGCAGCAAGTGTCTAGGGTAACCGTTGTTTTAGGTTTAGCAACCCAAAACACCTTTAAACATACAGCCGACACCTTGAAGCAGGCACTTCAAAAATGTGTACAGGAAGTTGGGGGGAGGGAATGTGTAGAGAAACTGTGCTGCGAAGTAATGTTGTCCCTCCTCACATTCACACTCGCAATTTGCCTCCATTTTAGTGCAAGGCTAAGCACTATTTCGCCACCACTGCAGTCATATTTTGATTAGAAGGGACTAATGTGAAGCCCGACTGCATTTTTCATCTCATTTCCCCCATGTAATCTGCAATTTTTTTAGAAGTTTAAACAAGTGTGTGAAAATTTTTGGCCAGTTAGAGAATTGCAAAGTACTTACTTTTTAGATCTCGCCATCTAGACAGAGCATGCTCAGTATGCTGCAAGACTTGTTAGCTTACAGTGGGCTTAGAGCCCACAAATTGCTTGCCATTGGTCGACTTCATCGTCACTCACATTTGGAAGCCTTTTATTCCTTAGCGTGTGTGCTTTTCTTATTCTGGTGTTTGTCCCTCTCCTGGAGCATGGATGCATTGTCTCAATACACTGCTTGCTTTTTCAGGTGCTAACTTTTTCATTTTGTTCAAGCACTCCATCAGAGTGCACGTGTGTCCCACCTATCTCCATAGTGTGCTTCTCTTCCACTGTCCACATTACTCTCTCAGTCGCATGGTTCTCCGCCACCCCCTCTGTGATGTGTTAGCCCTTGTGTGCCGCCCCCACCCACATGCCTCTCAGCTGTGGAAATATCTGCCTTCAAGCCCCATGTTGCTCGCTCTCTTGTCCGTTTGCTTTTTCTCCTCTACCCTCTGAGCTCCACGTTGGTCTCCTTTTCACCCATTTGCTCCTCCGTGTTACTTTCCCCACACCCTATGTGTTGCTTCCAGCCACTGGGGTTGTTTCATCCCCCACCAGCCCAGTGTTGCTCTGGCAACCCCCACCTATAATGCTTCACTCCCTCACCCGCTTTGACCCTGTGTTGTTTCTGCACCTCTCCACCCGTGTTGCTTCTCTCAACCCAAGTTCCAAAGAAAAATAAATATAAATGTTTTTGCACATTTTTATTTGCAGATTTCAGTTGGCTCAGCAAATATATAGAAAAAAGCAGCGGTGTAATTTTGTAGACGTGCGCATGTTGGTGCATGTACCTACAAAATGACACAATAGTCTTTTCCCTTACTTAGACATGCTCCACAGCATCATGGATTAGTGCTGCATGGCTAAAAGCAATTGGCAAAGGCACCAGGTCCCAAAGACGAAACCTATTGGTCTGAAAGTGCTTGTTTTTTTGGAGAGAAAATATTCCAATCTAAAAAGTAATTATGCTGAGGCAACATTTTTACATTTTTTACCTTATAATTAAATAAGTACAGGTAAAAAAAGAAGCCCAATACAATATTAAAATGAATTGGATATTCAAAAAGAAAATGCTGTTGGAATCAGTGATGTGCTAGATTGATGGACACAAAGCTGCTAGCAACAATGTCCACAGGAAACGCAATCTTGATTTTCAAAATTGAAGCCCATGTCAGACATCTAACTAGTAGACACTGGACAAAGTAAAGTATGCATAAATTTAAGAACAGACAACAAGGCGATAATATAGGATAGCAGTGGCCTTAAAGGAAGTAGACGAAGGAATAAAACAACCAATGGTCCTTCTCTCCATAGATGAACTACCTTTGACAGGGTCAATTAGCCATTTTTTAATTAAATGTTCGGAGGAAAACATACTGGCCCAATAATGTCGGCCTTCATCGAAGCGCAATATAAACAAGCATTGGCAAAGCCAATAGGTCTGGCAATTCATATGTTGTTTAGCAATACTTTATAGTTTGGAAAGATGCTGGGCACTCAATCTAAATAAATAATCTGTTACAGGCAAAAAAAGTTTGGGTCTAAAAAAAACAAATAAAAAAAAAACAAATACCATAGTACTCCCTGGCACTGAAGGGAACTACTTTTTGTGTGGATGTGTTCCTTGTGAAATGGTGGAAGGCAAATATGAATGACACCAACCACAGACTAATGGATGGAGTCTGGCTGAAACCTCTTTAATAACTATGATAAACACCCAATTTTAGTAAAATCAAAAGGGTCTTGGCTAACTGCGACCTAAAAAAAAGTCAACCAGCCTGGCTGTAAGCCTCTTGAATGAAGTCAGGAAAGAGAAACGAAAAAAAAAAAAAAAAAAAAAAGACCAGAAAGTAGGAAAGTTTTTTTTTTTTTTTATATTCTATATTCAGTTTTTGCATCAGCAAACAAACATTACCGCAATAACTTAGTATTTTCGTCAATGCAATTGACGTTACATGCCATAGCGTTTATACACGATAGTCACCATATGTAGCGTTACACAAAGCACTCTATGTGCGCACTCAGGGTCCTGGACTCACAGTAAATCGTGGGAGTTTCCAGTGGTCTGCAATTAGTCTGTTATAGCGTGTGGCATCTAGTATTACCAGTCCAGAGCGTTTTGTGTTTTCCTGGGTCCGTCTATGACATCGCTACATCTGCGGATCGGAGCCAGCTTGTAAATGGGGACCAAATATCTTTAGGTCGGGACCGGGCCGGTAGTAGCTCCCAATAACATGAAAGCTGGTCCCTACAGTATGTGATGTCGGTTATCCCGGCCTTTATAGTTGGGGGCGCTGCTTTACCCCAGTGCATGGCCACTCGTCTTCTAGCCATCAGTAGTAAAAGTGCCGTGAGGAGTCTCCCGGCGGTTGGGGTGTTTTGTACATATCCCAACAGTGCCACCAGGGGGGTTTTCGCCAGTGTCTGCTCAGTTATGTTCTCAACGTGTTTAAAAATTTCAACCCAGAAGCCGGCTATGGGTCGGCATTCCCAGGCTTAGTGTATGAAAGTCACTTGTGTGGCCCCACATCGCCAACAGTTTGTGTCAGGCCACAGGCCCATGCGATGTAGTTGCTGCGTGGTGCAGTAGAGTCGGTGTATGTATTTGAAATGCATCAATCTGAGGTGGTAGTTCGGAGAGAGCTGCTCCAATTGACCACAGCAGAAGGCCCATTGTTCATCTGTGATTTCCACACCTATGTCTGTCTCCCAGGCACTACGTGCACGTGGGACGATGACCGGGGACTCACATTGTGTAATAGTATATATGTGGGTGACCAGCTTGCCGGGGCGATGATACCGCAAGTATGTGTTCTAGCGCCGGCAGTGGTTGCGGGGCAGCGGGAAACGTATTATATCTTGCGCGGCATGCTGCTCGTATCTGGTAGTATAGTAATGTATCTAGTGATGAACGTTGTGGGGAGCTGCACATTTGTTGTAGTGTGAGGAATTGCCCGCTTGGATATAGGCCTCTGATGGTGACAGTCGTTCTGGTGTGCACAGATCTGTGTGTTTCTTTCTAACATTGGGGGGGATTAGTGGGTTATTGGCTAGTGGCATGGATGGGGCGTATATCACGTCTAGATTCGCCCTTGTGCAAAGGCCCTCCCAAGCCCAGCGCATAGTCTCTGTTGTGTCGATTTCGTGCCTGGGGCGTTTGTATTTCTGGTATAGTACCGTATTTAGGGACAGAGGTGCCACCCTGTCCATTTCAATGGCAACGTGTGGTTGGAATGGCGTTGGATGTTGCCAGAATTGTAAGAATTGGGCCTGAGCGCTGTTTGCATACAATGTAAAATCCGGAGCTTCGAGACCTCCCATGGACAGCGGATATCCCAGGATATCATGGGCTGTTTTCCTGCCCATACGAGTTCGATCATGCTAGATTTGAGGCGTTTGAAGAAGTGTGCCGTTAGTGTCATGGGTACGTTAACGAACAAATACAACCGTTTTGGGAGAATTATCATTTTGGTGATGTCAATTCGACCCGCAAAAGACAGGGGCACGTTTTTCCATCTTTGTACTCTGTCCTCTATCCAAGCCATCGCCGTGCCGTAATTAGCCTTCCAGATTTCCTGTAAGTCTCTACTGAGCCAGATGCCTAGATATCTCGTTGGGCCATCTGCCCAGGCTATCAGGTATTCCGATTCAAAGGCGACTGTACCTGTCGTTAGCGGGAGTATGGTAGACTTAGCCCAGTTTATACGTATCCCTGACAGGCTGCCGTACCGCACGAGTTCTCTGGTGACGGGTGCGAAGTTTCCTACTGGGTCGATAATGTTAAGTGTGAGATCATCTGCATACATTGAGACGATCAGGCCTCTAGTGGTAAATCCTATCCCTCGATTTGCATGGTGTTGCCTCAACCTGGCTGCCAACGGCTCTGTAGCTATGGCGAATAGTAAAGGGGATAGTGGGCAGCCCGGACGGGTGCCTCTTGTAATCTTAATGGGATCGGATATTAGCCCGTTTGTTTTGATTCTGGCAGTGGGTTGGGTGTAGAGAAGTTTAATTTGTTGTATAAAGAGAGGGCTCAGACCCAAACGGGTTAAGAGAATGAAGAGGAATTTCCACTCTAGGGAGTCAAATGCCTTGGTGGCATCTAATAGTGCTGCAACCGCGGAGACATGTGGGGCGAGATAATGCAACAGTGTGAATATCGTGCAGAGGTTGTGAGCAGTGGAACGGCCCGGTACGAATCCAGACTGATCCGGCCGCACAATGAGAGGGAGTAGTGGTTGTAACCTGTTGGCCAGCAACTTAGCAAAGATTTTATTGTCTAGGTTCATTAGAGAGAGTGGTCGGTATGAGTCGCATGATAAGGGGTCTGTCTGGCTTGAGCAATGTGATAATGATCGCTTCCCGCATAGATGGCGGTAGTATCCCAATTTGTATTGCCTCTTGGTATACCTCTAGGAGGCGAAGGGCCAGCACGTCCGCATATTCTTTATAAAATATAGCTGTGAGTCCATCTGACCCGGGCGCCTTGTCCCCAGGTAAGCTTTGGATTACTTGCTTAATATCGTCTACTGTGAACCGTTCATTTAAGTACTCGCGATGCGCCCTGCTTAACCACAAGAGCTCTAGCGAATCTAGATATCCCAGAATTTCAGAGTCGGGCGGGTCTGATTTTGTGGAGTACAAGTGTGAGTAAAAGTTCGTCATGGTGTTAAAACTTCCGGCGGCGTACGGGGCGGCTGTGTATTTGGAGTACGGAGCTCTGTGATATAACAGCCCCTAGGAGGTTTGAGGAGATTTGCCAGAGTCTTCCCCGGTCTATCCCCTTCCCCGTTCAAAATACTCTGTATTCAAAGAAGAGATTTGCAAACACAGAACAGAGTCAAGTAGTGCATTTGGAGGGAGGCGCCATGTGAAGGGTTGCAAGGCTTCAGAATTTGAAATTGAATCTTAACAGGTGCATGATCTGATAAGGTGCGTGGATAGTGCGAAGCCCCTGTGGCCAAAGAGTGTATATCTCTGGAAGTGAGCCAAAAGTCCAGTCTGGACCATGCTTTGTGCTGCTGGGAGATGCATGTGCCTTCACGGGCTTCAGGGTGTAGTGCGCGCCAGGAATCGACTAAGCAATGATCTATTATGGTGCGAAGCGTGGCAGCTGCTTTGTGAATGATGTGTGCGGGTTGTACCTACCCTGTCGTCTTGTGTCGATAGTACTACATTAAAGTCTCCGTCCCATAATACCGCCGAGCTTCCCATCGATTGAATCCCGTGCCATACCTGATTGAAGAAGTCGGGGTTGTCCGTATTTGGACCATATGTGTTTGCGATGGACCTGCAGGCCACACAAAACCCCTCTTATTAGTATGTATCGACCTTCAGGGTCTGTGGTGACATGTTCTGTTATCCATGGGAGCCCTCTTCGAATTAGGATTGCCACCCCGCGTGAATAATTAGAGTAATTGGAAGTGTAGACTACTCTCTTCCCCCCCCCCCCCCATCTGCTAGAGTGGGATGTGTCTTTCAAGTTTGTTTCTTGTAGGAGACCGATCTACTCCGTGCCTGGAGAGATATGATTGCACTAGTCTTGTCTTTCTGTGGTCATTTAGACCGTGTACGTTCCAAGTTATGCATTTTAATGAGGACATACTAGCCTAGGTGCATTCAGTTCAGTGTGCTGGCAGGAATGGACAACACAGTATGCAGTACCCTGTAAGTGGTGCAGTGCGCTTCTGGAGACTTGTCATGTCTTCGTATGCTTGAAAATTTGTCAAGTGTGATCCGCAGTTCGGTGAACATGTAGCATAGACATCTTATGCAATACATTTAGCGGTATTAAACTACAACAACTGATCCCGCCCCTCCCCCTCCCACATCAACCCCCCAAACAGGTTGTGTTGTTATCCCCTTTATAAACCCCAAACGTGTAAAGGTCTTAGGCTAGCCTTAGGCTGGTGGGAATTATCCCTTGGGGAACGTGGGGTCACTGGCATACACCCCTGCCAGTTACAGCAGGGTGGCCGAGCCAGAGCATGACACGACATTTAGTTTAATATGGTCTGCATATATAGGAAAATATAGAACTACACTTTAACAGTTTTGGCAGCAATCTTGCAGGGGAACGAGTACGTGCCGCCCTTTAGCCAGGTCCCTGCGAAAGCTTTTGTTTTTTGTGGCCTCCCGGTGGTGACCCACATTTTAAAGTTGAGACCCACCATACCAAAGGTTGAAGGCAAACCGTTCAGTCATTGTCGCTTAGGTGGCTGTCTGGCCATTCGCTTCCTGTTTTTTTCTGAGTTTTTTGTGCTTTGAACGTCTGTTTTGCAAATATCAGCGCAGCTTTGGCATCCGTGAAGATTAGGGGTTTTCCAGTGCCTTGGATCTTTAACTTTGCTGGGTAAATTAAGGCATACTTGGTTCCCGTCTGCTGGAGCAACTTTTTGGCAGGAAGGAATTCCCTGCGCGCCGCCTGGACCTGCTGGGTGAAGTCTGGGTACAGGGATATGGTGTTGCCTTGGTATCGGATCGATCCCTGCTTGCGGGCCATCCTTAGAACTGTATCCCGGTAGTTTAGAAGGTGGGCCAGGCTGGGCCGTGGTTGTGCCCCGGTCGGTGGTTTGGGGCCAAGGGAGCAATGTGCTCGCTCAATTAGGAGCATGTTCGAGAGTTCGCTGCCTTACAGGTCCCATAGCATGGATTCCATGTATTTCTAAATATTTGGGATGTCTGTTGTCTCCGGTATTCCAGTGATTCTTACGTTATTGCGCCTGGACCGAGCTTCCAGGTCTTCGTTCTTGGCCTTTATAAGGTTTAGTACTTGGTCCATCTGCAGCATCTTTTCTTGCGCTTCAACTTGTTGGTCATCCACATCGGATACTCTGGTCTCTAGGGAGTCTATGCGGTTTTCGTGTTTCTCCACTCGCTGCGTTATCTGGGCCATGCGGATGGCAAGGGTGTCTAGTTTGGAGTCAATAGCCTTCAGGCTTTCTTTTACCCCTTTGAGCATGGAGCGCAGGTCTTCCTCTTGTGTGGCGTTCATCCCTGCGTCTTCTGCTGCGCCGGTAGTCAGGGGCCCACTTTCCAGTTGCCTCGTGGGTCTCTTGTCAAATGTTAGTCTGGGTTGTTTGTTGTCGGTTTTACCCATGTCTTTTGATATGCGGGCACGTCACTGGGCAAGCGCGCTTCCAGCTTCTTTAAAGAAATTGTACCCCGTGTATTAGGCAGCCTTGTGCGAGTCCCTGGGGCTTGCCCTTGTTCCCAGTGCTCACGGCGTTTCGTTCAGGATCCGCAACATCGTGGGACCCTTGCCGCGTAGTCCACTCCCCAGCCCACGGGATCGTGCAACCCCGCCTGAGCACAGAATGGTGTTGTCCTAGAGGTTACCACTCCGGGGGGGAGGGGGGCTGTGCCACTGTCCACAGCAGAACCTGCGTGTCCCCGCGAACCGGAGTCTATACTGCGTACCCGCGCCCGGTGGTCAGCGTGCGGCCTGCAGCGTGGCTTTTCACGTTGAGGCCTGTCTTGTTTGTGTGTCTTACTTGTCCTATGGCGCCAGTGTGTGTGTGCCAGTTCTGGTGCAATTGGGATACTGCACCACCGCTTACAGGAGTCTCTGGGCCGCACCTCCCCTCCAATGGATACAGGTCACAACCCACCGGGTCGCTGCTCACTTCTCGGATCTGCAGCCCAGGTCGATTTTGGCAGGGCGTCCACCGCGCTGGAGCGCACCCCCACGGGCTGCGAGCCCTTGCTGCTCCAGGCAAGTGGGATTCTGTGCAAGGGGGGGGGTACTTGTTGCGTTTACTCTGGTTGTCTCCCCCACCCCCCCCCCTTTTTTAAGGTGGTTGTTGTTTTCCCCCCCCCGGTCTTGGCGCTCGACCGCTCAGGGGCAGCTTGCAGGGGCACAGCAGCGCGCAAGCCCACCTGTCCCTCTCCTGCGGGGCGCAGCTCGCATCATCAGGCTCTGTAGGCCGCCCTGCTTGTATGTGTTGTTTTCTTCCGGCGGCCCCGAACTGGGCAGACCGCGCCTTTAGGTTCACCTTCAGGATTGAGCGCAGAGGCCACGCAAGTTACCGCTTCCGCCGGCAGCCCAGGTTCTCGCCGTCGAGGGTCGGCTGGCTTCAGAGGGACCTCGGGGGTTCCGGTCGCATCTCGCAGTCGCAGCTGGCAGGTGGGGTGTCCTGCCGACGGCGTTCACCTTCACGCGAGCTCCCGGCTTACATCCGGGTTACCGCGCACTAGGCCGCACTAGGCTCGAGGAGGCCCCCCTCGTCTGGGTCGAAATCGGCGCAGCTCCTGGTCATCAAAGGGCAGAAAATTGTGCGCGCCCCTTTTAGGTGAGCAGAGCTTGTGTAGTGCTGTACGAATGTCGAGGGTTTAAGCAGGATTGTTGCTGATATTAGGGCTCGGCCGGCAGAGCCCACTTAGTGTGCGGCCATCTTGCAGCTCGGCTTGGCCACGCCCCCCAAAAGTAGGAAAGTTAAGAGGATAATTTAATACAGAATAGTTTCAAATATACAATCTGGCAGCAGTCAGAAAAGCAAAGCAAGGAATTTACAACATTGGCAGGAGATGGGATCTGATAAAGATGGAATGTACATTTCAAGCGTCCTGCTATCACATCGGGAACTAAACACCAAAGTCACACTAAAGTCATTATAAAGTAAAAACAAACACTGACATTGAAGGAAACTAGCTTGTGTGAGGATGTGCTCTTTGTGAAAGTGCAAGATGCAGTCTCTCAAAGTGGAGTTAACCAGTGCCTTCAGTAGACTGATCCACTGCCCCATGCTATATGCTGTAGTGGGTGGAAGAAAAATGTGAATGACAGAACAACAAACCAAAGGATGAAGAGAGGCGACTGGAAGCCCCTGTATGTAAGCATATTATACATATTTAAGTAAAATCAAAAGGTCTTGGCTAACGCCAGACCTATAAACCTCTAAATCAAGGGAGAATACTCTGCTTCTATCGATATTTTAAGGAGGGTGAGGTGAGGCAGGGCTGCCCTTTCTCCCCCGCCTCATGATTGCACTTTCAATGGAGCCCCTTATTCAACACATTGAGTGAAACTCTGAGTAACACCATCCTCTGTGAGAGTGCTAATGGCAAAGTGGCCCTGTTTGCAGACGTCCTCTGCTTTATTACTAACCCTGAAACATACTTAACAGGCTTGCAACATGAGCTGGAACAGTAAGTGGAGGTATCGGGCCTCAAGATAAACTTCACTTAGTCAGAGGGCCTGGGAGTTGTTGACCTGCAGATTCTAGCTCGCGTGTCCCAGATTAAGGCTGGCTTTGCCCCGGGTGAATAACATCATAAAATACAATACATGGAGAGTCATCTCCCTCCTCAGAAAGAGACATGTATGGGCAAAATAACCCTCAGCATCTACAAACGCTGTATAAAAATCTCTACCGCAATTGAAAGCATGAGTATTTTTTCTGGCTAGGATGGTTAGCTAGCTTGAAAATTAATTATTGCTGCACTTATCAAATGCCGCCCAAACGCTTCCACTGAAAAAATTAGCACAAATTCAAGCTAAACTTTAATTTGAATATAAAAATAAGATGACTGAGGATAGAGAGCGACGCTATTTGGCTCCCCATCAGGACGAAGTTTGGGTTTCCCGGACACAAAGGCTTATATACAGTCAGCTTAATTACGACTGAACTCAAATGGAACCACTGTCCTGAAAATAGGCCTTGGCTACAAACAGAGAAATTATTTTACAATTCCATTACACTACCTCTTGTGGCTCCCTCCTCGAGATGACTCGAGATCGTACTTGCAAACTACAAATATTTTATTAGAATATTGGTGTCAGAATCCCTTCCAGAGGGCCATATGTAAAGCAGGAGCAACTGGGTCCAACTGTGGGGGTTGAGGCCTTTTACACCCGATGTCCAGGGGCCCGACATACTATGATACTGAGCAAATGGGCCGAGTAGCTCAAGGCTTTTTGGGGATTAGATACAGGAGGGTGAACACCGGGTTACGACTAAAACACATTCAGTGGCAGCAATAGACTGGCCAGTCAGATACTTGCTTTTATGAAAAAAAAGGAGTATTTATATAATAACAAAGTGAAATACAGTATACACAAATAATACACAGCCACCGAGGTCAGGGCTCTAGTGCTCAATAGGCAATTCCCTGGACCCCACTTTCCTCTCAATAACAGTTATTCCCCAATTCACTATAGGTGACATTCAGGTTAAGCCCCACTAGAAGTCTGAGTCTCAGGAGTGCCATGCCGTCTCTGTCAAACTTAAAAGTATTCCAGTGCCAGACACTATGTGACAGAAGAAGTTACGCCCGGGGCCTTCTGGCCCTGCAAGCAGTTTTGCCCCCCCTTCCTTTTTCCTATTTTTGGGCCCTGGGGACCCCATCCCCCAGGGCCTTACCCCCTTTTTATTTTATTTTTTTAATTAAACGGGAAGGGGGCCGCGTGGCCCCCCTCCCGTGGCCGAAACCTGCCCCGGGGACCCCATCCCCCGGGGCATGGCCACACTTTTAAATTAATTTTTAAGGAGGGGGCTGCGTGGCCCCCCTTCCCAGGCCTCCTTTTGCCCCGGGGACCCCATCCCCCGGGGCAGGCCTTTTTATTTAAAAAAAAAAATATTTCTGGGGAGGGGGGCCGCGTTGCCCCCCTCCCAGGCCACTTATGGCCCCGGGGACCCCATCCCCCGGGGCCTGGCCTCTTGTTGGGGACTGTGGGGGGGTCCCCAAACCCCCCACAGTCCCGCCGGCTCCCCGTGTCCTAAGGGAGCCGGCATTGCTTTTCCACATGGGGAGCAGCTAACATGCTGCTCCCCATGTGGAAAAGCAATTGTCTTTGGATATTGGAAGCTAGAGCAGGTTCCCTGCTCTCTCTTCCAATATCCAAAGCAGTTTGCAATGACAGGACGGGAGCCGCGAGGCTCCGTCCTGTCATTGCAAACAGCAGTGTCCCGGGGGTAGGCACCCGGGACACTGCAGGAGCCGGCCCTGGGGGTGGCGGTCCCCAGGGCCACCACAGGCTCCAGGAGGGGGGCCGCGCGGCCCCCCTCCCCACATCAGCACAGCCCCGGGGAGGTGGTGGTCCCCGGGGCTTCGGGGTCCAAAACGGACCCCCATTTTAAATGTGTTAGTGCCCCGGGGAGGTGGTGGCCCCCGGGGCTGCGGGAGGGCCAAGTGCCCTCCCGCACCATTTTAAAATGAAAGCCCCGGGGGGTGGCGGTCCCCGGGGCTTGGGGAGCCCTTTGAGGCCCCCATACATAAATTTAACCCCCACCATGCCCCCGGGACTTGGGCCACCCGGGGGCAAATACAATCGAAGCGCAGAGACCGCGCTCGATTTTTTTTTTTTTCGGCAGGATTTGCGCACCCCGAGCGCATCCTGCCGATTTATTAAAAAAAAAAAAAATTTTTTTTGCCCAGGGGTCCTTGTGGGACCCCTGAGCAGACCTAGGGGTCAGGGTGTTGCTACCCTTCCCCCTTTTGTGCGCACTTGTTTCTGTCCCTCGGTTCTACCGAGGGACAAAATGGCTGCCAACACTTCCTGATTTGGAGTGTTGACAGCCAATTAGCATGCAGGGTGCGCGGATCCTCCGTGCCCATAGATATATATGTACTTTTACTTTTGATTTTCTCAGCAACTACTGAACGGATTTACACCATTTAACAAAAAGGGTTCTTTCTGAACCAAGAACTACCTCTTTGCCAAATTTGGTGTAATTCCGTTCAGCAGTTCGGGCTGTAGCCGTGTCTAAAGTTTCCTATGGGGAAAACACGTTTTGGGACCCCCTTTTTCTCGGCCCCCGCTTGACGAATCACCCCGAGACTTTCAGGGTAGGAGCGGACCGTAGCGGGCCATAAAGTTTGAAAATTTCGCGAAGATTCGTCAACCGGCAAGAGAGTTATTTCAAATAGAATGTCGCGGATTTCCTATGGAAAATAGGTCCTAACTATAACTATCTACTGGCGACCGCCAGTAGATTATATATATATATACATGTATATATATATATATATACACACACACACACACACACACACACACACACACACACACACACACACACACACACACACACACACACACACACACACACACACACACACACACACACACACACACACACACACACACACACACACACACACACACACACACACACACACACACACACACACACACACACACACACACACACATATATTGCTGGAAATGTTTACATCCGACTATGTATATATCTAGATCTAAATATGTATCGACACACAGACACATATAGAAAGTCAGACTTACATATTTTAAGCAAATATGTAGGCTTGTGTTTTGCCTTTAAAAACGCGGTGCATGTAGTTGGACAAAAGTGTGTGGCAATGGGTAGTGTATTGATTTCGATGTTATTCATCAGCTGGGGTGGGGGTATGTGCCCCCTCTCTAGCGACGCCACTGGTGGTGGCGCTTAATAACACAACAACGAAGGTATGATCATTATGCTTCCACATACTTCATTTTAATAAACTCTGCTCCAGCTGAGTCTTTAAGAAAGCAAGGGTCCATGTGTACCGAGATTGACCCCCTCTAAAGCGTTCCTTAAATAGCCTTGCCCTCAATATTTGGGATGCCAATATATCATCAGATTTCTCGCAACACATCTGTGGTGCTCAACAAGGCTTTTGTGTTTTCTAGGCTGGGGCATTTCTAACTAAATAGACCCCAGCACGCACTCAAACATTCCCCGGAAATCAGAGATGCGTAACGCACACAACACTCAGCATACAGGCCTGGAATATCACACACATTGTTAGTGTGCAGAGCGGTTCCTGCACCCACATACACACACATGCACGCACTTACTAAACCTGGCCTGTGCGCAGGCGCACACATCGCTGCCATTATGCAGGCCTGCACTCAGACACTCATTCTCAGTATATATGCCTGATGATGCATGCACATGGAGCATTTTCAGTATAGAGACCTGCACACCCAAACTCGCATTCTCAGGGAAAAAGCTGAAGTGACCTCCATATGTTTCGCATTTTTACATGACTTTGAGCCATGCTGAACAGCAGTCGTGCTGCTATTCAGTATGGCTAAAAGAAATTGACAACGCGAATAACTCTGATTGCCGAGACCTATTGGCTTTGCCATTGCTTGTTCTTAAGTGTCAGCAAACACCGCCGGTTGCAGCAGCGCTCTATGGGGGCCGGGCGATTCTTTAAAAGACCATTCACTTGTTAATGAGGCTTTGTTGTATTTCACCTCTTCTTAGCGCCCCTGCATCTCCACTCGGAGTGGAGATGCAGGGGCGCTAAGAAGAGGTGAAATACAACAAAGCCTCATTAACAAGTGAATGGTCTTTTAAAGACCTGTGAAGTACTCGGGTGCGGCTGTGTGTGTGCCCGGGAAGCTGTCTCAGCCCGGGCTGACACACACGCGGGGTGAGGTGACAGAGAGAGGGTGACAGAGAGAGGGAAACAGAGAGGGAGGGAGTCAGGGAGGGGGAGGGAGGGAAACAGAGGGAGGGAGTCAGGGAGGGAGTCAGGGAGGGGGACAGAGACAGAGAGAGGGAGTCAGGGGGAGACAGAGAGAGGGAGTCAGGGAGGGAGTCAGGGAGGGGGAGGGGGAGAGAGGGAGTCAGGGAGGGGGGGAGAGAGGGAGTCAGGGAGGGGGGAGAGAGGGAGTCAGGGAGGGGGGAGAGAGGGAGTCAGGGAGGGGGGGAGAGAGGGAGTCAGGGAGACAGAGGGAGTCAGGGAGACAGAGGGAGTCAGGGAGACAGAGGGAGTCAGGGAGACAGAGGGAGTCAGGGAGACAGAGGGAGTCAGGGAGACAGAGGGAGTCAGGGAGACAGAGGGAGTCAGGGAGACAGAGGGAGTCAGGGAGACAGAGGGAGTCAGGGAGACAGAGGGAGTCAGGGAGACAGAGGGAGTCAGGGAGACAGAGGGAGTCAGGGAGACAGAGGGAGTCAGGGAGACAGAGGGAGTCAGGGAGGGAGAGAGAGGGAGTCAGGGAGGGGGAGAGAGGGAGTCAGGGAGGGGGAGAGAGGGAGTCAGGGAGGGGGGGAGAGAGGGAGGGGGAGAGAGAGGGAGTCAGGGAGGGGGGAGAGAGGGAGTCAGGGAGGGGAGAGAGAGGGAGTCAGGGAGGGGGAGAGAGGGAGTCAGGGAGGGGGAGAGAGGGAGTCAGGGAGGGGAGAGAGGGAGTCAGGGAGGGGGAGAGAGGGAGTCAGGGAGGGGGAGAGAGAGGGAGTCAGGGGAGGGGGAGAGAGAGGGAGTCAGGGAGGGGGAGAGAGAGGGAGTCAGGGAGGGGGAGAGAGGGAGTCAGGGAGGGGGAGAGAGGGAGTCAGGGAGGGGGAGAGAGGGAGTCAGGGAGGGGGAGAGAGGGAGTCAGGGAGGGGGAGAGAGGGAGACAGAGGGAGTCGGGGAGACAGAGGGAGTCAGGGAGGGGGGGAGACAGAGGGAGTCAGGGAGGGGGGGAGACAGAGGGAGTCAGGGAGGGGGGGAGACAGAGGGAGTCAGGGAGGGGGGGAGACAGAGGGAGTCAGGGAGGGGGGAGAGAGGGAGTCAGGAGGGGGAGAGAGGGAGTCAGGGAGGGGGGAGAGAGGGAGTCAGGGAGGGGGAGACAGAGGGAGGGGGAGACAGAGGGAGTCAGGGAGACAGAGGGAGTCAGGGAGACAGAGGGAGTCAGGGAGACAGAGGGAGTCAGGGAGACAGAGGGAGTCAGGGAGACAGAGGGAGTCAGGGAGACAGAGGGAGTCAGGGAGACAGAGGAGTCAGGGAGACAGAGGGAGTCAGGGAGACAGAGGAGTCAGGGGAGACAGAGGGAGTCAGGGAGACAGAGGGAGTCAGGGAGACAGAGGGAGTCAGGGAGACAGAGGGAGTCAGGGAGACAGAGGGAGTCAGGGAGACAGAGGGAGTCAGGGAGAGAGGGAGTCAGGGAGACGGGGAGAGAGGGAGTCAGGGAGGGGGGGGAGTCAGGGAGGGGGGGAGAGAGGGAGTCAGGGAGGGGGGGAGAGAGGGAGTCAGGGAGGGGGAGAGAGAGGGAGTCAGGGAGGGGGAGAGAGAGGGAGTCAGGGAGGGGGAGTCAGGGAGACGGGGAGAGAGGGAGTCGGGGAGGGGGGGAGTCAGAGAGGGAGTCGGGGAGGGGGGAGTCAGGGAGGGGGGAGAGAGGGAGTCAGGGAGGGGGAGAGAGGGAGTCAGGGAGGGGGAGAGAGAGGGAGTCAGGGAGGGGGAGAGAGGGAGTCAGGGAGGGGGAGAGAGGGAGTCAGGGAGGGGGAGAGAGGGAGTCAGGGAGGGGGAGAGAGGGAGTCAGGGAGGGGGAGAGAGGGAGTCGGGGAGGGGGGAGAGGGAGACGGGGAGAGAGGGAGTCGGGGAGGGGGGAGAGAGGGAGTCGGGGAGGGGGGAGAGAGGGAGTCGGGGAGGGGGGAGAGAGGGAGTCGGGGAGGGGGGAGTCAGGGGAGGGGGAGAGAGGGAGTCAGGGAGGGGGAGAGAGGGAGTCAGGGAGGGGAGAGAGGGAGTCAGGGAGGGGAGAGAGGGAGTCAGGGAGGGGAGAGAGGGAGTCAGGGAGGGGGAGTCAGGGGGAGTCAGAGGGAGTCAGGGGGAGTCAGGGGGAGTCAGGGGGAGTCAGGGGGAGTCAGGGGGAGTCAGGGGGAGTCAGGGGGAGTCAGGGGGAGTCAGGGGGAGTCAGGGGGAGTCAGGGGGAGTCAGGGGGAGTCAGAGGGAGTCAGAGGGAGTCAGAGGGAGTCAGAGGGAGTCAGAGGGAGTCAGAGGGAGTCAGGGGGAGTCAGAGGGAGACAGAGAGAGGGGGAGACAGTGAGGGAGACAGAGACAGACAGGGAGACAGAGACAGACAGGGAGACAGAGACAGACAGGGAGACAGAGACAGACAGGGAGACAGAGACAGACAGGGAGACAGAGACAGACAGGGAGACAGAGACAGACAGGGAGACAGAGACAGACAGGGAGACAGAGACAGACAGGGAGACAGAGACAGACAGGGAGACAGAGACAGACAGGGAGACAGAGACAGACAGGGAGACAGAGACAGACAGGGAGACAGAGACAGACAGGGAGACAGAGACAGACAGGGAGACAGAGACAGACAGGGAGACAGAGACAGACAGGGAGACAGAGACAGACAGGGAGACAGAGACAGACAGGGAGACAGAGACAGACAGGGAGACAGAGACAGGGAGACAGAGACAGACAGGGAGACAGAGACAGACAGGGAGACAGAGACAGACAGGGAGACAGAGACAGGGAGGGAGACAGAGACAGGGAGGGAGACAGAGACAGGGAGGGAGACAGAGACAGGGAGGGAGACAGAGACAGGGAGGGAGAGACAGGGAGGGAGAGACAGGGAGGGAGACAGAGACAGGGAGGGAGACAGAGACAGGGAGGGAGACAGAGACAGGGAGGGAGACAGAGACAGGGAGGGAGACAGAGACAGGGAGGGAGACAGAGACAGGGAGGGAGACAGAGACAGGGAGGGAGACAGAGACAGGGAGGGAGACAGAGACAGGGAGGAGACAGAGACAGGGAGGGAGACAGAGACAGGGAGGGAGACAGAGACAGGGAGGGAGACAGAGACAGGGAGGGAGACAGAGACAGGGAGGGAGACAGAGACAGGGAGGGAGACAGAGACAGGGAGGGAGACAGAGACAGGGAGGGAGACAGAGACAGGGAGGGAGACAGAGACAGGGAGGGAGACAGAGACAGGGAGGGAGACAGAGACAGGGAGGGAGACAGAGACAGGGAGGGAGACCGAGACAGGGAGGGAGACCGAGACAGGGAGGAGACCGAGACAGGGAGGGAGACCGAGACAGGGAGGGAGACCGAGACAGGGAGGGAGACCGAGACAGGGAGGGAGACCGAGACAGGGAGGGAGACCGAGACAGGGAGGGAGACCGAGACAGGGAGGGAGACCGAGACAGGGAGGGAGACCGAGACAGGGAGGGAGACCGAGACAGGGAGGGAGACCGAGACAGGGAGGGAGACCGAGACAGGGAGGGAGACCGAGACAGGGAGGGAGACCGAGACAGGGAGGGAGACCGAGACAGGGAGGAGACCGAGACAGGGAGGGAGACCGAGACAGGGAGGGAGACCGAGACAGGGAGGGAGACCGAGACAGGGAGGGAGACCGAGACAGGGAGGGAGACCGAGACAGGGAGGGAGACCGAGACAGGGAGGGAGACCGAGACAGGGAGGGAGACCGAGACAGGGAGGGAGACCGAGACAGGGAGGGAGACCGAGACAGGGAGGAGACCGAGACAGGGAGGGAGACCGAGACAGGGAGGGAGACCGAGACAGGGAGGGAGACCGAGACAGGGAGGGAGACCGAGACAGGGAGGGAGACCGAGACAGGGAGGGAGACCGAGACAGGGAGGGAGACCGAGACAGGGAGGGAGACCGAGACAGGGAGGGAGACAGACAGGGAGGGAGACAGACAGGGAGGGAGACAGAGACAGGGAGGGAGACAGAGACAGGGAGGGAGACAGAGACAGGGAGGGAGACAGAGACAGGGAGGGAGACAGAGACAGGGAGGGAGACAGAGACAGGGAGGGAGACAGAGACAGGGAGGGAGACAGAGACAGGGAGGGAGACAGAGACAGGGAGGGAGACAGAGACAGGGAGGGAGACAGAGACAGGGAGGGAGACAGAGACAGGGAGGGAGACAGAGACAGGGAGGGAGACAGAGACAGGGAGGGAGACAGAGACAGGGAGGGAGACAGAGACAGGGAGGGAGACAGAGACAGGGAGGGAGACAGAGAGGGAGACAGAGACAGGGAGGGAGACAGAGACAGGGAGGGAGACAGAGAGAGAGAGGGAGGGAGACAGAGAGAGAGAGGGAGGGAGACAGAGAGAGAGAGAGAGGGAGACAGAGAGAGAGGGAGACAGAGAGAGAGAGGGAGGGAGACAGAGAGAGAGAGGGAGGGATAGAGAGACAGATAGAGGGAGGGAGGGATAGAGAGAGGGAGAGAGAGAGGGAGAGATAGAGAGAGAGGGAGGGAGAGATAGAGAGAGGGAGAGATAGAGAGAGGGAGGGAGGGAGGGAGAGAGAGAGGGAGGGAGAGAGAGAGGGAGGGAGAGAGAGAGAGAGAGAGGGAGGGATAGAGAGATGTGTGTATGCCGGGTCTGGTGGCTCAGTGGACGAAGGCGTCCGCTGCAGGGGCCTGTGTTCAACCTCATGGTCATAGCTTTTTTTTTGCTCTAGCCCCGCCCCCCTCCCCCACTGACCCCGCCCCCACCGGTGCGGCCCTCGGCCACAAACCACACTGTAAATTTGGCCCCCGAGAGAAAGTTTGTGAGTACCCATGATCTATGCAATGGAAAAGCTCTGGACTATCATTCATGATTGATTACACCCCTGCTTCCATTTGTCACACACGTGAAACTAATGCAGATGATAGAAGGAACCCCGGAAGTAATGACCAAAATGGTATACCTATCACAAATCTATGTTATGTCCTCTTCTTAACACTGTACTAGTGAAACTACTTCAATGTAATGATTTATACTGATCAAGAAATGTTGGTTTTGAACGCGCAACAGTAGCAGTGGCTGGCCTGTGTGGAGGCCGAGGCCTACCCTGTCTCAATGCTGTTCTGTATAATTGCTGTACATATTCTTTGTTTGCAATGCTACCTGATGATATTGCAATGCTTGCCCAATACTGTGTAAGCTTTAAAAAAACCGAATAAAAATACAGTTGAAAACACAAATTCTCCACAGCTGGAGTGAGGTTGGGTGCTATTCGAGTACGGGTAAAGGTAGAAGAAAGATCAGTGTATCACAAAACAAGTACATTATGAAAAGAAAAGCAGGGATATCAGGAAAGCCAAACAAACAGAGAAAAGGAACCCTACATGACAAAAAAAAAGAAAGAAATTTAGGATTAGGAGGATAAAAGATCAGAAGCCCACCAGTATAAAAATAAATTGCAGGGATGTGGAATTCCTATAGCAAGACAACCAGAATAACTGTCTGGGGTCAAGGACAACAAGTGTTCATGTGTATTTTGTCCTTGAGACAAGTAGGCCCAACTCCAACCCCTTGCCCCGACCTGGCCCCCTCCCCTCGCAGCACAAACACTTCGGCTACCAGTTAACATTACCACACTATGGATCATGGAAGGGCATAGTCTGCAGTTAAAGTAATATTTGGGTCCATATTAATGTTGTGCAAACTTGTATTTATGGTTCATTGATGCAAAGCCTTTATTATTAGGAAAAGAGCTGCACGGAAATGTTGTAAGCTTTAACTGCACTACCGACAGTGGTTTTAGTAAAAAAAAAATATGCAAAGTTTAACAATATGAGGCTACATATAATGCTCCCAGAATGCAAATATTCGCAGAATCTTGGAAAAAAGATTAATGATTCTTCGATATCAAAATAAAATGTTCACAATGTATGCAACTAGGAATAAAAATGATTTGCAAAACTGCTGGTACTTTAAATCAACGCCCTCGAGCAACTCTGCAATGAACAGACCCACAACAAAGGATCTACTCCAGATGCGATAATTATCAGAAGTGAGCTTATCTTCCTCCGAGCCATCTTGCTCATCGACTGGTCGGACCACAATTTAATACTGTCCAATCTCAAGGATTACCCCAAATCCGACCCAGCCCCATCCAACAAAAACACACACTGGGCAAGGAACGTCAAACAAATCTCACTAACTGAGCTGAAATCCAGGATCAGCAGCCAATTACATTCCCAACCTCTCCCTCACACCGTAGATGACCTAACCGCCCACTACAGCTCAGCGATGAGATGTTCTTGACCAAGTGTCCCCACTCAAACTTAAGAGATCTAGAAAAACCCAATCCATATCCTGGTTCAACTCGGAACTTAAACAGAGGAGTCAACCAAGACTGACCGAAAGGTTACGGAGACAGAACCCTTCACCGGCACACCTTTCGCTCTTCATATCTGAACGGCTATTTTACAAAAAACATCTTTCGAGAAAAAGCCACTTTCTTTTGCAACCAACTTGACCATGCGGAGAACAGACTGAAGGAGCTTTTCACCATAATAAAACAAACTATCCTTACCTCCCAACATGAAACAATAGCCACCAATGAACTCTGTCAGAGAAGAAGTTAAAGTTGTAACAATTGAACGATCTAGGACACAAGTCCGACTTCCCAGCACGAAAAATTCCCCCCGCAGATTCAACTAGTGACTCGAGTGCCCCTCAAAAAAACTAAAGACAATTATCTCTTATAACTGAAAACCAAAGCTAAAATGGACAGATTTCAAACTGAGGACAGAAGAAGTCTTCAAAATAATCGAGAACTTGCAGCCCACACCACTGAGCCTCTCCCTTTCACCCTAGTACAGAACCTCAACCACATCTCCCAGTCTTGGACCTAAATCATCAACACCTCTCTCTCTCTCTCTGTGTGTAGGACGTGTAATATACACCACCCTCCAACAAGGTCACCCCCACTCTCAAAAACCCAGAGGCAGATCCAAATGACCTCAACAACCTCAGAACTGTCACCAACTTTCCTTTCCTAGCTACAATTATTGAGAAGTGTGTCCTAGCTACAACTATTGAGAAGTGTGTCCTACTACAACTCAACGAACACTTAGATGAATTCAACCTCTACAACACATTCCAATCAGGATTCGGGAAAGGCTGTAGCACAGAAACTGCTATGCCTAAAATTTCAGATTACATTCACAGATCCTTAGATGAAGGTAACTTCCGCCTCCTAATCCTACTCGACTTATCGGTGGCATTGGATACAGTGAATCATCAAGCTTTACTGGAGACACTCGGGAACCACACTGGTACCAATAGCAGAGTCCTGAGATGGTTCACATCCTACCTACAACATCGATCTCAACAAACAAAAATCAACAGGTCTCTCTAAGCCTGCTCCAGTTCCACAAGGTGTACCTCACGGCTCTATCCTCTCTCCAGCTCTATTTAATCTCTTCTTGGAACCCCTCATAGTTATTCTGAACCAAGCAGGGGTCACGTATCACCTATATGTTGACAACACACAACTCTACTACAAAATAACATCACCCAGGGACATCAGTCATCTAAACGGCATACTAAATAAGATACAAACCTGGTTAAACACCAATCACCTAAAGCTAAACCCCAACAAGACTGAACTATTACTCCTCTAGCCAAAAAATAAACCTTTTCCTATCCAAGATTAGCTCAAGATTTTGGACGCACTAAACTGTTCTCTCTCACTTTCCAACTCTGTAAAGTCCTTGGGTATCACCCTGGAAAAAAACAGGTCAATGAAGGAACACAACACTTAAGCCAAAGGAGAACTCTACACACTAAAACATTTTAAGAAAATTAAACTGTCAATTCCACCTGATGATCTTAAGACGGCAGTTCAATCACTAGTCCTCTCGAAATTGGACTACGGCAAGCCATCTTCACTGGAAAAAAAGTCACCTTGCGTCCTTAAGAGCAACCCTCAATGCATCAGCTAGACTCCTCATAGGCATCAAACAGTTTGATCACATCTCACCTGCCCTAAAGTCTCTCAATTGGGTTCCATTTCCCCAAAGTTCCAGCATGTGTCAACACATTTTACTAAATGATGCTTCAGAGAAATGGTACCTAATATTTCACAATAGTTTAGCAAACCCTTTTTATTCCTAGTTGCATACATTGCGAAATCATTCCAAGCGTGCTCTGCCTCAGGAAATGCTCCTAGGATTTGGAACTCACTACCTAAGGATCACTGCTGCAACCCCTCCTTTTTATGCTTCAAATAAGACCTCAAATCTATACTGTTTAACTACTACTTCAAAACGCTCACAAACAAAGTTAATGCATCCCAAAGATCCAACCCTCATCAACAGAATCCCTCGATGCGGTCGCCTGACTTGCTCAGTCTCTTATCTGTTACTAATGGCATTACCTTAATGCTGAATTGTCATATACTTTTGTAACTGATTTGACTACCTTAATGTTTTATACTCTTTGGTTGACAGTTTTGACCCACACAAATCCTCACATGTAGTTCGAGTAAGATTATTCACAAGACATGGAAAGCGCTCGGATACAGTCACAGTCACAGCCGGTGAAGGTACGCGCAGTAGGGTGGAAAATAAAACCACTTACCTTGTGCTCGCCGCATCGCCGATATGAAAAGCGCAAGGTAAGTGGTTTTACATTTTTATTTTATTTTCCCTATCCTGTCGACTGTTGACCCTCACCCGCCACGCTTACCTGCACCAGCCGAGACTGTACCTTCGGGTCTAGCTAGCATTGTATAAAACTCAATAGTAAATAAGAAACAGTATTTCCCAAAAAATATTCATAATAGAAAACACGTTTAACCAGTTTAAACAAGATTATGGAAAACATGAAAATAAACAAGCATTAGCAACGCTAATAGGTCTGAAACTGGTGGTCAGCCTTTTGGTTTTATAAAGGCAGGTCTTGTTTTGACATGGTTTTTGTTAAACTTTATTGCTGTGGGAGCTGCCGGTTCCTCACCATTATAACAAACACTGGCAAAAGACAAAAATATTTTTGGGCTCTAAAAAGCACACATTGCCACAGTAGTCCTTGAGACTGATCAAAATTACTTTTTGTGTGGATATGCTCCCAGTGAAAGAGCAGAATGCCGACACTCACAAGAGAAGCCAGCCGATCAACAGAGAACTTTAATAAAAACAAAAGGTCTTGGTTAACGACAGAACTAATCAGAGGCTCAATTCTAAAAATCACAAACGTGTACCCATGGTATATGTCCTTTCTTGTATTGGTGCAGATTTACGGCTTTCATGAATTCACAAGAATTTACAGAAGTAGGCCAGGAAATCTTACACCTCGAAAATCTGTGAACTGCATTTTAGCACAAACAAATATGCATGTGTAGATTTGCTCAGGTGAAAATTTGTTGAGCGTTTGCAAGTTCACTTTCTCTCCAACCACTTTTTACCCCAACCCTGGAAGAAGTTTTACTTCTGCCCTGGTTAGGAGTAAATTTCAAACCTCTCTCTGTATGGAAAAAGATTAGGGAAGAGCTGGTGAAAACCCCCAAGGCATACAAGTTGGTAGGTTTGCACAGACTCAAAAGAGCATCCTAATCCTGGAACTATTGCTTATCGCTACCTCCAGCCCCAGTATGTAGATCTGCTGAAAGGTAGCAAAATAAGGGAATTTCTAGTATTCAAACCCTTCTATAGTATGAGCCTTGACATAATCGGAGAGGCTATTATCAGAGCTCTAATATAATGATATTACTGCCATAATTTGTCGCCGCACTTTGTGACACCAAAGACACAAATGATATTTTTACAGGACAAGTTGATTTATGAAGCAACCTGTCCCATGGATAAGTAGATATTTTTATTAAATTCCACACCCCGCATTTGATGGTGAAGGGTGCAGTAGAACTAATTAACAGTGAAGGCGGAGTCTACCCAGTTTGTAAAAAACACAGTAGGCTATAGGCCCTAGCAACAAGCATTGGCAAAACCAATGTGTCTGGGTTTAATGTGCTCGGACCTTCTTACCTTTTGCGAATGGCTTAATACCTGCCAACCTGATTTGAGGTTTACATATCAATTTAGCAATGAAACAATTGACCATTTAGAGGTCACGGTTAAAACCTCAGAAGGTGAACTATACACTACACTATTCTGTAAACCTACGGAACGCAATACTTACTTCAGCACACCAGCTCACACCCAAGAGCGCTAAGGGATGGCCTGCCCTATGGTCAATTTCTGAGAATCCGCCGGAACTGTAAATTCAAGGAGGACTTCTTCAGAGAATCAGAAGTACTCTCCAAGAAACTCTTAAACAGGGGCTACCCAAGACGCCTAATAGGACGCTCACTTAAGTATGCTTGGTATGCTCAGAGATATCCTCCTACAACCAAAACAGAGAACACCCATGTCCAGGATCACTTAAGTAACCACATTTTGTCCAGTAATAAACTAACCAAGAGTATAAAAAAAAAAGTGGCCAGTCCGGACAGCAGCCAATATCACTAGTGGAGCTCCCCCTATTCTCTTTCAAAAAGGGTTGCAACATTAAAGATCATTTAGTGAGAGCATACAAGCCTAAACGAACGGAGACTACCATCCATTCGTCCATAGGACTCACCCCTGTCCAAGGGCACTATAAATGCAGCAATTGTTTGGCCTGCTCCACCACGGCAAACACCAAAGTCTTCGAATACGGCAATATTAAACATACGCTTGGCTTCTTTTCTAACTGCAATTCTTGCAATGTTATTTATTGTATTTGTTGCCCCTGTAACCTGATAAGATATATATATATATATATATATATATATATATTCACTGAAAAAACCATAGGTTTCACGGGCGTTATAGTTAGTTGGACATTTCACTCGTACAAAACCATAGAAATTCCCCCGTTATAGTTAGTTCAGCTAACTATAACTCGCGCGCCCGCAATGCACTGCTGATGACGTCACATATTACATCACTCATGACATGGTCAGTGACATCACTCATGACATCTCAAATGACATCACTGATGACATCATCCTTGTGATAGAGTGGCAGACCTCCTCTCACCCCAATATAACCTTTGATACACACTCAAAAATACAAACTAACATTTTCAAAACAATGGACATACCAATACCAGTTACAACACACCTATTCAGTAATTCCAAGATCTACACACACATCCACTCATTCACCAACAGTCCCTATACAGTCACTCATACATGTACTCACTCATCATATGTACTCATACACCTATACATCCTGTTACACACCGCCACTCATCCATAGAGTTACTCACACACATAGTCACACATGCAAACAAAGTATCAAACATCCATTTACTTGCATATACAGTTATACACACACTACCACACTTACTTCTACAGAAACTTACACATACTTACTCTCTTAAACAATCACTTATAGAAAGACCTACTTATTTGTACAGGAACTCTTCCAATCTCTCACTCTCGCATATACTCACTTATATACACCAATACTCACATATACTAGTTTAAAACATATGTAGTTACTCATAAAGACACTATTGAGACAGTCATTCACTCACTAACACACCCATACACATACTCATCCACCTATACAGTCCTGCACACATGCTGTCTTCAACACATACAAACAGTGAGTCACTCATTCATGCATCTATGCACTAAGTAATACCCCCACCGAACCATACACACTCAGACACTCATAATGATACTCAAAAACCAACTAATAACCCATATAGACACTCATGTAGCTACTCACCAACCCATGAAGCCACTTATACACAAAGTGAGAGACTGATAGATATTTTCATATTTAAACATTACTCACTAACCCATGTATTTACTAAGATACACTTAGTCAGTTATACAATCAATTTTACCCAAAAAAATCATCCATTTAGACACTTATATACCCATTTATTCTTCCATCGACCTTGAGATATACATATATAAAACATATTTAATTTTCAGAAAAACACATTCACTGGATGTCATCAGTGATGTCATTTGAGATGTCAGTGATGTCATGAGTGATGTCACTGACCATGTCATGAGTGATGTAATATGTGACGTCATCAGCAGTGCATTGCGGGCGCACGAGTTATAGTTAGTTGAACTAACTATAACGGGGGAATTTCTATGGTTTTGTACGAGTGAAATGTCCAACTAACTATAACGCCCCTGAAACCTATGGTTTTTTCAGTGAATTTCTAAGGTTTTTTAAATGCTAATTTCTAACTATAACGTGCCTGAAACCGATGGTTTTTTCAGTGAATTTCGAAGGTTTTTTAAATGCTAATTTCTAACTATAACGTGCCTGAAACCTATGGTTTTTTTCAGTGAATATATATATATATTTATTATACTATGTATACATGTGAAAATGTCTCGGTCCCCTGTTTGCCTCGGTGGCACGGAAAAAATGGGTGGAACGGACGTCAGCACGCCGACGAGGTCCTCTTATGGCTCCGATGACGTCATACGGTGTTGCGAGCGGAGCCGTGCTCGTTGACGTGGGAGAGCTAGGAAAGAATTTCCATGGAATGCTGGTGCAGGGGATATTTACCTAAGTGTTTAGGCTAGTCCTTTGGGAGCAACGGTTTATGTTGCCACTCCAGAAACCGAAACCAGTGATCCGAGGGCAGAGGCCCTGCAGATGGCACATGAGGTGGGGTGCCCAGTCGTGTGCACCGGCGGGGCAGCGAAGTGACAAGCACCACAACCCACAAAAAAGGTAACGAGGGCACTGAATAACACAGGATCTTCTCTTTGTATCTGGCAGGAACAACGAAGTTAAAATGCCCTAGTACCAAAATGTAGAATTAGTGCTACAACGGTCTTCAAGAGGACCTGCGATGCCGCTTCTGCCTCCCGTACCCTGGAGGCGGCACATGGGTCACGCGGTACGGTCATAATGCGGTGGGACGCACACTCGTTGACCTCTCATGGCACTGCTCCACACTTCAGGGAGGACGCTTTCCATTAGCTATGTTTTCTGATGACATGTCGCGCCGGACCCGTCCAACAACAGAACTCCTTTAGATCCAAACAGACTCTTCCACTCTCTCACCGGAAGTGAAACCAGGCCACGCGGACACTTTCACAATACAACAGCCGGGAATGCACTTTTTGGTAAAAAACACATTCCTTCCTCCTAATTAATCAAATAAACGTCTCACTGAAGAACAGGGGCCAGCTTTGATCGGTAAACAGCCGTTACAACGACTTTTTACTTTGCGATACCATTACAACACATGCATTACCACGCATGCGTTGTACATCACGAAGTCATTACTACGCATTTTTAGAACGCATGGTCATTTACCACGCATGCCTTTACAACGAATTTTGTTGTAAAGGTATGTATGGTAAATGACCATGCGTTCTAAAAACATGTAGACGATCCATGTCGTTGTGAGGAAACAGAGGCTGTTCCGTTTCCTCACAACGACGTGCACCGCCCCTCAGAGATGACGTGACGCAGGAACCACGAGGAGAGAGGAACCATGAGGAGTGAGAGGTAAGGGGGATTGGGCATGGGGTGAAGGTTTCTTTTCTAGGGTTTAGGGTAGTGCAGTGGTGTTTGGGTGGTGTAGGGGGTCGTGCTGGGGGTAGTGTTTTAGGGTTTAGGGTAGTGCAGTGGTGTTTGTGTAGTGTAGGGGGTCGTGCTGGGGTAGTGTTTTAGGGTAGTGCAGTAGTGTAGGGGGTCGTGCTGGGTGTAGTGTTTTAGGGTTTAGGGTAGTGCAGTGGTGTATGGGTAGTGTAGGGGGTCGTGCTGGGGTAGTGTTTTAGCGTAGTGCAGTGGTGTTTGTGTAGTGTAGGGGGTCATGTTTTATGGTTTAGGGTAGTGCAGTGCTGTTTGGGTAGTGTAGGGGGTAGTGCTGGGGTAGTGTTTTAGGGTTTAGGGCAGTGCAGTGGTGTTTATGTAGTGAAGGGGGTCATGCTGTGGGTAGTGTTTTAGGGTTTAGGGTAGTGTAGTGGTGTTTGGGTAGTGGACGGGGTAGTGTTTTAGGGTTTAGGGTAGTGCGCCCAACCAGCCACAATATCCGTGGACAAAGGGGATCCTGACTCTTTGGAACGCTCCGTCAATTGAATAATTTGGGTCAAGGGCCCTACCACGTCCAAGACCTATCAATTCCTTTCTTGGGATCCCTCATATACTTGGAGAAAAAAGGACATAGTTTCTCATCAATTTCAGGCGTGTGTGACACCTTCCCCTTCAGTGAGGGCCTGGGGCATTCTCCCCTCATCCTATTCCTGACCTCCCTTTCAAGGGGTTGATGGATTTTCCCCACCACTTTGGCGTCAGGTGTCCACTCTGCCGACCTAGGATGGTAAATTTGGGTAGGATAGATATATATATATATATATGTCAAACTACCCAGAATATCAAGGCAAGAATCTCCCAGCACAAAAGCAGAATTCGCTGCAAAGTCATTACAGCCCCTCTAGTGGAACACTTTTTGGAAAAGGGACACTCCGAAAACGACTTCACCTGGCAAATAATTGACATTTTGCACCCACAATCTAGTGGTGGCAACATTCAGTCGACCCTTAATATGCTGGAATACAAATGGATTTTCAAGTGCCAATCAAGTGCCCACGGACTGAACTCACAGGAGGAGTGGAACCCGTACTGGAGGCCGCTCTTTCCAAGTTCAGGTTGCCAGAGTCTGGAACCTCCTGCCGTTGGCACTTAGACAGGTGTCCAATCTACTTACCTTTAGGAAGATGCTGAAAACCTGGCTGTTCCAGCAACCTTAAGGTTTTTCCCCCCCTTCAGGGTCAGCAACAGTCCAGCTCCGAGGTTCATAAGCGCCGGGACACTCTTCCCGAGTAGCCATGCGCTTTACAAATACCCTTTAACATAACGCAATTCTCTGAACCCTCTCCTGGCTCTGCTCACTGTTTACACAATGGACAGGTCACCTTGCAACGTAATTTACTATGCCTTAACATATGCAGAGTCTGTAATTGAACTCCTGCTCAATACGTCTTTTAGTTTTGTTTCTTCATGATCTGATGTCCAATATTGCTGAACCCCTTACTTGCCCTGTCACCTTTTATGTGTTCTTACTTTTGTCCTTTACACAATTGGAAACTTATCAGTCTAGCTGCATGCCCTACCGGCATGATTTCACAATAGTATGAGTCGTCATTTATGCACTCCCTTATTCACTGTAGTAGTTACGGTAAATACTCTTAATTGATCCCTTCAAGCTTGAGGTTACACTTGCACCCCTTCAATAGTTTAATTCTTTCGTTTAATTTGGACCTTAATTATAGGCGCAATTGGCTGGTCCCAGCTAACTCGGTTGTTCCTCTCCTACTTTAACCTTACATTGACAGCCAGAATGAGTATGACCATGTGAACCCTCTATGGTTCCACCACATTTAGGCTACGCTCTTGATGAGCAGACATGCATCTCTGCACGCATGCTCACAGAGTTTCCCGGTTAGCGGTCTAGGGTTTTCTGCCCTCGGACTACGCTTCCGGGTTATATTCCACCACCGCACGTCCCCACGGTGCATTTGCCATCAGCAGGCTACGGAACTCCAAGCCCGTCCTCGGCTCTACAGACTATGCGGTAACCCTTTTCAAGGAAGTCTCCTCTACCGGGCCCTTTCAACATTGGGCACAGATACCATTGATATTACCTTGGTTTCATTTATTCCTGGCAGATCAGCATATGTTCCACCGACAACGCGATGGAATAACTAAATATTTAGTTATTCCATCCCTGTCTAGAAGCTCCAATTTCTACAAAGTTTCTACATGATTCTTACATAATACTACAAGTACACCTTGCATAATGTACCTGCGCTCCTCTCGGTAGGCCCACGATTGACCTTATTTTTTAGTTTTGGCTTTCTTCTGATTTAGATCTACTTCTTCAGGATGTGCTCCCACAGGGCACTACTAGCCCTCATTGTCGCGTACTACCAAGTCTACCCTTGGGATTAGTAAGTAGTTACAGCTTACCACACCACGTAACCGGTACCCTTCTTACAGCCGACCACCAGTGTCAACCCTGCATGTTTTACCACTCATCGCTCACCGGTGTTCATTTTTGAGTGTGGCTAGGTTGCGCTCCCCAGGTACCTGCCACACCACCAGGCACCATTCTAAATTCATTCTATTTGTGACAGATTACTTGGCATGATCCATTCACGCCGCACAGTTTTCGCTAGCAGTCACTCATGCACTAGCTTGTTTCGGCTTAGGCACTTGCCACACTGGTAGGAGTCACTTTACATTTTGTAAATACCCATCCTTGTTACTCAATTTCTATCTTTCTCTGATAGAAGAATTGACCAATGGAGAGAGAACCATCTATGTAGCCAACCAGTAAGTGTTCAGGACTACAGAGGACCAGGAGTATATAAATGAATAAATTTTTTCTTTAATGCAATAGGTAATTCGTCGGGACTTTCTCTAAATCCTTTTTCCTTACTTTATAGATATCAGACGCTCACACACCTGTCCTGATGTGATGATCTCAATTTTTTTTAGATCGAAACGCCGTCGACCCCAGTACAACTAAACTCCTTGTTCATTAAAAAAAAAAAATTGTTTAGAAGGAGTTGGCTTATGTTGTCAATGTGATGTATGTTTTTAAAGTTCCTTTACTCACCACTTTTTCACTTGTGAGCACTGTATCTATATTCTTTTGAACAAACTGATATGAATATTGTGGAATAAATTAATTACTGAACAATATCCATATGTGTCCCGTCCTATACCTGCTTAAAAGAATTGTTTGACACTGTAGGATATAGGAGTATCTGCCCTCTGTGTCGTGTTGGATAGCACATCGCTTTCATGACCAATTGGCCTTATATGAACCACTGTTTCTCCTAAACCAACGCATTTAACCAAAGCACATTAAAGGCAGACAAATGAAAGGTGGAATGCATTGACGCCTCCTAAGTTGTAAAGTCGGCTCTCATGTACATCAATTCAAGCACAGAACAGGAGGTGGAAAGATGCATCCAAAGCATTAGGTGTACCTTCTCTCACCACTCTCAATGGCTCCAGATGTGCTTCTCCGAACATACTGCTAGGATCAATTTCAGCCACTACAAGAGCGGAACACAGTAACTGCTACTCTTGGTTCAGTTTTGGCACTACTACTGGACCCAAAACTGGGGGAGGGCGCCAGTTAAAACTCAATGCACATCTGGACAGCATAGAGAACATCACACATCTTCCCATGAGCAGCAGGAGTATCCCGCCTTCAAACTGTCGGCTCCAGATTCACTGGGAGAAACTGCAGGTAGTGACACTGAAAGGTGCACAGCACACCACACCTGGCTTCCATCATTAATTCAAGCAAATGGCTGTAGAGATCTGGCCAGTAGAATGGTCAAGGCATCACGGACATGAAACCCAAACAGTTATATCAATTTCCTTCTTTCAGAAATTCTTTTAAGTACTTCAGCACTGGTCTGCATCCATCTGATCTTGAAATCTGGCACTATAGGCATCAGAGTTACTGACACTATCTGGCACTATAGGCATCAGAGTTACTGAGACTAGCTATCATTTAACTATGTAAACGAGAAGAAATCTGAGCCTCTCACATAATGTTTTGTTATCATGCATAGTTACGTCCCACACTGATGATACACCACCACTATCTGTGCCCTGCCTGGCCTGGCCACACAGGATAACATATGGCAGGTTATAGGTGTACTTCCATGGTGGATCAGCTGCATTTGCAGAGTCATCTAAAACTCTTTGCATAAACACTGGTGAGTGGTAAAGCGACTGACTGGGCATCAGGCCTTGGATCCTGCCCCCTACTATCCCTGCAGAAGATAACGTCTGAGGAACAATCATCGCACCACACTGAGTATCTTTGATTCTTCCCTCCTTTGACTTTCCTCTACTCTTATTACTGTACTGGCAGCAGCTACCATTGTCATCCTTCATGCCTTCCATGCAAATGCTTTTTGCAGGCTCCAGCTAGTAGCTGTACACATCGATCTTCACCCACACCTAAAGTGACGTAGGATACTTTGGACAACACCATGAAAGAGCTGGCAAAAATTAAAGAATCCATCTGCTCAATGGAAGATGACTTTTCTAAGGAGATTAAGTTGATTCACTCCAACATCCTGGCATAAGAGACTCAGCTGGACTCTACGCAAATGACACCATTGAAGATAATATACCAACACACACCTTGTTGCGACCAAGCGTATGAAACTTGGGGAGTGCCCACAATAGCTTGAGATTGTGCATGTTTTTGTTTTCCCGAGAATGCCATACAGATTCCTGGGAGGCTTTTCCCACTCCATGTGAGCTGGGAATCAACTCTGCCCCTCACCTGGAATACCTGAGGGCACACCTCTTCAAATGGAGCAACACTACTACGTATAACACCCCAGGACCTACCGCAGCATGCTTACTTTAACTTTTGCAGGCCAGCCAGGTGTTCAAGGCTGCCAAAAAGGGGGATGGTGTAGTAGGACGTTCAAATGATAAAATCTCTGCAATCTTTCCTACAACATGAACATAAAAATGCATTCAAGGCTAGCACGATTTACGTCCCTGTTGAATAGTGGAACCTGAAAACTGGTTTACTCAAACCAGCAAATTGTGTTTGTCACAATGGATAGGAAGAATGCAGAATACACGGATCCTGCAGAACTTGAAAATTACTTGGATACCTTCATTCCAAGTTTCATTGGAAGCGCATGGGCCCACGAACGACTGCGCTGCTCAACTGATTACCACACAATTGCAGTACAAAATTAAACATTCACACTCCATGCTGCCACCTGACAGGCAGCATATTCAAAACAGAGACAAGTCTCGTTTCCCACTTAAAGAAAAAAGACATCTAATGTCCCAGCTTTATTCTGACATAGAATCGGACCGTTGAACTCCTGCCTGTGTATGACCTCCTTCATAGCCAAGTCCTACCACATATTTTTCGTCCTTTAACATGACGTTTTTTCCCCCCTGACAGCAACTGACTCTGGATCATTCTCAGACTATCTCTTGTCCTATAGAGATATGCCCCTTCATTAGTTAATATCAAAGTGCCTGACATTCACACTGTACATATTATTGACTTTTGGCAAGTACTTAATCATCTATTGCCTCATTACAGTATTAATATTTTATCACTTCTCAATTCCTGAACCTGCTATTCATATAGCTCACCACCCCTCCACTGGAATATTACCAGCTGCATAGTGCCACTCGGATCCCTCTACTTCCATTGGACTGCTCACCCAGAGTCTCTAGGTGGACGACCAGCGGGTCTGCATTTCAAACCCAAGGGCTCATTCTACAAATATGTACAGCTTAAACCATTGCACTTAGTTTGTGGACTCCAGTCAGTGAGAGAGACGGCTGGCGACGCATGCCAACAGGACATCCTTTATTTGAATCAGGAGCTTTTCCAGTTAAATAGAATTTACGAACCTTGGCACCAACACACATATACGACCACAAATTATGCAGAATCCGATTAAGTATTAGGAACCATAACGCAGTGGTGCTTTCAAGGTAACCAACACATCAAAGCAAAACAATAGTGGAGAGTAGACTTGAGTCTGGATACGACATTTAGAGACTCACACACCCAGCTTCCCTCCACCCCTACCACTGGAAGTGACAATATTATTGTTGTGCGGTCCTAAAGAAGGCGATAGGCTCTAAGCCGACACTGAAGCGTACGAGGACCCCTTGTTGGATTAAAAGATCCCAGCCCATAACACCACAGCGGATAACAAGTTTCTTTGTACCACTGTTGAGGCTTGTTTTCACGTATGTGCAGTATGCTGGCCCATTAGTACGAGTGTTTAGTATGTTAGTGTTTGAGTCAGAGTGCATGTCAGAATGAGAGGATGATCTGTGAGGGAAGTTGCATTTCTTGTAATGATGATTTTTAGGTTTTTATATAAATGTATGATACTTGGTGCAATAACTATGTCACAATACATAGAATGAACTGTTGAAATGTATTTGTAGACTGTTGCAAAAAAATTCTAATTGTAAAAGAATTACTTTTGAAAAAAAAAAAAAAAAAAGATATGAAAATAAAAAATATGATTGTATGAAAAATCTAACATACGCACTTTTTTCAGTATCGGAACAGAACCAACAGCTCTTAGTAGCTATATAGAAGAAATACAGGTCGAGTGGGTACTTTTCCTATTCCTTTCATCATAAACCTTCTTTTACCTCAATATGCCACAAATTCACGTCTTCAATCCTGAGCCACAACGCCATTCTCAAATTTTTTTAAACCGAAGAACCACTGCTGCTTTAGTCTGCCGCTCTTGATCTTAAGACATGGTGTCTCACTAAACCAGACTACTGTGCCATGTAACCCCACTGGTGGCACTAATGGTTCCCCAAGGTTCATCCAGGACACTTAAAATGCTTTTCTAAATGTAGATGATACGATACCCTACATTCAAGAAAAGAGCTCCTTTCAAATATGGCGAAAACAATCCACAGGCAAACTCGTGCAGGAAACTCAGCTTGCTCCCACAGGAAAAGAGAGTGGGGTGGGGTGGTAAGGAGATTAGTAGTAATTGTACTCTCTCGACCTTACTTCATGGACGACGAGAACAGGTATGCCCCTGCAATAGAATTTATTGGCTCTAAATTGACCATAGGTATGCTGTAGACCACAAACGCCAGGAAAGTCAGCTTCTTCTTAAGCCTATCCAGGCTGCTTGTAAGACATGCATCAATATGAGGGGGATTGCAACCTTACCCGAAATAACTTCAACAACTCTGGCACATAGATGGTGCCACCAATTGTGACAGGGTTTTATTGAAAGATACTCATATTGACTATGGTCTTTGCATTTAAAAGGAGGACGCATCCAACAAGAAATATTTTTTTTTTTAAACTTTCACCTTACTGTCCTGTATACACGGCACATCCTCAAGATACAGTTTTTCCTTACTTACTTCAGATGTCTGTCTAGTACACATAATGTTCTGCGACATTCTCAGATGTGGGATCTTGGACCATAGGTTGTTTGTACTGGGACTGAATTTAAGACATATTTCTTCTTTGTAACTGAGAATGAACACTAAGACTAAATACAAAAAGCTACTGCAGACCAATATCAAAACTTAACTGAATGAAAGCAATTATTCAGTCTTCTCTGCACAAATCAGTGACACTCAAAGTAGGGCCTGAAAGTCGCATGCGGCACTCCGAACCTTTAAATGCGGCCCCCTGGTCAACTGCAGCAATGAACTGCTGTTTACTTGACTCCGCACTAACAATCAGAAAGATGTTAAACAAACAGACAAGCATTTATTTACAGGTTAACTGAAGTTAAAGTAGTAACTAAGATGTCCTGCACCACTTAACTTTAGGAACACTTTCAATTTTAGACATCTTGCAAGATAAGTGTTCAAATATGATAAAAACTCTTCAAACTTCAAAAAGAGTATTTCATTAACGTGCAGATGTTTTCACTTCAGTACATCAGATTAGATCGGTGCATTGAGAACTACTTTTTTTTTTTTTAAGTGATAATTTAAAAACAAATTTAGAAATATTCATGTTTCACCCCAACCTGGCAGCATTGCAAACAGTGAATTAAGAGGCAAATCGGTTATGTGCACCCTCTGGGTGGCCTGGGTTGCAATTATACATGGACAACATTATTGTTGGGGCACTAGAATTATGTGGCAGAGGACGGCTAAATTATGCAGCAGGGTTGACTAAATTCTGCGGCTAGAAAATGCAACACATTTAGTGATGGTATTACTTTATTATTTTGTCATTTTTACACTTGTTTACACTGTCTGGGCATAGTTTGCACCCGATTAGCAGGACAACTAATTATTCGATTGTGCGGCCGCGGCGATTTTCACATAATTATAGATTTGACGCATTTGTCACATAATCCAACACCTGCCACATAATCTGCAGATATTAACAAAAGTTACAAAAAATGCTGTGGCACATGTTGCTGTGCAGTGGAAGGCCCTTTAGCATAGCTGGACTGGGCAACTTTCTGTAGCTTATTGCTACATTTGGGTGTTAATTGGGTACTAATGAGGTGCAACCAATACCCAGACAGTGTTATCAATTTAAAAAAAATTAACGAATGACGTAATACTATTACAAAATGTGCTGCATTATGCCGTATAATTTGCCTTTTCTTGCTGCATAATTTACTCATCCCTGCTGCATAATCTGCCCCTCTACGGCCGCATAATTCCAGTGGCCCTGCTAAATAGTACAGTTTAACAACCAAATATAGTAATAAAAGCAACAGAGAAGTGACCAGTCAACCTTTGTAAAGGGCCTTCCACTGAACGGCAACACGTTGCTTCGTTTTTAGTAACTTTTGAACCGTTTGAGCAAGAAATAATATTTTTTCAATTTGCAGATGATGGGATTGAGGGGCAAATCCATAACTAAGCAACAAATTCTGCACAATCCCAAAATTCCAGTGGTCTTAATAATAGTTTAACAGAAGAGAAGGTTTTGTAGAGCGCACATCCTGACGTTATGTATTTTGAGGTCCTCTTATATGTGATTATGAAGAAAGAGGAGGCAAAGTAAAATAAAACAACTGCACACGGTCACACAATTTGGTCACGTGGGGAAGCTAGGATTGATCCAAGGTTTTCTGGTTTCACAATGTGCTATTCAGCCTTTAGATGTACATGCTTCGCTTCCCCTACACAAGTGCACCCCCATTGCCACCATGATGACCTCAATGTGACCCTCGGTCTCACCACAGACTGAATTTTTTGGCCTCTGGAAAAATGTTCGAGTTCCCCTGGCCCAAATTCTAGTAAAGGCCTCTGTGGGGAGGCAATAGCAGACTGTCATCTCTAGGAGGCAGGCCAGAGGCGAACAATTCCTCGATGAATGGTTCATGAGGGCCCTACGTGGTACTACAATTGATAATCAAGGCCCTTCTGGGTGTAGTGTTTTAGAAAAACTAAAATAACCTAACTCACTCTTCACTTCACAATTTGAATATGCCCTTAAGATGACCCAAGATGGCTCCATTACAAATATCATGAGAAGGCCAGTGGCCTTCTAAGGAATGGTGTTGGCCATTAAGGAGGTCTACAATAACCAAGGCAAATTTGCACACTCACCCCTTTTGCCTTAATTTTATAGAGAGCTGTGTCATTCAAACCATGCCCATAGAGGTAAGCAAGAACATCTTTTAAAACTAGGAAAAGTGTACACAGCTTCAGAACGCTATAAATATGTTTAGTATTGTGTTCTTTTTATTATACAGTGAAATGTAATCTCACAAAAATAGGTTAGTCTTCAGCACTTTCATAAATCCAAGTGCTTCAAATATTCTAAAGACTATGCAAAACACACCACCCTCAAAGTACCGTCGTCACTGCTGTGTAGAACTTTCCGATCAAAATGTCAATGTACAACAGAGGACTCTTTAGTCTTAAACTGAATTTGGTTCTATGCTTACAGCTAGCTCTCTCCTAGTGTTTGGTGCACCTATCCTGGTCTCCTGGTTAGACCATCTAGAAGTTCCCCTTCAAATATTTTTTTAGAAAGCAGTAGCCACATTGCCACACAAGTATTAAGTCACTGACTGTAATTCGATATCAGAAATTGGTATCAAGGACAGTTTAGCATTCTAGATGACAGACAAATTCCCTGCCAGAATGCTAACTAATGGAATATTTGTTACTGAAGCATTTATACAGATAGTAGCAAGATATTATGCCCATATTCCCCAGGAATAATTATGTTTATCATTAAGCATCTAACCAGCCTAAGAATACAGATTAGTTTGCACCTAGACTGACGAACTGCAGTGCCAATTAATTTAACTACATTCTCATTCATCTACTCATACATACATCCCTCACTTATTTATTAACAGAAGGATAAAATATGATTGAGTGTAGAGTTAACAAATGACTTCTACCTTGAACCAATGTTCAAGGAATGAGGTCGTTTGTTACATACTCTGAAAGAGAAAGGGTTAGGGGCTTTTGGCAGGGGAGGGAAAACAGAGCTAGGACATTTTTGAAACAGTTTTAAATTAAAACTTGATCCAGTATACAGAGCTGGCTTAAATGCTCAACACTAATAGGTGGCAATCCTCACCTGAGTAAGTGCAGTGACTCTGTTTTCACTTGGAAACAAGGGGGGATCCTCTCCGACCTGGAAGTCGAAGTATACGGTTTTGTGCGTGAACGTGGAAAACTCATTGCTGAAACAGAACTTATATGTGCCATTTCTAGAAGCAGTAAATGTAAAGCTGTCATACTGCTTCTTCATCTCTTTGTAGAGCACTATGCCATCAGGGTCCTCCAAACGGCAGTCTACATCATAGTGGCCTCCAGTGATCACCTACACAGGAGAAAAAGAAACACAAGGCTGTCAGAACCCCAGAAAAACAGCACAGGAGGCATGGAGCTGTGAAGGCCAGGCCTGCAGAGACCTTATTTGCACAGTACTACAGAACACTGATAGAACACGTGATAATTGATGATACATGAATAAAAGATAAGGCACAAGTTACAAGTAGAATGGGTTGAGTTGGAATGTGTGGAGGCCCACTTCTGCTGCAACGTACCAAGGATAGCACAAATAGACAAGTGTAGTGACCTAGAACAATTAGACCTTCTATACATCAGATGTAATGTTTGTTTAAAATATACTACAGACCAGAGAGCACAAACCTCCGAGCACCTACTTATTGCAATAAAATGCACCACTTTAGTGTTCCACACATGCTAGCTATGTTTCAAAAACATTCTTCAGGAGCTCTGTTATCCGGTGTATACTCCCTTTCCAATAAGAAACAGTGCAGCAGAACAGTGAACATGCAAAATGTATTATACAAGGGTCAGACATCAGTCCTTAAGAGATGCGAAATGTTTGTGACACTTCTAGAGTAAGAGTTCCGTTTGGAAATATTTGTTGATTTTTGAGAAATGTTCTATGTAGACATGAATTGGCCCAATCTTTAAGAAAACCACTTTCACACAAAAAACATAAATTACCCATTCTGCTCAGTTTAAAATAAACTTAATTGTGTTGATATTCCCAGTGGCCATGTTCATAATTAGAGTAGGCAAATTCTATTTTACATTGGCAATGGAGCTCTACCAATAAGTGATGTAACATTTTAGGGACCAAGTATATGGGAATGAAAAAGTAGGAATTTTGGATTCTAATAAAACAGAAGGTACAAGTCAACTTGGGTACCAACTGTGTGATGGGAGCGTCTAAACAAATGTGAGCCATTGCAACTCTGTGTGCATTCCATCATTTGTGGATGTTGTGTTACTGCAGCCAGGACCAACCATACATAAATCTATCTTCGTCCAGCCCCTGATGTTTCCTTGACTTGGGCTGTCCACATGAATCAGGCCAGTATTTTTACAGAAGACTCTTATCGAACAAAGTTTATAAAGCATCACTTTTTAAGGATTGAAATCACAAAAATGTAACCAAAAACATACATTTTATATTTTGCACATTTTAAGTAATCAATAGCCAAACTACATACATCTCTTCTTCTGACTAGTCATGTGACTTCTGTCAAAATATGATTTAATTTTCAGTCTAACATATTCCAAGCACTAGCACATAAATTGTTGGGGTCAATATGACCTCCAAACTCCTACCTCCAATTGGAGGGCCCTGCACACCTCTAAATCACAAGCCGGGACATTCATTACTTTACTAAAACAGCACACACACCAGCCCCAAATTTCCGCCCAAGAAAAGACGGCAGCACCCACATGTAATTAGCCCAACTGTCTCTCCTAAGTCAAGAAGCTTCTTTCCGAAGTGTAGGTACTAAGGGCAGCATACGAAAACCCAAGAGACGGGCTAATATCAATACTGGGGAAGACATGTGGATTATAAGACTTTGTGTTGCCCAACCTATAGACCGTTGATCCCTTCTTCATGTTTTGGTCCCCAGGTCTCATGGCTGCGCTCCACATCCACAGGAAGTACTCCTCCTGAAATGTGCTTTGCATCTGTACCCCAAAGACGGAGTGTTCTTGCTTTAGCCTTACTCGGTGGAAGGACACCGTAGGGATACCTTGGTCTACACATTTCAGGCAGGAGACTGGAATTCCATTTTCAACATATACAAAGATGGGAAATCTTTGGGTTGGCATTTGTGTGTGTGTGTCTGATTTGCACAGCATTATTTTCATTAAGTTCGCTTGCTACTGTTGGGATAAGAATGTCCCTTTAACGACTCAAGGGAGTATGGCCCCCCCCCCACCTACTTTTGCCAAAGCAAGTTTTTAATATTTATGACTCACCACACTGAAGAATCATGCCCATACACTCACTCACTCCTGCAACAATTGAGTGGTTTGAATGAGCACCCCCTTAATTGGGAGCAGTTACTGTCCACTCAGTGGACTGGGAAATAATGCCAGTAGATAATCTTAACAGTGGGGACAGGGAGGGGGCGTGGCCAAGCGCCGACGAAGATGGCCGCGAGCTGAAGAGGCTCCTGCCACCCGCAACCCTCCACTCCGTGAATATCTGTCAAAATCCGAAAAAAGGCAAGGTTTGCAGTGTGCAAATCGCTCCCCTTTGCAATCGAGGAAAAGCATTAAGTGAGCTGACCTGATCCGGCTGGGAACGATCGTGCACAGCCGACAACGGCCCGTGTGAGGCTCCGAGCAGCAGTGTTTTCTGCAGCGTTAAGAACCGGAGCTCCGAGATAGGGGCGGAGTGTAACAACAAGTGCTGCCGGCCTGCGACGAAGCAAAGAGGCAGGAGTTCCCAGGCCGAGCGGACTCTCCTCCAGAACTGGCCAGACCCCTCCACGGTGAGAATACAAAGGTGAGAGAAACTAAGGCCAACGCGGAGGGGGGAGAGCGAAGGAAAAGCAGAAGACTTGCAGCAAGGCTTGGCGGCCTCGCCCGAGGAGCTGTGCGCTTGCCGCAACATTAGATCTCTGCGCCGATCAGGCAGGCCCAGAGTAATAAAAGGGAAACGGTCGCCAACTGGGGTGGAGAGCATCAACCACAGGGGAGGAACTGGAGGTACCAACGTTTTGAAACGAATGGCCCGTGAGGCCCCCTGGGAGGGGCCCGATTCAATAACTGGTACCGGATTGCTGTTCGGGGCCCAAGGAGACAAGACCTCATTGGAGCCGGGAAGGAGGTGGATGAACGCGGGCTGGCGACACTCCCAAGGAGCTCCAAAGGGGGGAAGCGGACCACAGCTAACATTGTCGGAACCGGTGGTGACCCGCAAGCTGCCAGGCCCATACAACAGCAGGTCGCCCCTGTGACCCTCGGGGGACCAAAGTAAGTGCATTGGGGAATGCCAATTCGCAATAACTTTTAATTAGCAATCAAACACCTGTGGCACCCATGGCTGAACTGCCAGGAGTAAGTGAGAAAGGCCACGGAGGTGGCGGGAGGGCCCGCCCCTCCCTTGTAGAGAGACTCTCTGTATTCCAGAGGAAAGCTGAAGGCCGAGTGGGGTACATTTGCCCCACGGTCAGGTGGCTGTTATTACCCGGGAGAGCAGAACACCTGAGTTCAAGTCCACTCACCGGCGCTCAAGATGCTGGACGCTAAAAGGAATAGAGACACTAAGCAAACCAAACTGGATAACTACATGACCCTCAAAAATCAAGACGCAGACACCCCTACTGCCACTGGCTTGGCCGCCCTGGAGGATACCACCGCCAGCAAGGGGGGACCCACTCTCAAAAGACATAATGGAGGCGATAGGTGTGCGCATGTCCCTTGAACAGAGAATGGACTCCATTACGGCTGAGGTAACACTGATCAGAGCTAATCTACGTAACATGAGCGACAAAGTTAAAAATATAGAAATTACCACGGCCGAGCTACATTCGGTCTCTCACACTCTGAAAAAACAGGTTGCATCGCTACAGGCCACCAATCACGAATCAGAAATGAAGCTTGACAACTACAAAGGGAGATCGCGTAACAGTAACATCAGAATCCTAGGTGTCCCCGAATGGGCGGAGGGGCCAGCGACCGACCGCTTTGTGGAGGAGCTTGTGACGCTTCACCTTCAACTAAGGGGTCTATCAAAATTTTTCTCGATTGAAAGGGCCCACAGGGTCCCGGGAGGTACTCCAAGGCCTGGAGCTCCTCCGAGGCCTTTGTTTGCCAGATAGCTCAACTTCAGAGATCGAGACACCATACTACAGATGGCACAGAGCGCCCCCCACCCCGCCGGTCGGATATGAAAACAATACGATTACATTTTTTCTGGACTTTACGATCAAGGTTCAAAAACAACACACATCCTTTCTGGAGGTCAAGAAACTGCTCAGAGACAAGGGGGTGAAATACTTCATGCTATTTCCGGCGAGACTCGGGGTTGAAGCGGAAGGAAAGACCTGTTTTTTTTTTTATACCCCTGAGATGGCACATGAGTGGCTCGAAGGCTGGAGATTAGTAGGAAGAGACAGCCCCAGAGCACATAGAGAATCCTCACAAGAAGACTCTTGGCCACAGTGGAAATGATGCAATCAACGCTGGACCTATACACCCAGAAGACACGGGACATTGACTCTTTGGCGTTGGTCAATCGAGAGGTGGGCCGGGGCCCCCAGATGCAGGCAGACCCAAAGTACCCTGGAGGACGAAGCAGAGGGGTTAAACAAGAGACAATATCCTTTACATGCTAAACTAAACCTTTGCAAACATTGCGTTATGCGTGGAAGGGAGGGGGCCAATGATGCAGCGGCATAAGCACTACCCCCACCCCCTTTTCTCTTTCTTCTTGTAGACTAGTTGGGAATGGGGCGACAGGCGCTCTGCATAGTTGGGGAACCGGGTAGTTCCGACCCCGAAGTGCAGGGAAGCAGGGAGAGGGGGTTGTTGGTTTGTTGTTAGTATATATGTCTAAAGGCAATATGGGGGGCGTGGCCAAAATGGCGACACGGTAGGACGCGGAACTCTGCTCCTCCGGCCCGCCATACCATTAGCATTGTATTTGCCCCATTCCCTGCACTGCAATCGACGGGAATTTGAAGCGCACAGTCTCCTGATCCCTCCGGTAATTCGGCGAGGAGGATTCCTGATCGCCTGGGCGCTCCTCCTGCAGGATGTTGCCACAGACGGCGCTGGGGCATCCGCGGCCGGAAAGGAGGCCGCGAGATCGTCACCTGGACGACCCCCGCTCCTGACGTTGCAGCGCAGGCCCGGAGGGCGGCGGAGCCCCCGCTCCACATCGGCGGCTGCCTACACCGCTAACTGGAGGTCCCAGGTACCGGGGCCTGCCGCCACTCGAGACGGTGAGCCGGGACGTGGACGTGGCCTGTCGGGAAGCCGCCATCTTGTCATCGCCCACGTTTTGGCCTGAGGTGGCGGCCCACTACCTGAAGAGAAGTCTGGCGGACCCCGCGCCTGGCCGGGGGCTCCCGCGGGTGCGCTCTCTACCAAGCGCATAACGACACAGGGGCCCGACCTGAGCGAAGAGTGGGCCCCAAGCCGCCATTTTGCATCGCGGTGTACTGCTGTGCTACAGGGACGCGGCGCTGGAGCCTCCCCTCCACGACCCGGGGGTGAGAGACCTGCAGTGGCCCTAGCTGCACTGAGACCTGATTGCACGGCAGCCGCGGACGACTCGCGACCGGCGGCTGGAGGCTCTCTGGGGTACTGTGCAGTGTCCAGGCGCTGGGAGTTGGCCCCTTGGACGCACCCACGCAGCTCTTGGCGAGTAGCGGCGGATGGTAGAGACCCCGAGACAGAACGCCGGTGCCTTCCTTCCAAGACACAAAAGTAAGTGGGCCGCCTTGGCTGCAGCGAGACCTGGTCGCCCGACCACGGCGGACGGCACGCCCCGCACCTGGCGGCTGAGGGACACCCGGTGAGTTGCGCGACGCCCGGGCGCTAGAACTTCCACCCTTTAGCGCACCCACGCAGCTCTTCCTTAAACGACCCTGGGGCTGGAGAACTTTGCAAGATAGTGTCTTGGCAGGCCACCGCTTCCTTCCCACCCAGGCTCAGCAGCGGGGCGTCCCGGAGAATCGCTGCATGACTGACTCCCCACATAGAGCAGCACGCAGGACCCGGATCGGATGCAGAGAGGGAGCACTCCCGGTGCTGCAGCTGGCCCACGGCACCCTTCAGCACGGCGTCCAGTCGACCGCCTAGAACTGCGGGGTGGTGTGTCCCTGAGGCGGGCCCCACTGGTAGTAACAACGAGACCTCCTAAAGGGACCACGAGACTAGACGGCCCCCCACACACTCCGTCCTACGTTGCCCAAGGATCAGACCCGGACCGCAGGTGCGACACCGTAACGAGGGCCGGGGTGACACTCTTGGCTGGCACACACTCCCGTACCGCCTCCCGCACCTTGGTGTGCAACGATGGCTTCAGCCCGTGCACGAAAGGAGAAATCCCTCAAGGAGCTCTTGCTTAAGCAGCCTGGAAGTACAGAGGCATCCCAAGGACTCTCCAAAAATCAGGGGCACGCAGACTCAATCGCAGAGGCAGATAGCCCGGCAACGAAGACCTTCATGCTGGAACTATTCTCTGCCATCAAGGAAGATATACTGGAGCTGAAGAGTCAGCTGGCGTCGGATCTCAAGGAGGTGCGCCGAGATGTCGACGAAGTAGGCGGAAGAGTTGCCGTCCTGGAAGAGCACGAACTGGCGAGAGAGGACGATATGCATCAACTCCAGCAGGAGGTCCTCCGCCTACGGGACCAGACTCTGGACCTCCAGGCCCACGCGGAGGATCTTGAGAACCGATCACGTAGGAATAACATCCGCATCCGTGCAGTACCCTGGAAGGCAGAAGGGGAGGATCTGCGAGGCTATGTCTTGTCCCTCTTCCAGCAAATTTTGGGCGAAGATAGCACGCAAGAGATCCAACTGGACCACGTTCCCCGAGTGGGCCTACCAAGAGGCGGCAAGGCCCCCCGCCCGATGTACTAGTCTGCGTACATGACTTCCAGCTTAAAGAACAGATTCTGCGCAAGGCCAGGGGGGCCCAACTGATTCAGTTTCGAGGGCACACTCTGGCCCTCTTCCAAGACCTAGCAGCATCGACTCTGGCCAGACGAAGTGAATTCCGAACAGTCACGTCCTATCTCCGGGACAAGGGAATACCGTATTCGTGGGGCCATCCCTTCCGAATCATCTTTAAACACCAAGGGAAGCGGAGGCAGATACGCTCCCTTGCCGACACCATGGATCTCCTGGGACTTGCGGCAGACAAGACTCCCGACATCGACCGATAGTCCCTCAAATCATGAAAGGAAACGGCTTCCCCGATGGCAGACTGTCGGCAAACCCTCGACCTCCACAATGCCAGGTCCAGAGGAAATGACAAAAGAACGTGATGCAGTGCTCTCAACCCTCTCTCAGACCCAGGACCGCCCGTGTACCCCGTGAAGCATTTCAATGTACCTCAAGGGGATGGTAGTATTGTAACGGAGCCGGAGGAGCCCAACAATGGTCCACCTTCCCCGACTCCCTAGACTTCCCTCTGTGGCGTGCATGCCACCTGGTTCTCTGTACCTGGAAGTCTTGTTCCCCCCTGATCTCCTACACTAGACAGACTTTAGTCTCCTGTTCTTCTTTATTGTCCCAAGCTTTTGTAGAGTATTTGTTGGTCTTTCCGTAGGCCACTCACGAACGCTGTCCTCTTTTGGGACTATGCCCGTTCGGGATGGACATTTCACGTTGTGTTCTTGTCCCTTTTTCTTTTTTTGGGGGGGGGGGGGGGATCTTCCGTATCGCATATAGGGACTATTGCCCCCCCCCCGTAAGGGCCCACGCATGCTCCAGCCCACCTCCTGCGCAACGCTCCCGACGTACTAGAAGACAAGCAAGCATGTTCCCCACCAGTACCGATGCCTAGAGACCTGAAAATTATCAGCCTTAATGTCCGAGGCTTGAACCACCCCACGAAGCGCACTGCGATTCTTTCACTTCTCGAGCAGACCGAGGGCGATATCTGCATGCTTCAGGAGACCCATTTACTTGCTAAAGATACTCCCCGCATGCGCTCCCGACGCTTTCCACGCCAATTCTGGTCCTCTGGGGTGACGAAAAAGAACGGGGTGGCCATACTACTTGGGGCTAAATTTGAGGGTAAGGTCCTATCTACATTCTAGGAGTCCAAGGGGAGGGCTTTAGCACTCAGGATCCAATGGGGCCCCACTGTCTTCACCCTCCTTAACGTATATGCTCCCAATACACAGCAGGAAGCTTTCCTCCGCAGGCATTTAGCGGAAGGTCTGGCCTCTCCTGACCCAGCATTAGTAGTAGGGGGGGACTTTAATCTAGTAATGGATAACGAGAAGGACCGATCAGGGCAACGCCATACACAGATAGGAGCCCTCTCCCCCGAAGGGAAGCGCTGGCTAGCAGAGAATGGCCTACATGATGTCTGGCGCCTACGCCACGCAGACACGCGCGACTACACCCATTATTCGGCTGCACACAAAATTTACGTGCGACTAGATATGCTCTTGGTTTCGAATGCGCTTCTCCCGAGGGTACAGGATGCTTCAATAGCTGTGCGCTCCCTCTCGGACCATGCACATGTCTCACTCTCACTGCGCTCTGATGGGTTTGGGCACGCTCCTAGATGGCGGCTGCGCGTAGGCCTTTTACACTCCCCTGCTGTTGTAAAGGAAGTGCGCGACAAGATCACGACTTACCTCCAACTTAATGACAATGGTGAAGCTTCCTTGGCTGCGGTGTGGGAAGCACTCAAAGCGGTCCTGAGAGGAGAGTTTATGGCCATCTCCTCGGCAGAGGCCCGTAGACGGAGGGAAGCCCGCTTAGCTCTTGAGCAGGAGGTGGCGGAACTAGAGGTGATACATAAACGCACAGGGGCCCCATGGGTTTGGCGCGCGATGGAAAAGAAAAGGACACTCCTCAAACGCCTAGACCTTGACAGGGCCGAATACGCCTTGCTTCGCCTGCGACAAGTTCTATATGGGAGGTGACAAATGCGGGAAAGTGTTGGCGCAGAGGCTGCGTGCCAGAGCTATAGCGGGGGTCCATCTCTTTCCTCAGAAACTCTGCTGGAGAGGAACTTCATCGGGACTCCCAGATTGTGGAGGAATTTCGATCTTTCTATTGCGCTCTTTATAGCCCTGACCAACAAGACACCCCCGAGACTCGGGACTACCTAGCGACTAGCAAATTCACCCGTCTCCCGAAGCAGACCCTTTAGAAAACCCTATTCGAGTAGAGGAGGTTATCTCCGCCATCGCTAAACTGAAGCTAGATAAAATCACCTGGGCCCGACGGCTATCCAGCTCTTTTTTATAAAACGTTTTGTCATGAACTGGCCCCCCTCCTCACGCGTCTATTCAACTCCTTCCAAGACAGTGGAGCGATGACAGAATCAATGGGAGAGGCAGCGATCTCCGTCATCCTTAAGCCCAATAAAGACCCAAGCCATTGCGGTTCTTACCGCCCAATCTCGCTACTCAACATCGACGCGAAACTGTTCACGGGCATTCTAGCACCGCGGCTGAATCTTCTCATGGCTGGGCTCATTGATCCTGACCAAGCGGGATTCATCCCTACCCGGCAGGGGAGCGACCAAACGCCTTCTACACCTCATTGATAGTGTCCATAGCTCTCAGGTGGGTGCAGTGCTTTTCTCGCTCGACGCGGAGAAGGCGTTCGACAGAGTTTGCTGGCCATACTTGTGCGACGTCCTCCGTAGCTTTGGGTTCGGCCCTCGTTTTCTCACTTGGGTACAATGCATATACCAAGCCCCTCGTGCGTTTGTCAGAGCTAACGGGGTCTCCTCATCTCCTTTTAAGATTGCTCGGGGCACCAGGCAAGGATGCCCTCTTTCGCCCCTTTTATTTGCCCTCTACATGGAACCCCTTGCACAGAAAATCCGAGACCATCCAGGGCCTCCAATTCGGGGGAGACTTCCATAAGGTTAGCCTCTATGCCGATGACATCAATCTCTCTCTTGCGCAACCACTTACCTCCCTTCCCGCGCTGGTAGACGAGCTCGAGACTTTTGGCCAGATATCGGGGTTTAAAGTGAACCTCAACAAGTCTCGGGTCCTAAACCTATCCCTACCGCAACCACAGGCCGAGGCCCTTCGACAGTCTCTCCCTCTGCACTGGTCCCGCGACCCTATTCCTTACCTGGGCATCCTGCTGACCCCCGCACGCTGGAAGTGAACTACTCTGCTCTGGTAGCACAGACACGACGAGCCCTAGATGGGTGGGCCAAACACACACTGTCGTGGTTCGGACGCATTGCGGCGGTTAAGATGATGGTCTTACCATGCATTCTGTATCTATTCCAGACCCTCCCGTTAACACCGCTGCCCGGCACTGTGCGTTCATTGCAATTAGCGTTGAATAACTTCATCTGGGGAAACAAGAAGGCACGCCTCTCGGTGGCACAACTCTCGCGCTCCAGAGACGACGGAGGGGTGAGGCTACCTCTCATTCATAGGTACTTGCAGGCGGCGCATTTACGATACGTGCTAGAGTGGAATCGCCCGCTATCGGAGAAGAATTGGATCTTCATGGACCAAGCGGTGGCAGGCGCGAACATCTGGCGTGAACTCTGGCTCCCCCGCCGCCTTCGCACCTGGGGCCTCTATTCTTCTCCGGTTACGGCGGCCACCATGAAAGTCTGGGACAAAGTAGCACTGGCAAAAGGCCTCACTACATTCCCCTCCCCGATGACGCCCCTAGTTGACAACCCGGACTTTCCTCCAGGTGTCAAGTCCGTTGTCGCACAGAGATGGAGAGAAGCGGGCTGCAAGCGCTTAGGCCACCTTTTCGATCTCAAGGGCATCATTCTGTTTAGCCGCATACGCCTCGATCTTGACCTTCCCCGCTCAGATGAATATTATTTACAACTGCGACACTGGGCCACCTCTCGGGCCTACCTCCCACAGGCCTCTCGCACTCTTACCCCTTTTGAACAACGGGTGGCGAAGAAAACAGACGACAAACACCTCATAACGGAATTGTATACGCTTCTTACGCCACGCCAGACAGGGACTCGCACTCGTGGGCAACTCAGGTGGGAGGCGGAACTAGGTAGGGCCCTCACAGACAAGGAATGGGATAACATCCACTACAGAGCGCATATCACAGCCTATAATACGGCAGGGACTGAATCCGCGTTTAAAGTTGCAGCTTACTGGTATCTCACGCCTGCTAGGATACACCAATGGAACAAAAACCACACCGAAGAGTGCTGGCGCGGCTGCGGGATGTCAGGCTCCCTAGCGCATCTACTTTGGCACTGCCTGAGGCTGGAGCGATTCTGAGAATTGGTTCTAAATGATATTGATGAGGCTTTCGACACGGAGATTCCCCGCTTTCCAGCTTACACCCTCCTAAGTCTATCAAACCCGCTCACCTTCCCTCTGCGGGCACTGCGCGGCAGGCAGATCGCACTAGCTCTTCTTGCAGCGCGTCAGGCGATCCTACTACACTGGGGTACTGCCACGGTTCCAGATCACTCGGCCTGGCTTCATAGGCTCTGGATGACCTTGGCAATGGAACGGCTTTCATTAATCCAAACTCAGAAAAGCGAGAAATATGCTGAACTATGGGCTCCGTTCATTTCACTATTATCGAAAGATCTCTGTGAGGTCACCTGCCCCAAGCTTCTGCAAGTACTTCATTTGATACCCCTACTGAGAACTGCACTGATCCCAGATAGGAGAAGTGGGCGCGGGTGGGCATGCGGAATAGGGTCCCCCTACAGCCCTTGACATTTAGATACGGAATCCCACCCCCCCCTTTTTTGGTCCCCTCTTTTTCATTTTTGTTTCTCTGTTATGGGAGGAGGGTGGGCGGGAGGGAGGGGTTCTTTTCATTGTTGTTTCTTCTTGTATGGAGAATTCTGTTTTGTGCCACTCGGACTCTCAGAAGGTACAGGCCGCTTGGACTCACTAGCCTTGATTCTACTGGTTGCCTGCCTTCGGGATGTTGGCCTTATTGCAGCACCTCTTGTACACCTTTGAAAGCATGGTTTGTAGCCGCCGGCCCCTGTGGTTGTAGGCAGAAGGCTGTGTACAACTAAAAAGTCGCTTTTCAAATGTCTAATAAAATAGATTTGTTCCATAAAGGCAATATGGGTACACTGGACGCAAGGCATGAGAGTCGAAACAGCCTCCTGGAATGCCTTAGAAGGGGTGGGGACACTTTAGGGTTGACATCTAGAAAATCGAAGAACAAACTTATGGTGCACGCTAGGGAAGTAAAAGGGGAGACACTAGACAGACCCAACACTTGGCAAAATGGTGACGACGAAAGATGAGGGACTAAGACTTATCCTGGAATGTGAACGGGATGGGAGACAAACTTAAACAAGGGATTGTTTTGCAATATATAAAATGACTTTAACCAGACGTCGTCTTACTACAGGAAACACACCTGGTGGGTAATACACGCAAAGCCTTAACGCGGTGGGGATATAGACTAGTGGCCCACTCCGGGTACACCACCAGCTCCAGAGGGGTGGGAATACTACTGCGGGGCACCTTTCCCCGGACAATAGATCAAATCTGGACGGACACACAAGGGAGATATGCAGCAGTGACCGGAGTGTGGGGAGGTCACCCCATCCCTATTGCAACAATTTACATTCTCCTGCGCTCCGCAATATAGCATTCCAAGAACTAGGAGGTTGGTTTATGAAATTCCCGGCAGGGAGGCAGATAATAGGGGGAGATTTCAACACAGCACTGTCTGGATCCCTCGATCGCTACCCCCCTAGCGGCCCGGACAGCAGAGCATCACGGTTCTCTGTATTTGAGGGTATGGGTCTGGTAGACGTCTAGAGAATACACCATCCAGATCGGCAACAATTTACATTCCACTCTGGGGCCCACAATAGCTTGTCTCGAATCGACTATATCCTTAATTTAGTGGACCAGGTGGCACGATTCAAAGAAATACGCCACTTGGCAAGGGGCATGTCTGACCACTCCCCCCCCCCTCTGGGTATATTACCCATAAAGAGTGCCGCCTGCGGAGTGGTACCAAGGATCAGTCCATGGTATCCCAAACTTCCTCAGGTGACAAACGGACTGATAACTGTGACTGACCACTGTTTTTGTGAAAACGAAGAATCGGTGGATTCGGCATCAACTCTTTGGGAAACATTCAAAGTGGCGATCAGGGGGCAAGCCATTTCCCTGATAGCTGGGGTCAGGAAAGAAAAGCGTGCATTAGTGGAGAAACTAGAGAATGAAATAGTGCAATTGGAGGGGAAACTGCCTGGTGATGACAGTCAAACACGCACTAAAGGTCAAACTGAAAGAATATAAAGACCTTATGGGGTAAGCGGCCAAAGCTAAAGAAAGAGCAACACGCCACAAGATATATGAAGTAGGGGACAAGGCGGGAAAACTACTCGCTTGGCTCGACTTTCGTGAACGAGCAAGCAGATTAGTGACCAAACTCACAACGGAGCAAGGAGAGATGCTCCATGATCCGCAATTGATAGCTGAGGAGTTCAAAAACTTTTACGAGCGACTCTATTCCACTACTGATGCCTCTGATGGGAAAGCATCCGCGGTACTTCTAGAAGATATGCCCCTTCCCTCTCTCAGCTCAGATGACCTGCAACTCCTAGAGTTCGACGTAACGGACGATGAAATAACCCAGGCCATCCTTGCATTTCAATCAGGGAAAGCAACGGGGCCGAATGGCCTTCCAATCGAGCTTTATAAGATGGGAGCAACAAAACTGGCCTCCTACCTTAGAAACATGTACATCGAAAGCCGGGCGTGGGGGCAACCTTTTGCAGGACAAGCGGTTGGCCACAATTGTGGTTGTACACAAAGAAGGCAAGCCATAAGACCGGTGTACTTCTTATCGCCCCGTTTCATTGCTAAACACGGAAGCGAAGATATTGGCAAAACTGTTGGCCATGCGGCTAATACAAATTATCCTGAAATTAGTGCACCCAGAACAATCAGGCTTCATGCAATAAAGGAATATAGCTTTGAACCCGCGAAGACTACATGGGGTGCTGGGGCGCGTGGATACACTCAGAGAGGATGCAATCATGGTGTCATTGGACACCAAAATGGCTTTTAACACTATCTTTGATACACTCCAAAAATAATACGACCTCGCAGATACTGAGCAGTTTAGGTACATTCAAATCAAACACGCTCTCCAGATGGCTGTACCTGGAGGGAGGGGGCGGTGCTCCCTGAACCCTCACCGCTAGAAGACAGAATTCTTACTGAATATATGGACCACGGGGCGATCTCCATGACTTACAAGAAATTAATTAATAATTCCCCGGACCCCCTCAATCAACTTAGAAAGCGCTGGACACAAGACGTTGAGGAACTAGAGGATGAGGAATGGCAGGAAGCAATGTCGTCACCCAGAGAGGTGGCTATCGTTGTGCGACTTAGACTGGTACAGCTTAAGATACTGCACCAAATGTACTATTCAGGCCATACGATTGCCAAGTTTAACCCCGGGGTAAATCCGACATGCAGGAGGCGATGCGGACAGGAAAGCACTTTCTACCACATAATCTGGGAGTGTCCACATATTAAGAAATACTGGGGCCAAGTAACCCGCTCCATTGGAGAAACAGTAAGGAATAGAACCGAACTAAAGCAATGCCTTTTAAATATATGGGGAGCGACGGACCTGAAATACAAAGAAAGAACCTGGGCCAACTTGGGAATGACCATAGCTAAGCGTAACATTGAGAGGCTGTGGGGGGCTCTGAGGTGCCAACACAAAGCTTGGGAGCAGGACATGGACTGGTGCATGGATACTGAAAAAACAATCTATGAAAGTAGGGGCTGCCTTAAGAAGTGGATGTAGATTTGGGGCAAATGGAACTCCTCCAGGGGCAATATATGCACTCCACCCCTGTGTACGTCCCAGGCGTGTGTTACCATCTAAATGAACGAGAACTGAAAATGTGGTCTAAAACCACACCATTGAGCATAGTTAGGTATATTGCTTGATTTCCACCTGTGATGTCTTACCTCAGTTATTGTACACGTACTTGTTGATGTACCTGCCTTTTATACTAATAAAAGATTATTTTTTTTTTTTTTTTAAAGTGGGGACAGGCATTTTTTCCTTCACCTACATGGAGAAAGTGGCCTTCCAAACTCTTTTGCTACATAAAGGGTTCTACCAGACTCTTTAACTTAGTCTTTCACTCCATCCATATGAGGCATAAATGTTTGCACTGCGGATGAGTGGCAGAGTGCGCCTCAAGGCACACAGGAATCAATTTTCAATAACTTGCATAAAAGTGGTTCACAAAATGGAGGCTTGAGAGAGCTAACCACACAGGGCAAATAGACAAAAGGAAGTCCCACATTCCTGAAGGCTTCTAAATTGTACTAGACTCCTGATTTTTTTTGTAAACAAACTTTATTGGGGTTTACAGAATTTTCCAGAAATCATCACTACATCACATTTATCATGTGTTGGAAATGGGATTTCTGGTTGGCTAGGGCTTGCGCCTAAGCCAGGCAGAAACCACCACTCTAGTCAGGGCAAGGGAGTTATACGCTGAAGAGAACCCCTGCTCACCCCCTTGGTAGCTTGGCACAAGCAGTCAGGCTTATCCCAGAGGCAATGTGTAAAGCGTTTGCTCAACACACACACCAGCAACACACTAGGCACACCACAAAAGAAACTCCACATCAGGTTATATAAAAAATAGCCTTTGTATTATCATAAACACATTAGATCATAATCACACAATATACACTGTGCCAACTGGCACTAGCCAATATTTACAGGGGATTATATACACCTGGCAGGGCCAATCGGGCCACTGTCAGAACCTTTTAGAAAGCACTAGTAACAAGTAGTAAATAACGCAACCAGTAACTACTGGTATAATAATGCCCTCAGCATTATATCACCTTAGGCATAAAACATATCCTGCATAACCATCAGAGGCATAGAGACATTGTGCATAAATCACATTAGATCACCATATTAGGCATAAACACCTTCGCATTAGCAACATAAATGCCTCATGTCTGCATCACATTATCATAAACACATTATGCAATAGGTATGGGGCATAACTCACATTTAGGGCCTTGCGCCCTACCAACATACAACTGACCCCCTGGCCAACTGGCCTTCTCTAGGAGGCCCAATGCCCTTTGTCCAGAAAGTCAGGGCGTAGCTGCCAATGCAGCGAAATCAGAGTGCGCAATGCGCTGGGGGCGGAGGGAGTGTATCTCACTCCTTTCTCAGGGAAAACAAAATGCCCCCCAAAGAAAAATGGCACTACACGTGCCGTGGAAGCCCCACTCCGGGACTCCTAAAATACTTTGCCCAAACGTTGCAGCTGCCCGCTCTCTCTCGCGGTACAGCTGTGGCGAGCCAAAATGAGCCCTGGCACCTGTGGTGCCTCTGGAGCCCCACTTTGGGACTCCTATAACCCTGCCCCTTCGTTGTGGCTGCCCGCACCCTGGCTGCGCAGCTGTGGCAGGGCAACAACTCTGGGAGCTGCAACACTGCTCCCCTTAGCCCCCACTCACCGGGACTCAGCTGCGCTCACTGGCACCAGCGGGAAGGCACCGACAATGTGCCTCGGCGGCCCCAGTTACCGGGGCCTCCTCACCATTCTCCGGCCTCCTCTGGTCCAATGCGGGGAAAGCTCGGCTTCCTGCTGGTATCGCCCGGTCCCTCTCCTGGGACACAGGACTTCTCTGTGGAGCCCGCGAGGCTCCGGACTCCGCGGCAGGCCCCGCCCACAGTCAGGCGGCGCTTGCCTGACTTCCTGGTCGCGTTGCGGCGGCTCCGTGTCGGGTCAGGCCGGGGCGGTGATTCTTGGCAAAGGCGGGGTGGGCTCCCGCTTAACAGGTACCACAGTGCGGGGTGGGCTCCCGCCGATCCGCAAAACGCGGGGTGGGCTCCCGCTAATTAAATACACATAAAAGCTGGGTGGGCACCCGCTTCCCTCAGCAATTGCGGGGGAATCCCCACGTCGGGATTCCCTCTACATTCGTGGCAGCCCAGCGCTGCAAATCAAAACAAAAATGCTCCTCTCGTCCTGGGGCAAGGAAATAAAGATGCAGCGCTCACGAGGTGATGTGCCCTCAACAGTCCCGGGGCAAGGGCTGGGCCCAGGCAGGCCAGCACACAGGGCCCTCCAGCAGGGAGGAAGTCCCTCGTGGCGGTTCCTCCTGGGGCCCAGCAGCAGCAGGTCGCCTGGAAGCACAAAAGCACAAACTTTTCATGGGGTCACAGCCCCAATATTTATACCCAGTTTTCCTTTGTCTGCCCTGGCACAGGGCTTGGGGGAACCAGTCTCAACTGGTTCTGGGGGGTGTAGAAGCACTTTGTGTACAGTGCTCACGCTCTCCTTTGTGAGATGGGGACTCTGCCATCAGACACACCACAGGGGGGCGGAGCCAGCATTCACCTAGGCAGGCACAGACCTATTCAGGTTCAGGGGACTACTCCACCCACTACTCCAAATGCAGATGCCCTATTCAGCCTAGCGCTGACTCACCCGGCCCCTCCTGGAGCCACACACACACCTCACCAGCCCCTGTCACTCCAAAGCCAGACATGCAATCCACATCAGGCTGGCAGACACATAGCACACAGAAATGCCAACTTCTAAAAGTGGCATTTCTAAAATAGTTATAAATCTGCGCACACCATTGCGTAGCATTTATCATCACTATTCCAAATATACCAAACTTGACCACGCTGCTCCTCTCATATCAGGAATTACCACTGAAACACTTATCAGGGAATCCCCAATGCATTCCTATGGGAGGGCAGCCTCACAGCAGTGAGAAACCAAAATGGCGGTTTGTCACTACCAGGACATGTCACACACTTAAGGTACATGTCCTACCTTTTACCTACAATGCACCCTGCCCATAGGGCTAGCTAGGGCCTACCTTAGGGGTGACTGACATGCAGTAAAAGGGGGGGGTCACAGACATGGCACACACTTTAGGTGCCACGTCACAGCGGCAATAACACTGCGAGCACAGGCCCTGCAATGGCAGAGGCCTGGGATAGGTTTGAAAGGCTACTTTGGTGGGTGGCGCAATCAGCGCTGCAAGCCCACCAGTAGCATTTAATTTATCAGCCCTGGGTATATGAGATACCACTTTACAAGGGACTGAGAGGTAAATTAAATAGGCCAAACAGGTGTAGACCAATCCTTACCATATTTAACACAGAGAGCACACGCACTTTACACTGAACAGCAGTGCTAAAGTGCCCAGAGTCCTAAAACCACCAACACCATGTCAGAACAAGCATTGGCATAGCCAATAGGTCTCGCCTTTGGGGCCTTATAAGTGTTTAGGTAGAGCTATTGACTTTGCCAATGTGTTTAAGCTGTCCTGTAGAGAAGTGTGGCTGCTGTGCAGCATGCTGAAAAGTTGTAATAAAAAAGTGCCAGAAGCATTTTTGTTACCTTATATATGACCAAGAAGGCCAAGAGTCTGTGAGAGAGAGCGTCTGAGAGAGAGAGCGTCTGAGAGAGAGAGCGTCTGAGAGAGAGAGCGTCTGAGAGAGAGAGCGTCTGAGAGAGAGAGCGTCTGAGAGAGAGAGCGTCTGAGAGAGAGAGCGCGTCAGAGAGAGAGCGCGTCAGAGAGAGAGCGCGTCAGAGAGAGAGCGCGTCAGAGAGAGAGAGCGCGTCAGAGAGAGAGAGCGCGTCTGAGAGAGAGAGCGCGTCTGAGAGAGAGAGCGCGTCTGAGAGAGAGAGCGCGTCTGAGAGAGAGAGCGCGTCTGAGAGAGAGAGCGCGTCTGAGAGAGAGAGCGCGTCTGAGAGAGAGAGCGCGTCTGAGAGAGAGAGCGCGTCTGAGAGAGAGAGCGCGTCTGAGAGAGAGAGCGCGTCTGAGAGAGAGAGCGCGTCTGAGAGAGAGAGAGCGCGTCTGAGAGAGAGCGTCTGAGAGAGAGCGTCTGCGAGAGAGCGTCTGCGAGAGAGCGTCTGCGAGAGAGCGTCTGCGAGAGAGCGTCTGCGAGAGAGCGTCTGCGAGAGAGCGTCTGCGAGAGAGCGTCTGCGAGAGAGCGTCTGCGAGAGAGCGTCTGCGAGAGAGCGTCTGCGAGAGAGCGTCTGCGAGAGAGCGTCATCTGCGAGAGAGCGTCTGCGAGAGAGCGTCTGCGAGAGAGCGTCTGCGAGAGAGCGTCTGCGAGAGAGCGTCTGCGAGAGAGGGGTCTGCGAGAGAGGGTCTGCGAGTCCAGCTCTACCAGTAAAACAGAAGCGCGAGATGGTGTGCAGTCAGCTGAGTTTTCTCCATCTTATAGTCCACTATTGTTTTCGTATCCATCTGTTGAAAATGTCATAATTTGGTTTATAAGGCTGGCTAGTTTTTCAATATTGCATAGCCTAATATAAACGCTGAAAGGAAAAATAAACAGTTTCTGACTAAGCTGTCATTTGGCAAACACAGCATCATGTGTTTCTTAAAATAAAGCAGTCTAGCCGCTTTCAGTCACTAATTTACATTTAAACAATGTCCTTAAAAGAACACAGGATTATTGGAATGTTATGTATTTTACACAGCGCTTTGTATCTTGCATCTGTCACTGTGAGCTTCACAAAACTCCAGATTGTGGGTCACTGTCATCCAATATACTCCTTTATAGTCCTTGAAATTATTTTGGCATTTTAACTGGTGATAAAATGCCGATGTTTGCTGCAAGATCTTATACTGCTCGCCAGAAACAGCGCCTTAAAAGCAGGCACTGAGTCACGGCGCTGTGAATCTTTCTGCCAACAGTTTTACTATGTGTCATTTTGTTTCTAGAGAGAGTTTGTCGCTGTTCTCCAACTACATATAATGTAGTCAGCTCCTGTCTGTATTCTGACGAGACACTATGAAAATTAGGAGTTCCTTAGCCATGAGGCAACTGACAGAAAACATGTCTTAATGTGCTGAGTCTCATTGTAAATTGCAAGTGCAAAGATCACCACAGTTTCTTTTAACAATCTGCCTGCAGATTAACACAACTAGCGGAAGCAAGCACATTTAGTGGATAACGTGTGTCAATTATATAAACAAACCGTGCGTTCAACAGTGTTAACAAATAAGTTAAAAGCGTTGTGGTCTCACATGATCTATTTATTTTTCAGTTCTACCGCACCCACGAACCTTTTTTATTTTTTATTAGAAGTTGACATTGGAGGTGACAGAAAAAGCAGCTCGTAAGATTTTCAAATGAAATAGGCGCCACAGACTGAAAGTGAGTGAAGTCAATGCCTCTCCATAAAATTAGGGCAGGAGCAGACGAAAGAAATAAGCAACAGCTCGGGAGGGGGGGAAGAACAGAGGCAAGAAGCAACAGAGGGGAGGGGGAGGGTCGAGGGATAGATAAACAAGCACCAGAAAATGTCTGTCTGAGGCGGAATTGGCTTAGTCGGAAGTGAATTGCTCCTTGAAGAATTCACATCAGATGCTTCCGAAGTTAAGAACAACAAGCTAACGAGGAGGGAGGGGGAGAAGGGAGGGGGTTGAAGGGAGGGGGGTAGTGAGAGCAGACAGCAAGGTGGTGGAGGAGCATGATTCACGCGCCGGAAGGCTTAATGAGCCATGACAGAAGCGCGTGCTGTGCGCGTAACCGCACACTGTATGCCACGGAAAAAGCTGTGGTCGCACTTTTAAAACCCCACAACTAAATGTCTCGCCAGACCAGCGCAAGCGCTGGATCAGGGCGAGACCTAAAAAAAGGCTTGGAGGAAGGCAAAAAGTTCAGGGATGACCCTGCAAAAAGGGCCAAGTCCAACATCATGTATTCGGATACGAAGTTGATGGACTCCGATATGTACATCTCCGTAGTACAACAACATGAAAGATTCAGGTCCTTGCTGTGCTCATGAGACCTCCCTCCTCCCACAGTTATACAATGGTCAGGGTTCATTTGTGTTCAGTCCTTGGATTATAACATACATCGACAGACCCAACTTCAAACTCCCACCCGTCAACTACCCCCTCTCCCTTCCCTCCCCCCAGGCGTGTCACATATATACAGATTGTACATTTGTGATAAGCTTCTGGTTCGGGCTGTGCTTTGAGATTGTCAGAGGTACCACTTTAGGAACCCTTGGCCTATGAGGACGGCGGTGCGCTATGGTTGCTAACCAACGCTCTGGGGCCATTTGGTGGTCCGGGGTGTAATGGGCCTAATTTACCCCTACCGGTGGCTCTCCAATCGATTCTTCATCTTCAGCATCGTCTGGGACCCGGAGTAAGTCAACCAGAGTTTCCCATGCTCGTGCTGCTTCCAGCGCCTTCTCGCTTTTCGTTTGTTTCGCAATTTGCATCCTAATTATCCCTTCACACACTGCCCACTTAAGTTCTTTCTTCCATCTGGTTATATTTGGAGGTAAACAGACATATTGAAACAAAAATATCGAATGGACACAATATCGAGTCCAAAATATAGAATGGACATAATATCGAATGGACATAATATAGTCGTTAAAAATATCGAAATTAAGGTAAGTAATATCGATTGTTAAAATATCGAAGTACATAATATAGGCATTAAAAAATATCGAATTTTTTCTAAGTGTATTGTATGTTAGTATATGTGTTAAAAGTGTATATTAGTTGTTGTAATGTATGTTTAATTTTTTAACAGCAATGAATTTTATGTTATTTAATTTTTGCGTAATTTAATTTTGTAGCGGGTAGTGGGTTTATAGGGGAATAGGGTGGGAAGAAATTTAATTAAAATTAAGTACATATTAATAAATATTAATTGGTATTGATAATTAATTTATTGTTAATTAATTATTAATTGGTAATTAAATTTTATTAATTGGTAATTTTTTTTAATTGATTAAATGGTAATTATGTTAATTCTATTAATTAAATAGTTGTAGCGGGATGTGGGTTTATAGGGGAATAGGTGGGAAGTAATTTAATTGAAATTAAGTACATATTAATATTAATTGGTATTGATAATTAATTTATTGTTAATTAATTATTAATTGGGAATTACATTTTATTAATAGGTAATTAATTTTTAATAAATCATATGTATTGTATTTATAATAAACTAATTATTGAAGATTTTATAATTGGTAATTAGTGTTAATAATATTTATTAGTATTGATAATTAATTATTTTTTAGTAAAATATTAAAATATTACTTTCCCTACTGTTGCACTCTCTGGAGTGGGAATAGTAATTATTACCCCTACGCTATCCAACGCTTTCCCTACTGTTGCACTCACTGGAGTGGGAATAGTAATTTTTACCCCTACGCTATCCAACTCTTTCCCTACTGTTGCACTCTCTGGAGTTGGAATAGTAATTATTACCCCTACGCTATCCAACGCTTTCCCTACTGTTGCACTCTCTGGAGTGGGAATAGTAATTTTTACCCTCCCGCTATCCAACGCTTTCCCTACTGTTGCACTCTCTGGAGTGGGAATAGTAATTTTTACCCTCCCGCTATCCAACGCTTTCCCTACTGTTGCACTCTCTGGAGTGGGAATAGTAATTTTGACCCCTACGCTATCCAATGTTTTCCCTACTGTTGCACTTTCTGGAGTGGGAATAGTAATTTTACCCTCCCGCTATCCAACGCTTTCCCTACTGTTGCACTGACTGAAGTGGTAATAGTAAATTTTACCGTCCCACTATCCTACGTTAAAAATATTGAATATTTTTTATAAATATTACGTTAATATATTTATGTATTAAAAAATTAAAATGTATGTTTATTTTTTTAAAGTTACATTATTTATTAATTTTAAAGTTATTTAAGTATGTTTTAGTTAATTATATATATTATTTCATTAATTTTACATTACTTTTCATACATTTAAAAAATTCGATATTTTGACTGACTATATTTTTTACAACTATATTTTGGAGTCGATATTTTTGTACTTACCTGTTTGTAGATAGGGAGTCGATATTTTGGCATTCGATATTTTTACTTCGATATTGTTGTAGGTCGATATTCTTGTTATCGATATTCTGTCAGTGATCCATATTTGGACCCCGTTTTGCTTTCCAGTGCATGGTTCTCTCTCTTTTGGCTAGTACTAAGCCCATATCTATGAATCTGCTCGTGATTTTGTTTTTCGTTGTGTGGGGGAACCAGTGTAACAGGCAATATCGCTGTGATGTCTCGACTTCCCCGTCAGTGATATCTGCCAACAGCATAGTTGCCTCTTCCCAGAAGCTACCCAGCTGTGGGCAATCCCAGAGTATATGTCTAAAACCAACTCCCTCCCTATTGCATCACGGACAAGCCGCCTGTTGAGAATCAAAATACTGGTTGATCTTCTCCGGGGTAAGGTATGCCCTGTGTAAGATAAAAAAATACAGCAATTGGAATCTGGCGTTTCTGGCACTCTTCCAAGCCCTCTCTACTATCTCCCCCCATGTTTTGTCTGGAATAACCTCGCTGCTGTCCGCTTCCCATTTTAATCGCAGCTCTGTTAAGGGCAGCAATGTTTCCCGCGTTATTAGCCTGTATATACATGTGACCGCCTTAACCGTCCCTGCCGCCATTAGCAGATACTGACACTCTAAAGACGTCGGTGGCTCAGTGAGACCCTCCCCCCAATGTTTTCGCACGGCCGCGGTGAGGGCAGAGTGCAATAGGAAGTCCCCCCTGGGTAAGTCATATCGATCTTGCAGACCGTTGAACGGGATCATGGTGCCCTCCTCATATAGGTCACCTAAAGTATCCAGCCCCTGCTCCGACCAAGCCGCCAGTCTCTGCCAACTACCTCCACATGGCAAGGCCTCGCACATAAGTAGTGGGATTTCCGGAGCATAAGGGCATCTAATTTTGGCACATCTCAGGTACCTATGCCAACACTGGCGGGCTGTGCGTAGTTCCAGGGGAATGGGCTGAAGGTCGAACAGGCAGTCTCAATGCGATTTGGGATATCACTTTTAGGGTCACGGAGTCCTTTCTCGGCTCCTCCAGTCTCTGAATGCGGCTTGCCGCCCATTTCGTGAGCCACTGCAGCTGTGCTGAAAGGTAGTAGGCCTCAAAGTCGGGCACCGCCAACCCTCCCTCTGCTCTCGGACGCATGAGCACGCTAAGTGCCACTCTTCGCCTACCATTCCCCCCAGAGATCATCGACTTAAGCTGGGTGAAGTATCTCGTTGGTATCCAGACCGGCAGGGTTCCAAAGTAATATAGTAATCTCGGCAGAGTCACCATCTTAAATAGAGCCACCCGGCCAGCCATTGCACTCGACTCCTGATAAAAGGAAATAGGGAGATATCAGTTTATTTGAAGTGTAAGAACAGTTCCTGCACTCATCTTGCTTCGTTCGTACCGAGAGGTGTGCATAAACGTTTTTTTTGCATCAGTCTGGTAAGGGAAGATAGACTCCGTTTCTGCCATCTATCTCGCAAACAAGTCAGGATGGAGAAATACAAATTTCTAGACTGCAAGTTAGCATATTTATGGGATCAAATCTGCACATCAGCGTTCAAGGAATTTTCTCACCAAGCGGTGACAGTCAGTCCAAAGTAGTGAACAGAGGAGAATTTCTGAGTTTCAATGCTTGCGCTTTTTGGCAGCAATCTTCCATTCTCAGGTCCAAAACACAACATGAAGTCCAGCTACAATCTTGCGAAAAGTACCACTGCTGGGTGCTTGAAGGGTAGGGCCATCACTGAGAAGTGTATGGAGGAGTCTCCACAATGAAGCACCTTTAGAAGAGCAACCTGTGTTCCAGCTGCTTTGGATAAAGAAGGAACTGCACAAGATGATATCAACAAGAGCACTGAGCACTAAGTGAGGCATGAGGGAGGAGCCTTGTTCCCTGGTCTTGGGGTGTCCGTCCCCCCTCCACCCCTCAGCTTGTGCACCGCATTGTATGTCCCTCAGTAGACTTGAGAACAATTTTCGGAAAGTGTGATTTCAGAGAAGAAACCCTCTAGCTTGAGATCAGTTGACAGCGCAGTTTCATATGAGCCGTGACCCATGGCCTTGGGGTTTTAAACTTTATGGGCAGCCTCACTGCTAAAATTCCTAGTAACCGAGACATGGTATATTAACTTGCTTTGAGTTTATCTGCATGATCTGCGATTCAACTTGAGGATCCTGGTACATAGGTACAATTTCTATTCATTTGTAAAGCACTTCTTAACCAAAATAGGCATCTTGGCGCTAAGGAACATTAAAACGAATATAAAATAAATACAGTTAGCAGAAGAGGTTTACTTCTCACTGACTTTCTTGACTGTATGCTTTTGATGTGTAGACGGCAGGTTGTTCTAGCGCTAGGATCCAAACATACACCACGCCTGCATAGGCAACACTGCTAAAACAACCATTGGTAAATGCAATTGGTTTCATCCTATGTGATTGATAATAAGGCCATCAAATAAAATAAACACAAAGCAATGTTATTCTGTGATAAACGGTAGCAAGTTGAAATATTCATTCAGTAGCTTAAGTGCAGAACGTGTAATCGGGAAATTTGGGCTTAAATCCTTCCTTCCCCACTTAAGTGAACTGTGTTATTGAGCAAATAATTTTACTTCTCTACACATCATTATAATTAAGTATCAAATCAGAGACCACTTTGTATTTTATTCTGTTATTAAGAACTGTATGATACGGTATATTGGAGTTTTTTATTTTTGTATATCTTATGTGGAACTCCTTGGAATTCCAAATCATAATAAATTGAATTGAGACCACTTTGAAGAAATTCTGTTCAGGATGTGTCATCTAAAAACCACAAATGATTAAACAAACAATGTTGCTCTGCAGACAATGCCAATATTGGTTTTATATACAGCGCACATGACAAACTAACACCTCTTGGTTCAAGATAACTAGTCACATATTTGTGAGCATGGAAAAGATATCACACCCATTAATATCAGCATGCTTTCTCTCCGTGTATTTATAATGAGAGAACTCCATACCCAAAAAGTGAATTATGGTCTATTAATGAGATATTTACCAATCTTATTGTTAGAGATGTTCAAATCCAAAGGATTTTAGTTCAATGAAACGGCCTCCTCAAAGGGGTAGGCTAAGGAACACTATGGAACTAAAAGAGAAGGGTAAACTATACTCAATATACATGCCCCATGATGGAGTTTATCAAGAGAGGTGGACATACCTCAGACACACGTCTACTGTGTTGTCTTTGCTGCTAAGTATAAGGTGCAGTTGCTCTGCATTAATAGACTTAGTTCCATCAACAAGAAAACAGACTAACAATACAAATTCTTTTATAATGATTGAAGATGAACAATCCACAAGAGTAGTCCTATAACTATGTGGCACTAGGAATCGCGTTGACTAAAATAACGTGCATGCGAACCGATAGCCCATAAAATACAGTGTCTATCTGGTTCGTTTGACTCCGGCAAATGCAGGCGTATAAAGCCGTTAGGGGCCCGCATTAGATGTATGCGGCTTCTGAGCCGTTTGTCTCCAGTACAGTGTTAACTAGATCAAAAGAGCTAACACAGGGGCAATAGACAAAAGTTAAATAAACACGGCACAAGGCAAACGTCTAAAGGGGGGGGGCATTCATGCACAGGGCAACCGAACGCATAGCCACTCACCGTGTAACAATGCCCGCATTAGATGTATATAGCCCCACTTGAAGATTAGTTAAATTTAACATGGGGCAATGGACAGAAGTTAAATAAACGTAGTGCAAAGCGACTATCTAAACAGAAAGCCAATCATGCAACTGCAGAACCGAATACCAAGCCACACACCATGTTTTAACGCGTCCACTGTTTCCTGCAGTTAAAACAAATGTGCTCCCTCCACGAGCTGTAACCGGCAATTACAAAACCCTTTGAGGAGACACCGGCCTCAGCTGTTTTAAAGGTGCCTCCAGCCCCAAGGGACATTACTTACGGCGGGGCAGACAAGCCCTCCGGCTGCTATATTGCATAAACCTTCAAAGCATGGCAGCCATATTCGAAGGGGCAAAACAGAATAATTTCCTCTACTGATTACACGAATGCCGGCACAACTGATAATCATAAAGCATGTATGCCTCACATGGAGTTATTTATTGTAATAATAAAACAGCTGTCTCCCCGCGGGCGAGAAGTTGCTGCCGCAGAAGGGTCCTCACCACCAATGGTCATGTGACCCTTAACATAGCCGACAAGCACGCTTTAAATGCACAGGGGGGAGGAGGGGGGGGGAGGGGGTCAGGTAAAGGAAGGGGGAGAAACAAAAAAATAAAATGAAAATAAGCATGTTTGAAATGTGTGCGGCAAGGGGAGAGTATGTAAACAAGGACAGCACTGTGTAGACAAAAGTTTAATAAATACAAAAATAAAAAAAGTCCCACAGAGCGGATGAACACAGTACTTGGGCCCCGGGATACTGCTAAGAGCAAACACACGAGGAAGAACAGGAAATAACATGCCACAGCCAATAGAAACGGAGGAAAAGTAAGTGGCAAGTACAGGAACCAATGAAAATCAAGGGGGTGGGATGCAAGCCACTTTTAAGATATATTATAACAGATTTCACAAGCACAGCGCAAGCACTGTGCAGGCAAAACATAAAAAGGGAACTGAGAATAGTGACCGAGATGTATATCGCAAACTTCTCACCAAGATTATCAAGTGAAAAGTTCAAAATGGGGAGGTTTTCCAGTTCCATAGAAAACTATGTGCATTAAACAAAATGTTTTTAAAACTGTTTTTGCTTAGCTGAGAGTCGATGAAACTGGATGTTTGCCTGGGTTACATGATCAAATGTATGCAACTTCCGGACGACTAATTGCCAAATTCTGGATCCTCTGTAGTTTGGCTAGCGAGGGTTTAGGCAGGCCCAGCTAAAGGAGATTGTAATAGTAGATCTGAGAAAGGACTAATGTAAAGAGAAACTAGGCAAAAAGGCAATATTTTTCTGGAAAAAATAAAATTTAAAAAACCAAATGGAAGCACTCGGAGGAAACAGTATTAATCAGTGTTTTCAAGGAAATATCTTGATCCAGCAGGGTTTTCGACTTGCTAGCTGGAGAAAGAGCATCTCCCAAGTTTAGAGGCAAAATAGAGGTCTGCCACCACTGAATGGTGTTTTCTACCAATAATATCACTGTATTGTTTGAGAAGATTATGACATCTAGAGCTAGGCTTCTAACATGCAGGATTTTTTTTATAATAGGATTGTGTGGGGGGGGGGGCAGGAGAGGAGTGGCTTGACAGTCATGACAAACGTTCAATTTATAAAACGTTCAATGGTTAATTTCTCGATCAGTTATGCTGACGGGCGGACATAGATGTTAAAAATTGGGGAGAGAGAGAGGAGCCTTGTGGGAGCCAGCCAGAAAGACAACCAGTATGGTGGAAGGGCTACCAACTGCGTCACTCCTTCGAGAAAGGATGAAAACCAGGTTAGCACTGAGCCTTGAATGCGCTCTGCAGTCAGGTGACTTAGAAATATCTGATGATCCACTGTATTGAATACCACTGACAAATCACGCAGGATGAAAGCACCAAAGTCGCCTTGTAGAAGATTCAGAGTTCAATTGCAACAGACAAGGCAATCTCTTTTCCCCAACCAGGAGGAATACAATCTGCCAGGTATCAAGGTAGTTACATCATCCAAATTGTGGGCAAGTTACCTAGCTATAATCCACTCTGAGTTTCCCAGGAGCATGTAAAAGGATAACAGGCCTATAATTATCAGTTAAGCTGTGTTTTATTCAAGTTGTCATTTTAGGTCTGGTGTTAGATAGGACCTTTTGATTTAAGTAAAATTATATATACGACATACTTACAGGAGTTTTTAGTCTGCCCTCTTCATCCACTGGTCTGTTTTTGTGTCATTCACATTTGATGGTTCTGCTCACTTCTGCTATTGGCTAACTGCACTGCAACTAATGGCATTCTTCCCTTTCACAATGAGAACATACATACACAAAGTAGCTCCTTTAAATACCAGGGGCTACTGTATGCATAGATGTTTTCTCAGAGCAAAAAAAATATTTTTGTTTTTAGCCATTTTGTTTTTCTTTTTAGAATGAGGTGACTCCAGCAGCTTCTCCTGCATAAAGTTTGGCAAAAAACATGACAAAATAAAAACAGCATGCCCGGGCTGGGATACACTTGAGGAAGTGAGATGCAAGAGTAGATGTTCTAAATTTTGGAGGCGAAAAAAAATAAAAAATTCAGTGCTAAAGCTTGCAAAACTCTGAGGCCTAAGTGGAGGAGGAGGACCAGGAAGGTTTCAGGAATAATCTGAAATAGATATTTGGGTTTATTAGCGGGATCAAGAACGGAGTTGGAAAGATATTCAGATATAGCCAGGTAGAATTTCTTTTTTATACACTCTACTAAGCTTTGACTGGCATCACTAGCTCCCTATCGAACTCCAGCAACAATCTAGCTTAGGTACCCTGCATCAAGGTTACGTTGGAGTAGGCTCTTCGATCTTTAGGGAGGATGCTTTGTTACACCAGTGTTACAGCATTGGGTGAGGGGTCACCGACAACACAGGCTTCACCAACAGAGCCCAAGAATACAACTGGTTGCTTAATATGGGTACTTTCCTGACAGCAATTGCAGGCAGCTCATTTCACATAGAACGAGCCCGAAGCTCATATCCACCAAAAGCCAAATCAGCAGACAGCAACAGTCCAGATAAGTTCTGAGACCTCGCATACAGAAGTATGCAAGACGCCACGAATATCTTCCCTGGGGTTGGTTCATTAATTTGCTTTGAAGTCCGACAATTCGTGTCTTTACGATATTTGTTATATTTATTTTCTTTTATGTAGGTTGGAAGCAAGCTAGATATCTGAATGGTTCATTACAAGTGCTTTAAGAGCAGTCCAAACTCCTGTCCTTTGAGATCACAGGTCCTATAGTACTATTAAAGTTGGACGAGGAGGCCCAGTCAGACAGCATGCATGGTACAAGCGACGGAGTGGGTGTTTTTTTTTGTTTTTTTATTACTGGTGCAGCCATAATGTGCTAATGTGAAGTGGCCCCCGTTTTGAACGCATAGCACTTGTGTGAATTAAAATGCACCATTACCTACACATTTCTTTAAAAACGTACAAGAGCAGGTAGAGGCGTCACCACGAGTAATTTTGGCCAGGATTTGCCCCTCACTCCTTCCCCTAGTGTGGATCTTCTAGTGCGATGTTTATTTACCATGGTATAACTAATTTTTGCGTTTCGTTACAAAGACCAGCGATCACAACCAAAGTCCCACTCCCTGGATTTGGTCAGTTAACAGAATAGATGTTGTCATAGTAAAAGAACATAGCCTAAACGTGTGGGGACGAAAAGGGTATAGCATCTTTATACCGATGACGAGGCACCTAAGCGTTTTACTTAGGGTACCACACCACTCCTTGCATAACAGCTCCGGTTTATGAGTGGCTTGGTGCTATTGGTGAACTAGGGCAAAATAGCTCATTACCTGAAACTCCAGAGTGCACTTGGTGCCCTGAGCGATATCTTCATAGAAGCACTGCTTGGCGTTGTCGGGCAGCTCAAACGTGATCTCCGAGGCAACAGCGTAACCCAGAAAAAGAAGGAAGGAGCAAACGAATCTCCATACGGGCGCGATCCTCAACAGCATCATGGTTACCCCGTTTAATGCCTCGATATGAAGAGCTGGGAAAGGAAAAGCCAAAACTGTTGTAAAGGGTGTATCTAAATCAAACGTCACTTGGCATTAATAAAACAAAAATATGAACAGTATACATATAATAGAGCTTAACCTGATCTAGCGGCATTTTCTTTAATGGTCTTACAAGTATATGTATACTCTAACACATAATTAATAATAACCTTTAACACATGGTGCGTTTTAAAGATAAATTGGTTTTCCAACCGCGCTGTTGCGTTCAAACACTAGTACAATAGACAACCGAAAATATTACAATAAAGATAAGACACAGACAAGCAAAACCGAGGCGCACAAAGGCAGCCCACCCAATAAATGTATCAATGAAGAAAAATTGGGTGTGTATGGGGGGGGGTCCGATGCCGCTCTTTTAGGGGAGGAGCAGAGACAAGAGGGAGGAGTAAACAGCAGGACGACTGAGAGAAGGGATGAATGATTTGGTGTTTAAAGCGGGCATAACTAAAGTGGTGAGGGCAGGTTCATGCGGTAAGAAATGGTGGTATATGGGCAATGCCTCACCCCTTGCAGCGGTACCCCGGGCGCTGGTAGCAGCAGATGAGACGAGAGCCGAAAAGCGGAAGGCTTCCGGAAGCACTAAACAGGTTCCTGTATACGTGGATTTCAGTGCACAAGTGGAGTTTCTGTCACTGACGTCGAAATGAGACTATAAAAGTAGCCCCGCAGCCCTCCATGTTAGAGTCAGGCTTTGTACGTCATGTGTTTCATGAACGCTTGCATCGCGGATGTAGAAGTGAAAGTGGGACGTTCCTCACCGTAAAACGGCCACTTCAAGGTGCCATACGTATTATTGCATACATTACCCACGACAGGACAGCCTTGAGTGCCTTTGTAGATTGGCAGCCATCTTAGAACGGTAGTGCTTATCATAACTTACTTCATGCAAGACCTTGTGAAAACGTTACCTATTATATCTTTTTTTTTTAACCTAACAGCTTGTGTTTTGAACTATGTTGGTCTCCAGAATATCCACAACTGAACATTTGAGAGGGCGTGGCTTAACGGCTAGGGTGGCAGACTCTAAAACTGGGGAACCAGATTCGAGTCTGGGGGAAGACTCAATCATCCTGTTATTCTGTGCAAATCACTTAATATCCCCGTGCCTTAAACAAAAATAAGCATTTGCATAGTCAATAGGTGTCGCCTATTGGACCTTATACGAAATTATTAAGGCAATGTCCTTACCTGTATTTAAAGGTGCTGTTTAAGTGTTAACAAATTTAATATAGCGTCCTTAATTTTAGTTTTTGACCTGACTAAATAATAAAGTAATACTATTATAAAAGGTGCTGCAGTATGCATAAGGCCCGTCCACACTTATTGGGTAATTGGAAGTATGTGGTTAGTAGTGGCCTAGATTTCAAGAAACTGAAAGCACACATGTAGCACTACTATTGAGTCCTGAAATGGAAAACCCTTATCAAATAAAGTACTGTATGCCCTTAAATGCTTGTTGCAGAAACGCTATGCTGACTCTTCCCTCCTTCTATGTATGTTATCACATGCACACACTATTGCCACATACATCACCAAATACATAAGTCACAATTACGAGCCACATACTCCATTACATACAAATAAACACACATTTTAAAATGCACGTGACCAAGATGTACATCATTATATACACAAGTCACGGCAGAACACAGCATTACACATAAAAAATACTGTCACAAATGTCATCACAAACACGTCACACTGCCACGTAACCACCACATGCATGAGTCACCACCATGATAATATCACATGCACACATCACCATAATAAGGAAAGAAAATACATTGCACTGCAGTCATCCAGACAAAGTAAACTGCAGTATTTTATGGGTTCTCAAGACGAAAGGGGGAGGAGAGAATGAGAAGGAAAGAGAGGGAGAGTGAAGAGGGCGACCGGGGAGATGGTGAAGGGGTAAATGTAAATGTCCAGTATTTGTAAAGCGCACAGCTACCTCCAGAGAGGTGTCCCGGCGCTGGGGGCCGTCGGGAAGATTAAGCGAGCTATTGCCCAGAGTCACATGGTGCTGGGCTGGGCTGAACTGCTGCCGGCACTGGGGATCGAACCGTGAGCCCCAGGATCCAGAGTTAGTCGCCCTGGCCGATGCACCACACCTCTTCCCTAGGTAGACGTAGTGTAAGGGACGGGAGCAGAAGAGGAATCTTCGAGCTTGGGGACGTTGCGGCTGCACGTTTGTACGCCCAGATTCCACATCCTTTGTGCACCCCTCTGAATACTTTCACAAACACAGCCACATTTGATTTCTTCATTGAGTTTGAGTTCCAGATGGCTCTGGAATCATTTAGTTCACCTTGTTGTGCTTAATTACAGCAGTCAACACACTATTTTCCACATTAATCATAAAGTAATTTCATTAGCACTGATCCAGCGCGATATTAGCAAACAGCATTCATACACTACATACTCATTTGGGCCCATACATTCATACTACGCTAATACTTACGCTGGGTTTTATCAGTTGTTACTCTCTATCAAAATCCCTGCTACCAATTACCTTCTGATTGAAGAGTAATGACTTACCAATGAATCCTTTGCTAATTGGGAAGTTTAAAATGAGTGACATTCATTATAGTACATAATCATGAAATAACCACTGAGTCAGGAAGTTTTAAAATGTTTATCTAAAGATTTAGCAGAGTAAAATACAGAGCCACATGGTACTTAATCGCAATACCCAAGATTAAGCATAGAAATGATTATTGCTAATCAATGACGGTTTTAAAGAAGAGGAGAAAATAGAGACAGCAGCGCAACTAAAGGTTGCATTATATTTACCTAAGTGCGAGAACCAAACCCCTTAGCCAAGGAGTTGAAAGAATAAGACCCAGGAAGGATGAAGAGCAAAGACCTCCTCCAGGATCAGGACAGGACCGGTGACCTCTCTACAACGACGCCTGCGTCGTTCCCCTCTCTGATACTCGGCTTCTCCTCGATTCTCCCGTGTCTCCCTTCTAATGGACTCAGCCGCCCCCTCCTCAGGACCTCTTCTGGACAGGAATTCAGTCTGCAATTGATCAGCTTGGCGGTCTGGAGCTAAGAGCGCTCTGGCAGCATGGACGCCTGTTCTTCATGAACGCATGCTCTGACTAATTAACTAATGCTATATTCTATTATACCCTTCTACGCCCATGTACCTCCCCTTAATGTTGCTAAAATAGGGGGCCACTACTTCTGATTGGACAAGGACAGGGGGTGGATTGTCGCACCATATCGATTTGGCCTAAATTGTAAAGCCTATTGTCTTTAAATTCCCACCCCTTCAATTTAATACATTCGCTTTATTTCCCACCCGTCTCATGACAAATGTAAACCAATTTTCATAGACAATGTATCAATGTACAACAGGAAAGGCAAAGTACATCATCTTCGGTCATCGGGTCGCGGCCTTGGACGACGTCCAGATTGACTTCATTTGGCAGGCACACAGGACACATGCGCAGAACCATTTGTCTCTCGAGTTTCAGATCACCAACCCAGGCCCAAATTTACGAACTAATAAAAGTGCAAGAAGAAAATATTAAAATCACAAAATAAAATGTTTCACTGTATGCCCACTTTTTCTATTCTATTCCCATTTAATTATATATTCTAACCCGCGTTAGTAGCATTAGGAAACGACAATTTAGTAATGACATGAGAGCAAGCTGAAGCATGTGAAAACATCAAGCAGCCATTTTACTACACACTGCGCAGAAGCAGAAATTTCCCACCAAGCAAAGAAAGACGTCACACCATGTGATATGGTTGCGACATGCGCATTGAGTTTTCCCGCGCATAGCGGCCATTTTGAATTACAAACAAGCGTTATTCATTAGTAAAACACATAGGCAAGCTTCCTTTTCTTTCGTGTCGTGAATGCAAAAGGTTAGTATTAACAATACAAGTTAAAAAATTAATACTGTGAGGAGGATTGAATACAAGCAAGTTTCATTTATGAAACCTTGCTCCATCAATCCCCTCTCTGATGGCGTTTCTGAGCCATCAAAACACTACCCTCAATCAGATGCCAACTTCTAGCAAATTACTTCATTCTCATCTTTACACTTTCCATTTTTACAATCTCCTTTTAATTTCTTGTATAATTCACTCCTCCACTCTTCAAGTTCGATTTCATCTACCTTTCGTTTCTTTCCTCTTCCTGTCACCTTATATGTTCCATTCTTTTTACAGCATTTGCACCATATTGTTACTACCAATATTATTATTGCTATCCCTGCTAAGGGTACTAATATTTGGCCTATAAGTCCTTTTCCTACATTAGCAAACCAGGTTCCAATTGTCGATATACTATTTGTCAATCTTTCCCATATACTATCAACTTCCAGTGGTTTAAGTTCTTTCTCAAGTTTAGTTATATTCTGAATGTACGTTCCAATTTCTGCACTCTTATCAGGAATATAAGTGCAACAATGTTTCGTCTTCAATAATTTACAGACTCCGCCCTCTTTTGCCAATATAATATCAAGAGCAAGTCGATTTTGCATCACCATAGATCTAATCGCAACCATTTCCGTATTAATCATTAGAAAACCTCCAGCAGTATCCGTTGATAAACGATCAACCACTGTAGACAATTTACATATTTTCCTTGAGTTCAGAATTATTCCCACTGAAGGTATCAATGCACCAAATATATCACCTACAATTTCTGAAAAACTAGCTCTTTTACTACGTATTAATTCGCTATTGTTTTCATTGCTCTCAGTGTTTCTTTTTACGTGGTATATCTTTGGAAATACTATTCCAAAATAACAACTTCCATACCACCGTGCAGGAAGCCTAAAGTAAGCCTTATTCCCACACACATAATAGACTCCAGGAAAAACTGAATCTGTTCCTCCTTTGAGTCCCCAACCTCCAAGAATTAAAAAATTGTGTTCGCATTCACTGGTACCGATGAAAACATTGTTATAATCAGTCTTTAACCTATGAAGACAAATTTTTCCTGTCTTTTCAAAATCCAGAGCCATAGCAGCTTGAGCCTTGCCAGGTGTGTAACTCCCTTCTTTCTCAGCCAAGGTGGTAAATGAGCCTTATGCTCAGAAGCTTTCTTTTGAAAATCTTGTCTTCTATCTTCTACTAAATTCAAAAAGATCTTTTCTTCTTCAAGTAAAGAACATGTTAGATTGTGTCTATGTGCATGTGTTATGTCTATTGATTTCATTGTTAAGAAAAATTCTCCCATAAACTGTGCGTCTTGACTACTAAGCACTGGGTTCATACTCTTGCGAATCGGAACCTCAGAAAATATCACATCTAAGTTTGAATAATAATACTGAAGTCTCCCTGTTCTATAAAATAAACTAGACAAAACACTACATGATATGCCATATGTCAGTGGTAAGTGATGGTATGTTAATCCTTCTGCTACTGATTCAGGTAACTTCATACAGACATAACAATTACTAACTTCCATTGTGTCTACATATTGAAACAATAACTTTGTGAAAACGTTTAGACTAGTGTCGTTATTAGTTATTTCATGATGAATTTCTGGTTCACTTTCTGCCATTAGTTCTACTCTATTGCCCTTCATGTTTGCTGTCCTCTCCTTAGTTTCATTATTAATCTTTTTATCTATTATCATAAGGTAAGGAACTGCTACAATCAGGACTAACCATACTATAAGCACCATTACTAGACTACATATGCATATTGCACAGCATCTTCTACAACATTTCTGTTTTGGTCTCCCAGCAACTCTATCGTCAGGCATTTTTCGACAAGGAAGATTGCTCTTCTTATCTTTTCTTTTAGCTTATTCTTTTGCTTAGTCAGGGTGGTCTTGTTTCTTCTTCGTACGTCAATTCTGCACTTGTTCCTTCGCCACCACTGTCACTTGATTCTGAGCTTTCAAAATCTTCAAGGATGATATAAGTCCAGTCAGGACCCTTGAATTTGTTATTCACAAGTTTCAGTCTTTTGCTTCTTCTTTTCACAGTTTTATTTTCTTGTTCGGTTTGACTTGATACTTCAGGTACTTGATCTGGATCTTCACTTCTGGTTGTTATGTGGTACTTTACTCTTTTAATGACACTTGGCCAATGATCTCCTTTTCTTGTTTTGTTTGTTGGCACTGTTTCTTTGTTTTCGTCTTTAGAGATCTCGTTAATTTCACTTCTTAGCACTGTTTCGTGTTCTTCAATTACTGTGTTTCTTGTTTGCTCCTTTTCAGGTCTAATTGGTTTCTCTGTAACAGCTCCACTGTGAGTTTCCAATAACTGACCTTGTTCTTTATTTATTTCTTCAAGTTCATGTTTTTCAAGGTTTTCTTCTTCTGTGTACTCTTCTTGATCTAACTTGTTCTGATCAGGGCTTATTGCACTGTGAACTTCTGCAGCCTGACCGGATTCTTCTAGACCTGTCTGTCCCTGATCAAAGTCTATTAGGTCTTCACTGTTTTGAGTCCAGTTTTCTTTCCCTATCTGACCTTGTTCAGGATTTCTTAATGTCTTTTCTTCTTGTTCCTGAACTGCTTCTTCTTCACCTATCTGATCTTCTTCAATTTCCTCCAATTTCGCTTGACTTCTTGTTCTGTGGTATACTTCAGGAACTTCTACCACTGGTATCCAATCCTGACTTGTGCTCGGTTGTTCTTCTTCAGCTTCCCCGGAATCTCTAACTTGAGATCCTACAGCTGGGCAACCTTCAGCCTCTTCAGTGATTGGCGTTGTCTGAGGATTCTCTTCCTCGGGATCCGGTACTCTCTTGGTGTGACTTACATGAATCCAATTAGGAAATCCGGCACACTTCACTGCTGTATTCGTTGTCAGTATGACTTGACACGGTCTGCCCCATCTAGGTGATAGACACTTTTCTCTGGTGTGATTCTTCACTACCACCCAGTCACCAGGATTCAGATCATGTTCTTGTTCAGGCTGCTTGGAAACTGCGTCTTCTCCAACCTGATGAGAGACAGAACGCACTAGGTCAGCCAATCCTTTGCAATAGTCCAGAACCATATCATCAGATATATTCACCAGTTTGTTTGTGGGAACATGTGTTTGTCTCATTGCTCTTCCCATCATTATTTCGTGGGGGCTCAATCCTGTGTTTCTGTCAGGTATACTTCTGAGTCCCATTAAAACGAGTGGTAATGCATCTGGCCACTCTAATGATGTTGATGCACACATTTTTCCCAATCTTGACTTTATAGTGCCATTCAATTGTTCAACCACTCCAGAAGCTTCTGGACGATATGCACAGTGCAGTTTCTGTTTTATTTGAAATGCTTCACAGATTATTTGAATCACTTCGCTGTTAAAATGTTTTCCTCTATCTGATTCCAAAGTTACTGGAAAACCAAACCTAGGAATGAGCTCTCGTAGCAACAGTTTTGCAACTGTAATGCTGTCATTCCTCCTAGTAGGGTAAGCCTCCACCCACTTTGAAAACAGGCACACTATGACTAGTACATATTTCAGCCCTCTACATGGTGGTAACTGTATGAAATCAAACTGAAGTCTCATAAATGGACCCTCTGCCTTTCCAATTTTCCCAAATCCAATTATTGTCTTCCTCCCCGGATTATGCATCTGGCAAGTTAGACATCTCTGGCAAAGACTCTCTGTAACAGCCCTGAATTTGGGATTGTACCAATTTTGTCTGAACAGCCTAATCATTGCATCTCTCCCTATGTGTGTGTCTCCATGATGCATTCTAGCCATTTGTGAGAGTAAACAGTCTGGCATGACTGGTCTGCCATCAGCACTGATCCATACTTCATCATCTCCTCTTTGGGAACAACCCACTTTAATCCACAAATTCTTCTCACTTTCATCAACCTCATCTTGCAATTTCTTCACCTCATTCCAAGTTTCAGGTGGCATATACAGCATAAGTTGGCAGCTGATTCCCATTCTTTCCACCCTCTTATTGACTGACATTCTGGTTTTGGCACAATGTTGAGCCACCAGATCTGCATATCTGTTGCCGACTACCACCCAGTCATCTCCTGACTGGTGTGCGGCACATTTCACCACAGCCAATTCTTTTGGTGATTGTATTGCTTCTAGCAATTCCCTTACAAATTGTCCATTTTTAATGGGGGATCCTGAAGAAGTCATGAAATCCCTCTGCATCCATAGTTGGCCAAAATCGTGCACAACCCCGTAACCATATTGGCTATCTGTAAATATGGCCACTCTCTGATTCCTCCCAATTTTACATGCTTTTATCAACGCAATCAATTCAGCTACTTGTGCAGATTTGACTCCTGGTAAATAGGATGCTTCAACTATTCCAGTTAATTCACATACCGCATAGGCAGCAGTTAGTTTACCATCTTCATGTCTTTGACATGAACCATCAACAAATAGCTCCCTGTCTGGCTTTTTAAGAGGCTGTTCCTCTATATCTGGGCGTGGTTTTGTGCATAATTCTGTAATTTGTATACAATCATGTTCATCGTTTTCGTCATCTTTAATTCTCTCATGACGTGGGTCTGGTAGTAAGGTTGCTGGATTTATTATAGTACACCTTACCATGTTCACATTTTCAGCACCCATTATGATTCTTTCGTATTTAGTCAGCCGACTAGGAGTAAGATGCTGAGTTCGGGTTCTTGTCAACAGAATGACAACTGCATGTGGAACATACACTTTTACAGGGTGTCCCATCACAATTGACTCACTTTGTTCAATGCTCAAACAAGTAGCCGCCACTGCTTTTAAGCATCCTGGCAATGCGGCTGCTACTGAGTCCAATGTAGCAGAAAAATATGCTATAGGACGTCTTTCTAGTCCATGTCTTTGAGTTAGGACAGAAAGTGCACAATTTTCTCTCTCATGACAGAACAATGCAAATTCTCTCTTATAATCAGGCATGCCTAAGGCAGGTGCTGAACATAGGGCATTTCTTAATTTTACAAAGGCTTCTACACTTTCGTCCTCCCACTCAACAGGGTCCTTTGCTTTCTTTTTTGTCATGTTAATTAAGGGCTTAGCCAACATGGAAAATCTTGGTATCCATCGTCGACAGTAACCTACTATTCCTAGGAACATTCTCACTTGTTTTTGTGTTACAGGCATTTGCATTTTCTTTATTAAAGCTACTCTTTCAGCTGTTACTCTTCTTTTTCCTCTCTCAATTTGGTGTCCCAGATACTTAACAGCTGTTGTCCAGAATTGCAATTTTTCAGGTGAGACCTTATGCCCTTCTTCTGCCAAAAGATTTAATAATGCTATGGAATCAACCACACAGTCCTCTCTGTTGTTCGATGCCACCAATAAGTCGTCGATATATTGGACTAAAACGGAGCTTCCTGGCATCACTAATTTTTCAAGGCACTTTTTCAGTATCTGGTTGAAAATAGAAGGACTTTCTGTGTACCCCTGAGGAACACGATTCCACACATAAACTTTGTTCTCAAATTTAAATGAGAAAAGATACTGGCTGTCTGGATGTAATGGTATTGAAAAGAACGCTTGACACAAATCAATTACTGTGAACCATGCTGCACTCCACGGTATCTGGTATAGAATTACTGCAGGATTTGGTACTATGGGACAACATGGTTCTACAATCTTATTTATTTTCCTCAGGTCCTGAACAATCCTATATTTTCCACTAGGTTTCTTTAATCCCATTATTGGTGAATTACAGGGGCTACTCATTACTTCTTTTAGTATGTTTTGTTCTACCATTCGATTTATTTCTTCAATGACTCCTGCTTTTACTTCTGCACTCATTTTGTACTGTCGGGTATTTGGGAAAATTGCACCTTCCTTTACAGTAATTTTAACTGGATCTATTTTAGCCATAAGTCCTACTTCTTTTCCGGTGAAATCCCATACTATGGGGTTTACTGTACCTTTTAATTCTTCTGGCAACTCATCTTTTGTTATTAATGAAAACATCTCATCCACTTCTGTACCTTGTTTTGCAATCATAATTTTATATACATGGTCTTCATCTGGTGTCTGAACGGCCACACCATCGGGTGTGCAGAAAATGGTACAATTCATCTTGCACAACAAATCCCTACCTAATAAGTTTACTGGACTGGAATCACATACTACAAATTGATGCATTTCTCTGAAGTTTCCAATTTTAACTTCCATTGGTTCGGTAAGAGGTGTTCTAATCCGCTGATTAGCTACCCCCACTACTTGGATATTTTCACCAGAGAGAGGAAGGTCTGGAATGTCTGCTGTTCTCACAGTAGACCGGGTAGCACCAGTGTCCAAAAGGAAAGTAATATTATTACCTTTCACATTCCCTTCAACATATGGACCTGACTGATCTACCTGTAAGGATGCGCCAAGTATGCACTCCTTCTTCCCCTCTTCTAGGCACCGTCATGGACTGTATTGACAGAAATCGTCCTGCAAAAGAAATTGTGATGTCATATAATCATTCTTACCACTTCCTCCTGGATATCCGATGTCTGTACCATGGTTTGCTCTGCTTACATTACCCTGAATAGGTGCAGGTGGCAACTGACTCTGAGGATTTGCACCCTGCTGTGAGTCATTCTGCGTCTGTGGATTTAAATTTTGATTTGGGCCATTATTATTCCGAATCTTTTTACATTCATCCTTCCAATGCCCCAATTTTCCGCATCCATGACAAGGAAATTTCTTTTAGCTTCTTCTCTACTCATTCGTCCTCTAAACTTTCCACCATTCCCAGCATCACCATTCGTTCCAGAATCTTTTCCCGGATTTTCACTCGGATTTTCCAAATTGATTCCCTGTTTCTCAGCCATTTTCACCTGAGCCCACATTACTTTTTCCTGCAATTTCTTGTGTCTATCCTCAATATCGTCTCCATAATATTTTACATACTTCAAAATTTCGTCGATAGGTTTCCCTTGCCAACACAACATGTGCTGCTTAATCATCTGACAAATTTCTGGCTTTAGACCATAAACAAATCGATACACAAACTGACTCATGTTCTTGTCTCCAATGTCCTCAAATCCACTATACTGTTTAAATACCTGCAATAGACGCTCATAGTAAGAATGTACTGATTCATTAGCTTCTTGGGTAGTTCGATCTATTTTTACCCAATCTGTTTCTTTCGGTGGTATTTTCCCTTTCAGGTAAGTTATCACCTGCTGATACTTTTTCATCACGTCATTTGACGGGGCACCTGTCTTCGGATCTCTAGGATATTCATCACTAGGCCAATCGACACTAATTTTACAATCTGTCCACAAATCGGCAGGTACCACTATGTCAAACAACCCATCTAAGTCCTTCAACAATACCTTTGACACCTTCACAAACCTGTCAACCTGCTTGTACCATTCAATTGGTTTTTCTCTCAACTTTGGAAAATCATTCGTAAATGACAAAATATCCTGTCTGCTCCATGGGACATGTACATATCCTCCTCCCGCAACTTCTCGCATGGGATACATCTGGTCTGCTTTCCCTGATTCTTTCATCACATATTCTGATGCTGTTCTACTTGTTCGTGCTTCTTCCTTTTTCTTGGCCCACCTAGTTTTCCATTTATCTAGGTCTCCCCATTTTGCAAAACTAACATTAATTCTCTTATTTGTAATCTTCTTCCAGAGGCATTCATATTTTCTAAATCTTTGTCTGAAAATTCTGCTCTATAGGGTTTCTGTAGTACCTTTGATCTCCCTATTTCTTTTCCCATCTGTAGTGCTAAATTGGATAATTTTTCATGGAATATCCTTACATTTCTGGTGATACTCCTACACAGGAACAATAATTCTTCTTCATCATAGGTATTTAAGCGTTCTAGTCCTATATTTCCTGCTATTATTTCTTCTAATTCGACTTTCAATTTATGAATGTCCATTATTTTCGGAGGTGTGCACTGTTTAACTGACCCTTGCACCCATCTTTCTAGATCTTCAGGTGTTACTATGGTAGCACTTTTTGCTCCCGATGAAGTTACTAAACTTACATTTTTTGAACTTCCAGGTACATCTTTTCTGGGAGTGCTATTTACAGAACCTCGAATAGGCAAGTCCATGAGTGATATTGTGGATTCACAGTCACTAAATTGATCCTCAATTATAACTGGAGCTTCAGGTTTGGGATTATTCACAGGAGTAGGTGTAAGTATCGGTGGAGGACAGCTTCCCTGAGTACCATGTAATGGAACTACTGGACCAATTGTTACTGGTATGGTCAAAGAATCAGGGTGTACTTTTATCTGAGTTATTTTCTGTATTAATTCTGCTCTGGTCTTTTCTAGGGCTTCTTTTTCTTTGTCATGAAGTATTCTACTCGTGGTGAATTCATGCATTACCTGTGGCACTAATGGAGTTTTTGGTGGTGCACTTGGGGTGCATCCACTTGTCCCTTCCTGATATGGTGGGGGATTTCTTAACATTTCCTCCATAAATTCGTCTTCAGACTCCTCATTTCTCATTAAATGTTTTGTCTTTTCTGTGCACTTACTTCCTAATTTCTCCTCTGCTGAGAACAATGGATATAATCCTTCTGTAATCATTGCCCTTCTCCATTGTTTCATCTGACCGTCCCTAGACTCACGTAGCTATCTGGGAAAAAATCCTGGATAACTCCTATTACTTCTAGATCTATCCCGCTCAAATGCCTCGGTTTCCCATTCTTCTAGAGCTTCGTACTGAGTTAATCTAGGTCTGGGTTCTAAGTCATTCATCCTCAATCTCAAATTCTGAAGAATTCGCCCATTGAACGTGCCATTCTCGGGAAATGCTAGTATTCCATCATTTTTGGTATATTTTATCCAATTCTCCATCCATACACAAGTATGATAACCTCTCTCCATCATCATAAATGAAGCGGGCGTTTTAGCTGGTGGAATAATAATTCCTTCTCTAGTTTTGATTGGTTTGTCCTTTTTAAAATAATTCTTAATCTTTTGTAAAAATGACATTTTTCTCCTTTCTCCGTACATCTTGGGTAAGTACCGATGTATAAAATTATATTCTGCAAAGCCTAAATATCTCCTATCCTGACGAATTCCTGTTAAAGTCGGATCGCGTTTTAACATGCAATCCTTATCCACTAAGAATTTCGCTTCTATAATTTTGACCAATCAAATGTCTGCTATCTTTTATTTCCGAGCCAATCCTTGCGCGGCCTTTTGGTGACGTTTATCTGTCAACCCCTCCTTTACAATCTGCTCTTTTCTGTCCTTGCTGGTTTAACCAATCCCAGCGCGGCACCTATGACGTCAGTACTACTCCTGACTACTGACCCCTCCTTTACAAGGGTTTTTCCACACCCGCTGATTCAACCAATCTCAGCGCGGCGTTTTGTGACGTCAGCTCCCTCTTCGGCAACTGACCCTCCCTTTACAAAAATTTACGCAAACTTATTTTCTCTATAAATCTTAATTAAATTTCAGTAACAACATAAAACATTCGCTATCGTGCCAGTTTCTCTAAAATAGAAAAGATAGTTTTCTCTCACACTTAGTAAAACCTTTCCGTTTACTAAACATACACTACGAGTAAAACACTTCCGTCTACTCTTCACACAAGCTCCAGAAGTACCTGTTACTTCTCCAATGTTACCCTTTCTAGGTGATATAACATCAAATTTTCACCAGCGTACTCTTTTGCTATTACTCACACGCATAGAATCCCTAACGAGTACTGAAAGTCCTGCTTAACTTTTCAGTACTAATTCTGCCTGACAGATAACCTCACTGCAGTATGGCTTCCACTTACCATCCGCTATTCCTTTTACCCCTGAGTATTCTGGACAACATAAAACAAAACTCAAAATTTAAGCGGATGTTAGTTCATAAAAATACAAATAAAATTCTCATTACCCAATTAACAAAAAGTAACCATCCTCTGATAACCAGAAAACTGATCCAGCGCGATATTAGCAAACAGCATTCATACACTAGATACTCACTTGGGCCCATTCATTCATACTACGCTAATACTTACGCTGGGTTTTATCAGTTGTTACTCTCTATCAAAATCCCTGCTACCAATTACCTTCTGATTGAAGAGTAATGACTTACCAATGAATCCTTTGCTAATTGGGAAATTTAAAATGAGTGACATTCATTATAGTACATAATCCTGAAATAACCACTGAGTCAGGAAGTTTTAAAATGTTTATCTAAAGATTCAGCAGAGTAAAATACAGAACCACATGGTACTTAATCGCAATACCCAAGATTAAGCATAGAAATGATTATTGCTAATCAATGACGGTGTTTAAAGAAGAGAAGAAGATAGAGACAGCAGCGCAACTAAACGTTGCATTATAATTACCTAAGTGCGAGAACCAAACCCCTTAGCCAAGGAGTTGAAAGGATAGGACCCAGGAAGGATGAAGAGCAAAGACTTCCTCCAGGATCAGGACAGGACCGGTGACCTCTCTACAACGACGCCTGCGTCGCTCCCTCTCTGATACTCGGCTTCTCCTCGATTCTCCCGTGCCTTCCTTCTAATGGACTCCGCCGCCCCTCCTCAGGACCTCTTCTGGACAGGGATTCAGTCTGCAATCGATCAGCTTAGCGGTCTGGAGCTCTTCCTGTCAGCATCTCCGCTCTCCTGTGCTAACTAATTAGCTAATTCTTTATCCATTATACCCTTCTACGCCCATGTACCTCCCCTTAATGTTACTAAAATATGGGGCCACTACTTCTGATTGGACAGGGACAGGGGGTGGATTCTCGTACCATATTGATTTGGCCTAAATTGTAAAGCCTATTGTCTTTACGTTCCCACCCCTTCAAATTAATACATTCGCTTTATTTCCCACCCGTCTCATGACAAATGTAAACCAATTTTCATAGACATTGTATCAATGTGTGACAGGAAAGCACTAGTACAACATCTTCGGCCATCAGGTTACGGCCTTGGACTTCGTCCCGGTTGACTTCATTTGGCAGGCACACAAGACACATGCGCAGAACCATTTGTCTCTCGAGTTTCAGGTCACCAACCCAGGCCCAAGTTTACGAACTAATAAAAGTGCAAGAAGAAAATATTAGAATCACAAATAAAATGTTTCACTGTATACCCACTATTTCTATTCTAATCCCAATTAAATATATATACTATCCCACGTTAGTAGCGTTAGGGAACGACAATTTAATAATGACATGAGAGCAAGCAGAAGCATGTGAAAACATCAAGCAGCCATTTTAATGCACACTGCGCAGAAGCAGAAGTTTCCCACCAAGCAAAGAAAGACGTCACACCATGTGATATGGTTGCGACATGCGTATTGAGCTTTCCCGCGCATAGCGGCCATTTTGGATTACAGACAAGCGTTATTCATTAGTAAAACACATAGGCAAGCATCTTTTTCTTTTGTGTCGTGAATGTAAAGGTTAGTATTAACAATACTAGTTTAATAAATTAATACTGTGAGGAGGATTGAATACAAGCAAGTTTCATTTATGAAACCTTGCTCCATCATTAGCAAACAGCATTCATACACTAGATACTCATTTGGGCCCATACATTCATACTACGCTAATACGTACGCTGGGTTTTATCAGTTGTTACTCTCTATCAAAATCCCTGCTACCAATTACCTTCTGATTGAAGAGTAATGACTTACCAATGAATCCTTTGCTAATTGGGAAGTTTAAAATGAGTGACATTCATTATAGTACATAATCATGAAATAACCACTGAGTCAGGAAGTTTTAAAATGTTTATCTAAAGATTTAGCAGAGTGAAATACAGAGCCACATGGTACTTAATCGCAATACCCAAGATTAAGCATAGAAATGATTATTGCTAATCAATGACGGTTTTAAAGAAGAGGAGAAAATAGAGACAGCAGCGCAACTAAAGGTTGCATTATATTTACCTAAGTGCGAGAACCAAACCCCTTAGCCAAGGAGTTGAAAGAATAAGACCCAGGAAGGATGAAGAGCAAAGACCTCCTCCAGGATCAGGACAGGACCGGTGACCTCTCTACAACGACGCCTGCGTCGTTCCCCTTTCTGATACTCGGCTTCTCCTCGATTCTCCCGTGTCTCCCTTCTAATGGACTCAGCCGCCCCCTCCTCAGGACCTCTTCTGGACAGGGATTCAGTCTGCAATTGATCAGCTTGGCGGTCTGGAGCCAAGAGCGCTCTGGCAGCATGGATGCCTGTTCTTCGTGAACGCATGCTCTGACTAATTAACTAATGCTATATTCTATTATACCCTTCTACGCCCATGTACCTCCCCTTAATGTTGCTAAAATATGGGGCCACTACTTCTGATTGGACAAGGACAGGGGGTGGATTGTCGCACCATATCGATTTGGCCTAAATTGTAAAGCCTATTGTCTTTAAATTCCCACCCCTTCAATTTAATACATTCGCTTTATTTCCCACCTGTCTCATGACAAATGTAAACCAATTTTCATAGACAATGTATCAATGTACAACAGGAAAGGCAAAGTGCATCATCTTCGGTCATCGGGTCGCGGCCTTGGACGACGTCCAGATTGACTTCATTTGGCAGGCACACAGGACACATGCGCAGAACCATTTGTCTCTCGAGTTTCAGATCACCAACCCAGGCCCAAATTTACGAACTAATAAAAGTGCAAGAAGAAAATATTAAAATCACAAAATAAAATGTTTCACTGTATGCCCACTTTTTCTATTCTATTCCCATTTAATTATATATTCTAACCCGCGTTAGTAGCATTAGGAAACGACAATTTAGTAATGACATGAGAGCAAGCTGAAGCATGTGAAAACATCAAGCAGCCATTTTACTACACACTGCGCAGAAGCAGAAATTTCCCACCAAGCAAAGAAAGACGTCACACCATGTGATATGGTTGCGACATGCGCATTGAGTTTTCCCGCGCATAGCGGCCATTTTGAATTACAAACAAGCGTTATTCATTAGTAAAACACATAGGCAAGCTTCCTTTTCTTTCGTGTCGTGAATGCAAAAGGTTAGTATTAACAATACAAGTTAAAAAAATTAATACTGTGAGGAGGATTGAATACAAGCAAGTTTCATTTATGAAACCTTGCTCCATCAGCATCACAGCAGGCTGTTGAATCATGAGCACCATAACACTTTGCAAACTATTAAACTTTGTCTGAACCTGCCTGACACACAGAGTGCAACATTATTGTCAAATCTAATGGGTGTAAAAGTGTAATTTCAGGGCAGAACAAATAATCTGGTGCCACAATACGCATGAAACATGGTTTACAAGCAACTGTAAACACAATTGACCTTCTCATCTTTCCACAACACGATAGATGAAGTATAAATAAACAATAAACCTTGTATATGTGATGGAGCAGGAATTCGCGAAAAGAAACCTGCTCAACCGAACCACCCTTTAATATGGACTAACAGTGAGTAGTGTTAAACGACTAATGTGACATTTATACTACACGTGGGAAGACTGCTTTATAAAATGCATGTACTAACTAGAACTAATGCGTAAATAACCGGAAATGTAATAATTTTGTGTTTTGAATGAATTCAAAGAGGTTTGCATGGCAAGGCCGCAGCTGTTTTTTGTAAAAAGCATGGTGTGTTGCTTTATACTAATGAATAATGACGTTTTCCTGCTTAAGCTATGCTAAACTATCAGTTAACATAAAGTAGAATTAAGATTGGGGGGGGTAAACCGTGAAAATTACATTATCACATAATTAATAATGTTCGTTTTTCTATTCTTTTAGTAATGGACGAGTTCTCCATAATGATTAAGTTAGCTACAGTAAGGGCGGGTGAACAAGAGAGCGAGTGGGAACCACGTGACTACATGACTGAACTGCTGAGCAAAGCTGAAAAAACCGTGACATGGACATTGTCAGGCAGCCAACACCAGTGTCATCGTGGGAATAGAACCCAAAGTTGTTGAATTTAATAAATTGTTAAAGAATGTTGATACATGTTCTCATGGGAGAGAAGAGGTATTGATGACTATATAAAACAAGCATTGGCATAGCCAATAGGTCTCGCCTTTGGGACCTTATAAGTGTTTAGCCATGCAACAGTTAATGTTGTTGCAGTAAGGATATTGTGCTGCATAACTAAATACTTATAAGGTCCCAAAGGCGAGACCTATTGGCTATGCCAATGCTTGTTTCCTGTTGGTTTTGAATAAGAACTGTACCCATGGAGGTCCCCGTGTCTTGTGACATGTCAATATATTGGCTACAATTGGATTTTGTCGGGCGATTGCCCAAGTGGTACCATAAAAATGTAATAAAATATGTTTTCAAAAAAACAATGCATAACTTTCAGTCCAACTAGTACACAAAAAAGTAATAAACCTCCTTTATTTCTGTGCCTACGTGTCCTCTTCAATTAGTTATAAATCCCTCAGCTTGTACATGCTGCTGTGGACTGCACGGGGTGATGGGGTGGGGAGTTGGGGACTGGACAGAATGGCCTTGTATGTGTCTTGTGCTGTAGTGGATAATCAGATGTGCATGGAACGACATGCAGTAGCTTTAGAGGTGCCTGATCAAACCATAGCAATGACAGCGTATCCAATATAAATTGTGTAGAGTAAGGCGTTCACAGTTGACTCACTTGACAGAGAGGGAGAAATCCCCAGGAGCGCTCTCACTCTCTCGGATGAGAAAAGCCCCATCGTGCCTCTGTTTGCCAAGCATTTCTTCGGCCTTCGCTCGTGGAATTTTACCAAAAAACCACCTAAAGGACAAAAAACAAACGAATGAAATGATGCTTCACGTTCCCATTTTCTCTGAACACCATTCGTATCTTACAAACCGTGTCAAATGGTTCTAGTCAGTGAATAAGAACAACACAAGCCAAAAGAAAAGACAAGACATTATGAGGAAAAGCTTTTTACTGGCAAGCAATCGAAATTCTTTTATATATCTCTGTCAATAAAATACGTGGTGTAAAATGTTGACTTTTTTTTCATCATCACAAATGGTTGACGCAAGTCATTTTTTAAGGGTACTGGGCAGTATCAACTGTGGATTGTTTACCAATGGTGTCACAGGGCCACAACAGTGAAGTGCCTAGCCAAGTTATACTAGGCTCTCACACAGTAGCTAAATTGAGCAGAAAAGGCTTTCTTGAGAAGGAGGAGGGGATTAGAAATTCAGATTTGGTAAGACAATATATATAACACTCAATAACATAAATGTCCCGTTAAGGCTTTACTTTATGAAAAGAAAAAAAGACTTTAATTATCCGGGGCGTGAAAATAACAGCTAAGATAACAGTTAAAACAAAGATAAACAAGCGCGCGGCAGGAGGGGGCCTGCGCGATTCCCTTGCGGGAGCGTGCAGCAAGGCGCGATGATTGTGACCATATGGCGCCACCATATGGCGCCGCGCGCTCCCGCAAGGGAATCGCCAGACGTGCACGCGTTGCCATTGCAAGCAATGCAACGCGTGCACGTTTTTGCCCCCAAAGCTGTGCCGATAGCTAAAGGTCTCTCCTATGCAGCGCATGCGCGCTGCGTAAGCGAGACCTAAAAAAATTGTTTAGAACAATGGTGTAGTCAAAAGTAGATGATTTCATAGTGGGGTGACACTCCACCCCTAGAATCCCACCAATCCCTTAGCTAGAAAATGTGAAATAAGCAATTATTATGGGACGGACATGTTCTTTTAGGGTATAAGAATAGGTACTTTAGGGGTGTGGTTTAGGCAGCTGATGGTGTGGTGTGCGGGCTTCAAGGGTCACGTAGGCTGAGAGAGGGAAGCGTCGCTGTTTTCGTCGGTGAGCTGTGAGGCCTAGGTGTTCCTGTCCTGGTTCTTAAGTCTTTGATCCCTGACTCTTGGTTCAGGGGTCCCTCACTACCGCCTAGGCCTGGGTGGTGGGTTTTTCCCTTACAGATCCTCCGGGTTTGTATTGAATCTACTTAGCATTGTAGAAATTATATTTTTCCCGGCTGTTTCTTTGATATGTGTGCCTTTTGTCTCCTCATCTATCCCCCTCCGAAATTGTTTTGGTTTTTAAGAGATAGATTATTGTGTATCTAATGTCTCTTCATCTATACACTCTGTGCAACGTATACATTTGATTTATATTTCTGATGTTATTGTGATTAGTTTGTTATTCTGTCCCATGAGGTCTCCAGTATTTGAGTTTATGGATATGAACGTTATAAGTTTTATTATTGCTAGATAAAATTATTAAATCACACCGAGAGTTTGTGGTCATTTAATCAGATTACTAAAGGTTAATCTATATTTTGGATAAATTACCTTTGCCATCAACTCTTCAACTAATTGGTCCATCGACCAAGTTGATGAAAAGTTCAATAAAATTACAAGATGTTTACATTTTGTGTATAAATAACAGGAATAGGTCGAAGAAAAGTTAACAAACTTGACACCAGCGCATCAGGGATTTTGGGTGAATGAGTATGGGCCAATGTATGATGTTGTTGAATAATTATCCCTTTTCAATTATTTGGGTTCGCGCTGGATCAGTTTCTTGGTAGCAGAGTGACGGTTTGATTATTGATTAGTTTGGTAAATGGTTATTGAATATTGATTATATGTTTAACAAAAATAGTTAGCGTCATGTTTTATGTTGTCTAGAAGTACAGGTACGGAGTTGCCTGAGGAATCCCGGGAAGGAATTTGCCTGAAGTAGGCAGAAGAAGAGTGTGGTAAAGAAATCCCACTGCAGAAGTACTTTGTCTGTTGGAAATAATACTGAAAAGCTAGATAGGGCTGTCAGTGTTATAATTCGGGAAAATTTCGTAGGTAAGGAGAGTGTCTGAAATAGCGAAGGGTCCCTTTTGAAACTCTGGTAGTATCTCCGGGAAAAGTAACAGGACACCCTTTTTGTATGTCAAAAGGTCCTTTTGTGATACCTCGGTTTTTATCTCTAGAGGAGTAATAGGTCTCCCCGCAGCTTGTTAGAGAAGTGAGATAACGCTGGTCGTTATTGTTACTTGCAGTGTAAGGATCTCTTGGAAAAGTGAAGACTATCTCTTTATTTAGTGGAACAGACAAGGTAGCATTGTCTTTTTATGTTGTTACTAACGGAATTTTAATTAAGAAAATCTCAGAAAAATATTACCGTAGATTGTCGAAGGAGTAGAAACTGATGTCACAAAAGACCGCGCTAGCATTGGACAAACAGTGGGAGAGAACAGAGCTCTGATTGGTAAATTAAAAGTGAGTCGCGCAGATATTGGTTGAGATTGAAGTTACGTAGGGAGCTCTGATTGGTTGGTTGGTGTGAGTCGTGCTGGTATAGGACAGAATCTAACGAATAGGGAAGAGAGAAATACAGAGAAATTTTGGTTGAGTTATTATTGAAAATAGACATTAATAAAGAAGAATTGTGAGAATGGGTTTGTTAAAAACTATAAAGAATTTTTTAAAAAGACAAACAAATTGTGACGAGAGAAGGAATCCCCATTCCACCCCCAAAACGCCTGCCTCTCATATGATGATGGAGCGAGGTTATCATACGTGTGTTTGGTTAGAAAATTGGATGAACTATACGAAGGATGATGGAATGTTAGCTTTTCCGGAATTTGGAACATTTAATGTGAGAATTTTGCAGAATTTGAGAGCTAGGATGAACATGCTAGAGCCAAATCCAAGACTTACTCAGTATGAAGCGTTGGAGGAATGGGAAGTAGAAGCTTATGAGCGAGAAAAAGATCGAAGTGGTAGGAGATTCAGAGGTTTCATGCCTAGATATCCATTCGAGAGGTGAGAAGATCAGATGAAAAGATGGAGAAGAGCGGTAGTGACCGAGGGTCTATATCCAGTTTTGACAGTAGAGAGTCAGACATGTACCAAGTGTAAGGATAAAAATAAAAATATAGAAACGTTCGGAGAGGGCTTAGATGAGTCTGATGATGAATTATTAGAAGATATTATGACTAAAAGGCCTCCGCCATATGAAGAAAACTCAGGAGAAATGACTCCAAGTGCCCCACAAATGGTAACCCCATTGACTCCCCAAGTTACCGAAATGGCTAGAAGGGTGCGAGAAAATGAAGTGAGTTTGTTAAACAAGGCAAGAATAGAACAAGTACAGAAATTAAATCAGTTAAATTTGAATGCAGAAGCTTTTTTTTATAATTCTTTTTATTAACAGTCATCGTCATAAGAGACACAGTACAGAGGTAGCATTATAGGAATACACTGTGAGGACAATAAGCAAACGTGTTTTACAACAATATCCTTTGGGTATGCATTACGGAGAGGGGGGATCGTCCTGATCGATACTGCGTGGTGGACTGCATATCACCCCCTGGTACGAATTCCATAAGCTCCATATTCGGGTCCATTTCTTAGGGCACCCCCGGGCAGCGTATCCCGTCTTTTCCCTGTGCATGCACCAATCAAGGTCTTTTTTCCAATCCTCCACTATTGGTGACTGCATCGCCCCCCATAGTTGTGCTATGTTCCTCTTTGCCAGCATTAACCCCAGTGTGGCCCACTGCGTGTGATAGGTGTTAAGATCAGTAGGTTCCCATATATTTAAGAGACATCTACGCGCCTCTGGGAGAAGGCGAGTGTTTAGTACTTCACTTATCACGTCATGTATATTACGCCAGAAGGATTGTACATGTTCGCATTCCCATATTATGGGCATGAATGTGCCTGTTTGGCCGCACCGCCTCCTACAGTCTCCACCCTCAGCCCTGCCCATCTGCACAAGTCGTGGTCCTGTCACATATACTCTATGGAGAATTTTGAGCTGTACTAATCTAAGCCGTGCCGGTATTGCCACCACTCGCGGGGAGGATACTGCCTCCTGCCATTCTTCATCATCTAATTCAATGCCGTCTTGAACCCACTTGTCTCTCAATGACTGGAGGGGATCAGTCATGTTGTTGATCAATTTCTTATATATTAATGATATAGTTTTTTCGGGCATGTGGCCGTCTAACACTCTATCCTCTAATGGAGAGGATTCGGGAGGGGAAGATCCTTTCGTGAGGTGGGTCTGTAGTGCATGGCGGACTTGCATGTAACGAAAGTGTTCCGTATCAGCTAATTCGTATTGCTGCTGTAAAGTGGCGAATGTCTTAACTGCGCCCTTCTCCCAAATGTCTTTAATTTGCGAGATCCCAATAAGGTCCCACTTCTCAAAACCCTTCGATCTCCATAAGTGGCCCAGCTTTTCAGAACTCCACAAGGGAGTAGCTAAAGTCAGTCTGTTTTCCCACCCGAGGGATTTAGTGGCCATATGCCAGGAATGCAGAAGCTTTGACGGTACCGGTGACAATTGGTCCCGTGGTTCCATTGTTTGGAGAAAAATCAACTTTGCCTAACGTACACACATTGTCAGTTCCAAGAAGTAGAGTAAGGAGTGAAATAGTGTCAGCAACAAATGAAAATAGACAAAATGACCAAAATACGACACTGTTAGATTTACCGATTGATGAATTATTAACGGAAACCCCGAGGAGAAGTATTCAACTAGACCCAAGGAAATTAGGGCCAAACATTACTCCAGTAAAAGGGGGTTCAGCAAGTCCCTCTCCAGAAGAATTAAATCAGTGGATAAATGAAATGACTAAAACAAAAGCCCAACCACAGAGTATAAATGTAAGTCAATTGAAAGTCGATTTAGAAGAAATGATTATTGGAACAGTAAGTCCAGATAGATTAGGGACTTATAGTGAAGAAGAGTTGTTGTTTTTGTGTAAAAGTATTACATGGAGAGCGAAGAATGTCCATGAGAAATTATCAGAGGTTGCTAATGAGTTTGGTGTGGATATAGAAAAATCGAAGATGTTACAAAGGACATACAGAATGGCTTTTACTGACAAGGATTTAGAGAGTTTGAATATATCAGGAAAAAGATTGCAGATAAAAGAGTTAATGAATTTACTGAAGAAATGGGGAACTTTAGAACGATGGAGGAGTAAGTGGATGAAAAAGAAGGAAGAAACTGCGGGTAGGGGAACTTCCATGTTTCCATTGAAAGAAAACGAGCAAGTTGAAAGGGCATGTCCGATGAGAGAAGTTCCAGGTGGTGGATGTGTTCATGTACCTTGGACTAGACAGGACATATTATCATTCACTAATGATTTCCCCAGATTGCGAGAGAAGCCAGTTGAATGGTACAAACAAGTGGACAGATTTGTAAAAGTCTCAAAGGTGTTGTTGAAAGACTTAGATGGTCTTTTTGAAATAGTGGTTCCAGCTGACTTGTGGACAGAATGTAAGATTACTGTTGATTGGCCTATGGATGAATATCCCAGAGATGCAAGAACAGGTGCACCATCTGAAGAGGTGATGAAAAAGTACCATCAGGTCATTACCTTCTTGAAGGGGAAGATTTCTCCTAAAGAAACAGATTGGGTTAAGATTGACAGAACAACCCAAGAGCCCAAAGAGTCGGTGCCTGCATATTATGAGAGATTGTTACAGGTGTTTAAGCAGTACAGTGGGTTTGAGAATATTGGTGACAAAGAATGGGACATTTTGTGTATCGATTTGTATATGGATTGAAACCAGAGATTATTGCAATGATACAGCAGCATATGCTCTGCTGGCAAAGTAAGCCAATAGACGAAATTTTGAGGTATGCAAAGTATTGTAGTGATGACATTGATTCAAGACTTAAAAAGTTGAAAGAAAAAATGATGTGGGCTCAAGTGAAGATGGCAGAACAGCAACAGGAAAATAGTAATGGACAACAAAGTCAAAATCAGACTGGTCAGGTAAACAGTGGAGGTAAAGGAAAATTTAAAATGAGTAAAGAGGAAGCTAAAAAGAAATTTCATTGTCATGCGTGTGGAAAATTTGGACACTGGAAGAGTGAGTGTAGAAATGGACAAAAGGGCAACGAAGTAAATCAAAATGTAAATCCACAGATGCAGAATGAGGTGATTGGGAATCAACCGCAGCAGCAGCAGGTAGTTACTCCACAGTTACAGGTGCCAAAACCTCTTATGTCCCATAATGTGAATGCTCATATGCAGATGTACAGTGCAAGTACTGGATTCCACAGAGGAGAGCAGTTTGGTAAGAATCCACTGGTTTCACAATATTTGGTACGGTGTAGTGAGAGTGATTCGGATTCGTCTCAATGACGGTGCCTGAGGGGGGAGGAAGAGTGCGTACTTGGCGCATCTTTAGAGGTAGATCAGTCAGGTCCATTTGTTGATGGAAAGGTAGAAGGTAAAGATATCACCTTCTTGTTGGACACTGGTGCTACCCGTTCTACTGTGAGAGCAGCAGAAATTCCAAACCTACCCCTCTCGGGAGAAACTATCCAAGTTGTAGGCGTTGCAAATAAACAGATTAGAACTCCTGTCACTGCCCCAGTAGAAGTTCATATTGGAAACTTCAAAGACATGCATCGGTTTGTGGTATGTGATTCCAGTCCCGTAAATATCTTGGGCAGAGATTTACTGTGCAAAATGAATTGCACCATTTATTGTACACCAGATGGTGTTGCTTTTATGACACCTGATGAGGATGTTGAGTACAAAGTATTGATGGCCCAAAGAGAATCAGAAGTGAGTGAATTATATTCACTCCTCACAGATGAAGATTTGCCTGAAGAGTTGAAAGATACAGTGAGATCAGAAGTGTGGGATTTTGCAGGAAAAGAGATTGGATTAATGACAAATGTGGATCTAATCCAGATTACAGTAAAAAATGGTGCTATATATCCAAATACCCCACAGTACAAAATGAGTCCAGAAGTAATAGCGGGAGTCACACCTGCAATTGACCAAATGATTGAACAGGGAATTTTAAAGGAAATAATGAGCAGTCCCTGTAATTCGCCCATTATTGGAATCAAGAAGCCTAATGGGAAATATAGAATAGTACAAGATTTGAGAAAGGTGAATAAAATTGTAGTGCCATGTTGTCCAATAGTGCCAAATCCAGCAGTAATTCTTTATCAAATTCCCTGTGATACGGAATGGTACACTGTTATTGATCTGTGTCAGGCATTTTTCTCCATTCCTTTGCACCCGGACAGTCAATATTTATTAGCATTCCGGTTTGAAAACCGAATCTTGGCCTGGTGCCGAGTTCCTCAAGGGTATACTGAAAGTCCCTCAATTTTTAATCAGATTTTGAAAAAATGTTTGGAGACTTTGGTCATGCCTGGAAACTCTGTTTTGGTTCAATATATTGATGACCTACTGTTGGCATCAAAAACGCGAGAAGCATGTGTGACAGACACAATTGCTTTATTGAACCATTTAGCAGAAGGAGGACATAAAGTATCACCATCCAAATTGCAATACTGTAAACAGGAAGTTCAATATCTAGGTCACAAAATTGGAAAAGGGGTCAGAAGGGTGACGCCAGAAAGAATCAGTGTGATTAACAAAATGAATCCACCCAGAATTCAAAAAGAAGTGCGAATGTTTTTGGGAATGGTTGGATATTGCAGACAGTGGATTTGTGGTTTCTCATTGATTGCAAAACCTCTACAGAGGTTGACACGAAAGGATGTGAAAGATCCAATCGTGTTGGATGAAGAGAGTATGGAATCTTTCTCAAGATTGCGAAATAGTCTTTGTCAAGCACCTGCTTTGGGAATGCCGGATTATTCTAAAGAATTTGCATAGTATTGTTGTGAGAGAGATGGATGTGCACTTGCAGTTTTAACTCAGAAACACGGAATGGCTCGACGTCCAGTGGCATATTTTTCTGCCACCCTAGATTCAGTGGCTGCAGCATTGCCAGGCTGCTTGAAAGCAGTAGCCGCCACTTGTGTAAGTTTGGAGCAAAGTGAAGCAATTGTGATGGGTTACCCTGTAAAAGTATTTGTACCACACTCTGTTGAGATCCTTTTAACTCGCACTAGGACTCAACATATGACATCTAGTCGGCTGACTAAATATGAGAGAGTGATTCTAGGTGCTGAAAATGTGACAGTGGTGAGGTGCACTACTGTGAACCCAGCCACATTGTTGCCAGATTCAAGATGTGAGGAAGTGAAAGAAGAAGCAGAACATGATTGTTTGGAAGTGACAGAACTTTGTACTAAACCCCGACCAGATATAGAGGATGAACCGTTAGAAAGGCCAGATTATGAATTGTTCGTGGATGGATCATGTTTGAGAAATCAAAGGGGTGAATTGTGTGCTGGATATGCTGTCTGCACTTTATCAGGAGCATTAGAAGCATCTTGCCTGAATGGGGTAAAATCCGCCCAAGTTGCAGAGTTGATTGCTCTGTTTAGAGCATGTAAATTGGCAAAAGGTCTAAAAGTAACCATCTACACCGATAGTCAGTACGGATTTGGTATTGTACATGACTTTGGTCAAATATGGATGCAAAGAGGATTTTTGACTTCCTCAGGTTCTCCAATTCGGAATGGAAAAACTGTAAAGGAATTATTGGATGCTTTGCAGTTACCAAAAAGAATTGCCGTTGTAAAATGTGCAGCACATCAATCAGGAGATGATGATGTGACAAAGGGCAATAGATACGCGGATCAATTAGCGCGTTACTGTGCACAAAATACAGTGGCCATAAACAGGTCAATTGAAAAGGGAAATACAGAATGCCATCTTATGTACACAACAACATTTGAAACTTGGGATGAAATAAAGCAAATGCAGGAAGAAGTCAGTGATGAGGAAAAGGAAGAGTGGAATAGAACAGGCTGTAGGAAAAATGCAGAAGATGCGGTTTGGGTCTATTACGATGGAAGACCAGTATTACCAGATTCTTTACTTTCCCATATGGCCAGGATGTATCATGGACAAACACACATTGGAAGGGATGCAATGGTGAGACTGTTCAAGCAGACATGGTATAATCCAAAGTTCAGGGCCATCGCAGAAAGTTTATGTCAAAGGTGTGCCATATGTCAAAAACAAAATCCTGGAAGAAAAACAGTTGTAAATTGGGGTGTAATTGGGAAAGCAGGAGGTCCTTTTACAAGACTTCAAATTGATTTTATTGAGCTGCCACCATGTAATGGGCTGAAGTACGTCCTTGTCATTGTCTGTTTGTTTTCTCGCTGGGTGGAAGCCTATCCAACGAGAAGGAATGACAGCCTTACAGTGGCTATTTGTTGTTAAGAGAACTAATCCCTAGGTTTGGTTTTCCAGTCACTTTGGAATCAGATAGGGGATTACATTTCAATAATGAGATAATTCGAATGATATGTGCAGCATTACAAATTGAGCAAAAACTACATTGTGCCTATCGACCAGAGGCTTCTGGAATTGTTGAACAGATAAATGGTACAATAAAATCTAGATTAGGGAAGGTATGTGCATCCACAACAATGAAGTGGCCTGACGCTTTACTCCTGGTATTGATGAGTCTTAGAAGTATTCCTGACAAAAAGACTGGATTGAGTCCCCATGAAGTATTGATGGGAAGAGCCATGAGACAAGAATACATACCTACGAACAAGCTGATGACTATGTCTGATGATCGTGTGCTAGATTATTGCAAGGGACTGGCTGACCTGGTGCATTCTGTGTCCCGCCAGGTTGGAGCAGATGCCACAACGACACAGCGGAACCGAGCACATGATTTGAATCCTGGTGAGTGGGTACTAGTCAAGAAGCACGTAATGAAAATGTGTCTAGAACCCCGTTGGAGCGGCCCTTACCAGATCACATTGGTGACGACCACAGCAGTAAAGTGTTTTTGCCTGCCAAACTGGATACATGCAAGCCATACCCGCTTAGTCCCTAGTCCAATTGAAAGACCTGAAGTACAGCAACTGGAAATTCAAAACCAAGTACCAGCAGCTGAAGTGTGCGAAGCTGAGGAGTCTGGAGTGACAGATTCTAATGAACATTTTGACGATGAACAGCCAAGCACAAGTCAAGTAAATTGGGCACCAGATACTGGGATTAAAGAGACTGTTGTTGAGTCAGAAGAAGGTGAGGCTGCCGGTGAGCCAGGAGAAAGAGAAACAGCTGTCGAGCTAGAAATTGGACCAAAGGAGAGGGAAAACACCAATGAGCTAGAAGAAGGTGAACTCGTTGATGAATCAGAAGCAAGTGCTGAACCTACAGAAACAGAAATACAAAGGAGCAGAGAGGGACAGACAGAAAGAAGATCAAACAAAAGAAATAGTGAAGCAAATACAGAAGGTGAAAAGATAATTCAGAAGAAAAGGCCTAGAAAGGGAGATATTTGGTCAAGTGAAGCAAGAAGACTAAAATACAGAATAGTCAAGAGAAGGTTGGGAAAAAGACCAGAGCAAAGTAATGAAGTTTCAAGCCAAACAGAATTAGAGAACACAAAAAGAGAAACAACCCGAAAATCAAAGAGAACAAGAATTCAATGCAGAAAGTACAAAGCTCCTGAATGGACCTATGTTATAGAAGAATTTGAAAATTTAGATTTAAGTGAAGAACATGACAGTCGTGAATCTGAAAAGGAAGATGAGAACAAACTAAGACCACCCTAAAAGAACAATAAAGAGACAAAGGAAGAAAATTTGTCAGACGAAATGAATTGAGAACCTAAAAGAAACCCAAAAGACTAAATATAAAGAAAGGGGTTAAAGAAGAAAGTCATTAAGTGTAGGATTACACAAAACCATGTTCTTGAGAAAAATTAGGATTTTAGAATAGAAAATTGTTAGATTTTTTATATTTTTCTTTTTTTTTTATAGTACATCAAACTGGCAGAAGTAGAAGTGACTGAACAACCAAATTCTAGACTAAAATGTAGATGTATTAAAACCTGTATGTGTAGTGTTTTCCTATTAACGCTTATGTGGATCCTGTTGATTGTTATCTTACCTATTTTTAGTGTAAATAATATTGGAAATAATACTAATGATATGACAGTTGAAGGAATGAAAGATGTGTCTAAAACACGTATGAATACTAATATAGAACAAATGTATGGAAGTACTTACCATCATGATAAATCAATTAGTGATTTTTCGTTAAATGTCTTTACCAAGTTGTTATATGAGTATACTAACACTATGAATGTGAGTGATTGTTATGTCTGTATGAAATTACCTACGTCTGTCTCTGAAGGACTAACCTTTCATCATCTTTCTCTAACCTATGGTGTGTCATGTAGTGTACTCAGCAGTTTATTTTACATGACTGGTAGGCTGGATTATCAATATACTAATATAGATTTAGTATTTTCAGAAATACCAATCATAAAGGAATTAAATAAAGTAGTAAGTGCTAAAAATGCTCGTTATATGGGAGAATTCTTCCATATCACTAAAACCTTAGATATAGAAAATGCCTACAAAAACAATTTAACCTGTAGTCTACATACTGAAGAAAAATTATTTTTAGATATGGTAGAGAATAGAAGAGCAAGTTTCCAGAAGGAAGCTAATGAACAGAAATCACAGGCACCACCTTGGGCTTTTAGAGAAGGTAATTATGAGAAGGGTGAGACATACGCTGCGATGTCCCTGGACTGGTTACGAAAGGGGAAACTTTGTTTATATAGATCAAGGACTAACTATAATAACTACTTTATTGGTACTAGTGAATGTGAGCATACTTTCCAAATTACTGGAGGGTGGGGATTGAAGGGTGGAACTGACCCAGTTTTCCCGGGAATCCATTACGTGTGGCAAGAAAGCCTATTATAGGTTACCAGCACGTTGGTACGGAAGCTGTTATTTTGGGATTGTTTTTCCAAAGGTCTATCATAAAGACCGTGGGGACTATAGTGCCAATGAAATAAAACAAGGACTAATACGAAGTAAAAGAGCACGTTTTTCAGAAATAGTAGGTGATATCTTTGGTGCACTGATACCCTCAGTTGGAGTTGTTTTAAATGCACACAAAATTCGCAAATTATCCACAGTAGTTGATCGTTTATCAACAGATACTGCTGGTGGTTTCTTGATGAATGATACCGAAATGGTGGCAATCAGATCAATGTTTTTACAAAATCGACTTGCCCTGCATATTCTTTTGGCAAAAGAGGGTGGAGTCTGCGGCATGTTGAACATTCAATACTGCTGTACCTATATCCCAGATAAAAGTAAAGGGATAGAAGGATATATTAGAAATATAACAAAATTACATAATGAGTTAACACAACTGGAGGTTGATAGTGCTTGGGAGAGACTTGGTAAAAGTTTCTCTGCAGTAAGTAAATGGTTTTCTAGTTTAGGAAATAGTTTATTAGGAAAAATAATAATCCCAATATTTTCTGTAGCAATAGTAGTTCTAGTAATAGTAATAACATATAAATGTTGCAAATATGTAAGAGAAAGAAAAGATGTGAAAAACAAAAAGAATAAAAGTAAAGGAAGTGTGGGAGCGAGCCTTTTCAGAGGCCCTTTGGTGCAGGGGTTCGCCATTCTTTGTCCTTAAGTCCTTAGACTAACAAAATAGAAATTGGCACGGAAGCTGTAATATCAAAGAAAATAGATTTATTAACCTCACATGAGGGAGACTACGTCAATACAGTACCCTCAGGCCACTGTAGGAGGTAGTTCAAGGAGTACAGAAACCAGGGGCCTTATAAATACATTTGTTGCATAGTCAGCATGGAGACTCAAAGGGGAGGTACTGGCACATACAAGAATAGTTATTGACTAACATGGGTATACAAAAATTGCTTGCTCAACAAAGTGGGAGGGGAGACATTTCTGCTTACATCAGTTAAAACAGCCTGACAGTTCTATTCTAAAACAGGTGTATTCTAGCAGCTACAGGCCTTTCTGATCATACATTGCTCTGGCTCAGTGCTGAAGGAGTTAACTGTAACTGATGACTCAAGCAGAATAGAAAAGCAGGCAAGAGTAAAGAGACAAGAAGCACATGGCCAGCACATGGCTAACTAAAATGGCTGCCATAACCAAAATGGCTTCAGCTCATGCTAACAGCGATTTCTGCTAGTTTCCATAGATGACCCTTTTAGCATTAGCTGAAGACATCTCTATGATCTAGAAGGAATATAGAAAATATCCTACACATCTATTCTCAACATATTGCTAACTTCTTGGTCTAATACATATTGGGCGTTCACATTCTTAATGTTGCGCTTGGTAGGTATACAAGTAGAGACACAAAGGGAACAAAGCATCTGGCCACATTGTATGCATAGACAGCATGACAGTAGGATCGCAAAAAATATACATAGAATTGTCAACAGTTTCCAGCCCCAAGTAACAAACAATGTCCCTAACCAGCCAATTAAAGTCCAAGTTTCTATATCGGGATGAATTTCAGTGGTTGTTTTAGGCCGATTGGAAATAGCCAACAGCACATGTTGGATGCAATGTCTACATAAAAACATTTTTAATAAACCTTTCAGTGTTCTTTTTTATGAGGGCTAGGGTACCAATGATATGGTCAGGGGGAGGGTAGAGTAGTATTTATCAAAGTGTGTACAAAACGTTTCTCTTGCAGAATGAACATCACTCCAAATACTAGTATTAAAGAGAATACACAGATTATCACAAAAACAATTTTCACTTCAGGGGACCAGGAGGACCAAACAGGGCCATGGGAATTAGGACGAGGAGCCGCAAAGGGCTGCTCCTCCTCAAAAATGAGACGACCAAAGGGGTACATTGCTAAAAGTACTTGAAGAATAGAAGCCGCTGTACAACCAGCCAGAGGGGAGTCTTCTCCCTGTGTCCGTCTGAGCCTCACAGGCAGGCTCTTATTGTTCATCAAGTGTTCACTTCTCCCACGGTGGAGCTGCACAACTTGCAACTCAAGAAAACAATCACGGCCCAGTTTTAAGGGAAAAGTTTCTTCTTTCAGGATAGGGCAATCACCTTCCAGGGCAAACACCCTCAACGATCCTGTCCAGTGTCTCAGGCAGTGCACCAGTTTTCTTCACTTTAATCTAACAGGCACCAGAGGCACAGCACCTGTACCCTGAACTCAAGTCCTTCCCCAACTCCTGTGTTGCTCCGCTGGCGCACTGCTCTTTTGTCGGGGCCACAGATTGTACCTAGTATGCCCAGGCACCTCTCGATCAACAAACAGAGGTGCAGACTTGCATTCACTTGAGGACCAGGACTCAGCGGCCTGATGCTGGAGAATCTGAAGCAACCCTTGTTTCAAAGGGGGTCACCTCAAGCAAAGCCTCTTTGCCATCCTTGTCGGTCTGTGACGCTCTCAGCTGGGCATCAAAAACTGGACCAACGCAAAGAATTCTCCGTCCTGATTTGTGATCCCGTCTTTCGTCCAAGAGTGGCAGGGGTACACGCTTCACATCGCTTTCATGGGCCCAGTGCTTCCGGCCTTCTACCTTCACTGCGGTCCTAGTTGCCAGCAATGCCTGTGCTGGTTCCCTTTACCTCGGCTCCAAGCTGGATCGGCGCTGACTCCCCAGGCTGGATCTGATGTCCGGGCCCCTCTGGCAATGGTTGTAGGGCAGCAGATATCTATTGGTGGTCAGAACAAAAGATCTTTAGACAAGGCATACAAATAATCTATCAACAGAGAGGATACTCTATTTCAGAAAACTTATTTAGTCTCTGGGCGCCCCATACATTAGCAGGGCACCCAAGAACCACTTCAACTATCTGAAAGTAAAAAAAAAAAACACCCAGGACCTATTAGCGAGTATAAAAGGAATTTTTGGTGAACTGACAAGAGTAAAACGTTACACGATTTGATTTGTTTCTCCCAATCCCAGGCAGCCAAGGAAGACTACTTATGAACCTTCCACTACTTGTACAGGACTGCAGACACTTCTAAAATAATTTTTCTTATGTAAAAACACCTACATTTTACGCTTAGGGCCATGCTCTCATGTTATAGGCGTGGCATGAAAATCTAAAAACTGCTAATTTAACAGGGACCCTTACTACATAAATAACTAACAAAACCTCAACATAGTGGGTACATGAATTTCTCCAGCAGAACTTGTTGTGGCAAACAAACTCCTATAAAGTAATATTTTCCTTCAAAATGTTTGCTAAGGATCACACGGGCGTCTTTCCTAACATTGTGAACCCTTGTGCATTCTACTTTTCACGATCTGAACTATGTAACATCATTTTCAAAGAAAAAAACCCTATTCACCAGCTCTAATAAGGGCTGTCAGCTCAATTACACAGACTAACTAATAAGAGACTAGTGATGCCTTTGCAAAACTGTATATAGCATGAGAATAAAATAAACAATAATGGTGCTATCACCTGAGATTTGTAAATTTGCTTACCCTTAATTTGCCCAGGAGCTATCCTCCTTTCCCCCATTCGACAGTAGGTAACCTAAACAGGTGACCTCCTGTCGACAATATTTACCCCTCTTCTTGGCAGCTGGGCACAAACAGACTTGTAGGAGGTAAATAGCACATTGAGCTAACTAGAAAACATTAATAACCAACTACCAATTCCTTTAGCAATTGTACTAGTTTAACATGAGGGCGCATGAATGCAAACTGAATTTCATTGCCTCATTTTAGCCCTTGCACAGTAATCTTTAAACTAAAACCATTAGTTCTATATGCATGGCAGAGCTGTTCTCTACACAGAACCCATATACGCTACTGCCTCTCTTTCTCTTCTTGTGACTTCGCAGAACCTGCCTGGTCTTTTGCCAAAAATAATAAGCAAATCTTCTCTTTCTCTCTCTGCGCTGTCATCCGTTCCTTCGGAATCTTTTCCGAGGTCGAAGTGCCAGAGCAAGCCTTGCCCTTAGCCCTGCTAGTTTGCTAAATACAGAACTCGACCTCTGACCCTTAAACCTGCTGTCCCCTGTCTGTGGAAGGCTATTCCATGCGGCCTTTACAATTCAAAGTAACTCTGGAGAAGCACAGCTGAAAAGCAGTCCTGTTCCGTGCCTGTGTGCTGATAAATTTAAGGTAAGATGCAACTTGTATTCTTAATTATTTATGTACTTCTTGTGCATTGTGCGTTGTAGCACCTAAAAAATTGGCTCAAAATTTCAGTTTTCAGAATGCCATAATTTGCTCAGAACTATCGTGCATTAAGGCGCGCAATGTAATTCACATGTCTGTACAGCTGCTCTTTGCATAACTTTTAATAGTTTTTGTATTTGACACTGCAGCCATTAGGCCATACTACATTTTAAGTTTGTCACTAAGAGACAGTAATATTGGCGTTGTTAGATAGTCTAATATTCAACCTTTTTTTTTTTTTAATAACAAATTTTATTTGCATTTTTGAAAAGACAATGGGCAATCGCCCTACAGTGGTCTGTAGGAGAACTTGACATATATTGTCTCTGAAAACCATCTTTTTGCTCATATCTAAACACCTGCTGAACATGCAGGTCGGACAACCAACATAACTTGCAGACGTCACTAGATCTACAATGAATCCCTAGAAAACATGATACAAAACCATCATCCCTACACAACTTTGAAATTCCCCAGCATTGAAGAGTGCAGGTATAGTATTAATTATGGGTCTACTGATGGCAATGGGGGGAGCTCTATGCCTCGATACGTCGCCCACCGATTCCATATTTTCCTATGTTTTTGAGGGCAGCCGTGTGCAAGGAAGACTGCCATTTCCGCCCCCATACATCTATCAAGCTCCCTCTTCCACTTGCCAAGTGACGGGGCCCGCGTGTTTTTCCAGGATTGCGCTATATCTCTTTTGGCTACGACGAGGGCTAGAAACAGCAGGTGTTGTTTATATATGTTGCCCCCTATATCTTATGTAGCATGAAGGAGAAAGAGTCGTGGGTTTAACTGGAGCTCCCACCCCAGCACCTCCTGAAGACAATTCCTGATTTTGTTCCAGTATGGCTGCAACACTGTGCAGCCCCACACGGTATGCAAAAATGTCCCCTCCTCTCTATCGCACCGCAGACACACGGGGGACTGAATCATCCCCATCTTCCACAGTCTGACCCGTGTATAGTATACCCGGTGTAGGTACTTGAATTGTATCAGACGGTATCTAGTCGAGACCGCCGCCCCACGCGGGCTCGCTATGGCCTCGGCCCAGTCATCGTCCGTTATGTCAGGAATATCAGCTGTCCAGGCCCCACGCATCTTGTCCAATGTTGTCGTAGTGTGTGTTATTAACGTCTGGTATACCTGTCTTATTTTGTGTTGGCCTAGGTCACCCATAAGTAGGCGGCCTTCTAACGGGTGAAATTCCGGCAGGGCATCCACTGTGCGGGCGAGGGGGGTGAGTGCATGACGGAGTTGAAGGTATTTATAAAACTGTGTTCTGTGCAGATGGTACTCGGTTTGTAATTGTTGGTATGTCTTCATAGTGGTACCCCGCATTACGTCTCCAAGAGTTGATATCCCCACCAGGTCCCACCTCCGGAAGCCTTGTAGGGCCGCCACCGGGCGTAGGTATGTACCGTGCCACAATGGAGTTGCCCGAGTAATCCTACCTCCCCAGCCCATCTGCCTCACCTTGGTCCGCGAGAGTGAGATTACGACCCTGCACGCTAGAGGTAGGGCTTCTAATCGTGCTGTGCTATATAAGAGGTGTAAGAGGGGGGTATGCTCTAATGCTGTGTGTTCCGCTGCATATGCCGGGTCTGTCGGGGAATTGTACCACCACTCATTTAGCACGAGTAAATGTGAAGCCATATAGTAGGAGTATATATCCGCTGCCGCGATGCCCCCGCAGTAGGTAGACTGCACGCATGTGCGAAGGGCGACTCTGACCGCGCCGCTGTTCCAGAGGAATTTATTTTGTATAGCATTGACCTGCGCAAACCAGGTGCGTGGAATCGGATATGGGAAGTGTTGAAGGCGATAGAGCAACCGGGGAAGCGAAACCATTTTGAATATTGCGGATCGGCCATAGAGAGACAGCGGGAGCGAGGACCATATATTAATTTCACTATTCAGGCCAACAAGAAGAGGGGTAATGTTATGTAGCCAGGAGATCCTGGGGCAAGCCGAGATATAGACCCCCAGATATTTGAAGCCATCTGTCGCATGAGTCAGCTGCGATGCCCAGGCATCACGACCCTGAGGGCCGCATACCGGGAATAGGATTGACTTGGCTGGGTTCGTATGGAGCCCAGTTGTTTCCCCAAACACCCGTAGGATCTGCAGCACCCGGGGCCCAGTGAACCACGGGTCCGTAATGAAGAACAACACATCATCCGCGTATAGCGCGATGCGGTCGGAACGTGATCGCGACCAATCAAAACCCCGAAAAACCGGGTCCCACCGGACCCATGCCGCCAACGGCTCAATGGCCAAAGCAAACAATAAGGGGGATAAGGGACACCCCTGCCAAGTCCCCCTCCGAATGCAAAATGGAGGCGAACGATGTCCGGCAATGCGCACTGAGGCGGACAGATCTGTGTAAAGTAGGCGAACGTGGGCAAGAAACCGGGGTCCGAAATTACAGGCCTCTAATAACTGAAACAGATAAACCCAGCTCAAGGAATCAAAAGCCTTATCTATGTCAGCCAGTAGAATGGCTGCTGGCCTACCGAGGGCTGGGGCCGTGGCCAGGGCGTTATGTACCCGCCGGATATTGTGGCGAGTGGCTCTAAGGGGCATAAAACCGGCCTGGTCCGGGTGGACCAGGTCAGTAATGCAAGAGTGGAGGCGGTCGGCAAGCACTTGCCCTAATAATTTAGGCTCAAAATTAATTAGGGATATGGGGCGATAGGATGAAGGGTTTTCCGGGGGGCGCCCGGGCTTATGGAAAAGTACAATCTCAGCATGTCGCCAGTCTTGGGGTAATATGGCAGAGTCTACAGCCTCCTGGATCGTTGCCAGGAAATGGGGACCCAGAAGATGAAGATGTGGTCGGAGGAACTCCATCGGGAACCCATTAGGGCCTGGAGCGCGCCCCGGATGGAGCGCGTTAAGCGCACCAGTCAACTCTTCAAGGGTGATGGACGGCTCCAGTTGGTCGCGCATCTGATCAGAGAGCTTCCTTGGTGGAATGTCTCTAAGAAACTCGGCTATTAGATCGGCCGAGATTTGCTCCCGCTCGGCATAGAGGGCAGCAAAATAGCGTGCAAACTCATTGGCCACCCCTGTCGGTGAGGAGATAAGGGACCCATCTACCCCCAGGATTGTAGGGACTATCGCAGGGGATTTATCCATCTGGCAAAGCCGATGGAGCATTTTGCTTGATTTGTCCCCCCATTGGTATACCCTATTCTGTGACGCTTCCCAAATTTCTTTGGCTTCTGCCAATAGATGTTGGCGTAGGTCCTGTTGTGTCAGCAGCAAGTTACGCCTGATACTTGGGCTGGGGTCAACAGCTAGTTGTTGTTCGAGAGCGATCTGACACGCCTCTAGGTCCGCGAGCCGTTCGCGGCGCAGGCGCTTTTCATTTGTACAGTAGCTTATCTCAACCCCCCGGACAGTCGGTTTGAGAGCCTCCCATAGTATGCTACCAGACGAGGCGGTCGGGCCATTGGACTCTAAATAATCGGACACGGCAGTATGAAGCATGTCTTGATATTCGGGGCATCGCAAGCGCCATGGAGACATACGCCAGCGGAAGGGGGGTCTGCGAGATTGAGTGTGAAATCGCATAGCAATTGGGGAATGGTCAGAGAGCCCGCGGGGATAGTGTATTACCTGTGAGAGGCGATGGAGGCAGGCACGTGGGGCGAAAAAGTAGTCTAGGCGGGACTGAGTCCTGTGTACTGGGGATAAAAACGTGTATCCTCGCTCCGAGGGATGGTATTTCCTCCACACGTCCGCCCAACCCAATGCAGATGCTAAATAGTGTAGTCTAGAGGTGCTCATGGGCTGCAGAGGATCTATATGTCGTGACCGGTCTAACGGGCCCATAATGTCATTCCAGTCGCCCCCTAGGAGTATCAGGTCTTCTTGGATATCCCCCCATACAGCAGTGATCTTATTGATGAATGTCTGACCAAGCGGGGGGGGGGTGCATTGATGCAACCAATTGTAACCCGTTCGCCATATAATGTACAGGTCACAAAAAGATTTCTACCCCCAGGGTCTGCCCTATGGGCGATGTATTGAAACTGCACCCTGCAATTAATTAGGATCGCCACCCCCTGGAGCCCCTGGTATACCCTGCATGATAAACATGATGAAAGCCAAAACAGGCCAAGCACGGGACTTTAGTGCCCAGGAGATGGGTTTCCTGCAACAGGAGGAGGTCCGCACCATACCTCTTCGCCTGGCGCAGCACGGCACCCCTCTTTATCTTATTGTGAGAACCCCGTACATTCCAAGATACCACTCTAAGGTCACCGGGTGGGGCTATATCATTTGGTGCCATTCAGCCCATATGCGGAATGTGTGCTGGATGAAGGAGAACGATCTGTGTGACATGTCTGCATACAACATATTGAACTTTTGAACTGAAAAACCCACCCACCTCCCCCCACCCTACGCTGCCAAAACTGAGGAGCATCTGGAACCCCAGCACCAACAATACCCAACCCTCCCACCCAACGTTACGAACATGGGGGTGCTCAAAAAGAAAAAGAGAGTCTGTGGCCTGGCAGTCCCATGATCAGTCTCCACGCTTCACGGAGGAGAAGTCTATTAAATTAGCATTTGAATTTGTATAGGAAAGAGTACATATACTTGCAGTCTGTTGTTAAAGTAGTGTCCAGCGGTTCAGGAGATGTGTTCTGGGCTTGCCGATTGACTGTCGGGTCTTGAGCTTTGTCGTTTCTTTGATTTTGTTCGGCGAGACCGGCTTCTCCTCGATCCCCTAGAAGAGTCAGAGTCCCTGGCACATGGCGAGCCCTGCCGCAGCCGCGGGCGCTCCTCGGCCCATGCAAACGCAGCCTCGGGGGTGTCAAAGAAGAAAGACTTTGAGTTGAAAATGACTCTCATCCGGGCTGGATACAGCAGCATGTATTGTAAGTTCATATCGCGTAGCTTACGCTTTGCCGCCGTGAAGGATTGCCGTTGCTGCTGAACAAGCGGAGTATAGTCCGGGAATACCATGATTGGTTTGGACTCATATTGGAACAGGTCTTTATGTTGCCTGGCGCTTCGCAGGATAGCATTGCGGTCCGAATAGTTCAAAATCCTAGCGATGACCGGTCTGGGGCGTTCGCCTGGAGGTGGTTTCTGGGTCAATACCCCGATGGGCGCGCTCTACGATGAAGCATGGCGATAGCGCGTCGTTGGGCATGAGGTCAGTCAGCCAACTGGTGATGAAATGGGTCATGGAGGGTCCTTCGCAACCCTCCGGCAGGCCCACGAAGCGTAGGTTATTGCGGCATGTCCGACCCTCTGCATCTTCCACCCTGGAGGCAAGCTCCCTTGACTCCACTGTGAGCTTATTAACTTGTTTCTGGAGGGTGGACACTGTGTCTTCGACCGTGGAGACCCTTGTTTCGGCCTCTGTTATGTGGTCAACGGCTTTGCGCAGGTCCTGACGGAGGAACGACACCTCCAACCCCACCGTGCCTATCTTGGCCTCCAGTGTATCTCTGGCACCGTTAATCGCCTCCAAAAGGGCGGCATTGTCCGGCGGCGGACTTGCACCCGCACCCGCTGGGGGAGCGCCGACCGGCGCGGTGAAATGATCGATGGTGCCCTGTTTCGCACCCGCACCCCCTGATTTATCCTTGCTTATCCTGCCGCTGCCGGTGACGGCGCACAGCACCTCTCTGGGGGGGGGGGGTCCCCAGCTGACCCCCAAGCCCAATGCTCGACTCTGTTTAGTTATGGGCACCCCAGGCGACCAACAAAGGAGAGGAGAGGAGGGGGGGGTCGCACCCCCACTTGGCCCGGCCCACACTCCGGTGCGGGACCCCCGCAGCCCACCGCCACACCCCGCTCAGGTCACTCCAGGCTGCAGGCCCCGGCATGTCGGGCCCCCCAAAGGGGGGCACTGTCCTAGAATGGACACGGCTTCGGCAACCAGGATCGATGCCGTCCCCTCAATCGGAAGCTGGCCGGCTGTGGACCTCGTGGATCCGAGTAACGCTCTGGTGGGGCCCTGGTGTAGCACTGTTCAATCCAGAGGCGGCCAGTTCAGCCCTGTGTTGTTGGGGGGGGAGGAGGCCACAATGGATCCCAGGCGGCGGACCCCCCCCATGGGCCGGGCGGTCGCACAGTTCAAAAGATGCCCCCTGCCCCGTTCACCCGGGGTCCGCAGTAGCGAGGCACCAGTCTCTTCGACGTCTGATGATGACCGGGCCGCACGAAGGCCTGCCAACATGCGCCCGGAGCAACCGGAGAATGGAGCTGTCCGCGGAGGGGCCCCCCGCGCGGGACCCCGGCCGGCCGCCCCTCTCGCCACCGAGGTTTCTGGACGGTCTCAGCAAGGCCCCAACCAGGCCCAAATCCCCGGCGTCGCCTAGCGCCCTCAGGCCGTCTTCAAACAGGGGAACGCCACTTCGCGGCCCGCCGACCGCGGCGCCGCCACTCACCAGAGACGCGGCAGAGCCGTCGCGGCACGCAGGCACTTTAAACTGCTGCAGCCGGTACCCAGTACTGTCCTTGTCGTGAGCCGCTAAGCAGAAAATCCCCCGGACAAGGTTTACATGCGGATTCTGGTCCCGGTTTGGCGTGGAGATGCGGAGCGCACTCAAGCAGCGTCCGCCATGCTTGGCCGCCAAGCCACGCCCCCCAATATTCAACCTTTTAATGTGGTGCAACAACATATTTTAACCAGTTGGAGATAGAAATCTTAATGTGCACATTGAAATCTGAATACATACTTTGCACAGGATAATTTTCTACAGTGCTAAATTTTATTTAATTGTCACAATTGTGTTATTAGACATTATAGGGATCACAATTATGCAAAAACGATTTTAGTGCAATAGCTTTTAATAATTTTTTACATGTAGTCAGTTTTTGAATAATGATCACTAACCCTTTTATGATTTCTACATATGAAAAGCAAGCCTTATTCCTTTCCTTTTACCTTGAAAATGCATGTATTTATAACACTAAGCACAGAAGCTTTTTACTGAAACAGAAAAAGTTTGTATCACCTTTTAGAGGGCAGTAATTATTTACCATCAGATCCACAGATGTGCTTAGTAGAAAAGCAACAAGAAAGAAAGTCTTTACTTTTTATCCTGTCTCTTTTATCCAAAATAATGAAACTGTATTTCTAACTTTCAAAATCAGTAGTCTTTAATGCACGTGCTTTGATACCATTTTGTACTAACTTAAACCGTAGTCCCCACAGCTTGATCTGTAGCTTGTACCCGGGCATAGCCATGTTTTATTTACTCAGCTGTGTTTTACGACCAGCAGGCATCAACTTCCACGCTTCTTCAGGAGAAAAACCCTTTGCTGTATTCTAATGTCCTCAAAAAGTTTGTAAACCATGGATTACCTCCGTCTGTTCTAACAGACAGCTTCCTTCGGACAGACAGCTTTGAGCAGCTGTTAAAAGCTCTCTTTCTAGTGCCGGGAATGAGCACGGTTCAGTCTATTTAAAACCCAGGCATTCCAAGCCAGTCAAAATCTATCGTTTTGCAATGTGATAAAAGAGGCGCTTTTATTTTAGCAGCAACTAATTACTCAGATAATGTGAATGCCTTTTAATATTTAATATAATGTATCTAAGAATAATGCTGTAACATTTTGTATTGAGTCCTAGTTGTGTAAAACACACAAATTCGTTTTTTGTTTCTTTTCTTTCTGTGAGGCCTATTTTTTCCTATTGAGTGTTAATTCTAATTTTGTGTTTTACCATTGGGGCGATATAATAATTGAAGGTTCAGACATCTATACTTTGTTACTGCTTTACTTTTAATAGTAGCGTGCAGCAATTTAGCATATGTTATACAATTTATTCTTTGAATTTTAAAGTGTAATTCTTCCAATGACATCTGCAGAACACAATGACGACAACAAACCAAATTGAGCTCATTCCAGACATTTTCAAGAAGGGGGCCACACACTCAGAACACACAACACTGCTTGCTAAGGCAAGCCATTCTTACACAAAACACACAGTCGCTACTCACTCAAACAAATACTTCACAAGCATCACCACCGGTGTCAGTCCACAAACCACATAGACACTCAAACACATAATCAACCCACAAATCAACATTTAGGACAAAAGCAAGAGGCAGCCCACAGACTGTGCCATGTTCAAAAAGACAGGCTCTAACCCCAGATCTTTTCCAAAATACACCAAATTACCAATGGAGCTGGCGGAACACTCAAAAGCGCTCCGTATCACCATTTACGAATGTTACTAAGTGCGTAGATCAAAATCCTTTTTAGTGTATTTGTTCCACAGTGTACTATACATTATGGAAGAAGTACCATATTTAATATACATAAACCTATTTAGGTATCCCCTCTAGGGGAGTCAGCTGAGTACTTTGTAAATCCATATTGGTACCACCAAGACAGCAACACATTCTACAAAGTGTGCTAGGAGCAGGCATGCCAAAAATATTATAGTATATATAATATTATAACAAAGTAGTACTTAACGCAAACTGTACCGTTCAAGAATTCAAAAATTAGAGAAAAATCTCCTCATTACCTGCCTTTATTTGCTGCAGCAAACAAACAAACAAACCAGAATCTTAGCCAAGCTAATCGAAAACAAGAGTGTCGCATCGCGACCTTACCAAACAAAAGTCTCCAGCTTCCAACTGCCAAGTTCTGAATCGACCTAATGGTCACTGTGAGACGAACGCCAAAGGGATCTCAGTCAGGGACCGGTCACCACCTGGAGGGTCAAATCGGGAAAATCGGAAAAGCACTTTGGTCTGCAAAGACAAGGGTCTCATCGTGCAGTGTACATCCTCAGCGAGATTCCAAACCTGCGTCAAGACCACTCTTTTGGGCGACCGCGTCTCCTAATGAGAACCACGTGACGGGCGCCAATTTGTGGGAGCGAACCTTTTCAGATGCCCACTGGTGCAGGGGTTCGCCCTTCTTTGTCCTTAAGTCCTTAGACTAACAAAATAGAAATTGGCACGGAAGCTGTAATATCAAAGAAAATAGATTTATTAACCTCACATGAGAGAGACTACGTCAATACAGTACCCTCAGGCCACTGTAGGAGGTAGTTCAAGGAGTACAGAAACCAGGGGCCTTATAAATACATTTGTTGCATAGTCAGCATGGAGACTCAAAGGGGAGGTACTGGCACATACAAGAATAGTTATTGACTAACATGGGTATACAAAAATTGCTTGCTCAACAAAGTGGGAGGGGAGACATTTCTGCTTACATCAGTTAAAACAGCCTGACAGTTCTATTCTAAAACAGGTGTATTCTAGCAGCTACAGGCCTTTCTGATCATACATTGCTCTGGCTCAGTGCTGAAGGAGTTAACTGTAACTGATGACTCAAGCAGAATAGAAAAACAGGCAAGAGTAAAGAGACAAGAAGCACATGGCCAGCACATGGCTAACTAAAATGGCTGCCATAACCAAAATGGCTTCAGCTCATGCTAACAGCGATTTCTGCTAGTTTCCACAGAAGAAAGAGAAAAAGAGAAGAAATAGAGTTAGAAAAAGTAAAAGGAGAATATTATGACATGATGAAAGAATTAGACAAAAGTGCCATAAAAGAAGAAAAAGAGAGTAAATGCTAGATAACAAAGAAGGTGGCACTCGGTATGGTGAGTATTTATGATGGCTCTTAAAAGCCATCAGAGGGGGGATTGATGGAGCAGGATTTCGCAAAAAGAAACCTGCTCAACCGAACCAGCCTTTAATATGGACTAACAGTAAGTAGTGTTAAACGACTAATGTGCACATTTATACTACACGTGGGAAGACTGCTTTATAAAATGCATGAACTAACTAGAACTAATGTGTAAATAACCGGAAATGTAATAATTTTGTGTTTTGAATGAATTCAAAGAGGTTTGCATGGCAAGGCCGCAGCAGTTTTTCGTAAAAAGCATGGTGTGTGTTGCTTTATTCTAATGAATAATGCTGTTTTCCTGCTTAAGCTATGCTAGACTAACAGTTAACATAAAGTAGAATTAAGATGGGGGGTAAACCGTGAAAATTACATTATCACATAATTAATAATGTTCGTTTTTCTGTTCTTTTAATAATGGACGAGTTCTCCATAATGATTAAGTTAGCTACAGTAAGGGCGGGTGAACAAGAGAGCGAGTTGGAACCACGTGACTACATGACTGAACTGCTGAGCAAAGCTGAAAAAACCGTGACCTGGTGAAGGACATGGACATTGTCAGACAGCCAACGCCAGTGTCATCGTGGGAATAGAACCCAAAGTTGTTGAATTTAATAAATTGTTAAAGAATGTTGATACATGTTCTCATGGAAGAGAAGAGGTATTGATGACTATATAAAAAAAAATTTGTTTAGAACAATGGTGTAGTCAAAAGTGGATGATTTCATAGTGGGGTGACACTCCACCCCTAGAATCCCACCAATCCCTTAGCTAGAAAATGTGAAATTAGCAATTATTATGGGACGCACATGTTCTTTTAGGGTATAAGAATAGGTACTTTAGGGGTGTGGTTTAGGCAGCCGATGGTGTGGTGTGCGGGCTTCAAGGTTCAGGTAGGCTGAGAGAGGGAAGAGTAGCTGTTTTCGTCGGTGAGCTGTGAGGCCTAGATGTTCCTGTCCTGTCCCTGTCCTGGTTCTTAAGTCTTTGATCCCTGACTCTTGGTTCAGGGGTCCCTCACTACCGCCTAGGCCTGCGTGGTGGATTTTTCCCTTACAGATCCTCCAGGTTTGTATTTAATCTACTTAGCATTGTAGAAATTATATTTTTCCCGGCTGTTTCTTTGATATGTGTGCCTTTTGTCTCTTCATCTATCCCCTCCGAAATTGTTTTGGTTTTTAAGAGATCGATTATTGTGTATCTAATGTCTCTTCATCTATCCACTCTGTGCAACGTATACATTTGATTGATATTTCTGATGTTACTGTGATTAGTTTGTTATTCTGTCCCATGAGGTCTCCGGTATTTGAGTTTATGGATATGAACGTTATAAGTTTTATTATTGCTAGATAAAATTATTAAATCACACCGAGAGTTTGTGGTCATTTAATCAGATTTCTAAAGGTTAATCTATATTTTGGAGAAATTACCTTTGCCGTCAACTTTTCAACTAATTGGTCCATTGACCAAGTAGATGAAAAGTCAAATAAAATTACAAGATGTTTATATTTTGTGTATAAATAACAGGAATAGGTCGAAGAAAAGTTAACAAACTTGACACCAGAACATCAGGGATTTTGGGTGAATGAGTATGGGCCAATGTATGATGTTGTTGAATAATTATCCCTGATCAATTATTTGGGTTCGCGCTGGATCATATGTTTTTTAAAACTGGTTCTAATCACCTTCACGCACCATTTCAACTGTGGTCAATTAGTCTCCTGGGCAGCGGGATCAATTACACCGATTTAAACGATAAATGAATGTATTGCTAGATCAAAACAATTTTGCATGCCAGTCCTTATGCAAAGTGAAATTATAACGTAACCACTCATAATCTAAACTGAAAAAATGACGTGTTTCCTTTCGTATTTGTGAACTATAGAAGAGAAAAAGCTCGAGGTAAAGCACTGAATACTCTTTTTGTAAAGCACATGCAGAATACACATGCATTTTTTAGTTGTTTTAAATAACTGTAACAATTTTTATAATTTAAACACCGTATTTTATGTAGCTGCTACGTTTTTAAGAAAGAAAACACGACTTACCAGTTAGTTGTAATGATAGCAAAAGGTATTTTCTTTTCAAAAGCATAACCAAACTTATGCACAGTGGTTTCCTTTCCAAAGCAAGACTTAAATACATTAATTGACAACCTTTTGTCACTTTTATTTGTACTGCAGTTCGCCTTTTTCCTAATTGCAGTTCAAATCCACACATTACAAAAATCGAACAACAAATCCAAAAGAAATGTCACTGGTTGGAGACGAGATTGACGCTGGCTGGCTCGCTTGTCTGGGCGGGCCCTATTGCTTTTCGCTCCTGATTACGAGTGCCTAAACTGACAATAACAAAGCTGAGAGGCGATGCAGGGGTAACCCAGTATTGGTGACTTATTTACAATGTGCACCTCAAAGGAACAGACAATATTGATAGGGAGGAATAAGGGAGTACAGGAGGCATGGAGCACTAACCCCTACAAAACGGTGTGGTCGACGCATCAGCATAAGAAACAGTAAAATAATTGCTGGTTACAAGGGTAAGCTATTGCAAATAAGACAACTTCACGAAACAAAATTGGGTACATTGGTATACTCCCTGTAGCAAGCAGGACCTTGCACACCCAGTGGTAAAATCCTAGTGTTGACATCACATAAAATGAAGACCCCCTATAGTTACCTGCCCTGATCCTTGCTCAAATCACAACATACACAAAAACCCCAATTTACACTAATGAAGAAAAACAATACTGCAACTCAGCCGCGAGTACGCCATGATGTGTTTAAAATAGTAGAATCGTGTGGCAATAGAAATGGGACTAACCGAAGTGAAAAGTAAAATGTGTATATCGCCATCTTAGACTAGTTAGAAATGTAAACGCAACAAAAGAAAATAAAGTGTGTGCACGTTTAAAATACATACAGCAACAAAAGTGTGCACGTGTAAAATACATACCGCAACGAAGCAGAGCAAATTAAAGAAAAACGCAGTTGCTCAGCTTCGTAGCAGTATTTTTTTCAAACGTGCATACTTTTGTTGCAGAATGCTTTTTAAACGCACACACTTTATTTTCTTTTACAGCATTTGCGATACAATGCAAAAGGTCTCGCAATTTGTCAAGTTACAGCGATTGTTGTTATAAATAACACTATATATATATATAAATATATACACAAATGATGGGCGTTTTACCGGAATTAGGTGGGCTTTTCTTTTCTTGGTCGCAGTGGAAGCTGCTGTTGTGGGTGCCTCTGCGGCTGCGCATGGCGTCGTCCTGCCAGGGGCGCTTGGGGTCTGCCGGCAATTTAAAGTTACAGTGCGACGTTGAGGCGCTTTAAAAAAAGTATTTGTTAAGGCGCATTTGTTAGGAAAAAAAAGTAAACAGATGCACTTATAAAAGTCTGGCGAGTTGAGTTTGAAAGTCGTAAATTGAAATGATGGCAGAGTTGAATCCTAGAGCACTGGGACGGCAGACCATCGGTGCAGTGAACAGATAGCTTGTGACTCGGCTCTGCCATTATTTCAATTTACGACTTTCAATCCAGTCAGCATTTCTCGGTGTGTGTGTGGGAAGGGGGTAGGCGGCGCTGAGAGCTTGGAAGTTAGAGACCTGCGAAAACATGAGCAGGGGGAGGCAAACTAAAACAAGTTAGAGAGCAAGGAGGAGGGGCCATCACACTCTCTACAGTGTGATGGCCAACCAAAGTGTTCTTGGAGTGAAATCGCCAGAAAGAGAGCTGAGCGCACAAAGGGGGGACATTCACAGAAATGCACCTATAACAAGGCAGCATTTCTGAATGCCATATGAAACAACCAATGGCAATTGGGGGGTGGGCCAGAGCCCATAGAAGAGGATACAACAGGTCAATCGAAGCTCGACCTAAAACATGAATGTGTCCGTCTGTAATGCAACTGGTGCTCATATAAAGCGTTCTGATACGTTTGGGTCGAGTTCCCGCTTTATAAAAATAAATAAAAGATTTTAAGTTGTTTATTATCCTATATGTCTGATGAAAAAATTATGAGTCAAAAAGATGATACAAAGCACACGGAGCAATTTTGTACAGAAAGCCAAAGCATTTCTAAAATAATCTTGAATTGTGGGGCATCAATCGAACATTTTATAGCATTAGTGAACAAGAATTTTTAATTCTATTACGGGCATGGGGACTTCAGTTTATACATTCTCCTCTTTGCTTTATTTAAAGTGCACCAAAGTAAACAAACAGTATAACCATAGAGCTGCAGTAGAAAACAAGGATTGGTAAATGCTTTAGGTTTTGCCTATCTGATTAATATTATTTTTTATTTTGTTGTAAGATTTAGTTTGGTCAGCAGTTGTGCAGTGTCATAGTTGCCACCATTTGAAAAAAGTTCCAGGGACACTTTGCAGCACAGGGCTGCTGCAAATAGAAAGTTCATATTTGCATACCTGTGTGTACTAAAGAGGTACAGTTTCTGCAAAAATATTACCCAGGACAGTCTCCAACTTGCCGGGACTGTCCTTACAAAAACAGGACAGTTGGCAACTATGCAGTGCGATAGTGGAGTGTGCAGTAGTAGAGGCGGGACTACGGTGTGAGTGTAAAGAGTGCAGCACTAGAGGCAGGGATCAAGTGTGTGAGGAAGTTGGCGGTAGCAAGTAGTGCTATTGATGTGCACAGTGTTGAGTTGGGAATCAATGGCAGGGTTTTTTTACTTTAAAAAAATCGTGGAGGGGTGGGAGAGCAACCTGGAAAGCACATGTGGATGGGAGCGTTAAGTGGGAAGCAGCATAGGGTAGCGAGAGGGCAAGAAAACACTTGCACTCTGAGGGGCATATTCACAAGGACTTATCGCCGAGTTATCGCCACCCTAACGCATCAAAAGTGGAGATAGATTTAATGCCCCATTCACAAGCGGGTGCAAACCGCAGACATCACCAGTATTTCCGCGATAACTGCCGCAAAACTTATCTCCACGGGTGACACCACCAACTAACCCTAATGAGATGCAGAGTAGGCGTTCCCGTGCAAAAACACACGAAAGCACTACAACACCACTTTCACAACGAACTGCCAGATCTGCGATGCGAACCAAAAACAGGCGATAAGCCGCGGTAGCAGCCGGGATTTAACACCTGCCTTCTGCTGGTGTAAAGCAGGGCGACTGTCACCTGCAGTACGAAAGGGAGCCCAGCACAGAGCCACATCGGAAGACCCACAGTGCCATGGATACAATGATCATGCAGCTCGGAGACCCAAGAGCGCCACAACACCCACCGCCCCCACTCCCAGGCACCCCCCGACCCCCCCAGACAAACACATACCGTGCACGACACAAGAGCCACAAAAAGCGCATGATGTCGCACAATGACAAGAAGAAACACACGTGTGGTCAGAAGAACGAGAAACAGTCACTCATCATTGAAGTAACAACAAAAACTTTATTGAAATACAACACAAAACACCAATGCGGAAGACTCCTGTCGGGTCCGTCCGGGACAATCTTGATGTCACAGCCTAGAAAATAAAGCACAAAATCTGAACGTGTGTCATGCGCACATCAAAGGAGTGAGACACAGAGAAAGAGAGAAGGAAAGAAAGGCAGAGAGAGAAAGAGAGAGAGAAAGAAAGAAAGGGAGAGGGAGAAGGAGAGAGAGAAATGAAGAGAGGGAGAGGGAGAAGGAGAGAGGGAAATGAAGAGAGGGAGAGGGAGAAGGAGAGAGAGAAATGAAGAGAGGGAGAGAGAGAGAGAGAAGGAAAGGAAGGGAGAGAGAGAGAGAGAGAGAGAAGGAAAGGAAGAGAGAGAGAGAGAGAGAGAAGGAGGGACACTGCCGCCCCTGCGCACCCAGGCACCACTGCTCACCTGCTGCCACCGGTGTGTCTCCAACCAAGTGCCGGTATACACTGCAAGCAACCAGGTCTGCAATCTGTAATCGAGGCAAGAGTCAATCATGGCAGAGTCCATCTCACTGCACACTGCAACAACACCTGTCCGCACCCCGCGCACCCATGCAGCCGCACCCTACCCCCTCCCGCCGGCCAGCGCTGGCTGTCCGCCCTTGCGCACCCAAGCCCCACTGCTCACCTGCCGCCAACGATGTGTCCACCAGTGGGCACACCACGTGCCCGTGCAAGCTCCACGCCCCGGTCCCGCCATCATGGCATGCTCCACATCATGCGGACCCGCACCACGGCCCAGCAGGTCCCACACATGGCGCTGAGTCCTGAGGCATCAATGGCAGAGACCACATCACTGCACACGTCATCATCGCAGGCTGCACACCCGCTCAGCAATTTCAGGGCCAGTTCCTGTGCAACCCCAGTCAGCGCCACGTGGTGGTAGGCCTGTGACGGCCGCAAGGCTTCGGGTGCCACTAACCCTGTGCAACCCCAGTCAGTGCCACGTGGTGGTAGGCCCGTGACGGCCGCAAGGCCTCGGGTGCCACTAACCCTGTGCGCAACAACTCATGGGCCCTTCATGATTGAGCCCCGTGGAACGTCCGTTATCCAGTCACCTCCGGCAGTAGGGAATGTGACGTTGCCGGCCCCTTATATTCTCGGGGTCACATGGCCTGTGACGCCTGCGCCGGATGGGTGTGGTGTGTGTGCAAACCTGCCCTCAGGGAGTGGCCGCGACATGCTGACAACTAGACCAGTGACCTGCAGACCACTAGCGTGTAAACCTGCGACATGTAGTTATGTGGCCCCCCCCTCGGAGCGTAAGCGGAGTGGTCTGGCCTGGCGTACGCCGGGCCAGCGCAGGGCTTGCAACAATGACTCGGGGGCTCTGGGCGTGGTGCAGTCCATGTCCGGACAAGGAAGTGACTAATGCGTGTGTCCTTGTTGTAGTGTCTACGGCACCCGCAACGCAATCGGCAACGTAGCACACTGTGACTGGAATCCCACTAGATGAGCATCATTGACGTTAGGGGGAATCACTGACCCTACATTCATCCACACATTCATACTTGAATGATGAAAGACATGACACAGCAGTGCGTTTCTGAATGTTTAATGCACATCCAGTGGAGTTTTGCAGCTGGAGCAGTACAGGGCCATGCCAACCCCACTTCACAATATGGGCCCGTGGAGGGCCAGCCAGAGTCCATCAGGGAATGACAAGTATAGCGGAAGAGGAAGAGTACAGTCCGCAGTCTGGTCGCCATGTCATTGGTCACCAAACAGGATGTGGCAGTCCATGTCGCGGTCCAAGGTGAGTGCCGCAGAGTGTATCGGGGGTCAGTGGAAGGTCATGGGGCCATGTGCGGCACCAAGGAGCAACAGGCCGGGTGGCGGAAATGAATGCTAGTGCCTCCTTCTGATCCCAAAGCCAGCCACGTCCTCGTCCTCGGATGTGTGCCCTGCCCCACCTGTGGGTGGTGCAGTTCCGGCTGCAGCACTGTGTGCCACTGACACATCAGGGGCCGGAGGTGGATTGGCGGCCGCACTGTGTGGCAGTGACACATCAGGTGCCGGAGTGGAAATGTCTGACGCACTGTGAGGCACGGACACACCATGGGGCGGAGATGTGGATGGTGTAGGGGCAGCAGCATTCATCTGCGCCACGCCTTGTGGCAGCAATGCCATGATGAGGACATGCAGGGCATGGTAGATCCCAGCTACATTTTGCTGATGTGCAGCGGTGGCTGCCATCCTTTCCGCCTCCATCCGCACCATGTCCTCCATGAGCCTCCGCATGTGTGCCATCTCACGGCTGAGATCGCTGGAGCCACTCTGAGCGGACAGGTGTTCTTGTCTCCGAGTCATGACTCCAGCGATGTCAGCCAGGGCTCGTTGGAGACCATGGAGCGGCGTGTGGGTATCCGTTAGGGACTGGAGGTGGTCCCTGATGGGACTCAGACACCCATGGATGGCGTCAAGTTTGGTAGCCATGAGGTCGAACCCCACCCGCACCTGCTCAGCCATCTCCCTCTGGACCTCCTACACACGGCGTTGGAAGGCCATGTGTTGTTCGTGGGGGTCCTGGGAGACAGCCGGGGTTGTGGGTGCCTCCTGCTGGGTGGTTTGTGGAGTGGGTGGGGTCTACTCGATGCAGCTGGGCTGCCCTGGTCCTGGAGGTGATTGGCGAATGAGTTCAATGATGTCTTGGAGGGCTTGGGTGTCGATGCTGGTGGTGTCCTCCTCGTCATCAGTGAAGAGTGGCTGGGACTGCTCTGCAGGTGGCGTTGACGGTGCCCCTGCAATGTGAAGGGGAGATGCTGTGTTACAATGTGTCCACATGTATGTGGCCGCATGGTACTTGTTCACATTCAGACAGCATGGCAATGTACATTGTGACAGTGTGTAGATCAGGGCCATGATCCAGAGTCATTGTGGGTGTGCACTGTGCTCTGCTTGGTTGTGCATGTGTGCCATTGTGGCCATCTCCCCCGTCCCCCAGTACCTGGTGGTTACTCACCCTGTTGCCGTTGTGTTGTGTCATGTCGAGCAGTGTCCGGTGCCCCGACTCCTGCCACGGTCTCCACACTGATGACTGTCGACACCAGCTCCTCCATGTCATCCAGCTCCAGCTGTGGCGCTGGGCTCCCACCTCCAGTCTGCATTGCTGCCTTCTGGTTGCCTGCGAGTTTCTCCTTGGTCTTGCGCTTGATGTCAATCCATCGCCTCTTGACCTCGTTCATTGACCTCTTGTGCTCTCCGACGGCATTCACCTTGTCCACGATGGCCCGCCATAATCCATTTTTGGTGCCCAATGACACATTGGAGGGGACGAACAGTTGTTGATGGTGTTCTATCACCTCTGTGACCAGGATCCTATTCTCCTGCGGACTGAACTTCGTCTTCCTCTTCTTCTTGTCCTTGCCCTTCCCTGTCACCGAGGTCCCAGGCTGGTCGTCCGGGGTGCTTGTGGGGTTCCGCTCGTCCTCTGCGCCTGCTCCGGCTGCCTCCATGGTGCTTCGGTGTTGGTCATTTTGTGTTTGTGTGTTTTTTCTCCTTTTGTAGTGATTTTCCCGCCTGCCGTGTGAGTATGGCAGGCCTGGCGCTGCTTATCGCTGATTTCCTCATCGCGAATGGGCTCATCGCACGTTTTTTGGTGTTGGGGTTTGTGTTTTTGACTCTGTCGCGGTGGTTGTTTCGCGGACATTGGCCGCGTTTTCGGAGGACTATCGCATGGTACCGCTGTGTTGTGAATTCCGGGTTAACACAGAGTTATTTTCCCGCGATAGACTGCGATGTGTAAAGTTGCGTTAACATTTTCTGGAGATGTTTAGCGCACGTTCTTGTGAATATCCCCCTTAGTGTGCTAAAAGTAAAAGAAAGTAGCTTACACTTTCAAAGGTGCTTATAGAATGAAGCAAGTCAGAGGAACGTCAGCGAATCTTTCTTTTTTTTGCAGTTCTGTATAGTGCGAACTGGACCTGAAGGGATTGGAGCACTATACATGAGCACCAGTTACATTCTTTTTCTTTTAAAGGCTCAGGAAGATTACGTGAAGTGTCCAGAATCACAGGATGTTAAGCCAGCGCCAAGACTAACAGCACCAAAAGCATTTTAAAGAGCAGGAGCATTGAAAAGCTGTGTTTGTTTATAAGCTAAGTCCTGTTGCCCTACGGGCTCTCCTGACAGACTGTCACGCTGCCAAGTCCAGGAGTTAGTGCCAGCAAAGATCTCTCAGAACCACTTTGGCCATACAGTTTATGAAAGAGGAGAGGGTCAAGTCTCACGCTTGATCCTCCACTGAGCTGCGTTAGCTTGCAGGCACTGGGGTGCATGCAAGTTATTTTGTCTTTCAGCACAGATAGTATTACTGTCTGCATCCCACTGAACAGCTTACCTTCGTCTCCAAAGCACAGATCATTTCGAGTATTCAAAATCAATGTACCCTTGTGTCCCCACCACTTTTCTTTCTAACAACGCCTGCTCAGGCCTATAAACTTGACACAAAATATCAGGCTGGAAAAATCGAGTGCAGTAACCAGCTAATTAGGCTGTGATCACAAGATATACCACAAAGGCATCTAAGAGTTGTTTAAAGCTTACTGAAAACCACAAACTGCATTTGGTGCCACATACAGGGGTAGTAGGTGCTATATAAATGCTGCAATACCTCGTGTGTTTGTCCATAAAACTGACAGCTATTTGGTAATAAAATTAACCAAAAACATCAAGCATTTTGCTAAAAAGTTACATGTTTATTTCGATTTTAAGAGATCACCAAGTTGTTGTTTGGCTTTTCACTTAACAAAAAGGGACGTTTAAAACTATAACGCTGATGGCCAATTGGGAAATGCGTAAGGTTTCACCTATGTGATTAATAATAAGCTGTTTGTTGTTGCAAGTTTTAGCTTGGTGTCCATCTGCAATAAATGGCGCTTTATCACGACCCAGGTGGGTCAGAATACTATTATAATCACTAACATTTGGGATATGGGAATACCATCAGATAAATGTTAAACACTGCTGGGCACTGGGGAGCCAAATGTTTATATTAGGAGCAGATGGCGATAATTTTTGGCAGCAGAAGTCACAAGCTGGTTGCCTTTATGTTTAATATTTGAAATTGTCTCCATTGCAGCCATGGACAGTTTACATAGACACTGCAACATGATTTAAAGACCTAGTGGTCCAGCGCACACAAATTTGTATAATCAGTGTGGCCATATTACTGGGAATCTGGCACAAACAATGGTGCACAGGTTTATACTTAAAGCATATCAGGCAAGAATAATGACTGGCATATAATCACTGCATTTCACAACAGATGTTATAATTCAAATATTCTTTATTCATTTTTCTTCATCTTTTAAAAGAAACGTTGTGGATTAAAGATAGTCGTAGCCAACGCGTTTCGTCCTTTCTCGGACTTCTTCAGGGCTCCAAAATGTGTGTATAATTGTTTTGACAAGTCGAAACCTTCTCCAAAATATGTGGCAGAGAATTGGGTCCGTGTTGCCAGAACGCCTCAGCCTCACTCACGTTGTTAAGCAGCAGTTTGCTGCTTAACAACGTGAGTGAGGCTGAAGCGTTCTGGTCACACGAACCCAATTCTCTATTAATATACAGAAGGACTTGATTGATTCAAATAACCACACTGCCTGAAAGGATTACAAGCCAAATACCTTTTGCCACATATTTTGGAGAAGGATTCGACTTGTCAAAACAATTATACGGATTGTAAGGATAACGAACAGACCACGTTATACACGCATTTTGGAGCCCTGAAAATGAAGAAAAATGAATAAAGAATATTTGAATTATAACATCTGTTGTGAAATGCAGTGATTATATGCCAATCATTATTCTTGCCTGATATGCTTTAAGTATAAACCTGTGCACCATTGTTTGTGCCGGATTCCCAGTAATATGGTCACACTGATTATACAAATTTGTGTGTGCTGGACCTTTAGGTTGATTTGTTAGTTTGAAAACTTGTTTTCAATTTGGAGTAGAGAAGGGTTGTGCTCCAGGTTCTTTGCACCACATAGGATTTACATTTTTGCTCATTACTTTTGATGTTAAGTGCGGTATTGTTTACCTCGACCCTTCTAACTTTGTTTATCTTGATTTAAAGACCTCATGATGTGTTAATAACGGCGCATGTGTGGAAATTGTAATGCGATCTGATCTGAAGCAGCATATTTATTTAAGAACTGCCAGGATTTAAAATACACACTGCTGCCGCAAGTTTGGAAAATGAAACGTGATGTTATTTAAAAGCAGTTTCTGATATATCTAAATGTTTATTATGACTACAGATTGACTACAACTGAAGGGAAACAACACAATTGCCAGTCCATGCCAGTTTTTTCTTTTATAATTCTGTTTATTGATAACTTAACAGGGTACATTACAATTCGTACAGTTGCATTGCCTATATCAGGAAGATAAGAGTAAACGCCACATTGCCGTCACATTACATTTGTTTTACAGCAGTCAGCGACACTCCCAGGGAGCCAGTCCTCGTCTGTCCATTCCCCCATGCAGTCCCCCCACCGGGTTCTCACATGGGCTCCATCGATAAATGTTCCATTTGCCCCAGACCTGTTCCCATTTCCTGGGACAACCCCTGCTTTCATACACTGTTTTCTCCGCTATCATACACCAATCATGGTCCTTCATCCAATGCTGTAGTGTTGGTGTGTCGGGTGCTCCCCACATCTTTGCAATATTGCCCTTAGCTATTACCAGTCCCAGTGTTACCCAGGTTCGTTCTTTGGTACTGAGGTTGGTCACTTCCCATACATTTAGGAGGCACCATTTCGGGGAAGGAGCCATCTCTACTCCCGAAACTTCAACCAAGCTACAGACAATGGCTGCCCAGTACTGATGTATAGTTCATTCCCATATTCTATGAGAATATGTTCCTGCTTGGCCACACCTCCGTCTACAATTAGGGTCTGTCCTTCTACCCATTTTAGCCAAAATTTGACAGGTCACAGGAGTAGTATGTTCTATGTAATATTTTCAGTTGTAGTAATCAAAATTTGGTCGATATGGCAACTCCTCTCGGGGATGCCAAAGCCTCCTGTCAGTCGTCGGCATCCCAGTCCATGCCATTTTAAACGCCCGGCCAGACTCACCATCGTAGAAGAGAATGCCGATGTTGTTGTTCATCTTGCCCGGGTACTGGTAGTTCAACAGGTCCATCTTCATAAACAGCATTGATCGGGCGAGCAGAGAAGACCAGCCTTGTGTGCTTTCACTCGGAGACGGAGAGCGGAAGGCGGCCAGCAATGATCTCCAGACTCGGTTCAACATCCCAGCAGCGAGAGGCCCCGCCTCCGGCTGCAGTAACGTGCAAATAAACTTCAGCCAACAACGACAATGAAACATCCTTTGAGGGTCTCAGGTTAAGGGGGCTGTGAAACAAATTTTGTTTAAGGCTAAGAAGCAGAAACCAGCATTTTAAAAATAAAAGGAAGCTAAACACCTCCTGTCTCACTTCCAGCTCCCTCTCCCCCCAGCGCTGCTATCCATGCACTGCTGCTCTGGTGACTAGACTTGCAGATGAGAGCCACCCGGCAAAGTCACTATGTCATATCCCCTTGGTAGCATCTATTGCTCAGCATCTCGTGCACCTCTGGGTGTCAACAGAACCAAGCACCGAAAGAAGGGACATTTACAAAAATGCACTAATAAAGAGGAAGCATTCCATGATAATTAATGGGCGTGCTTAAAGCTCATATTGAGGATATATGGACGGCATAGGCTCGACTTAAAAAGGCAATGTCCTGAGAGGCGGGCATATTAGAGTCAGGCTGTCAGCGTGAGGAAGCTAATAATAAGAGAAGAAACTGACGAGGACCATGCAGTTCCTATGAGACGAGTGCTTGTGGAGAGCTTGAAATTGGTGAAGCCAGACTGTGTAAGTGGATGCTCTAAATGCGTGCTGTGCAGGTAAAAACCTTTAAAAAATAGTTTCAGAAAAATGGATGGAAACATTACTTGGGCTGTGGGAAACTGATAAGAGAAGCACACAGGAGGAACAACACGAGGACATAGGAAACAGTGTGCCACAGCCAATAGAAACTGAGGAAAAGTAAGTGGCAAGCACAGGAGCCAATGAAAAGCAAGGGGTCAGGATGTAAGCCACCATTTAAGATATATTTAATACAAAAGATTTCACGCAGGCCAAACCTAAAAACGACAAAACCCAGCGTTCCAACATGAACTACAGATCATAATAATAAAAAGTTCAATAGCCAATCAGAGCCCTTAATGTCCTATAAACAGGCTAAGTCACATAAGTGCCACCTCTTCTTGCTGTGAGGATCTTCTACTAAGTACAGAATCCATGTCTTCATTCTTGCTTTTGATCAGAAACTGAAAATAAACAACTAAAACACTGAACTACAAACTTGGGTGAACTCAATAAAAAAAACGTATTAGAGATAACATCATTGAAAAACAGAATTAAAACAGACATTGCTACAATAAATTGATCGTCTTTGTACAATTGACAGGTGGGATAGTCCTCGCCTCCGTGTCCTTAATAGAGTTGAAAATTCTTGTTGACGAATGTTATAACATTTTGGATTCTACGACTGAAGGCTTCAGATTATGCAAATTCAAAGCTTTTCAACAATCATGGAAAAGGATTACTTACTGGTTTATGATAGAACTCTTTAAACATTAAATCAGAAGACCAGTCTGGCACTCAGATTATTTCCTCTAGGCGAGCTCTCACTCCCAAAAACTCTGAGGCCACGGCCCCTCTGACTGAATGTGCTCCAAAGATGGAAATATCCACCCCAGCTTCGCAAAGGAAGCAATTTTACCCATCGGACCTAAGTAGGATAGGATACAGCATCATGAGGATGTAATAATGAAATCAACAACTGACCCTTAGGTGAACTCCTCAGAGGAGCTGTGACTCTTTTTTACTCTTGTGGACAACGAACCACACACAGCTTTTGGTCTCCTGGCTGTGCTGGGAAAACCACCAGTCTGGTTGCTGATTTAGTCTTTTAGTAATGACACAAAAAACACCTTCTGGGGTTCATGAGCTGCCTGCCAGGTCCAGGGCTTGGACATCCGATACCATTTACAAGACACCAGACGGAGTAGAAGAGTTAATTTTGCTGAGTGTTGTTTCCTTGAAAGCAGAGGATTATATGGCCAATAATGAATGAAATTAAGAACTAGAGAAACATCCCAAAGAGTGGAATATTTAGGCTGAGGAGGGGCAGAAAACTGTGGTAAAGGAAGATAATCCGCTCACAGAATGTCTTTAAGCGTTTCTTTCAACAGCCTGCCACGACGTGACCTTCCTCTGCCAGCCTTAACATAAACTGACTGGGAATTCAAATCATGACATTCCAACAGAACCGAGGTTCCTCTACAGTAACACGTATATGGCACATATTTCCCCTTTCATATAACAAAAAAAAATGAAAATAAGGCAATGTAAATAAATGTAAATCAACCCCATATAGATAAACAAGGGAGTACATAACACAAAGTACGGATGGAATAAGAAGTAGCTTAAACCAAAACCTGTTACTAAAATTGAAGACAATATACCCTCTACACAGGGCAGTAAGAATAATAAAACAAGTCTCAAGCTGATCCTGTAGAAGCCTAAAACAAATAATAAACAAAAAATACTAACTCTCTGTCAGCACATAAGATGAATAGAATTTTTTATAGGTCAACCAGATAAATGCAAATATGTGCAGCACAGAGACAGTCAGCATAGCCACTGAGTGTCCGAAGAGGTGAAGTTTCTGACAGCTTTTATTGATACAAACCACAAAAGGAAAGAACATCATTATGCATGTAATACAGATTAAGCATTGAATATTTGTCCAATAAGAGGAGGCCTAAGCTGCGTGATACCTTTTATGGTCCATGATATACTGTTGGTGACCACGTGTCCTGAGTACGTGACACTATTGGGACTGTCCAGACGAGAAATGTACCAGCCTTAGTACTTTTCCATAGAAATGATTGCAATATTCAGCACGTAGCAGTGTTACTTCTAAATATGGTATGCTGAAGCGCTTGTGGCTAAGCTAGCATCCTGTGCTTGTTCTAATGTGGTTCTTGAGCAAGCCTTGTGCTGAGAGAGCAACTTTCTTTCTGCGCCATGGAAAAGTACAAGCATTTGTCTAATGATTTTGTTTCAATGTTATGCAGGCCTGTAGTTTACACATTTGGTATCAACTCAAAAAGATAGTTTCCAAAATCCTATCACACAGTCCTTCAGAAAAGCGGGAGGTTTCCTGTATCTCCTTACATGACCATCCCTTCTCTCACCTTCCAATGCTCCTCCATCACACACTTCCCTAGCATCATTACCCCCCTGACCTCGCCTGTCCTTGGAACTAGACACATCCTTTCCAGCAAGCATAAATCCACTACACCCTTCACCACTTTCCACAGTGGATCTTTCACATTTGCCTCCCTTCTGATACATAGCTATTCTGTGTCTATTCCACTTACTTCCATTCTCCAAAGCAACATACCACTCATACATTTGCTTGACCTTGAACGGACCCCTAAACTTGAACAGCTCTCTTCCAATACGTCCATCTTTGACCATCACCCAATCACCGACCTGAATTTTAAAATCTTTACACCCTTTCAAAGGAACACAAGGTTCCCGCCTATCTTTTAACGACCCAGGAACCAATTTAGTCCTGGCTTTGCGACCTCTCATCAAATCAAAAGAAAGGAGATCTGTCAAGTCCTTTATTCAAAGTGGTGTGAGGTTCCCAAACTGCTTCCTGGACTGCCTCACACAGATCAGTTCCACTCTGCATGGCAAACTGCATAGTCCCCTTGACCATACGATTCATTCTTTCCATAATGCCATTGCCTTGAGGGTTTTAAAAGGGTGTATGATGATGGTTTGATTCCATTCATTGTCAAAACCTCCTTCATTTCACAAGAAGTTAGCTGGGTGTCCTTGTCTGTTAACAAAGTATGAGAAAAACCCTCCCTTCTAAAAAGCGCACGTAAGTTGATTATGGTACTCCTGGTAGTTACATCCTTCATAAATATGACCTCCAAACATTTGGAATAGGCGTCCACCAAAACCTTGGCAAACCTCAAATCCTGACTCACTTCCACCAGAGGTCCAAAAAAATCCATACATACTGTATGCCACACTTCCTTAGGATCCTGAATATCACTCATCTCAGATTGCACACCAACCTTAAGCCTTTTCTCACTCTCCCTACAATCCATAGACCTTTCTACCCATTGGGCAGTTTGCATGTCAACACCCAGCCACCAACAGTTTTCTTTCACTCTCCTTTGAGTCATGGTCTCCCCAGGTGCTCCTCGTGTGCCAACTGAATCATTTTTCTCCTCAGATTTTCTGATGGTACAAATCCTTTTCCCCCTCCTTAAAACACTCTTTTCACTGACAGATAATTTGTACAGTATCTAATCAAACAGTCTCACAGGTACGGCAACTGCGCTCTCTATCCTGCCTCCAGCCACCACCATTTTACAATAATTCTACAAAGTCTTATCCTTAGTAATTTCTTGCAGCCATTTTTCCCTAGTAAAAAGACCTATTGCATGTGTGCTACATCTTCCAACCAAGCCACAGCCCCATCCTTCTCTTTATTACAGACCGCTTCACCAACTGCAAGCTTCCAATCCACACACAATCATGAAAGAGCATCAGCTTGAGCATTGCGCCACTCAGGAATGTGTTCAATGGAATACATGACCTCTTGTAAACAAGCCGCCAATCTTGCCAACCTTGCTGACCCTTTCCCAGGCCCTCCAGGAGTCAAGACTTTCATCAGCAGCTTATGGTCTGTCTTGATTTTGAAATTTACATCCCACAGGTATGTTCTGAAATATTCCACTGACCAAGCCACCACCAATGCCCCACGCTCAATGACCGAGTAATTTTTCTTAGTCTCAGTCAGTGAGCATGACGCAAAGGCTACAATCTTCTCTACTCCTTTATGGATTTGGGATAGAACAGCACCCACTCCAGATGCACTAGCATCAACAGAAAAGACAGTACTCAACGATGTATCAAAAGTTACTAAGATTCCTTCATCACACACATCTTGTTTAATTTTTATTAAAACAAGTCTGTTAATCTTCACTGCACCTGAAAGTACACCCCTTTCTCAATAATACTTTAAAATCCTCTTCCTTAGTTGCAAAGTTATCCACAAATTTGTCATAGTATTCTATGAGTCCCATAAATGACCTTAGATTGTCTTTGTCTTTACGTTGTGGAGCTAACTTTATAGCTTTCAAAAGATCCCTTTTCAGTTTCACTCATTCACCAGAAATATTATGGCCCAAATATTCTATTTCTTTACACAAAAATAAACATTTCTCTTTGCATAGAGTAAGACCCACATCCATCACTTTCCTGAGTATCTTCCTCAAAATTTGTTTGTGTTGCTCAACAGTTGCTCTGTAAATCAAAACGTCATCTTGAAAAAATACAAGATTTGTAAAACCCTCAAATATTTGTGACATAATTCTTTGAAAAATGCTGGCCACAGAAGATAGTCCAAATGGCATTCTTGTGAAACGGAATGTCCCATCCATGGTTATAAATGCTGTTACATCTCTGGAGCTCTCATGCAGTCTAATCTGATGGTAAGCACTTTTCAAGTCTAACTTTGAAAACTACTTACCACCGTTGAGCAAAAGAAGCAACTCGTTAATGTTTGGGAGTGTAAAGTTGTCTGTAATCAAATTCTGATTCACACTGCGAAAGTCCACACAAAACCTCAAGCGTCCATCAAATTTCTTTGCTATAACTACAGGTGAACTCCAACTGGAAGCCTCCACAGGTTCAAATATGCCATCATCCACTATTTCACGCAGCATCAGACTGACCTCCTCTCTTACCACTATGGGGACCTTCAGAACCTTGTGCTTTACTGGTACTGCACCTGGTTTCACTCGGATCTTGTGCACATATCCTTTCCAGATCCCCAATTTCTTGTGAAATACCTCTTTCACTTCTTCTAAAATTCCTTCAACATTCTTTTCCTCCACAACCATGACTTTTTCTAAAGCCCTCTGGTTTACAATAATACTAAGATCATACTGATGTATCCACCCTAGAATAGGTGATCCATTGTCAGCCACATATATTTTCCCTTGTGTTTCACATGTCTTGAACTTTTTTGATTAAATATCAATTTCCTCCCCCCCTGCTACCCTCCTGGACAAATATCTTTTGGCAACAAATCAATATGTGGGCATGTTTCTTAGAAAATGTCTTTTTGAAATAATGGTGTACTTTGAACCAGTGTTAACCATAAGTACCACTTTAGACTTTCCAATAGTAAACCACACTTTAGGCCTAGTTTTCCTCTTCTCTGTGCCTTCATCATCCCCTAAACTCAAGATGCGGTCCCTGCAGTCTCCACAGTCATAAACAAGCTCACTTCTCTTATCACTCTTTACATCCACTTTGGATTTTGGTCACTCTTTGCACATGCATGCAAAATGGCCCTTGCGTCCACATCTACTGCATTCTTTGCCAATGGCATTTATTTTATTTTTATTTATTTATAAAGTTTTATATAGCGCGAACAAGATCCCGAAGGATATCAGAGCGCTTTACAAAAGGATGGAAGGAAGGATATAAATGCAATATCGACATCAAATAAGAATACAAAATAGGAATAATCGCATAATTACAAGACAAATTAATCAAGGAGAGTCATACAATAAACAGGTATATAGCGGGCTACGAAGGGGGGCACACTAAGCAGTAAAGAAGAGCCGCAACAAATGATGGTACAATGGTTGTAGGATCAGTGACTTCGAGCAGGTTGCCTTCCTATTCTTCTCTTTGCGTCATGCTCCTCACAAGTCAGATCGACACCCTCAGCAGTTAGTCAGGATCTCAACTGTTCCTTGAGGGATTAAGGATGGTAGTCGCATCATCTACGGGCCTGCCGTAATGACTCCAAGTCACTTGAGGAATTTCCTTTTGGCTCCAAGATTTACCATATGGAGGCCTTTGCAATGGTATAAAGCTTTGGGGGATCGCCTTTTAACTCCACCAAGCCTCGGGGATGTCACCTTGTGAGAGCCTTGACTAATCCCCCTCCCCATCACCTCCACTCGTGCTAGCACCACCCTATTAAGTACATTCCACCACTCTACGGCAATTTGAAACACATGCACCACATCTGATATAAAGTTCCCACTAGGCTGTCTACTCAGGAGACACTTTCTAATGAAGCCAAACCCCAGACTGCTTCATAACCTACTGCATGGTAAGGTTAACCATTTTCCTGGACAGCTCAATGTGATCCAGTCCCCAACATTCCTTGTGTGGGACGATTTTAACAAGATTATTTTAGAGTGCCCCAACTGAGTAGTTGGGTTGGTCTGACTCCCTCTCATGGTATGCTGTATGGGACCACTCCCAAAGATTGTAAAGTCACTCCCCCAATGGATTATAAGTGTGGCTGATTTATTCATTCCCCAATAATAGCTGATGCACTTAAGGTTTTAGAGAACCTGGGGTTTCCTCTTTTTACTTTGGGACGTGGCCCTGTCCTGGTCACAAATAAGTCACTGATCATAGACATGACTGAGGCCTCTGCATGTCAACAAAACAAGAAGTGATCACATCTGTTACACAGCATTTCAAGGTAATTAATGTAAGGGTCCAGTCTGAGAGCGCCTTGGAGACTGAAGGTCGAATTTTTCAACTGTGGTACTTCAATAAAACAAAACCTTGCACATAATAAATTTGGAGATTCCATGCTTATCTGGAACACAATGAAGTTTTAGAAAGAAAGACATTACCACATTCTTGCTGGGGAATACGATAGCAACCATCCTCTGACAATCAGGTCTTCACATGCAATTCTAAACCGGAATGGGTTTCTATCTAATTTGTAATTACTGTAACCCAACCCGGCACAAAATAACTTCAGCGATTCAATGATAGCAGCTGGAATCTAAAATATAATTCCAGCACTAATGGTGCTACCCAAATACAGACAGAAGATACATTTCCTGTCCTCTTTAGAATCAGGTTTCTAAATACAGTCTTAACAGGTTCACATTGTAAATTCTTTGAAATGCGCTGCAACAAAACCATTCCGCAATACCATCAGGCCTTCAATGTTTGCCTTTGGCAGACGTGATTTTTGTTGTTATCGGCATTACCCAATTCCTGCCAGAGGATAGGATAGCAACCCTTCTTTGAGTTTCAGGTTCAAATACACCATCGGTAACAGTCAAATTTCCACCTTTCTATTTATGATAGCACCTTTCGGGAGGCCCTCCCTAAAAGCAGCGGTGGCAACCTACCCATGACAAGCATACATACATGTAATACAATCCCAGTGTTACTGGCATTAGGCGATTCCTGCCAGAGGATTTGACGTAAGCCATCAGCAATCCCAGTCTTAACATACCCTCCACTACAGAATGAACTTGTAAATTCTTCGCAATTCACTGCAAACAAGCATTGCACACAGTACTTTAGAGATTCAATGCTGGTCACTGGAAACTAACAAAATGTCCGCATCAAGGCAGCTATATTCAAGTACTGACACAGAATGCAATAGCATTCCTTGTATAAGAATCATGGTTTAACACATCCTAGACTCAGTTGTCCCTGCTTTGTAATTCACTGCAACAAACTCTGCACACTCCATAGGTCCTTGCATCAATAATTGATGCTGGAACAATTTGCAGATTATTTGTAATTTGCTGCAATTGTGCGGCACACAAATCCTTGGGGATTCCATAATAATCAATGAAAATTAAATATAGTAGTCCACGATAAAGGCATTACCCGATCCCCAACAACTCTGAGATTCGGATTCAGGCATATCAATTATAGCAAGACCAATCACAACACGACTAATTACAACACCTAGAAGCTTTGTAGGTTCAACGATCATCTTTGGAAACAAAATATTTTTTCTTTAAAACATTTTGTTTGCATGTTGCAGTTCTTCACATTCTAGTCGATGAATGATATAATAGTAACCCTCCTACGGGATTAAGATCGAACATAGCCATTGCAATGGTCATTGTCATCAGCTATTGCCTCAAAACCTTCTCTGGGTTGCCCCTCTGAGATATATTTGTGCCAACTCCTATATCCCAGGGTCGGTGGAAAATGAATGTCATAATATCATTCACTGTTGGAGTCCTCTTTCCCACATCATAGATAGTACTTCAGATAACTGCTTTCCATTGAAATGGATATGTACACATTTTTTCTTTTTCAGGAGCGTTTGCCATATCAGCCTGTAATATGATCTCTGCTGGAAGATGTCCATGCCAGTGAATTGTCCTTTTATTGGGTTGAAGGCTACCAGACAGAGCAGCTGTCTGGTTTGCTAAAGACATCTTGGGGACATTCAGAAAGCTTCTCTGGGAATGCCTTCCACCTGTCACTTACCATTGGCTTTGTGGTTTGTAACTCACATTTTCTGGCTTTCTATGTGCTGGTTTTAATTTTTTTAGGCTGTCCAGGGTGAGTTTGTCCTTCCCAAGGAGTAAAACATTTTCACAGCAACTCCCATTGTAGTCTTCCAGGAGTGCTCCTTTCTGTAAACAGGCCTGAAAATCTTTTTCTAGTTTTGTCACATTTGCTGTGCATAATGTCGGGCACTGTCTTCTGCCGAAGCTTGGGGTTTACTTTCTCGGAATTCAAAGTGAGATGATTTATGTGACAATCTTGCTGGATACTGGGGATAGGAAAGTTTCTTTTGCTAGTACACAATAACATTTACATGAACTCCAAGTATTTCAGAATTCATCAGTATTAGGAACACAAATGAAGCACATTTTTTGTTAATTGTGGATTGTGTTGGAAATAAATACCTTAATATGATCAAAACAAATTACACTAGGCAATGCCATTTCCACACATTGTTTGTGTGCTGTATAGTTTTACTAGTAAGACTGTACGTCTGTGCAAATGTAATAGTCATTTCAATTGAAAATGTGTTGTCTGTAAGGGCAGTGAGCTACCACACCATGCATACTCCACTCTACACCTCCACTTTACACCACTCCACTCTATGCCAGAGCACTGTACACCACTGCACTCTACCCCGAACTCCGTGCCGCTGCACTCTAGCCCGAACTCTGCGTCACTGAACCCTGAGCCACTCTACGCCACTGCATTCTACGATGCTGCAGTGTATGCCGCTAAATTCGATGCCGCTGCTCAATGCCACTGCACTCTGTCACTATACTCTGCAATACTCTACACCAGTCCATTCTACGTCACTATACTCTGCAATACTCTACACCAGTCCATTCTACGTCACTATACTCCGCTGCACTGCACGCCACTGCACTCTATGCCACTCTACTCAACACCACACTACGCCAGTGCACTCTATGCAAATACACTCTATGGCCCTCTACTCTGCAACATTGCACTCAACTGAACTCTATGCCACTCTACACTATACTACTGCATACTATGCCAATGCACTCATCACTCTAATCTGCTTCACTCCACTTTACGTTACTGCACTTTATGCCACTGAACTCTACAGCACTATATTCTACTTTGCACCAATCTACGCCACCGCACTCTGTGCCAGTCTAACCTACTCTGTACCACTGCACTCTACACCACTGCATTCTACTATGCAACACTCTAATCTACGCCACTGCATCCTACAACGCTGCATTGTACACCGCTGAATTCTATGCCACGGCACTCTACGCCACTATACTCTGCAACACTCTATGCCAATGCACTCTACACCAGTCCACTCTGCCACTTCACTGTACGCGACTCCACTGTACGCCACTCCAATACATGACACTGCCACTCCACAACACTCTACTCTTAGCCATTCCACTCCACGCCGCTCTCCTCTAAGCCACTTAACTTCAGCCATGCTGAAGAGCAGCCAAGCTGGTGTACGACATTGCTAAAACACATTGGGGAAGCCAGTAGCTCTTACATAAGCAAGACCTACTGACTTTGTAAACGCTTGTTTTAACATCGACGATTTTCTAAGTCCAGAGCCTAATTTGTAAAAGGGCCCAAACTTTTCTTCAAAGCCTTCCGATTACCAAGGCTGTATAACCTTTAATCCACCTCATGCCCCTTTCATCCAGCACCATAGACTTCCTGTTCCCTTATATCACTCTTGCAGGTTATGTTCCATGCCTACGTTCTTCCTTTGTCTCGGTTCTCATTCTCTCTTCCTTCTTCTTTACCCTTAGTCTGCCTCTCTTTCTCTTGTTCTGGGTAAAAGTCTGAGGATGCAAATTAAGTCCTGGTCTACAAAATGCATGCTGTTGGGCCCGACCTGCAACAATTGGTTCAAATTAAGAACTAAATGCCTCAGCTTCTCCTGTGTAAGGTAGCACAATGTAACCTCTTCACTGTAAACCTAGAACTACAGCAGATTATCCCTAAGCGATATATTATCAATGGCACTCCTGAACAACCGAACCAGTGTTCAACAAGGCAGCAATGCAATGATCCCTAGAGCAGCAGAGACACGACTGGTGGAATACCTTATTTGATCCTCTAACCTGGATTGCTGTGGTGCGTCTAACAGTCCACAACATCTACTTTTATAGGAAAAAAAAATTGTGGAAACTGCGTGCACAACAAAATCTGCATCATGTCTGAGGGTCACACAGACGCTGCATGCTTAGATTACGATTAACAGTTGGTAACTAAAATTTGTTAATACCAAATTCCAAGCGTTACTGACAGCTTCTAGGAGACCGTTAGCAACTTATTTAATCAAAGCAGAACCCTTGCCACCATGTTAAGTTGTTAAGCATTTAGCTATTTCCATCTACTCTAAACACACTGCAGGGCCAAATTTACTACAGAATCGGCAAACAAATCTCCGCATCAAATGAGGGTTCCAATCGGTTATTTGGATTGTTGCAAAGCCCCCCAGCGCCTTGAGACTTACGGGTGAGTAGTCGCGCTTTACAAGTCACCTGATTGATTGATTGAAGCCAACCTTCACCTTATTTGCATGTGCTTGTTATCTTACCAACAGATTATTAGGGTTCAGGAGGGGACTGCTTGATTTGGCCCCATAACGAAGTAACTTTTTACCTTAAACAAAAGGTGCATTCCATAACCTAGTGCAACAACAAAGCCTTATGTTAGTGACAATAGGGTGTTCCTCATGAACCTTGGTATCCCATCGCAGATAGCCTTCTTTAAATTGCTGCCTGACCCAGGACCCCAAACGTAAAGTATTCACTTTATTTGATTAACCAAAGATTTCGAGAACAATCCCGTTCACTACATACTTGCATCTGTACTCCTCAAAACTAGCTTATTCGCCTATATCATATTTTGCTTGCCTCTAATCCGTTGAAAGTTACGGGTAACAGAAACTTGGATTGATTGAAGCCCCTTGAAAACATAGAATTTTCAGACATTGTGTGTAACAGGACAACAACGAGGACAGTGGTGAAAAAAACACCCCAATGACGTTTAGGAGAAAATTGAATTTTGGTAATAAAAATCATTTTTTTCACCTATATCACCTTTTTGCTTACCTCTAACTTGTCGTGCTATTTAGAATGCTTCTACCAATTATATTGAAGAGCACCATAAGCTGATATGCATCCCATATCTTTAGGAATTGCCACAATCCAGTCTGCAAACGAATACGGGCACAATGAGGCTGGTCGTTTAAATGCCAAATTTGCAATACCTGAGGCGAGGCATGGCAAAACAAGGAAAATAACTTGTCCCTACTCAGTGAAGCATATATTTACCGTGAACAAATGCAGCTGATTTGTACTTCTATTAGTACCGTAGCAGTCTGGTGTTAAATACCATGTCACCCACCATCTCATTTAAAGTGCAAACCAAACTCATCAAGATGGCGCCCGAGTTTCCCCATGTGCATCAAACATGGCTGCCTGTTAGTCCCTTGCTAAAAGTAAGATGGCAGCTCCCAAGAGCACCAGAAGTTTGCAAAACAAGATGGCTGACCCAAGTGCAACTGCAGCAAACTGGATGGCAACAAATGGGTGTGACACAAATGGTCATACTTTGTGAGGCACTCCTCCTTATGACGGCCATCTGTTCTGAACCAAAGGTGGTGGCGCGAGGGGGAGGGTTTTTTCGGAGGGGTATGGAAGGGGGATGTAGGAGGCGGGGTCTAAGCCAACTAACACTGCAGCCATCAGACAGAACCAGAATGTTTCAATACTTGTTGCTGCGACAGCTGTGATACATTTTTAAGACCCATTGTATTGCATTAAGCTCCTCATTGAAGGCCTCAAACAGCCAGCACACAGGAAAAGATTGACCACCCACCCTGGAGCACCAGAAATGACAGGCATCCTCAGGAGACAGCTCCACTAACCAGCCTTTGATCCACAGCAGAGTAGTAGATGCAGGGCATTGTCTCAAGGTGGGGAAGTCAGAGATGTCATTCGAGGGCAGGGTGGGGTAACGGATGTTGGCATAAGCAGACTGGCGCTATAGGTTAGCATTCTTTTCAAATGTCACTAGGCACCCCAGCCTACCAGCAGTCAGCTAGAAGCATAGCATGGTCCAGGACATGGCGATTGTGGTAGAAGCAGCTCTATGCCTCAGAGTGCCGCACATTAACCAGGACAGCACATAGAGAGAAAAACAGGGTCCCACGGCTCTCCTTAGCCTGATGTTAGAGGCTTAGCCCCTCCAAGACCAAGAATCACCCTCAGCTCACTTTGCCACACAAACACACCGCTACAGACAAAGCCCGGACTGCGGCGACCACTGCCACAGTGTTCCCCACCACCGAACACACCGCAGACCACAAACAAGCATTTGCAATGCAATAGGTCTCGCATTTACACAAGTTTAAGCTATTGGCATTGTAAATGACAATGCCTTTTATTTATGTTTTAAAAACCAAAACATAAATAAAATGCATTGTCATTTACAATGCCAATAGCGCAAACTCGCGTAAATGCGAGACCTATTGCATTGCAAATGCTTGTTACATGATGCCAGGAAAAATGTATTAGAACTAACTTAGGTACACCACAAATACTGCCCCCACAGCTGAGCACATCCAAAATCACTTGTGTTAACTTTGCGCTGTTCAATGGGTGGAGACCGATGCCCACAGTCCTCAGAACGCTGATGAGCCGATCTCTTGACTGCTCCCAATCTCAGCTCAGCACATGAGCGTGGAGTGCAAACAGCTCAGCTAGGCCAGGGTTGCGCAATCATCCCAGCTAGCTGCTCCGCCTAATACACCCAAAGTGTAATAAAGCGAGATATTACATTTAAAAACATATCCCCCAACTTAGTGTGATTTTTTCAAGAAAACTGCAGCGTTACCTCGCCTGGGCACCAACAAGCAGGAAGTGCCTTGGGACAGGGAGGGACTTTAAGATTGTCCTAAACACAGAAATAGGATGGCATGGTTTACTAGTTCTTATGAGAGCACTGGCATGGCGGCAATGCCTCAATTATTATGACTGGGTCAAGGAAATGCTACCTCTGACCCTTTTTGTCAAACTAAGAACTAAAGACCAAGTTTTGCTTCGTTTTCAGTGGGCCACACATTATCAGGCCCCAACAATGGCGGGCAAGAGGGTCCAAGCCACACAAAGCATAGCTGGATGAAGGAAGGGCGAATGGATGCCAGAAGGTCTGCTGTGTTGATTTATTGTGCATGGCACATTCATGTAATCAAATGCAGACAGGAAATTACCTGAAAATATCTCAACGTGTACAATGGACAACAGATACTGGCATTCAGTCTTGCATCAACGTTTTTCCTAAAAAACAGAATTTGGGAATAGTGTTTACATCTATTGGAAGGAGCAGATGGAACTAATAAAATTATGAGATGCACCAAGTGCTGGTATTTTCCCGCCTGGGGAGGAGCCATCACCTAGATCCTCGAATATATGGTTACATTTATCCACTGTGGTTTCTTAAGTTAAATTTGCAGTTCTTGCCTGTCTGTGTCATGGTAGGCGCTGGAGTGGAGAAGACAGCCCCCTCTGCTCATTGCATTCTTGCCTTACCAATTAAAATCGAATACATCAGGATGAAAGGCGCTGGTGAATAATATATTGAACCATCTAGCTGCGTGTTAGACTGACGTGACCGCGGAATCCAGGCCGCTGCCCACAAATCCCGTCTGCCGCGTGGAGATCAGCGCCTGCCAGTTGCACGCGGCCGAGAGAGGTGTGTCTGCGAAACGTGAAACCCTGTTCCCGGACCCAACACTTCTGAAGGAAACTCCATGTCGGCTCCCGCCTTCATAAGAAAAATACACCTAACAGCACACTAAGATCAGAAAAATGGTAGAGTGCGCTATATAAGTGGTGTTATTATTGTTGTTTACAGGGTGCGGACATTATTGGAATATTAAATAAAGTGACACATTTATGATATGTTAACTACGACTCCCGAGTTCTAATCTCGGCCGTGCCAAGTTGTAAAGCCAGGGACTCAGTGATGCCGAGGATACCCATTTCCTGGGGTGAGTCAGCATGAGGCGCGCGGCATGGGGACAGCAAGCCCGGGGGAGGGAGGGACACAGGCCAGCTCCGAGGTCCGTGGGAATTGCGGGTGCTGTGGGGGGAGGAATGGGAGTGCCCCCAACAGAAGGGGCCTGATGGAGGCAGGGAGGGAACGAGCAAGAGGGAAAGCGTACGCATGCACATCTGCTGTCCACGCGTGCACATCCTGATGGAGACAGGGAGGGAGCGAAGCGAAAGCGTGCCATGCGCGCGTTGTGCTAACGCTGCAAGCCGTACGCGTGCACATCTGCTGTCCATGCTGTCCACGCGTGGACATCTCCTGTCCCCCTTCCGCCGACAAACCGACGACAATAGATCTCGCCAAGGCGAGCAGCGCATGCGCTGCGTCGCTAGGCGAGACCTAAAAAGGCACTGCCCTACTTGCTGACCCATGGCCTTATCCCACCCACTCCAGATACTGCAAGGCAATAAACAGGGGAGGAGTCCTCTGTATCTATGGTAAGCTTTTTGGGATGAACTGCCTACCCTATCTTGCACAATAGCAGCACTACGATGCTGTCCAATATCGCTCTGTGGGAGACACGGCCAGCTGCTATGGTATGTAAAAGCCCATTCCTTTCAGCACAGAAACACCACAAACGGCTGAAGCTGCAACGGAAAGGGGATCCTCATGAAAATGAAGTTTGACATACCATCTATGGAAGGGGGGCTGAATCACAAATGTTGGGAGGATAATTTAATTTTAAAACTGGGACAAAGAGTACGCTATCATAGTCTGTCTTGGCCTCACTTCCGTGAAAATTGCTTACACACCTATTACACCTATTCGAGTTAAACTTATTACCTGCAATTGTCTGTGTTTTTTGAGAATTTTCCCTACAGCCCCTACCTTACTGCTCATTCCCTCAACCTCAACAGCCTCTGCCAGTACATCATTTTCACTCAAACTGGTACTTTGCCGTTTGCTCGTCTCCCGCATACAAAATTCAGACTCTTCCACAAACTTTGCCATATCAATAGCATCCTTCAGAGTAGGATTTTTTTGCGGCCCATAATCGCTATTGTAACTTTCTACTTTCACACTGCATAATAAGTTGATCCCTTATCATTTCGTCTCCCATACCGCCAAATTGACATTTGACCGACAACTCTCTCAACCTTGACACAAATTCGTCAATCGTTTCTCCCACGTGTTGAGGTAGTGTATAAAACTTGTAGCTTTCCATCACCACATTTGTTTCCCTTGCAAACCCATTACTTAATCGAATCCTAGCTTCCCTAAATACATTGGTAATCCTTGCACTGTTATCTAGCGCTGGTGGGAAAAATGTAAACATTCTTTGCACTTCAGAACCTAATGAATTCAAAAGAATTGCCTTCTTCCTTTCAGAATTAAAATCTTCACTATCCAAAGCCAACAAGTAATTGCCAAACATGTCGATCCAGTCTTCCCACTGAATGACTGGTGTCCCTTGATGCTGTAAAAATGGTGGTGGTACTGCAATCGACACCTGCTCCATGTTGCCCAAGAATCCTCAAAGTGTCACTAATGGTGTTCATATCACCAGGATGTATACCAATAAACTTTCACTCCTGATAGGATAATAACTTAGATTTAACCGCTGATGATCTTATAGCTCAAGGTTTTCTTGTCTTTTTTTATGGTTCCTTTTATCTTCCTTTGGAAGCAGTTGCACCCACCTTCACTTACAACACACACTATACTTGGGGTGTGTGCATCACTGTGTACCTTACAAATTCCTCATTTACACTAACACAATACAATGTAGGAGTGCCATATATATATATTTTTTTAAAACAACTGTTGTGCGCCTCACTGTGCCCTGTCAAAACTCGCCGTGAGGAATGCCCAGAAACTGAACAAGGTTCCTTTTAGAGACAAAGCAAGGGGAAGATCCACTCCACACAGCTGGAGACATGTTCCGAACAGTCTTGTGCTGGAGACACGTGGTGAATTAGCTAAAGAAGATGCTCTGAAGGAGGCACATGGTGAATTAGCGCAGAACAATCTCGTGCCGGAGAGTGTGCTGAGTAGTACAGTGGTCAGGTGCGCTTGCACGGGTCCGTGCTGATTCAGCCTCAACGCCTGGCTTTCTCACACGTCGAGAAGATGCCGTACTACAGACTCCCCTCACAGCTTTATAAACAAGTCTCCGTACACTGCATACAATGCTTCCAACTCATACGGTGCCACCGCGTGACACACAATATCAGGTCCCATCACACGGTCACATGGTGGGGAGCTGATATCACACGGTAGCAGGAAAAACAAGCTGAAAGCGACTGTAAATAGTGGATTGCTAGCTTGGTTTTTAAGGCTTTGAACTGCTGACGTCCATTAAGGGGTATGAAAACACCCCAGGACATCTGCTCCAGCCTCAGCAAGGTTTTTGTTTTGTTTTTGGAGGGGGATTGGGACAAGGTGGGGGCAAAAACGTGTCTTAGGTACTTCTCGCATGAGGCCCCACCCCCTCCAAGGACCTATCCCCTCCTCACACTGTGAGATTTTTGTTCCCGTTGGCAGTTACGCGCATAACACGCATAAATAGTCTTCCTTGAACACACCACAAATCAAACACAGTACCTTATTAAGGGTTGAAACCAAACCCTTAATTGACACTGCAATAGATATCCTCTAGTTGCATGTGCTGGGTTTTGTGGAAAAACACAGTCACGATCTTCATCACCTGGCAGGCTGACACCTGTAGGCCAGTAATTAGTCGCCAAAAACTGGTAAATGAAAATAATCCGTTCACAGGATCTCTTTAAGTGTTTCTTTAATCAGCCTGCCACAACTTGTCCTTTCCCGCCAGCCTTAACTTAAACTGACTGGGAATTCAAATCATGAAATTCCAACTGAACCTTGGTTCCAAGGTTTCACTACATTAAAAATGAATATGGCAAAAACCTAATACCTCTCAAAAATTTAGACAGTAAAGGATGTTCGCCAACTGGACTGTTAGCCACAGACAGATGACTAGCCAAAATCGCCAATCTGTATAAATTAATCATCCTGTAAGAGAGATCCTCCATTACTAAAGTGACTAAGAAATTTGTGCCGTGAACTACATCAGTTAATACAGGCTCCAAATTCCATTCCAAGCACCAGCATGCCCATTGCTTCCAGGCCACCTGATACCTCTTGTGAGTGGAGTCTGCCCAAGATTTATCGATGAAGTCCAGAGCCTGTTCCAAAAGGCCTGACAGATGCTAGCATCTCCTGAAAGTCTCCAGGTTATTAGTCTCCACTGATGAGTCGCGACCAAAGGATGTTGTCAACCCAGAGGGTCCAGGAGGAGATTCAAGAACCAAGGAAGAAGGACAGGGCAATCGCAAGACAGCTCCTAAAGAGTTAAGAACCAGGTCTGGGTTCTCCACAGGAGGGAGATCAGGATTAATTCTGCTGTTTGCTTTCGGACCTGCAGGGCTACTCTCAAAATCATTGAGAAGGGGGAAAGGTGTAATTCAGACCTGCCCACTTCTGCAAGAAACCATCCGTTGCTTGTGCCAAGGGATCCTGCTTCCAACTGAAGGAGGATGGTAATTGGAAGGTTAGTCGAGATGCAAAGAGGTGCATCTGCATAGACCCCACCTCTGCATAATTCTGGAAAAAGTATTGGATCCAGTTTCCACTAACTGGCATCTGCATCTTTGAGATAACAACAGTTCCAGTTGGCCACCGTATTTTGCTGGCCTGGAAGGTGAACCGATATCACAGAGATTTGTTGTTGTTGGCAATAATTCCAAAAGTCCTTGGCTATCTCAGCAAAGAGATGCAATCTTGTTCTTCCTAGGTGATTGGTGTACTGCACCACTGAAATGCTGTCCATTTTGAGTAATATGCAATAGTAAGCCTGTTGGGGAAAGAAGGAGTGAATCGCGAAGGAACCTGCCAAGAGTTCCAGCCAACTGATGTGCAATGAAAGTTCGAACTTGGACCATCTTCCACCAGTAGTCCAGAGCCAGCATCCCAGCCTAAACTGCTGGCATCAGATTCAATTGCCATGTCTTGAACGAGACCAGAAATGGTTTCCCATTCCAAGAGTGCATGTGAACGAGCCACACAAATAGTACTCTTGTCCCCTGGGTGTGATACAGGGTTAAGGCCTCACTGTTTGGACCGCTGGATGTGACACAGATGGCTCGCATGGGCCCTGGTTGTGATATAGGGCCGACACCTCAATCTTATTTTTTAGTCTAAAAGGGTTTTCTCGGGGGCTTGGCCAAGATGGCAGACGGTTGAGACGTGCTTCCGAGTCTCTCCGTCCTTGACACCGGGCTATCCTGTCCTACAGCTCATATACCGGGATTCCTGACCCGGACTGAGGAGGCTCAGCATTGATAGCTGACGGGCACCGGCGGAGCTTTTTTTCTCAGCTTGCCACACCACAGCCGCACAGAACAGGTGGTGTGCGAGTGAGGCCGTGGCTATGCAAGATGGTGACCTGACTGCGTCGGAGATGGCCACTGACCATGCTCCGACTCCGAGACCCCACAGTGCCACCGGAGTTGTGTCTGGACTGCTGCTGCATGACCGCCCCTGAGTGAGGGTCTGTGGTAACCCTGCCCCGATAGCTGACGGGGCATTAGTGGAGCAGTTTTCTCTTGGGCCTCCGGCCTGGGCCATGGACTGGTGGTTGCATGTGAAGATGCGGCTTAGTGAGGTGGCGGCCTGACCCTTCCAGAGTTGATCGCTGGTGAGCCCCGGTTCTGAATCCCTGTCGCACCGCCACCGATGGCCCCAGATGGACTGCCATCAAACAACCGCTCCCGAGAGGGGCACGCTGCGAGGGCACCGGGTGTCCTGGCTGAAAGTCATAGTGAATTCCTGCTCTGCAGGCCCTCTCCTAGGCTGGGGTGAGGCGTCTGCGGGACGTGCACGCTGTCAGCAGCAAGATGGCCCGGGACGGCAGCAGCAAGAGCTTCCCTCCAGACTCCTGAGTACAAGACTGGCGGCTCCCATGATGGTGGCTCCATGGCCAACTGCGCTCCGGTGAGGACAGCAGCCTGCAGGGCCTTCTGGCCTTCTTCTGCCAAGTGGAGCCCTCCTGCCACTGACAAGCTACCGTCAGCTTGACACCAGATAAGTGCCACAAGCGTCCACTCTACCCTACATCACTGAGGGTTCCTCCTGGGGTTTGAGCCCCAGCAGGGACTGAGCTCCTATATGCCGATTGTAATTTCTGGGCCCTGCATGCCGGGGCGGATGACTTTGAGGGCAGATGCTTTGGCCCTCACCTGGTTACTGGACAGGGGAAAAAGGATCGCATACTGAAGAACATGCTCACCAAAACCCCCGGTCTCCAATCAGGTGGCGCTTCATCCTTGGGTTCGGACATTGCATCAGACTCTGGGAGGACAGATGCCCCAGTCACTCGCTTTTTTTTTATTTCAGCCCTGTTTACTTCCTTTCGAGATGACCTCCAAGCCACTAAAAGGATCTCTCTAATGATCTTAGGGAGGTAAGTCAGGACATAGATAGCCTGGGTGACAGAGTCTCGACACTTGGGGACCATGAATAAAGCCTTGATGAGGAAATTGAACAACTCAAGCAGGAGGTCTTTCGGGTCCATGATCGATATCTGTTTGTTACTGAACTCTTTTGTTCAATTTTAGAAGTTCCTCCAGAGACTGTAATCAAACTAGACTGAACTCATCAGGTAGGCTCCAAGAGACCTGCCTCGGCCCCTCCAGCGGACATTCTGACATGCGTGCATGAGTTTCCACTGTAAGAACGCATCCTTCAAGCGGCTCAAAACAAACACCCGCTACAATTTGGGACTCAAACCAATGTTCTACCAATACCTCGCTACCTCTACCCTTCAGAAGTGCAGAGCCTTCTGCTGTGTCACTATGCATTTCAGATCGGCTGGCATATAATATTCATGGGGCCATCCCCTTGGAATTGTTTTTCGACTAGACTGAAAACTCCATCAGCTCCGTTCCCTGGAATAGGCCTGTCAACTACTGGGCATTAAGGAAACTCCCCAGGAGCAATCTCGAATTGATCGGCATGACCGAGGTAACCGAAGAGATCATAGACAGAGGAACACTAGAGCATCTCCTACAGAACTATGTCCAGATCCCGAAATCATGGCAAATGAGCTACAGGCAGTATTGGTGACACTCACTGGGGACCCGGCTGGTGCTGCAACGACATGAAGCTGGCTGCGCCTTTTCTCCCTCTTTCTATACATTGGATGGGGGGCCCGGGTGGGGTCCGGGTGGGGGAGGGGGTGTTCTAGCCCACTACACACCCTCCTTTCATCTTTATCAATAGGGTTCTATGCCCTAGACATTGATTCTACTTGAAATGTTTAAATGGTTTCTTGTTTTTTTTTTTGTTTGTTCACTTAATTTTTTAAGAGCGTACAAATCGCGGTCTCACCTTCAGATTTCACTGGCCTTGTTGTTGGCCCCCTTTCGTTATTCCACACAAACTTTACATCTGGCCAATATGCCTCCTTCAGAGACAATCTCATAGCATTCTATCTCACTCTATCTAATGCAACATGATTTATTGATCCTCACTCTTAATGTCAAGGGCCTGAATAACCCTACCAAATGACGTGCTGTTCTGTCCTACCTAGAACACTCCGGTGCCCACATCTGTCTCCTCCAAGATATGCACCTTCTCACTAGTGCCACACCTAAGCTGCGCTCCAGAGCTCTACCCCAACAATATTTTTCATCCAATACCACTAAAACTGCAGGGGTAGCAATCTTGGTTTCTAATACCTTCCAAGGGAAAATAGGCCCCAAACAGGCTGAAATCTGGGGTAGACTACTTGCCTACTCAGTGACGGTGGGCTCTCATACCTTTACCGTGGGGGACTATTTACACCCCCAATAAAGGGCAGGAACCCTTCCTCTGTTGCACAGTGTTTGAGATGCTAAACACTTCAGACCGGTTGATTCTATTGGGAGGGGACTTACATATAGTCTTTGATAATGATTTGGACTGATCGGCCCACCACCATAAATAGGCGGGGGCCCTCTCTCACTTTGGGTGGGGGACATAGGTTTATCAGACATCTGGCGAACCCTACACCCACAAACATGGGACTATACATTTTACTCTCATGCACACAAAACATACGCCGCTTATATTATTTTTTAGGATTGCCTGGTATTACTTCTATAGTCTCGGCTTCTGAGATGGAACCTCGCTCTTTATCGGACCATGCCATGCCACGGTGACGATCACACTGAGCCTTCCCCCGTTACAAGAACTTGGTGGTTGTGGGAAACCCTGCTACAATGCCCCGAGGTTGTAAAATTACAAAGGCGATAGAGGATTTTTTAGCAATCAATGATACAGCAGATCTTTCCATCTTTACACTATGAAAAACACTGAACACTGTAATCAGAGGCGAGTTGATGGCAATTTCTGTGGCAGATGAGCTGTGGAAGGATAAGAGAGAGCGCCTGTCCCATCAGGTTCAGGAACTCCACAAGCGCATGGGTGCCCCTCGGATATGGCGGCAATTTGAAATGGCCCGCCCACAGTTGACAGGTATCAGCCTAGACAGAGCAGAATATGCGGTGCTACGACTCTGCCACATGTACTATATAGGCCGAGATAGATGTGGACGCCTCCTGGCCAATAGGCTAAGGGCGCAACACTAGGCGACAGGGGTCCAGGAGGTGTTTGATTCTAGTGGTCAGTAACGGAAAGATGGTCCACATATCGTGGCGACCTTTCGAGACTTTTATAAAGAACTTTATGCAGAGCAAAACTTGCCCATAGACAGACCAGATACATACCTTCCGGACACCTGACCAGGCGGCAGATCTAGACCACTAGATCCAGGAGGAGGAAGTCATATCAACTGTAACCCTGGAGAAGCTCCTCAAATTGATGGGTCTGGATGGTTTTTCAGCGATTTCTTATGAGACATTCTGCTTGACCTTGGCCCCCCTCCTCACTAAACTGTTCAATGCATTTAAAGACCCCTTATTCAATTCTGCCCTCTATGTCAGCGGCCTCTATCGTCGTTTTTCTGTAACCGGCTAAGGATAAGTGCTACTGCACGTCATACCGTCCAATATCCCTTTTCAATATTGATCTCAAACATTTTACCAGCATTTTAGCAGCACGTCTAGGCCCCTTACTACCTGGCCAAATCGCTCCTGACCAAGCAGGCTTTGTACCCCATCGCCAGTGTAGTGACAACACAAAGAGAATATTGCACCTCATTCATAAGGGCCAACGTTCAAGCCGCAACAAATGCTTTTGGCGATAGATGCCAAAAAAGGTCTTGATAGCATCCATTGGCCATATTTGACTGCTACTCTTAAGCACTTTGGTCTTGGCAAAGGATTCTGCACGTGAGTCCTCAGTAACTATAGTTACCTGGTTGCAACAGTTAAGGTGAATGGATGTTCCTCTACTCCGTTCCCAATTTGTAGAGGTGCGTGTCAGGGGTCCTCTTTCTCACCCTGTTGTTTGCATTATACCTGGAACCGATGGCCCAGAGGATCCGCCTCAATCCTGTTATCAAGGGAATCCCATTCGGTGGAGAGGAACATATCATCAGTTTATATGCCGGCGATGTTATGTAGCATTAGAGGACCCACCCATCTTGCTACCTACTTTCCTTAGTGTACTAGAGACCTTTGGTCAAGATGCAGGCTTCTGAGACAATGCACACAGATCTCAAGCCCTTAATTTATCTCTTAAGACAGATACACAGGAGGCTCTAGCACGTAGTTATCCCATACAATGGGCGACAACATCTATCCGCTACTTAGGGATACAACTAACTGCTACAGCCCACACGACTGCTGCCCTCAACTATAAGAATCTGACCTACCAGATCAAACCAGAATTAAACAGATGGAGACCCTACCACCTCTCACGGCTCGGCCATGTGGCAGTCTTAAAGATTTCGATCCTACCCAAGATCCTGTTTCTTTTCCTGGTGCTCCCTGAAGAAGCCCCTCTTGGAACAATCTGAACCCTCCAGCACAAGTTCAGATGCTTTGTGTGGGCTGATGGGTGACCCCACATGCGGAGGGAATTAAGCTATAGACCTCCAGATGAGGGAGGCCTGGGTATCCAAATCTTTCCTATTATTATCAGGCAGCCCAGCTCAGGTTTCTTCTAGAATGGTCCTGCAACAAATCCGAAAAGCATTGGCTTTTTATGGATAGACTGGTGGCAGGACAACATCTTTGGAAATTTCTTTTCCTCCACAGAAATGCACATCCCAGGAGCCTTTATCTTTCTCCTATCAACAGAACTTCCTTAGATGTTTGGGACAGAGTAGCCAAGCAAAATGACCTTACCTTGTTTCCTTCTCCCCTAACACCGATTGTTGGCAACCCAGAATTTACTCCAGGACTAGATCCCCATGCTTTCCGACACTGGGGTCAGACTAGCTGCTGATCCATAGGCCATTTATTTGACAAAATAGGGTCCTTACCCTTCAAACGCCTATGTTCTGATTATGCCCTGCCTTAAACGTAACGGGTACACTACCTTCAAATCAGACATTGGTTGATGCACCCCTCAGTTTGCCCTAAGGCACAGCGCTTTCTTACCTCTTTTGAAAAATGATTGCTCACCATAACATCCAATACACATTTCATTACTGAAACTTTACAGCCTGCTGTTACACAGCTGTTACACAGCCCAAACCCACAAGTCAGAAACCATGGGAAGCGGAGCTGTTCGCTGACACAGAGGGAATGGGGGGACATTTTTTTTAACTTGCTTGGCATACAGCTCGTAATATGGCCAGTATTGAACCAGCTACCAAGATCACCACCTATTGGTATCTCACATCCCACACGTTTACATAAAGGCAACCCTGCCCACAAGCCTGACTGCTGGCACAGTTGTGGCTCCCCGGGCACTTTACTACACTTACTATGGGAATGCCCGAAACTTGCATCCTACTGGACAAAACTGCTTGATGACATTGATATCCATCTCAATACGCAGCTCCCACACTTTCCAGCCTATATCATTTTGGGATTACCCAACACACTCACCTTCCCACTCAAATCTCGTCGAGAACGACAAATTGGTTTGACTTTGGGGGCAGCCCTGCAGAACATCCTGTCACACTGGGGCATGGGACAGCTTCCGACCTGCCAGGGATGGTTACATCGACTTTGGTACATTTTAGGGATGGAGCGCCTGACCCTCTCCTTATCGGACCAGGGCGCCTCCTTTCCTGAGTTATTTCGCCCCTTCCTAGCTTTATTATCTTCAGAATTCCGAGAGCTTACCTGTCCCAGATACTTACGCCTTCTCCGATTAGCTGAGGCTCCCCATGGCCTTCTACAAGGGGGTTCTGGTTGATTTGCCCCATCTAAATCCACGAGACCGCACTTTCATCCATTCTCACATGCATCATGGTTCCCTGGGGTGAGGGGGGAGTTTGGGGTTTGTTAAGTGTATTAATTTTGGTATCATTGCTGGTGGGCCAACTGCCCCTGTACTGCTATTTCTTTGTTCTAAAAACAATAAAGAGATTTGAACCATAAAAGTGTTTTCTCAGTATTACCGGTCTCTTAAACACTGTTGGTATCTGAAGAAGTGGGAGGTGGTGTTCGCTTGGACCGATGGGTGTGATACAGATGGTACGCTAAGCCCTTGGGTGTGAAATAGGGTGCAATTTTGGCGTTAGGAAAAGATTTGGATCTGGGAGATCAGGTTTAGCTTGTGTTTGGCCAAGAGGGGCCTGTGGTTCTTGGAGTTATTCCTTTTCTCAGGGAAAATGTTTTAGTTTTCATTATCCCTGAGCCGATATTGACAGACTATCAGGCTCACTTAGTCCTGTGTACCACGCAGGGCTTCCCCAGGTCACAGGATAGCATGCGCTAGGAGGGGGCTAAAGTATTTTTGACAAAGTCATAATTTTTTCTGAGTTTTTTCTTATTGTAGTATTGAAATTCATGCAAGGTATATTTTATGATGTGGTGATTTGATACGGTGGTGCTGGTAAATTAATGCAATTGTATTGTGTCTGAATATTATTTTTTGTCGATGTCTCAGTGTGCTATATGAATGTGTTGCTATTTTCACAATCAGTGTTTCATATCACAGTAAAGTCTGCTATTTGCTTCCAAATGCTATGATGTTTTAACAATTGCACTTTCTTCTAGGTTGAGACACTTCACAAGCATTGCTATTTGTGTTTGTGAAACATACATATTTATGCATCTGTAAATAGCATCACGCTCATAGTAAGTAGTTAGAACCAGCAATCTCCTTGTATGAAATTTCCCCACAACCAGAGTAGAACTTAAAAATTCCCCAAAAAACAGAAAAAGTAAGGTGCATCTGTCTCTTAAAAAGTACCCAACTTAACACGGAGTCGCCACTAAAACACATGCAAACCAAGTTCCCCACACAGGCTAAAACACTTAACAAGTATTGCAAAGAATGACATGCACACACTAAGGCACACACGTTTCCTGGCCAAAAGAGGGAACCTTTGATACAAACATAATCAAACACATGAGGACACACATATGGGCCAAATACACTGGACAGAAGAAAGACAGGAGAGAGGCACTATTAGAGCTGTGGGCCATCTTCGAGGAGGCTAAGACTGATATTCCTATCCCACAGACAATAAACAAAGCGTCCACATCTCCCCCGACATATGCAGGTCAGGTATGGAAGTGCTCTCCACGATGCCAAGTACCTTGCATTAGGATACACCAACCCTCCAGTTGAGGGATCCGGAGGGTCCCCTGCTGAACAGCAAACTGTTAGGTCTAGGCAAGAGAGTCGAACAGGCCCAGGCAGTCCCAGCACCACCCCAGTCCAGTGCTGGAGCTCTCCGAATGTTCAGCCCATCGAACCCTAGCGGCGCAAAGAATGCGCACTCCCATCGGGTCAGGCAAACACACTCGAGTGACAGGGAGATTCATAGCGGTTCTGGACAGTGATACAACTAGTGGGGGTAAGGGAAGGGGTCCCAGTTCTCTGGGATCCTAAAACGAGGTGGAGGCCACGGGGTTTGCTCATGTAGCCAAAGAAACAATAGGAAGCGAGTTTGAAGGCAAGTTCTGACCAAAAAGAACAGTGCATAGCTCAGAACAAAGGAGGCAATGTAGGTGGGATTTAGAGGAAAGGTGTGAACTAAGGAGAGAGAGAGCTCGCACCATGGAAGCACAGCAATAACACAAAGTAGAGCGAACTCCTCCTGAGGAGAGCGGGGGTGGGTACAGAGCACTGTTCGGGGAAGAGGCCGAGGCAAAACTAGAGAAGAAGCTTTCGGCTGGGATCCGAGATTCACCAGATCGTCTACATAGGAGAGGGGCTGACCTGGAAATAAGAGACCAAGGTAGCCTGGTTCAAACTCAACTAAGATGTAGGAGAAGTAGGATGGCACCTTTGCATGTGCACGAGGGGAGCAGTGACAAAGACATCCGCTGTTCCTCCCGAACGCATGGGACAGATAGACTAACCCCAAGGGGGAAAATGGCCAGAGAGGAATGCGAGATCTTCGTATGGCCATTTTGCTACCTGATAGCCCGCTGGACCAAGGGAAAGGATCAGTATGATAGACCCTGGCCGGAGGAAAGATCCTTCGAACCAGAGGACTTGCCTTTGCATAAGACTGCATCCGGCACGGAAGGGGGAGAGCCCAAGTGGAACTTCCCCTACATTCAGGATTGCCTAAGAAGATGGGAACTCTATGTTAGGGAAAGATCAGTGGAGCTCCCCCACGCCAAAATGTACCCACTACTACAGAAGGCACGTCAGGGACCATCTATGTGCCCTGGGCGCAGATGGATAAAGAAGGGCTAAGAACCAAATTGCCATCCATGCTGGATGGAGTGGGGAAATGGATCACGTTTTGAGAAGAACACCGCAGGAGTAAATCTAGTGATAGGTGATGTTAAAAGTCTGCTAAGTAGCCCCATCAGAGAGCAGACTAACAGTGTGTTTGCCCGAGCTCGCATCCCATCAGTCACATTGACAAACACCGAGCATGATGGGGCCACGTTCGATTCATACAGGCACCAAATATGGACAGCCCTGAGGGAAATGATCCCTGACTGCTCAAATGTAGGCGGGTTAATGGTGGAAACTATGAAACCTGGGAAGACCATAACTGAGTTTCTGGATAGAATGAGGGAACGATGTGGACAAGAGACAGGACAAACATGGACAGATACAAGCTCGCAAGTTGCGTTCTTTTATAATATCCTCAAAAAGGGGCTGCCCACTGAGATACAGAGTGGTTTGGACAGCGTAGTAGGGTTAGATACAAAACCCTGGCGGGAAGTACAAAGCCACATATTGCACTATTACAAAAAGACACAAGAGAAGGATAGGGAGAAACGGGAGCAAACCCAGAGAGGCACTGCTAAGTTGGTCCACTACAAGTTGAAAAAGACCACCCTTGAGGGAGCCGCGTTGGCCGCGAGCGTACAAATGGCACCAGTCTTGAAGAGGGCTCCACCGCAAAATCCCAGATGGTTTCAACCTAACTATAACTGCAGAAATCAGGGAGGTTGGCAGCAGTCAGACCTTAGAAAATGTAATATTGCCACAGGATGGGCAACATGGCTGACCGATGCCGGCTAAAAGCATATCACGAATAGAGATCGATAAACCAGAGCCAGTCCCCGCAGAATCTCCAACCACAAAACCAAGTCTAGGGAAACCCTAATGCACCCTATACATGGCCTCAGGAAAGCCATCCAGCTAACACTCCACCGCAACAGGGATCAGGTAGTTGGAGAAACACATGGCAACAGCACCAATAGGCAGAAACCCCAGCCCAACAGGGGCCGGTGCCACAATTGAGGCAGGGAGGGGTAACAGTCTGGGGAGGCAATGCATTCGCACAAAGCACAACTCAAATATGCAGTAAGTCAAACCCCCCAATGCAAAGCATCCATTTCATGCACACCTCAAAATTCACTGTACCAAAAACTCAAAAGAAGACCAATGAGTCAATATTAGGAATTCAAGCCTTTACGTGCGTTCGGGAATTCAGGGCTGCTGGACGTGTTTTGTCGATCAGGTATTCTCACTGGAGACCGCCATTCAAGGTGCCATCGGGAACCTAGGACCCACTCTGGTGCTGATCCCCCAGGGCGGGGCTGACCGACCACACCCCAGGTCCATGCACCCACAAGACAATTAGATGGGTTCCGATTACCAAATCAAAAGGACCCCATTCTTGGGCATCCAGCCCAGGACCAAAATTCCTTCATGGCGTGAATTTCCAACCACGCCCCCAAAAAGCTAGCAGCCTCCAGGCAATGGAGGCCCCCTTTAAGCTCCAAAATGAAGCTGTTTTCCAGTGTCGAGTGCCAGGGTTCCCATACGCTCGGGATAGTGAAGACACCCCATAACCTCCACCGCACCAGATCCGACAGGTTGGAGGTGCTTCATGGCGCTGAGTCAGTTTGGAGGAGAGGTCCCCCTGAATAACCAACTATGCCAGTCCATCTCCTTCATTAGACTAATTTTGACGAGCTCCTGACCTTAGACTCCGGATTCTCCATGCAGCAATGTTTTTCCTCCCTTCTCCCTCAAAATATTTCAAGTATCTAAAAGCCTGTTCGCCGGGTCATGCCCAGAGGGAGAGGGGGTTACTGGGCAAAAGGGAGTCCACAAAAATCCATCACAACTCTGCGTGAGATTGGAACTCAAAAATTTGCTCTCCCCAGTATCAGGCCTAGCAGTCAGCCAACACACCAGGCCAAATCACCAGGCCTTAAACACAGCCTCTGAAAGAAACAGTAAGCCCGATCTCAGACACCGCAACATGAGAAACACACGGAGGCCACGGGACAGTTTTCCGACCACCTTCATTTTTTTGTGATAAAATGAAATAGCAGATCATGTGAGATTTAGGCAAGTGCTCAAAAGACCGATAAAAAGAAGCCCAAAGCTAGCTCAAAAGGAAGTTCCTAGAAAAAGGGACACAGTCAAGACACCTGGCTCCAATAGGGAGGGTCACGTTGCACGCCACATGCCGGGATTAGAGGAGTATACACATGACCTCAGGGCACATTGCGATCACCAACAGAATACAATTGCGACATGCCCCGTCTTTTTACATCGCCCCACGAACATGTAGGTCAAAAGACACCATCTGCACCAAAAGCACCCCCCATGCACAGCTTGGAGAGGGGCTGGCTACGCCCATGGAACCCTAGCTAAAATTGATAACATCTCCTGTTCACGAGATTACCCTGTAAAAATCTTGCACCAGTCTAACTCCCAGCTAGGTATGGAGAGGGGTAGGCTCAACAACCCATAAAAAATGAATGTGTCCCATGAACCATAACGCAGTTTTCAAAATAAGATACCCCAACTGGGGCTACCTTCAGATACACCACTAAAATTAGCACCAATAAATGGGGAAAACAGCATTTCCCCAAAAGAAAAGCACAGGAACCCGACGGAAAATGAATGCACTTGCAATAATGCACTGTTTTTTAACTAACCAAAATGAACACAGCTCTTATTCAACAGGTTGGCAATGGATCATCCAAGTGCTCTAGCTTTTTCTGCGGCCACATCAGCCCCCCTACAGGATCTACAGTGTGCGAATTAAGAACTACGAACTGTACAGTGAACTTTTTGCCTTAAATCTTGTTGACTATAGACACTCCCAATTACCAGAGAATTGCAGACATCTCCCCTGGATCCAATCTCAAGACCTGCAATGTTCAATAAGTTATTTATTGTTGCACTTATCAGTACCCTCTGTTTACTATGGGTGTTTCATCCACTTTCATTTATCACCAAAGCACTGCTCAGTCTGCTGGAGTCCACCCCGAAGCTATCACCACGCTTGCGAAGGGACCTCTCCCACATCACTTATAATTACACCAAACCCAACACTAGCATTCCACACACAAGACACAGTGCCCTCTTACACAACAGGTGGTATCAGCGCATGACTTCCGTGGGCTCCAAGACAACAGTCAAATCAAGTTATGTCTTTTCCCTGATACCACATGCAGTAGTCGCAGACAGGCTTTATTTGTCCCAAGAGGTAGCCCCCGAAATAGCGAAATGCCTTCTCTAGCTATAACTATGTAGGATTTTTTTTATTTTATTTTACGTGGTCAGTCAAATAGTACAGTTTTACACAGTGTGCATACAACATCATTGCAATAGCAATATATACAGTAGATTTTATCACTTACATGCATCAAGTTTAGTGTCTCTGGCTTTACAGGTCTAATCATTGGTTTATTAGAAAAAGATAAGGAAATTGCACATTGATAACATCACGAATCAAATGATCAGGAAACATTAGTTCAGCACCTGGTACCTATTTATATATGTAGTTCCTACTAACAGCTGGCAATAGGGCTAGATGAGGCATGCTTCTCCCATATCATAGCGCAACTATGAGCCCACCAACTTGCATTAATCAGTCCTCTGTTTGCGTAGAGAGAAGGTATTGCACCAGTAGTTCCCAGAAATCACGTGGCCTAGAGGATTGGGGTATGTCCTCTGCATACATGTCTAGCTGTGTTTTGCAATATGACAAATCCCTGATCCAGTCTGCATGCTTTGGTGTCTGTTTACTGCCCCATTTCATTGCTATTCTTCTCTTTGCCAACAATAGTGCCACCGCCAGGAACCTGCGTCTACGTGCCACTTTAATCTTATAGATACCCAGAAGGCACACCAGGGGTGCATTCGGAATACACTCTCCTAGCATTTGTGTAAGAGTGTCAGTGACCTCCTGCCAGTAGGGTTGGAGTTTCGTACACGCCCAAGCCATATGTAAAAAATCTGCGTTGGAGGCACGGCAACGGTGGCAGCGATCATCGGCTCTTAGTCCGTATTTATGCAGTTGCGTGGGTGTGTAGTATACCTGATGTATAAACTTAAAGTGAATAATTTTCAGATTGCAATTAGAGGTGAGCAGCTGTAGTTGCATACACCCAAAATCCCAGTCTTCTTTGGCAATAGTTGTACCCAGTGTTGTCTCCCACTTGACTAGGGATCTATCCGCTGTACGGGATCTATCCGCTGTACGGAACTGTTCATGTTGTGACGTGTTGTATAATTTAGTAACTAGACGGTGTCGCGTGGTGGATGTCAGGAGTGTCTGCAACGAGTTAAGCGACGGCGGTTCAGCTGGGAAAGAGGGATACATGGTTTTGATCGCCATGCGTAAACGCAGATATGTGAAAACCTTTAAGGGGGTACGACATGCGCTTAAGGTTGCGGCGTCTTGCGATATGTATTCCTTGTTCGGGAAAGCATCTCCCATGGTTCGGAGACCCACCTCATGTAGTTCCTGCACCATTTTTGGTTCCTGTGTCACCGTGAGTTGTGGGTGGTGTCGGAGGGGAAGTGCCGGCGCATATAACGGAAGTTTGTGTGCACGCTTCGCTAGTGAGTACCAGGCCCTCGAGGTGCAAACCGCTGGGTGTATCTCCAAATTGGAGGCATACTGTCTGGGCAAAGATAGAAGTGAAAGAAGGGGGGTGGGGTGCATACTTTCGTGCTCCACCGCAATATGCGGCACATGGCCATGTGGCTGTAGCCAATAGTATGCGTGTTGCGCCTGAGCGCAATAATAGTATAGTTGCAGATCGGGGGCGCTAAAGCCGCCTTGGATGTAGGGTCTCGTCAGTTCCTTCCATCCAACCCGCGCGTGTTTCCCTGCCCAGGTCAAGCTAAGTTGCGCTGTGCGTAGTCTAGTGAACAGGACCTGAGGCAACCAAATCGGTATATTCATAAATAGATATAGAATCCGGGGCAGCACTACCATTTTCTGCAGTGCAATCCTATCCGCTAACGATAGGGGTAGTCGGATCCATCTAGTCACTTGATCTTCCAGTTTGGTTATTGCTCTACCATAATTTTCCCGTATCACTGTTTCCGGATCACGGTGTATCCAGACACCCAGGTATTTAACCGGGTCGGTCTGCCATTGCAATGGGTAGTCAAGGGACGGTTTGGTCGTCACAGGGGTAAGCGGGATGACCACTGATTTGTCCCAATTAATACAAAGGCCCGAGAAGTATGCAAACCTAATATATTCTCGAATAAGCGCATTTAGATTTGCATCCGGGTACCTTGTGTACAAGACCATGTCGTCCACATAGAGTGATATGCTAACTGGGCGTAGCTGGAACTGCAGAGCCGTAGCGGCGTGTCTCTGGCGTATCTTGCAAGCTAGCGGTTCAAGTGCCAGCGTGAAGAGTAAGGGCGACAAAGGGCATCCTTGTCTCGTCCCTCTGTAAATGGGAAAAGGATCAGATATAATGCCATTGATCTTTAGTCTAGCGCAGGGTGCCGTATATAATAATGCTATCCATTTCAGATAAGGTTCCGGTAAACCCATTCGCCTTAGGACGTAGAACGTATACGGCCATTCAACAGAATCAAACGCCTTCGCAGCGTCCAATAAGGCAGCCGCTGCCGGCAATTCCGGATTTATATGGTGGAACATGGCGAATATGGTTCGTAAGTTTTGCGTGGTGGAGCGGGACGGGATGAATCCCGCCTGGTCTGGCAGGACCAGCTTCTGCATCAAAGGTTTTAATCTGAGGGCTATAACTTTGGCTAGGATCTTAGCATCCATGGTGATTAGTGATAGTGGGCGGTATGATTCACAATGAGCCGGGTTCTTATCAGGTTTAAGGAGGGTGATCAATAACGCCTCACGTATTGACGGGGGCAGCATGCCATCCTCGTATGCCTCTTCATACATGACCGCTAGATGTGGTATCAGCAGGTCTTTGTATTACTTATAAAACTCGGCATGTAGTCCATCTATGCCCAGTGCCTTGTTGTTGGGAAGGGAGTTGATGGCTTCACGGAGCTCATCCTCAGTTATGTGATGTCTAAAGTACTTGCGGTGCGCATCGGACAGCCATGCCAATGCTATGTCGTCAAAATACTGATTCAATTCAGTGGGACCAGGTATGATCCCTGCCCTGTACAGGCGAGTGTAGTAATCCAGAAAGCATTGCGAGATTGAGGGGGTAACAGTTTGTGTCTTAAGAGTTCATTATCTTAGTTATGTATGAGGCCGTGGGCGTAGGATGAATCTTGCTAGAATGAGCCCGCCCTGGTCTGCCACCCTCTCTGTAGGCCCGTGCTGTGTATTTCTGTGAAATGTAATTAAGTTCACTATCTGCAAATTCATGGTATGTGTCTATTTTCCCCCTGATGTCCGCCAGGATTGTGGGATCAAGAGTAGTGGTATATGTGGACTCTAATCGTTTGATGTCCGCCTTGACCATGGAGAGCTGTCTACGGATATCGTTAAGGATACCAGCATGTTTACCGATGCAGAATCCGCGAATTGTAACCTTGAACGCCTCCCATAGTACTTTTGCACTGTCCACCGACCCCGCATTGTGCTCGAAGTACTCGGTGATAGCAAGTTTCAAGTCAGAATTAAATACCTGGTCTCGCAATGTACTTGGCTGAAGGCGCCATGTGTATTGTCGTGGTGTATGCGAGGGAATGGTGAGTTCCAGTCTAACTGGTGCGTGGTCAGATAGGGTTTTGGGCAAGTGCGTGATATCAGTAGTCCAGGCGCTTACATCTGCAGTGGTTATCCAGAAATCTATCCTGGACCATGTATTGTGAGTAGATGATATGCACGTGCCCTCCCGGCGGTGTGGGTGTCGTGTCCTCCATATATCCAGCATGGCATAGTCTTCCATCCCCTCCCTGAGCGTTTTGGCAGAGTTCTTCCCATATCTGTCATTCCCAGTGGACCTATCTACCAGTGGATCCAGGCACGTATTAAAATCGCCTCCCCAGATTATTGCAAAGGGTGGGAGCGATCGCAGCTTGCTCCATATATTTGTGAAAATGGAGGGATCATCAGTGTTTGGGCCTTAGGCGGTGATAATGGTTATGATCGTACCGCCAAAATCTCCTTGTACAATGAGATACCTGCCCTGATCATCTGAATGTGAGTGGAGCAAAGTGAACGGTATACCGCGTTTGACTAGGAGAAGTACCCCCCTGGCATAAGTGGAGTAGGAGGATGCTAATCTATATGTGGCCCATCTACCACCTATTTTGCAGTCAGTATCTCGGGTGAGGTGGGTTTCTTGAAGGCAGGCCACATCTACAGCATGCCTGTCCAGATACGCAAAGACTTTCCTGATCTTCTGTGGATTGTTCATCCCCCGCACATTCCAAGTCAAAAGTGTCAATTTCCTCGTGTCTCTATCACCTACAGCCATTGTCAGTGCATGAGTTGTGAACCGCGAGGCGGCAGGGCATGCATGCATGAATCGTGTGATATGTAGGGGTGGGCGGAATTTGCGTAGTCGCGCTACGCAAAGCTCAGCGAAACAGTAAAAAATCTCCGCGAGCACGCAAACGTTCCGCGAACACGCGATGCTTTCTTCCTGTTTGCAAACGCTGTTTGCGTGCTCGGGGAGAAATATCTCGTGAACACCCATTTTGAAAGCGCGAACAAGCAAAAAATTCCGCGAAATGTTTGGTAATTCCGCGTTCTCCGCGGAACGCGAAATTACCCAAATTCCGCGAGCGGAACAGAATTTACTGCCCAGGCCTAGTGATATGCAACCGTTGTTACATCTGAACTGACCTTTTTGCTAAATTTACCCCGGTCACCCCCCTCCACCCACATCACCATCCCAAACATGGCGAGGACATACCCAAAAAACATAAAGCAATACCCCCCACCCACACCCATTCCCATACTTAAGAGCGAAAAAAACTGTGGAATGCACACGGGGGGATAACTGCCAGCCGGTTTCCCGGACAAGCTAGTCGCTCGGGTGGACGTCCAACCCATCCTGTCTAGATTACAACTACAAATAACTAGTCTAGCTTGACCTGAAAGTGTAATGAGGGGTATGAAACCCCATGCCAGGATTTAGGTCCCAACTTTGAATCAAAGTTCCGATTGCTGTGAACATGCACCATTGTCTCTTGCGCCAACAGTGGCGTCAAACATCCAACTGTTAATCACGATACTTTTCTGAATCCAGTTACAGTGTCTCAGAGGTCTTCTTGTAGTGCCATACCGCATACAGCCAGCGTCACGGAGAAAAGGTCATTGTCACTCAACGTCCGAGGTGCCGCCCTGTTCGTCCTGCGCACCCCTAGGAGATCTCCGTCGTGGAGGTTGAGTGTTTTTCAATTGAAGGAATTTTGTCACCTCCTTCGGCTCGCTGAAGATCCTGCTCTTGCCACCATCAGTCACCCGCATCCTAGCCGGGTAGAGCATCGCATAGGGGATGTTGCATTCACGGAGCTTCTTTTTCACTTCCACAAATTTCTTCCGTGCCTCCTGCACTTGTGAAGTGAAGTCTGGATAAATGGATATGTCCATCCCTTCATGGTTAAGGCAGCCCAGCTCACGGGCCCTTCGGAGCGCCGCATCCCGGTCCCTATAATTTAGGAGTTTCGCGATTATAGGGCGTGGTCTCGCTCCCGGTGCCGGCCGAGGTGCAAGTGACCTGTGTGCTCTCTCCACTATGAACACCTCAGAGAAGGTGTCCCTGCCGAGAAGTGCGATCAGCAACGTCTCGATGTATCGCTCCATATTGCCAGTGTTGGTCGATTCCGCCACACCCATAAAGCGTAGATTGTTTCGGCATGAGCGCGCCTCCAAGTCCTCAGTCTTTGCCATCATGGCCGTCATGGCCTTGTCAATTCTCTCCTGTTTCATTTCCATTTGGCGTTGTGCGTCCTCAGAGTCAGATATTCGGTGCTCCGCCGTGTCGATTCTCTCTGTATGCCTGTCCAGACGTTCAGACATGCGGTCCACTCGGTAGGTCAGGGAATCAATTTTCCCATCGATGTTGTGGATCGTCGCGAACATAGTATGAAAGTCCACGGAGGTGTCGGTGCTCACCGCCGAAGTGTTCGCTTGGCTGCTTGGGGGATTGTCCGAGGTATGCTCCGCGGCTTTTTTCGACTGCTCGAAATGCAGTTTAGGTTGGTTTCTGTCCGGTTTCCCCATATTTGAGCCGCCTGGAGGGGCCCGAAATGCCGGCAAAAGTGCTCGTCCCAGTTTGCAATGAGTGTCGCTTGTAGGTCGTGAGCAACTTCCGAGGAGAGAGTGAGAGTTCTTGTGCGCTTTTTACTGCAGGACTTTTTGCTTGTCAGCGCTCCCCAGTTAGGCCCCACTGCCGGGGTGTATGCCGCCAAGGCATCGGCGGTCGCTGAGTATGGAAAAGCCCACAGCCAGGGGCGCAGTAGCACTACTAGGCCGTCTTCTGCCACTACAGTGTTGGTCGGGCAACTCCCGCAGAGTGTCCGAATACCACCGCCGTCGACGAGGAAACACAGGTGGCACCCACAACCGGAGAACTCCTTGGCAGGGTGTTGCATGGAGCAGGCTTTGGCTCAGAGGGGGCCTCTCCACCCCGGTGACAATTTGCTAGGACACAACAGCCTGTGCAGGGCCACACTAACTGTCCGTTTTTATTTACAATAGTGGTGGGCCGTCTTCGCTCAGGGCAGATAAGGACAACAGGATATCAGCGGGGTGGGGGCGCCGAGATCATATCAGCCCACTGTATCACAGCGCTTTGAATGAGGAGGCGATAGACTTTTGCTGTGTGCACCGGAGACGCTCGGCCCTGCAGAGGTGGGAATCACAAGGTGAAGTCTGTGAGGGCGCCAGAGACGCGCCGCCGGTAACCGCACCTCCGCCGCAGCCAGACGTGGCCCAGCGGCCTCAGCAGCAGGCCGGCCCGCGGCAGCGACCTCGCCGTCAGGCCCGATCCGTCCTCACCTCAGCGGCGCCATTCCAGCAGGGCGTCCCAGCGGAGTCGTCCCGGGCCCCCGAACCGCAGCAGGTGGCGGACGATCAAAGGGCAGTCAACTCCGGCGACGGGTGTGGGCAGCGCCTCTCGCCGCATTGAAGGAGCAGGCCCAGCGCTCCCAGGCACAGGCCTCGGTGATCGCGTAGTTTTGGCGCCGGGGAACGCCCACTCCAACGCGCAGGCCGCGGCCCGGCCCAGCCCTCAGGTCTCACTGCGTGGCACTTGGACTCAGCCAGCCAGGAGCGAGTCTGCAGGATGCTGCCGTCTCCCGCCGCAGTATTTCATCAAAGTTGGGAGAATTAGTCGGTCCAACGACTAGGATTATTGCAGGATAGGGTTATAGCCGGAGGAGCACGCTTACAGTGTGGCCATCTCCTGGCGTGGCTAGCTCCGCCCCCTCAACTATGTAGGATTAGGGACAAGATACAACCCAACTTTAGGTAGTAGTGAATCTGAGCCCATACGAGACCAATCGCACAGCATTACCTTTTCACCGAGCCTAGCGACATTCAAACTGAGCTACATAGGTGCAGGAGGGGCACCATAGGGGAGGATACTGTTTGGCCCAAGACTTTCCAGAAAAGAGATTCTTGGAGGTAGCAAAACCACCACACCAACGCACGAACAGGTTTGCTCGCGCTTCCATCTGTGGTCCCAGGGTAGCCCTTAGCATTTCTGGGGCAGTCGTCTTTAAGAACGAATGGACCCCAGACTTGGAGTTTCAGTGTAGGGCCATCCACCGCGATGATACAGAGGGAAATGAGTCTTGTAGGGGAGGGTTGAACAAGAGCATAGATACCCCATGTCAGGAAAATCTGGGATATTGAGGTGAATAGATATACGTGGTTAGAAGGGAAGGGGCAACCCCTAATTGTATGAAAACTTACACTGTATTCATTGTGTTTCATAGGTAAAGAAACCATTCCAATGGGAACAAATGAAAACTGTGGCACAGTACTGCACATTCCGTACATGCAATGGGGCACCGCCACGCTGACGGGTATCTACTGGCAATGTGGCGAGTTTGCCTACATTCAGCTCTTCCTCGGATGGCGTGGTCTCTATTCCCTTGCCACCATACACACCATGACCCGGTCATTCCATGAGGAGATCTGTCAGAGTTGCATCAACATCCGCTAAAGAAGAAGATGACTCTGTTGCATCAGGCTCGAGAAAAAAGACGTGCCGATTATTTTGGTTGGGCTCACTACAAGGACATTCTGGAAGAATTCAGACTGTTGTCTGACACACTAATCAATGCAGGGGGTCCATACCCTTCTTCACAGTGCAGACGAAAGTGAACGCCGGCTAGTTACAAATAACCAGGTGGGAAATGCTCAAGTTGATGAACAGCACTGAGCTCGGCCTTAATGCAATCAAGGAAGAACTAAGAGCCATCTGCCTCATGGTGATGCAACATCGATATGTGTTGACTTAATGACCGCAGTGGAGGGAGAGGTGTGTCCCAAGATCAGAGCATCCTGTTGCACGTTTATCCCAGGCAATGATGTAGACAACGGGACTTTAACTCTTGCCATCCAAGCATTGCACCCTTTACAAAGATACATGCGTGAGGAGGAAGGTGCCCCTGAGCAGGAATGGTACATGAACAGGTTTTTCTTGCTCCCCCGGTGGATGACCGGACTGTCCACGCCATTGTTGCCTGATTTCATATTTTTCTTGTTCTTGTGTGGTTTCTGGCAATCGGGGGTTTACTGTTGCAAAAAACGCAGTCCTCAAATTTGGTAGAATTCAAGTAACTAAGAAAGTAGTAATAGTCAAAACTGAAGAGCAGCATATTTCCAATAATGTGACTGTCAGGAAGTATGGGTTAGATAATGTGTTGAAAATTCAAATAGAGGGGGTAATGATGATATTGATAAAATTGATGCCAATGCTTATAATGATACACTCGCATATACGAACAAAATTGCATCACTATTATCAAATTTGCCGCCATAAACTCTCCATCACCCCGACTCAGAAATAGGTAGTCAGGCAGGCTCTGCCACCTAAGCCTGAGGTTGCTGATTGACAGGTCACAGGTGGGGTGGCACGTAGCCGACAGACAAACGTGCAAACAAGAAACTCCAGATCCATCCCCCAGATAAGCGCAGCAACACCACAATGGTCTGGAAGATTGGCCCCAATAAAACACACATGGCCGGTGGGGTGCATGCATTCCCAAAACCACATAACGTTGGATGCCACATAAAGTTAGGAACACATAGCCAAACAGGACACAGCACACACAGTACATGCAGTGATCACACGCCCCTCATCATGGGCATCTGGACACATTACCCACTTGCTCACATTGTGTCCACGCAAGGTCGAGGCCCACCTGTATTTGTTATCAGGGGCCTTATTTATGACTCCACAGACAACGCCCGCATTCTTTTACTAAACAAGGATCGCCGGAAGTACTTTTATGATACCCAAAACTGTGTAAAGAATCACTCAGATTGATTGTACTTTGAGACAATCCCCAGGCCCTCTTCTGTAACTGTGCTCTCGGCCGAAGTGCCTAATTAAACCAACTGTTCCTGTTTTGCCTCTTGACTTTTGTTTTTTCAAGGTACGTTCATATTCGAGGAACACGTTTTTGGGAGGAATCAAATCGGATTTATTGAAATTGATGACAAACCCTAGATCTTCTAGGTGTGACATTGTTAAGTCCAAGTGTTGCCTTAGTGTGCTGGGATTCTGTGACATTGACAGGAAGTCGTCGAAATAGACGTTCAAGCAAATTCCCCTGGCCCTCAGGTACTCCACCACTGGCTTGAGTAGCTTGGTAAAGCACCAAGGAGCTGAGGAAAAGCCCGAGGGCATAGCCCAGAATTCATAAACTTTGTCTCTCCATTGAAACTGTAAGAATCGCCGATGTAAGGGAAAGATTGGGACAGTTAGGTAGGCGTCTTTGCAGTCGAATTTGAACCATGAAATCGCCTTCTCTTTAGAAGTCTCTAAACAAATGAATCCCCTCCATCTTGAAATGATGATAGAGGATCTAGGAGTTGAAATCCTTGAGGTTGATGTCCAGACGGAAGTCTCCGCCTGTTTTTTCCACTAGAAAAATGTTGCTCATGAATCCACTGGGATGCGGGATGCAAAGAGCAATAGCTTGTTTGCGAAGCAGAACAGAGATTTCCCGTACAATGGAACACTGTTTGAGAGAAGGGAATGGGTTGGGATAGCAGTTTGAAAGGGAGTCCCATAGAATTCCAAACAGAAACCCTGCACTGTCTGCAATCAAACATGTGCTATGAAGAGCTAATTGTGAAGAAAAAAGCAATTTTTTATCCCCAATTCTAGAAGTGAAGAAGGGGCATGTCTTACCTTGAAAGTTGGAATTAGAGGCTGCTCCGCACAACATTCCTCTGTGAAATTGCCCTCTGTAGCGAGTGGGGAAAAAAGGAGATACTCTTTGAGAGTCATTCTAATTTTACAAACCGCTTTGGATTGTCCTCAATAGGGGCCTTTAGAAGGGAAACGGCTGGTGGAGCAGCCCCAGCCCTAATGAGAAGGTGAGAATGAAAAACCTTCTTAAGGGCTGAATGCGCCTTGTCTAATGACTAATGACATGAAAGTGTTGACAAATTGTGCCACCTCTTTTACAGCGAATCACCGAAAAGTAAGACTTCGGCTGAGCCTTCAGCTTCATTTGTTGCCAAATTGCACAACATAAGGTTTATCCTTAAGAGGATAGAACAGCGGTGCTCAGATAGCAAAGCACAATTGGCATAAGACAGTAAACAAATGGCTCTTTGAGAACCAGCTGACCATCTGGATCAATAGGTGAGTTCTCCTCCTTTGCCGTGAAGGCTAGGTCTAGAATTTTAGCTACTGGACCAGAGATGTCTAGCAACTTGTCCTGGTATGCTTACCAAGAGTGATCTATGCCTTTTATAGAGTCCTTTACAAATCTTTTTTGTGACACTCTCTTTTGTGAGTGACACCTTGCCTAGGAGCCAAGGTCTGGGGCATTCTGCCCTATGTAAATTCCTGATCTCCTTAGGGAATGGCTTTAGCTGTCATCTTGGGGAAAGGTGTCCATTCAGAGGAGCAGGGATTAATTATGTCTTTAGGATTAAAGGTGTAATAAAACAAGGAAGATTGCGGATTTGGAGGACCTTCCCTAGTATATAGATCTTCCTGACGGCTCTTATATGCCAGGATCGCACCTCTTCAATATCAGAGGCGTCTCAATCCCCTTCTGGGTTGTGGATGTCTTGAAGGGAAACTATACTTCCTGTATCCTCATCATCCACATCCACTTTGGAATAGGAGCCAGGGAGTCATAATAAGTTTGTTACAGATGCTCAGGTGCACCTGTTTTGGAGACAGCCTTGGATGTGAATCTCGATTGGCCTGAAGTCAGACCCGCCGAAGCTGAGAGGTACCAAGGTGGATTGCAAGGCAGGCCTGCAAAAAATGTCTGATGCTGGTCTGCAAGGGGGTCTAGTGATGTTGTAATGGTCCTCTGAACATAATGCTGAAGGGCCTGATCAAGGGCAGGCTTATCTGGGCCCAACACATGTTCGACAACATGCTCGGGTGTCAATTCAATAGGCACATTGGCAGAATTACTCTGAGACATATTAGTATTCTCTCGGGATATGGCAGAATCAATTTAAGTCACCAAAATGTCATCCTGAAGGTTAGTGCCCACCTCTGCCAGAGAGAATCTCTGATTATAAGGGGGGGTTGACCCTAGCAAAGCACAGAAATCAATTAAACCCTGCAACTATATTGAAAAATAAAATCAATGTAATGCCTGGAATAACTGTGCTGGATCAGGCAAATGTGTAACACAACGTAAACCCTCAGGAACAAACCAGTAATCTATTATTTTTGCAGCCCAAGCCGAATGGGCGTCCAAAGGTCAATTATTTCAGCCCTGAGTACAAGGCATGTCCAGAAAACTTGGAAAGGCTGAAGGGAATCCCTCATGAGAGGGACATGGGCCACCCGGAGGGAGGCTGGACTAAAGCATGAGGTAAGGTAGGGCTACAATGGCAGTACTATTGAGAGATGGACGTTGCACACAACGACCGGGAGCCCAGGAGAGAACAAGAGGCAAACAGTGCCTCGTGAAGGCCAATATTAAAAAGGGGGCACAACACTGCACTCAGAGGAGAGGAAGAAATGCTCGAGACTGCCGCCAGAATGCGCAATAACAAATTGGCAGGAGGGTGTGAAGCGTTATAAGACACCTGACCAGCAGGAGACACAAAGATTCTGTAAAAGCTGCCAAAGCAGAGACACGCGGCTCCTAGACGGAAGGAATCTTTCGTACACAAATAAACTTGAGCAATACAATGAGAAATATAACTTAAATACATAAAGAAGCCAATTTAAGAAATGTATGAGGTACTTAACATGGCCACCGAGCAGCAAAGACGAGGCAGTGCTTATGCGACTCAGACTGTTTATAGGACATCAAGGGCTCTGATTGGGCATTGTACATTTTAATATTGGGATTTGTAGTTTATGATGGAACTCTAAGTTTTGTAATTTTTTTCCACTGAAACTCTACAGTTATACTGTGTTTTTTTTATATACATGGCTGCTGTTTGATTAAAGCAAAGGGGAGAATGCATAATCTGAAGCCTCCGGTTCTGGCATAGACTCAAGCCATACCATATATTCTCTTGATGTTTCTTATGAATTGTCAACAAAAAATGAACAGTACAATGAGTAATGGCTCTGATGTTAAAGGGGATCAATCAACAGAATTAATGACTTCTTCATAACGTCACAAATTAAAAGTAAGCCTAGCTCTTATCATTAAATAGGAGGCTGAGAAAGCTTATCTTAACTAAGAAGACTGATGCCGCACATGAGCTCACAACAGAAAGTTCTTCTTAATAGACAATTCTTTAAAAAGCTCCTTTTTTATCCTTTAAAAACCTGCAGCAACAATCAAATAAATATTGCTGGCTTTCCTTGACAAAATGTTTTCAAGTCCAAAACTGACTCTTGATCAAAGCAGTCAAATCAGTGAATGCCTTATGCCACCAGAGGGTAGTTATAGTTAGGACGGAGTTTCTATCAAAAAGGTGATTTTCACATGCCTATATCTTAGGCGCCGGTTGATGACTGTTCATGACATTTTCCCAAAACATTTCTCCATCACTTCAGATGGTGTCTAGAAAGTTTCGGGGTGTTTCGTGTAGCGGGGGCCCAGAAAAAGGTGGGGTCCCAAATGTGTTTTCCACATGTCAATTCCCATAGGACCTTTAGATACAACTACAGCCCGAACAGCTGGACGGAATTACGCCAAATTGGCAGGAAGCTAGATCCTGGTACGCAGATTGTTCTTTTTGTGATTTGGTGTAAATTTGTTCAGTAGTTTGGGAGATATTAACTGGAAAACAAATTTGTGTCTATAGGGATGCAGATCCTCGGCGAATCCAACAGTCCCCGGACGGAAATCTTATTGGCCGCCAACACTTCAACCAGGAAGTGTTGGCAGCCACCTTGGGACTCGACTGGAGGTGAGTCTCACAAAAAACATAAAAAATAAACATAGGGGGGTAGGGTACGACTACCCTGACCCCGCTGAGGGTTAAAAACATTTTTATATTAATTTTGCTACAAAATTGTGGGTGGATCAGTGGATTTGCGGCAAAATAGAAAAAATAAATGTGGGATCCCGTGCATCATGGTAATGAAGCCCCCGGGTGGGCCAAATCACAGGGGCATGCTGGCATTTTGAAGAAAAAGGAGGAGGGTGCATGGGGCCCCCTCCGAGGCTTTATAAAAGCCCCGGGGACCGCCCCCTCCCCAGGGCAAAACAAAGTAATAATATGGGGGGCCTGTATGGCTTCCCCCGAAACCCCGGACTGCCACCGCCCCGGGGCTTTATTTGAAATTTGGGACCAGGGCCGCGCGGACCCCCTGAACCCCAGGGACCACCACCTCCCCAGGGATTTTTTTAAATTATGATGCGTGGGGGCCATGCAGACCTATCCGAGCCTCGGGGATCACCACCTACCCGGGGCAAATAGAAAAAAGGAGGGGGGTCACCTGGGCCTCCCTCATGGAGGCAAAAAGTTGCCCTGGGGACCGCCACCCCCCAGGGCCAACTCCTGCTACGTCCCGGGTGCCCACCCCTGGGACATAGCAGTTTGCTTTGACTTTGCAGGAGCTTTGACAGGTCCCGCCAAGTCAGAGCAAACACTCTACTGTCAGCAAGCGGTAATGTTTTACTGTTGAGATCTGAGGTGCGGGCAGGGAAACAGAGGACAATTGCTTTGACACACAGCGAGCTGCATGTTTAGCAGCTTCCTGTGTGGGAAAGCAATGCTGGCTCCTGCGGAGGTGGGGAGCTGGCAGGGGCCGCGGGGGCCTTGAGGTTCCCCCTGAGGTCCCCAATGGAGGTAACTGGGTGCCCTGGGTAGGATCAGGGCACCCAGAATAAAGAGGCTGGGCCCCGGGAGATGGGGTCCCCAGGGCTGAAATCGGTCTGGGGAAGGGAAGTCGTCAGAGGCCCCACCCCCTGCACCACCACTCTGCAAACCTGCCTCCTGGCGCACTACTGGTTGGGGGATGAAGTCCCTTGGCTTCTGAGGCTCCTTGGGGGCCAGCAACCCCTCCTGTTACATCCAGTAAGTCCCACACAGAGGAATTGCTGAGAGGTCTTCAATGGCCATGCGCCTTTTCTCCACCACTCTACAAACACACCTCCGGGAGCCCTACTGATTGGGAGATGATGTCCCCTTGGATGCTGAAGGTCCTGGGGATTGCTGAGAGCTGGTCAGAGGCCCCGCTCCCTTTCTCCAAATGCGGCTGCTAGTTAAAAATCCCATAGAAATTAATTAAAAAACTCAAAGGTTACAGGGACGTTATAGTTAGGAAACAAAATTTTAAAAACCATAGAAGTTTACTCAAAAAACTGAAGGTAATAGGGATGTTATAGTTAGGAAATAGAATTTAAAAAACCTTAGAAATTCCTTAAAAATACCAAAGGCTACAGGGATGTTATATGTAGGGAATAGAATTCAGAAAAACATAGAAATTCACTGAAAAAAACAAAGGTTACAGGGACAATATATTTAGGAAATAGAATTAAAAAAACCTCAGAAATTCACTGAAAAAACAAAGGTTAAAGGGATGTTATAATTAGGCTAACATATAACTCGTACAAAATCGGAGAAATTCAGCAGTTATAGTTAGCTGAGCTAACTTTAACTTATGCCCCCACAATGGAGGGACGTTATAGTTAGGCTGACATTTCACTTGTAGAAAACCAGAGAAATTCAGCAGGTATAGGTAGCTGAGCTAACTATTTTATGCCCTGCAATGCACTGCTCATGACCTCACATATTACATCACCCATGTCATGGTCAGTGACATCACTGATGACATCACCGATGACATCTCAAATAACATCACTGATGACATCTCAAATGAAATCACTGATGACATAATCCACAGAACCACTCACACACCCACTTACACCCCAATACATCTCATACACCCACTCCCACACAACCACTGACATACCCATTAACAGACCCATACAAATACTCACACACCTACTCCCTGATCCATGGAGCTAGTCAGACATCAACTCACCCATACAACCACTAACGCAACCACTAACTCACATATACAGCCACTCATGCAGCTACTCACTGACTAATACAGCCATTCACACATCCAGTCATACAAACATATAGAAACGTACACACCCACTCATACACCCACACAGCCACTCACACACTGAATCAGTTACTCATACAGCTACTCACTCACCCATACAGCCACTCACACAGCCACTCACTTACTCATACATATACTAACACATGTACTCACTCACCTACACAGTCACTGACAGAAGCACATACTCTCTCAAACAACCTCTTTCACACTCACTTACACATACAGCCACTCACACACCCATTCACTCACCCATGCAACCACTCACACAGCCACTCACTCACCCCTACACCCATGTACACACCCATTCATGCACCCATACAGCCACTCATGTACACTCTCACTCACCCATCCAGACACTGATGTACCTGCTCAGCCACCCAAATAGCCACTCATGCACCCTCTCATTTACCATTTACAGCAATTGACACAACTGCTCATTTATCCATACAACCACTCACTCAACCTATCATTCACCATTACATCCACTTAACAGCCACTCACTCACTTATACAGATGCTCAAACAGCCACTCACTTACTCATACATGCACTTACACACCCACTCGCTGACTCATACAAAAACGCACATACCCACACACTCATGTATACAGTTTCTCACATACTTACTCACTCTTCTATACACCACTTACACCCCCACTCACTCACCCATACAGGCACTTTCACAGTCACTTACCTTAGTATATATGTTTAACACTCAGTAACTTTTAGAAAAAACTCATAATCACTGGATGATGTTATCAGTGATGTCATTAGAGATGTCATTGGTGATGTCATTTGAGATGTCATCAGTGATGTCAAGAGTGATATCACTGACCATGTCATGAGTGATGTAATATGTGAGGTCCTAAGCAGTGCATTGCGGGGGCGTAAGTTACAGTTAGCTCAGCTAACTATAACTGCTGAATTTCAGTTTTTTTTCGAGTGAAAAGTCAGGCTAACTATATATGCAGCAGTTCAGAAAACACAAATCTTCAGCCATCATTCAAAGTGTTTAATTAATTAAATAAGGGGATGAGACACTTCCCTTATTTCAATTAATCATTATATAGTCACAATCATTAAAAGCAATGAAAACATATAACGATAACAAGCACTTGAAATGTCAATAAGTCAGGTGTAAAATTGAAAGTGCTTCTTAAGGTAGTAATGAGATTAGGGCCATATTTACAAGCCCCTTTCACCACCACAACATCATTTTTAGTGATGTTGTGTTGGCGATAGGGGCTTTGCCTTATTTACAAGGCAGCGTTAAGCCACTTAACGTGGCTTAACGCTGCCTTGTAAATAAGGCACCCTTTCATGCTGTACTTAGCGTGAAAGGGGAGGGCAATGGGTGTTGCAGTGGGCGTTCCACCGCAACACCCATTGATTTTGACGCTGCCCCCTATTTACAAGGGTGGCGTAAATAGGAGGCAGCGCCAAAATTAAAACCAGGGAAAACCTGGTCTTAACATAGGGAAACGAGGAGAAATGCTTTATTTCTCCTCGTTTTTGCTGTTTCCATGTGTGCTGCCTTGTGCAGCACACATAGAAAAACCAAATTGCCATTGATTGTTTATGTGCAGGAAGGTGATCCTTCAAAACAGAGAAGTAAGCGGAGTGCTTCATCTCCTCCCCGCACCTTCCGAAGCGTGTCTGTTGCCGCTAGCAAGTTGGAGAAGTGAGCGTGGTGCTCCACCTCATCCCGCACCATTTTGAGCATGCCTGTTGCAGCTGGCAAGTCAGAGAAGTGAGCACGGTGCTTCTTTTCCTTCCAGCACCGTTCTGAGTGTGCCTGTTGCCGCTGCCAAGTCGGAGAAGTGAGTGCAGTGCTCCACCCCATCCCCGCACCATTCTGAGCATTCATGTTGCCCCATTCAAATTGTAGAAGTGAGCGCAGTGCTTCATCTCCTCCCCCACCGTTCTGAGGATGCCTGTTGCTGCTAGAAAGTTGGAGAAGTGAGCGCAGTGCCCACCACATCCCCACACCGTTCTGAGTATGCTTGTTGCAGCTGGTAAGTTGGAGAAGTGAGCACAGAGCTCCACCTCATCCCTGCACTGTACGGAGTGTGCCTGTTGCCACTGGCAAGTCGGAGAAGTGAGTTCGGTGCTCCACCTCATCCCCACACTGTTTGGAGCATGCTTGTTGCTGCTAGCAAAATGGAGAAGTGAGACAGGTGCTTCATCTCCTCCCCGCATCATTCTGAGCATGCCTGTTGCCGCCGGCAAGTCGGAGAAGTGAGCAGGGGGCTACACCTCATCTCTGTACTGTTCTAAGTGTGCCTGTTGCTGCTGTCAAGTCAAAGAAGTGAGCATGGTGCGCCACCTCATCCCCGCACTGTCCGGAGCATGCCTGTTGCCGCTGGCAAGTCAGAGAAGTGAGCGTAGTGCTCCACCTCATCCCTGTACCGTTGTGAGCGTGCCTGTTGCCGCAGGCAAGTCGGAGAAGTGAGCATGGTGCTCCACCTCTTCCCCACACCGTTCTGAGTGTGCCTGTTGCCACTGGCAAGCTTGAGAAGTTAGCACAGTGCTTCATCGCCTTCCTGCACCGTTCTGAGTGTGCCTGTTGCCGCTGGCAAGCTGGAGCAGTGAGCATGGTGCTCCACCTCATCCCTGCGCCATTCTGAGCATACCTGTTGCCGCTGGCAAGTCGGAGAAGTGAGCTCAGTGCTCCACCTCATCCCCACACGGTCCAGAGCGTGCCTGTTTCAGCTGACAAGTCAGAGAAGTGAGTGCGGTGCGGTGCTCCACCTCATCTCGCACCGTTCTGAGCTTGCCTGTTGCTGCTCACAAAATGGAGAAGTGAGCGCAGTTCTTCATCTCCCCCTGCACCCTTCTGAGCATGCTTGTTTCCGCTGGCAAGTCAGAGAAGTGAGCGGTTTGCTCCACCTCATCCCTGCACCGTTCTGAGTGTGCCTGTTGCCGCTGGCAAGTTGGAGAAGTGAGTGCTGTGCTTCATCTCCTCCCCACACTGTTCTGAGCATGCCTGTTGCCGCTGGCAAGTTGGAGAAGTGAGTGCGGTGCTCCACCTCATCCCCGCTCCGTTCTGAACATGTCTGTTGCTGCCGGCAAGTTGGAGCACTGTCCAGAGCATGCCTTTTGCGCCGCCGGCAAGTCTGAGAACTGAACGCGGTGCTCCATCTCCTTCCTGCACTGTTCTGAGTTTGCCTGTTGCTGCTGGCAAGTAGGAGAAGTGAGCGCAGTCTTTTACCTCATCCCTGCACTATCCCGAGCGTGCCTTCCTGCCTTTCCAGCCGCCCTGAAAGTACTGTAATGAAGGGACGCCCTGAGTCCCGAAGCACCTTTGTTCTGTTTTTCCGCACATTTAAAGGATTACCATAATGGCTCTAAGAGAGGCTCAGTGGTGCCAAGTACTCACTTTTGACTCTTGCTGTTACCGAAGCATAACTCGTGATATCCTGATTGGATTTCTGTCGTCATGGTTTTATCCTGCACAGATAAAGATTCTTTATTTTTCTAACCTGGTGTGGAGTCTTGTTTGGTGGTGTATTTACTGTGTTGACGTATGAGATATTGCACAAATACTTTACACATTGACTTCTAAGATAAGCCTGCCTGCTCTGTGCCAAGTACCGGGTGGTAAGAACAGGATAATTTAGCATTTTGTTGTGACTTACCCTGACTAGAATTGTGGTCCCTACTTGGAAAGGGTGCATACCTCTGCCAGCTGGAGACCTGGTTTCTAACACATTTCATGGTAAAATACATTATTTAAGAAGTAGAGCATGAGGGAGCTTAAGGGGCAGTGGGAAGGAATAGCACTGTGGATTGTTAGGGTTACTTAATAGATGATATGTTGTAAAATAACCAATAGTTTTAAGAACTTCAAAACAGAGAGGAAAGAGAGAGAGAGAGAGACAGTGTGTGTATCTTTTTGTCAGTGTGTGCATGTAAAAATCCTAGGTGAAATCCAACAGCCACCTCACCATACCTGACTGAAAGCACCTGCACCCAACTATTTGCTAGAGAATACATTTATTAGGGTTGTGTAAGACCCCAAACATGCCCCCTGAAGCTACACCCCTCCTTGCAGGGCAAAGAGTCCACCCAACTTTACATATCAATGAGACTATGTGAACTGAAAAAGTCTCAGGAAAATTTTGATGATCCTTTGTAATACTTTCAGCACGATCGAAGACTTAGGTTTTGTATGATTTGTATCATTAAACCGCTGCCTTTAGTGTGCATATATCTATATTTCTTGAATTAGTATCAAAGTGTTGTCTTTTTACAAATGCTTTCAACTGTGGCTGGGTGTTCACATTTTATTGTAACTATTGTAACTGTGTTGCACTGTATCACAACTCTACCTTAAACCATCTCCTTCAAGCTAAGTCTTAACTGCTCATCCACTGCTCCCAAATGAGTCTTAGGATGGCAACCTTTGGTAGCAGAATAAGCACCTATTGTCCAAGTTAGAGGGGTATACTGCAATACCACCTTTGATATTTCTAGGCTGTCCCAGGGAAATAGTATTATAATTTGTAAACTACAGCTCTTGTAGTTGCTGTAAGAAATTAGGTTACTGGTTAGGTGGGGGGAGGTGAAATCCTACTCAAGCAGGAACCACAATGCTCGTCAGGGTGAAGTCACAAGCAATTCGTAAATAAACCTGTGCTCAACAATCAGGCTTAACTCAGAGGCAATGTGTAAAGTATCTGTACAACATTTCAAACAGTAATAAAGTAAAAACACTACACAAAAAGGATCCCACACCAAGTTAGAAAAATAGAACTTTCTATAATAAAACAAGCTCCACCAAAACAATAAAAATCCAGTCAGTAGAACCGAAGATATGCAATTTTAAAGATTTTAGAGAAAATAGTGCCAAGAGTAGAAAGTGCCAACTGTGGATATCTAGTTGTGGTGAACCAGAACAGTCACAATTTCAGGCTGACCGCGAAGGAGCACGGGCTGGCTACAGGGACCCAATTAGGCCAGCTGAACACAGTACCCTAAATCCTAGTTTGCAGAGCATTGCGAGGATCTGCTTAGAAGATGCGTCGCCCAGCTGAAGCAATGCATCGCTTCTGAGATGCGGCAGGGCTGCGTTACAAAGTCCTGCGTTGTTTTTGAGGATTCTGTTGGCAAGGGTTTGCGATGCGAAGGCCGGCGTCAAGGATGGGTCACGCAGACGAGGTGATGCGTCGGTTCAGAGGAGCTGTGAGGCGATGATGTAGAATCCGGTGTCATCGTCAAAGCTGCCATTGATGAGGGATGCGTCACGCAGTGGTAGTTCCGATAGGCTGCGATGCAGTGCGATGCAGGTCTTTTCTACAGGTCCAATCCCCGCAGCAGCGGTGATGCATAGGTTCTTCTCGGGTTTGCGCCGCAAAGCAGAGGAGATGTGCCAGTTCTGCTGGATCCACAGAGGCTGGCAGAGCACACTAAGCCCACTTCCAAGGGTCCACGACTGGGTTAGCACCACTTGGCAGGGTATGTTCCCAGATGGCATAGTCCAGGTGCAGGTGCAAGGTTGTTGGATGCTTGTTGTTTCCCTGAGGCATCATTTCAGGAAGCCAGCAAACGAGCACTTGTAGTCACTCTGAGTTCTGGGTTTAATGCAGGTCCAGTCCTTCTTTCCCAGGCAAGAGGGCAGCAGGCAGCAGGTCAGTACAGCAGGGCAGCAGTCCTTCAGAGCAGCAGTCCTTTCAGCAGCACAGCAGTCCTTCTTCCTGGCAGAGTATCCACAAGTCCAGAAGTGTACTGAAGTGGTGGTGCCTGAGGTCCAATATATACACCCAGTTGTGCCTTTGAAGTGGGGAGAAGCTTCTAGAGGCAGGCCTTTGAAGTGCGCAGATGCCCTGCCTTCCTGGCTCTGGCCCCAGACTAACCACAGGGGGTATGCAGCCCATTTTATGGAGACAGGACACAGACAATTCAAGTGTAAATAGGGCTTCTGGGTCCAGCTCCTCCCTCCCATCCTGCCAGTGATGGCCCATTCAGGCACACCTAAGCTCCCCACTGTGTGTGGCTGTCTAGGAGGAATACACAAAGCCCAACTGTCTGCTACACCCAGTCATGTAACCCAGAGAAAGGCTGCAGGCACCAAATGGCTAAGGCAGGAAAATGTCAACTTTCTAAAAGTGCCATCTTCAAAATTGTAATCTAAAATCCGACTACACCCTAACTTAAGATTTTTCATTACAATTTCAAAGACACTAAACATGACCTGGGTACTAGTTCGCATTTGGAAATGACACTAATAAGGTAATTCCAATGTTATCCTATGGGAGAGGTAGGCCTTGCAGTAGTGAAAAATGACTTTCAGAGTTTTCCACTACCAGGACATGTAAAACTAAAAAGTACATGTCCCACTTTTTTTCTTCGGTGCTGTCCACGGCTTACCCTTGTGGTATCTTATCTGTATTAAGAAGAAGATTTGGGCCTGGATAAAGATTTATTTTGCTAGGTCAAAATGGCAGTTTAAAACTGGGCACACACACAGGGTGCAATGGCAAGCCTGGGACATATTTAAAGGGCTACTTAAGTTGGTGACACAATCAGTGCTGCAGGCCCACTGGTAGCATTTAATTTACAGGCCCTGGGCACATGTGGTATCACTTGACTACAGACTTACAAGTACATTAAATATGCCAATTGGTTATATGCTAATACTACCATGTTTTAAGGAGAGAGCACAAGCACTTTAGCACTGGTTAGCAGTGGTAAAATGCGCAGCGTCCTAAAGCCAAGAAAGTTCAACAAAAAGGGGAGGGCAAAGGCAGAACGTTTGCGGATGACTTTGCAGAAAGGGCCAAGTCTAACAATGTCCCACTTTTGCCTCTTGGGCTCAGGTAGGTTTATTATCATGCTTAAGACTTGTTGAATCTCTCCACAAGCCAGTTTGTTTTGGGTTGATAGGGTGTGGTGAACTCGTTAGTCACTTCACGCCCATCCCAAATGGACTTCATGTACGCTGACATGAAGTTACTGCCTCTGTCATACACTACCTCTTTAGGGAACCCCACACAGGTAGAAATCCCCATTAGGGTCCTGGCCACAGCAGGTGCAGTCACCAACCTCAGAGGGATGGCCTCTGGGTAGCGGGTAGCATGGTCCACCAAGATCAGGATGAACCTGTGCCTAAAGCTGTCTTGGGGTTCGACGGACCAACAGTGTCAATGCCCACCCTCTCAAAGGGAGTACCTATGACAGGTAATAGGGTCAGGGGAGCCTTGAGCTTTTTCCCTGACTTCCCAATGGCCTGGCAGGTGGGACAGGACCTACAGAATGCATCTGAGGCCGTCTTCATCTGGGGCCAAAAGAAGTGGGCGACAAGCCTGGCGAAGGTCTTGTCCTGCCCCAGATGTCCTGCCATCTTCTGCCAGGGGATATCGTAAGCCAACCCCAGTAGGAAGGCCCTGTAACACTGAGGGACTACCAGCTCATAGACTGTCCCAGGTCCAGGAACCTTAGGCTCACTGTAAAGGAGGCCATTTTCCCAATAGATCAGGTGATCTCCAGGAGTATCACATGCTGCCTTAGCCTCAGCTTGCCACCTCAAGCCCTCTAGAGTGTGTCACCCTTTCTGCGCTTTGCAGAATTCTTCCCTGGGGGGCCAAACCTCAACTTGCCATCCAGCAAGCTCATGCAGGTCACCCAGGGTGACAATGTCCTCTACAGTAGGCTCCAGAGCATCCTCCTCGGGTGCCCTGTCAACCTGGACCACTGGAATGTCCCGTAGTTTCCTGCCTCCCTTGCCATTATTTGTTTTGGCAACTGCCTGGGCCATTTTTCCAGGCTACCTTGACTCCCTTCCTGGGCAGCCATGGACCCTGTGGTCATAAAGGCCCATTCAGACATCTCCAAGTGTGACCTGAGTTCTACCTCTTTCCAGGTAGTGTGCTTGCGGTCCTTGCCCAATAGACAATCTACAGGCATGGCAGGGCTCACACTTACTTTTAGAGAACCTGAGAGTCCCCCACTCAAAGGGAACCAAAGCTACCGGTAGGTGACTCTCGCTGTTGTATGTGGCTATAACTTGGTGGAATGTGTTAGGGAGCACCTGCTCTGAGGACACCAGCTGACACCTTGCAGGAGTCATGCTGGCTCTAGTGTCCCTCTAAGCCTCCACCCGTTGCCCATTGATGGTGACCCACTGCCTATACTTAGAAGTATTTTCAGGCTTATGGGCTTTTTGCACTATCTCCTTATACCCCAGGGAAACCAGGGTAACCTCTGTCTGCTCCCCAAAGCTAACTGAGACAAACTCCCCCCAAGTGCTACAGTTGCCAACCCAGGCGTCTGCCCACCAGTGAGGGTCTGTGCCCTCTTGGGAAATTTGGTGTCTTCCTTCGAGTGCCCATACCTGCAGCACTCAGTGCACTGGGGGACAAACCTACCTGTCTATCAATGAACCCTTTCTTCTTTGGCTCAGATTGGTACGGGTTACTGCTGTTTTCTTGGGAGGCCTATTGAGAACACCTTATTTATAAGTTTTTCTTTTTCCTTTTTCTTCTAGTGGGACCCCTAAACATCCTTTTGGGAGCCCTCCCCAGATGCCTTTTTTAACACTCTGGTGCTGGCCCAGAGACCCGCATCCTCAGCAAACTTCCTGGGGTCAGTCAGCTTGCAAACCAATTTGTAAAACAAATATTGAGCATGTGCTCCCTGAGGATCAAGTTGTACAGTCCATTGTAATCATTAACCTTGGTGCCACTCACCCAGCCATTCAGTGCCTTGCTGGAGTAGTCAAAGTATTCCACCCAAGACTGATTTAGGAGTTTGTGACTGTCCCTGAACCTCTGGCAGTACTTCTTAGGATGTCAGCCTAAATTTAGCGAGAAGTACGGCTTTCAAGTGGGTGTAGCTAGTGTGGACGTCTACTTCTAGTGTAAGAAGGGAGTACCTTCCCACTGGAGGTATACGTTTACACAAGCCACCCCTACAGTGCTTCTCTGGGATCTTGTGCTCCCTCAGGGTCACCTCGTAAGCAGAGCACCATTTATCTGTGTCATCTCCCACCACATAATTGGGCACCAGACCTTTAAGGATGCAGTCCCTTTTGTCCCCGCCAGACACTGAGTGTATGCTGCCACCATTGCTGCTGGACTCTGCTTGTCTAACTTAAAGATCCAGCTCTCTGAGGCTCCTTTCATGACCTCCTCTATTTTAAGCTTGGCCATCTGTAGGTTGTACTACCTCTCTCCCTTCCTGTCCGCCAGTTCCTCTGGGGACTGACTAAGCGAGGGACACTGCTTCCTTATCTGGCAGGGAGTTCCAACTTAGAAGATAGGTCACCCTCCTCCCCTGAAGGTTGTGTTTCAGGGCGAAGTCCAGGTCCTGATCCTGCTCCTCCTCATCATCCTTCTCATTTCCATCCTCTGTGGCTGTCGTTCACTAGTAGACCTCCGTTCAGGCCCTCCGAGCTTTCTGAAGCTCCAACCTCCTGTTGCCCTTCTTCATTTGTAGTCCCCTTTCCTTACAGAACTATTTGAGCTCAATCATAGTGTAACTTCCCAGGTTGGCCAACTCAAACTCCATTACTACAGGTATAGTTTCAGACAGTTCAGTGGCAATGAGATTAGATTTGGAAAGCAAAAAGAGCCAATCAAAGAGAATTCAAAAAAATCGAAATGGTCTCAAATAATGTATATCGGATGGTAGTGTAACACAAAATTACTGTATGACACAGAACAAACACAAGCCCAAATCATTCCACTGTTGCCACCAGTGTAAGAAATTGGGTTGCTGGTGGAGGGGGGTGATACCCTCCTCAAGCCGGAACCACAGTCCTTGTCAGGGTGAAGTCACATGTAATCTCTAAATGAACCTATGCTGAACCTTCGGGTAGCTTGGCAGAGAGTAGTCAGGCTTAACTCAGAGGCAAAGTGTAAAGTAATTGTGCAACAATTCAAACAGTAATCAAGTGAAAACACACCACAAATAGGATCCCACACAAGGTTAGAAAAATAAAGTAGATGTCAATAAATACAACAAGACCAAAATGACAAAAACCCAATCAGTGGAACCAGAGATATGCAATGTTAAAGATTTAAGTGAGAATACAGCCAAAAAGCAATTAGCGCCAACTATGGATATCTGGTTGTGCCGGACTGGGACAATGTCATGAGTTCATGCTGACCACGATGGAGCACAGACTGGCTACAGGGGCACATCCCCAATGAACAAGAGTACCTTAAATCCTGGTTGTGGAGTGTTGTGATGTCCTGCGTTGAGGATGCGTTACGCAGTCAAGGTAATGCATTGGTTCCGAGCAGCTGTGAGGCTGCCATGTGAGGTCCTGTGTTGCTATCGATGATCCAGTCGAGGAGGGATTGTGATGCGAAGTCCATTGTTGAGGCTGCGTAGCGCAGCCGAGACGATGCCCAGGTTCTGAGAAGCTGCGAAGCTGCGTTACAAAGTCTAGGTGCCGAGAAAGTCCTCACTGCTGAAGCGATGTGTCAGTTCTGCTCAAGGTTGTGCCGCACAGCAAAGGGAATGCGTCGGTTCTGCTGGTTCCACCGATGGGCTGGCATTGCACCTTAAGGCCCACTTCCAAGGGTCCAGGACTGGGGTGGCATTACTTCGCAGGCTAGGACTCACAGCTGCAGAGTCCAGGCACTAGTTACAAAAGACTAGCCCTTGGAGTCACTCTGATAGTCCTGGGTACAAGTTGTTGGCCCAGTCCTTCTCCCTCAGACAAGAGGCCAGCAGGCAGCAGGTCAGCACAGTAGGCAGCAGTTGAGCAGAGTGTCAGTCCTTTCAGCAGCACAGCAGTCCTTCTTCCTGGCAGAGTCTTCCACAGGTCCAGAAGTGTACTGAAGAATTGCTGTCTGAGGTCCAATACATATACTTGGTGACTTCATTGAAGTGGTAGAAGCTTCTAGAGGTTTCCCTTTGAAGAGCACAGGGTTCTTAACCCCCCTACCCTTGCTCCAGACTAACTATAGAGGGTATGCAATCCTTTGTGTGAAGGCAACTATAGGGGGTATGCAATCCTTTGTGTGAAGGCAGGAAACAGCCTATTCAAGTGTAAGTAGGGCTGTGCCCAGCTCCGCCTTCTCATCCTGTTAGTGATGGCCTATCCAGGCACTCATAAGCTCTCTATTATGTGTGGCTGTCTAGGATGTATAGACAAAGCCCAACCGCCAACTACATCCATTCATGTGACCCAGAAACAGGCTATAGGCACTAAATGGCTAAGGCAGGAAAATGTTAACTTTCTAAAAGTGTCATTTTCAAAATTGGAATTTAAAATCCGACTTTACCCTAAATGAGGACTTTTCATTACAATTCCAAAGACACCAAATATGAACTGTTCACCTGCTCCCATCTGGAAGTTACAGCTTATTAAAATTCATAAGGTAACTCTGATGTTATCCTCTGGGAGAGGTGAAAAATAAATTTAAGAGTTTTTTACTATCAGGACATATCAAACTTGAAAGTACATGTCCTGTTTTTTAAGTACATTGAACCCTGCTCTGTGGGCTGTTTAGGGCCAACGATAGAGGTGACTTATATGTATTAAAAAGGAAGGTTTAGGCCTGGCAAAAGGTTTCTTTTGCCAGGTCAAAATGACAGTTTAAACTGCACACACAAGCTGCAATGGCAGGCCTGAGACTTGTTTAAAAAGGCTACTTAAGTGGGTGGCACAATAGGTGCTGCAGGCCCACTTGTAGAATTTAATTTACAGGCCCTGGGTACATGTAGTACCACTTGTCGAGGGACTTATAAATAAATGATTAAACCCTGTCTACTTTGTTTAGAAAATTGGGTTTAGCGTCAGAAACCTTGGGTGGTTGCATGGGAACGCCCCCTTGGCGCTAAGTAATGCTTCACGTTACTTTCACGTTATTTCCAGCGCTAAACAAGTTTAGCGCTGGAAAGTAAATTGTAAAAAAATATTTTGCGCCGGTTTGCGTCACTTTTGTGGTGCAAACACGGCGTAAAATCTTAGTAAATCTCTCGTTAGGTCTGCAAAGACAATTGGAGACCCCCTGACTGCTGTTGTTCCTACATCATCAACGGAGATCATGGACACTTCGGTTCTGTCCTCAGTTTCGGAAGACACGGTTGGGACGTGTGATCACCGCGCCAAGAAGAGTCACTGAAGAGTTATAATTGTATTTATTTGTAAAAAAAAATATTCTTTATTGAACAAAGGGGGATATGTAGTGTTGTGTGAGTTAGCAATGACGGAACCCATTTGGCTCCTGATGGGCTCCACAGAACTGCGACGTAAGCGTTAGAGCATAGTGAAGTTGATGCATGTTTAAAATGTTGAGTTTGCTGTTATACGCAGAGTAAAGACGTGTTATACTAAGCTCCATGTGTGGCGTAGTCATTAGCGTGTACCCAGGCTGGGAAGAATGCTACAGTACACTTCTGGAAATCTAAAGTAAAATATAGTTCACCTCCTGCACCTCCTCACCAGCCAGAGACAAACTCAATAGAGTAAGGTTATGCATGGGGTATATGCATTTCTAGCCTTTAACCTATCAACCGATCACAAAGCAGCATTTTTTTAAATTGTAACTGGGAACAGTTATTATTGGTTGAACCTAATGTAACCTCTGAGGACATACTATGCTGGCTTCGTAGATCCACCGTGAAGCTTCCACCTGCAAGCCTCACTGAGTGAAGGTTACATGTCGGGAATTGCGGAGCCATCGTGGTGCTCAGCAAAGTCTGTCCTCTAGACCACACTCTTCCCCCATAGACCTTTCCTCAAGTCCAGTTTCCATGGCAACTAATTTGTAATTCCTTTGACCCAAACTCCAGGTGATACGTTCATAAAGCTTAGGCTGCTTTGCAAGTATGTTAAACAATGTCATCGGTTGTCACCCTATACAGGGAAAGAATATAAACGTATTAAAATCAAAGGAACAGAAAGTATTTTCTTTCTCCCATCAGAGTGAACATTTCAGATAGCAGTTATTGACTACCCAACTTCCTACATAGCAGTAGACGTCAGCCAATGACAAGCTTTGCTATTTTTAAGTGCGAGCCTATAGCGGCAGCGCGCATGCGCCGCTCGCTTTGCGAGGCATGCAGTATTCAGTATAGCGTGGAAGCTCCGTGGAAGCTCCGGCCACTCCCCGCCCATCTTTTTCATTGGCTTAGGTCCTAAATGCTGCCTTCCGATTGGTTTTAGGCTTGTTAGTCCCTCCTCATGACGGCCATGTCGTCATTTGTATCCTTCCATGGCTACTGGCCCCTTTACTTCGAACACTATTTTCTTCCCGTGTCTTCCCCCCCCAACGCAGTCTGTGACTTCTCGGGCGCCCCCCCCCCCGCTCTCCCGTTCGTGCCTTCTCGCCCGCCCGCACTCCCGTTTCCAATGCAATAGGTCTTGCGTAAATGCGAGTCCTATTGCATTGCAAATGCTTGTTTTTAGAGTTCTAAGTACTATTTTCTTTATTGAGTTTGTCCTACCTACTTTGGGCAGGACGTCGTGCTTTATTTACATTCAGTGCGCTGTGCGCACTTTTACTTTCGATGCTGTTTTTTTTTTTATGTAGCCGCTAGACGAGGGATGGGGGCATACGATAGTTTGTTGTCTCCAATAAGAACCGATACGTAACGTAAGAGGAAGAAAATGGTGGCCTAATGAATGAATTTTAAGGAGGCGAACGCACCAGCAGCAACTTACAATATGGGAGGGTGGGTAAAGAACCAGCCCCATCGGTGACAAGACTCAACAGTAACCAATTAGAGTTCAAGGCAGGGAAATGGCAGCCAATAGGATAAACACAAGGCGGGTGCTTGGTCTGGCGCTGCAAGGGAGAGTTTTCTGTGGTGTGGGTGCACGCGCTCTGGCAGTTGGTTGCAGACCGAAGCAGTAGCATCCACCATCATTGTCCAACCCCTCCAAACAAGGAGATGCCATGCTGCAGGACGGGGAGGAGTACGGGAACGATTCGGCCCTCTTGCTGGGCGAGGAACAAGAGGAACAGCTGAATGAGGAGGACAACTATGAGGGGGATGTCTACGAGACCCAGGCCAAGCGGCTCAAGACTGATGAAGACGGCGAGCAGGCGGCCTAAGTTACGCATGAGGACGACGATCGGCGAAACGACCAGGAAAGTGGTCTTGGTTAACCGTGCCATGCACCTCCAATAAACGCCCTAACTGAAGGCTGACTGAGCACAGGGTCGCTGCTGTCGGTAGCGTGGGTGGTACTGATAAGGGGAGAGGGGTAAATGCAGGACTTAAACACAGGGACACATAGGCTGGTTATATGCATTGTACTGGCAAGGAGAAAGAGTACATGGAGGGGTTCCGCTTCGATGAGTGGTGTTTTATATTTCACCCGATATTGGGGTTCGACACCTGAGATGTTTGCTTATATTTGAAGATTATCTTCTGCCCCATTCTACCCAGATCACTGTTTAGTGGCAGCCCTCTTGGGGCACATCATGCTGCGATCCGGTATCGAGATGCCGCTCCTGTAACCAGCACGGTTGAAAGGCAGCGAAATGGCGGTTTTCTTAATACATCTTTAATTAAAATTAGCTGGCAGCTGCCATCTGGTCTCGGGCACCCTTTGTGGGCCCATGTTAATGGCGGTCGCCGGTATTAACAGTAGTTTGGGTTTTATGAAGAAAAAGTGGATTTAGATAATCTTCAAATCTTGTATTTTCAGTGATATGACCACCGAAGGCCCTGATTTTATATTAAAAACAGAGCTTTGGACTATACCATTTCACGCTGAACGGCAATATTTCTCTCCATGTGTTCCCATACCTGGCATGTCACGCAGTTTGGTGCTTACTTTCCCTCCATGTTAAAGAACAGTAGATGTTTCAGCACCCAGGCTAATGTGCTGCATAGCTAAATACATGTAAGGTCCCAAAGGCGAGACCGATTGCATTGCAAATGCTTGTTCCTATTTCTCTTCACTATCCATGCTCTCTTTTGAAATTTCTCATTCTGCTACTGACTCCTCTTGTATCCAGTGCCTCCATAGCTTCATCATGGTTAGGATGTGGATTTTAAGACACAACTTTGTCTTTTGGGAAAGAAGGACATGCCAAAAAATGTGGCATTGACAAAGATCTTGGATTTCTCCTTGTGGACATCACTTGCATTGGCCAAAGTGGTATGAAGTGGCACACGATTGTTGCCCATTCTTGAGAGCATTTTAGATTGTGAGTGCCCAGACTGATTTTGCATTGTGGTGGCAATGATCTGGGCATAATCACAGGGGTCGGAGTTGAAATCCAAATGAAGGAGACATTGTACAAGTCATGGCTCTTTTTCCTCACACCATCTTTATATGTTCCAACATGTGTCAAAGGTAGAAGTGGCAGTGGTCATCTGAGTTTTGTTCAAAGATTGAAAAATCTAGGAGATATGTCAATAAAACAAATTCAGCATTCCTGACCATAAGACGTGTTCTTTTAACCACAATAATATCTGCATTGTCATGCCAGGGGTGTACCGAAAGGACGGAGTCCATTTCACAGCAGAGGGGAACCAGATCTTCCTAACAACATCCGGTTTGTATCCAGTTCTACCTATAAGTGTGCCCAACACACTATAAACTCAAAGGCTCTTTTCAGAGCCAACCAATAAACAAATAACTATATTTTTATTTTTCAAAAACATTTTTTTATGTATTAACCAGATCCACGGATTCAGCACAAGGCCAATTAGCATTGCTATTTCATGATTCCAGCTAAATAAAGCATTGCGGTGGATCCAATAAAAATAAAAAACAAATTAAAAAATTCTTTCACAAGTGTGTCTGGAAGAGTGTGTAGAACAGTGTATCTGTGTGTGTACAAGAAAGCTCTTGCTCTGGTCTATGAAAATGTGTGCGTGTGTGTGAATGTGTGAGAATGTTTGTGTGGCTGTGTGGTCTCTCAGTATGGAATTGTGTCTATGTCTGCATGCAGTTGTATGTGTCTCTCTTTGTGTGAGTGTAAGCATCAGTGTGTGGGAGTAGTTGCATCTCTGTATGTACACATACAATGGGTGCCAGCATTGCTCCCTCCCACAGGGAGCAGCCACTAATACTGCAATGTTTTGATCTGTTTCCCTGCACGCATCACTGCGGGCAGGGAAACAGATCAAAAGTCCACTTCCAGTAGGCAGGAGCATTTTCAAAGCTCCCTCCAGCTGGGAGCAGACTTGGTGTTGCTTCCACTTGGTGGGAGTTTTGAAAATGATCCTACCAAGTGAGAGCAAACACAGGTTTCCCTGCCTGCTCTGCTATGGGCAGGGAAACCGCTATGTCCCAGGGGTGGGTTTCCCGGAACATAGCATCAGAGCTATGGGGCAGGGGGACATGCAGTCCCCACTTCCCGAGTCATCGGAGGCCTGGGAACCCCACCCTGTGGCCGAAATCATTAAAGAAGTGGAGATGGGCCGCACAGCCCTTTCCTCATTTTCAATAACTTTGGTCTCGGACGGGCTCCCTTGGGCCTTTAGAGGCTCTGGGAGTTGGGCTGTGTGGGCCCCCTCCCCTTCTTTAATGATTTCAACCCTGGAGGTGGGCTTCCCAGGGCCTCTGAGTGCTCAAGAAGGGGGGTGCGCATCCCCCATCCCCATACATAATATGTTCAACTCTGGGTGTGGGCTCCCTGGGGCCTCTGATTGATCGGGGAGGGAGGCCAGGCATCCTTCCTCCCCATAAACATTGTTGTCGGCCCCAGGAGGGGCTCCCCAGGATCTCTGGAGGCTAATGCAGGGGGCTCACAGCCCCCTCCCCTTTATGAATACAGCCCGGGGTGGGCTCCCTGGGGCTTATAGTAATTAAATGAGGCTTGGGCACAATGTTTTCAAATTCCACAAGAGTGTATTGTGATTGCAGGAGTTTTTGCCGATTTTCTTTTCTTTTCTATCCGGGGAGGGGGGTCCCTCTGGGTACCCCCATGGGGCCTAGAGGGTCAGGGTATCCTTACCCTGCCCCCTTATATTATTTTTTTTTTACCTCAGAAAAGTCATGTAATGGCTGCCAGCTACATTTTTCTGATGTTGCTGGCAGCCGATCAGAGCGCTCGTGTGAGTCTGACGTCTGCGGGAGTGAGATGGCCCAAGGGAAATAAAGCTCCCTGGGCCAATCAGAATGCTCCATTTTTGAATTTGCGCTCCCACAAGAGTCTCTCAAGACTCTCGCGGACCCAACTGCCTAAATATATAATTATTTTTTACCCTAAATTTCTCAAAAACTACTGAATGGATTTACACAAAATCACAAAAAGCATAATCTCTGGACCCAGATCTAGCTTCCTGATAAAGTAAGTGCAATTCCCTTTAGTAGTTTTTTCTGTAGCCCATTTTCAAGAACTCAATGGAAAATGCATGGGCATTTTGCGTTTTGGGACCCTCCTTTTTTCTTGGGCCCTCCCTTCACTGATCACCATGAAACTTTCCAGGAAGGAGCTGAGGTCGCGGAACTTTTTTTTGTGTTGAGATTCGTCAAACTGGGCCAAAGTTATTAGCAAACCAAAACCGCTCTTTCTGTGGAAAAGCAGACCTAACTATAACAACCCAGTGATGACCACCACTAGGTAATATATTTATATATAAATATAAAATGTTTAAATTAATTTTTATTAAAATTATTTTATTTTAAGTCCCTATCGCAATTATTTTCATCATTTTCTATGGGAGAGTGTTGTAATACCTGTAAGTTGTAATGGGTGGTGCTGGACTTACTCCAGGTCTGAGCTGGAGTACATTTACTATTACTATGGGTTAATATTTAGTATGGTGCAGTTTGTCAATAGTAATGGGCTTACTCTTTTGTGGGTGGGTGCATGTCACCTGCATAAACCACTCCTTATCCTTCCCTTAACCCCTCCACCTTTAACCCCTTCTATTTAGCCATAAGTATTCCCCCCTTTCCCAGCCACTCCCCCATCCCTCCCACATTTAGTACTAAAACCTATACCTACCTGTGTGGAGAGTTCCTCAGTTGGGTGAAGATGTCTGCATATAAAAAATAGGAGACAGAGGCGTTGACCTTTACATATAAGTTAGTGAATAGCATTTTCAGTATGTTATTAATGTACTTCAAAATGCATTTTGTGGAAACTACTTTCTTCAACTCTGTGGCTCAGTGACAGGCTGTAGATTTGCTTCACCTATCGTAAATTTTACTATAGGGTGGATGGAGGAGACTACGGCATTACATCCGGAAAAATATATGATGTGGCAAGGTTAGGTACTAGCGCAAACCTAGAGTGTTCCCAAATTATTCTCAAAATTAATGGTGCTCCAAGGGGAAAAGAGCGGCCACCAACACTCTCAACTTGTCTGAGGAAACCTCAGTCACTTCAAATAAATGCAATAGCCCGAGCATCAAACATTACAAAAATACAATATATGTGTACAAAAAGATTCTTTGTTCCTTGTTCATTTATTTTCTTTCTTCTTTACATTTCAATTGTTGTTCTTAGTACACTTCATAATCACTCGAATAGCTTCTGTAGCTGACACGTGTTTCATCTGTAAGGTATGTAATCACCTCTGACTTCACCAGGGCTACAAATTAAATACAATTAGAGACCATCAATTAAAATTATTGTACTCAGATCCATTATCCCTTCACCGTAGAACCTAAGTGCTCTGTATGGTGCCTCATGCGCCTGTATTATAGTGAGCATTGTGTATCAGAATCCAAATGTATAAGTGTCCCTATCTGTGCATATTTTTTTATTATTGTCATATACTGTGATCATATCCACAGATTAATACTTATGGAATGCGCAGTAAACTGATTGCGTACACTGCGAATAGAAAAGCTCGCCATATGTCTCTTCTAATGACGGTCCATATCGTAAATAAGGTGTGCAAAATCAGATTTTCCAGAGCTCACAAACGAGCAGCAATTCTGTGAGGGTAAGCATGCCTCCTTATACAATCTTTCCCTAAGTGCTACCTTATAACCCATGAGTTAGTTACATTAGTTAGCAGTGTCATCACATCAGCTCACCTGCCACCTTCAAATTTTATTAAGGTTAAACATGAATGGTAAAATTGCGGTTCCTCAGTTATTTCTGTTAAAAGAAAACTTCATATTAGGTGTAAATCAATGCACCCATATAAAAAATGAGTATTATCTTGAAAGTCTCACCTATGAAACGTTACTGGTCCACTCCACATTATTATCGTGAGGTGAGTTCAATATGCCAGAGAGTATATTGCCTTAAAAACACAACACAAACCATCTAAGCGTTAATACCTGCCTATGGCCCCATGTCGTATATACAATATCGGGCACACCACCACATCAGTTTAAATACTACATTCCAAACACCATCATAGAATTGACTACTTTAAAATGGAGATCGTCTATCTCTTTCAAAACATGCCAAAAAGCAGTGTGAGTTCCAAACCCCATCAAAGTGCAGAGTACTATATTTAGGAAAAAAGCCCATTGCTTCAAACCGAAAATTAAAAATACGCACATGGTTAATTCCTGTTCAAATCAATACCGTCCAACCAAATCACATGCAAGTAAACGGCCACAAGCAATGTAAACACGTATTTTGTATACTTCTTACCTGTATCTTGTTATACCATCCGAAAGAGAGTACTCCATTCATGTGTGCGTTACGGCATGGTAAGCCGACGCCATGTTGCATCAGGTTTATATACTGTATCAGAACTATGTTCATTAACACTTATTCTTGCTAAGAGGTCCGTATGGCTATCCCATTATATAGCTGTTATTTATACGTAAATTGTTCTTCTTTTCCCAAAACTCAGAAACTTATTACACTTAGATCGATTGCCGATTCGAAACAAAGTACATTCTAAGTAACGCGTTTATCCAACATGGCGGCCAAAACCGTCCTAACAACAAGTTGTCCGTTTAACCAGTATGGCGGCCAAAATTGTACAATATCGGAATGCCCGGACTGTTTATACGGCAGCCATGTTGCTATGTTTTAACATCTTAATCACGATATATGACCATCATCTGTATGTCATATATCATTTCAGAAATATATCGCATCTAACTCCGAGAGAACCGTAAATTTATTATAGAGGAAAATTTCTAAAGGGAAACAAAGTGAACTGCTGTGTGAAACTGCTTAAACATGCCCTTATTGAGTTAAGAGTGCTCAGTATGGTGTTAGTGTAAATAATTTAGACATAAATCAGTGAAACTGTGGTAGATATGTGAATAATCATATGAACCAATCGTACCACTTATTTGCGGTCTTAAGTACATCTCAAGTATAAGAAGTATCATTGCATTAAAAACTTCCATAGAGAATATATATATATATATATATATATATATATATATATGTGATCAAGGCCTCCAGGGGCCGAAATGCGTCATGGCGGCACAGCACGATTTGAAATAAAACAAACTTGCACGAAATAAGAGGAGTCCGTTCCGTTTCTGGTTCCAGGGAATCGGTGGAGAAAAGGAGCACTGAATATATATATATATATATATATATATATATATATATATATATATATATATATATATATATATATATATATTGTAGACGCGCAGACTCTCGCAACCTCCTTTCCGGCGAAGAGAGAGTGACGGACCCAAGGTAATTGGCAAGATGTTATTTATTCTCACTCCTCACAAACGACGCGTTTCGGGCCACAACAGCCCTTGTTCACATACGGAGCGCAGTCCGCCATTATTTTTTTAACGCGTTTATCCAACATGGCGGCCAAAACCGTCCTAACAACAAGTTGTCCGTTTAACCAGTATGGCGGCCAAAATTGTACAATATCGGAATGCCCGGACTGTTTATACGGCAGCCATGTTGCTATGTTTTAACATCTTAATCACGATATATGACCATCATCTGTATGTCATATATCATTTCAGAAATATATCGCATCTAACTCCGAGAGAACCGTAAATTTATTATAGAGCAAAATTTCTAAAGGGAAACAAAGTGAACTGCTGTGTGAAACTGCTTAAACATGCCCTTATTGAGTTAAGAGTGCTCAGTATGGTGTTAGTGTAAATAATTATAGACATAAATCAGTGAAACTGTGGTAGATATGTGAATAATCATATGAACCAATCGTACCACTTATTTGCGGTATTAAGTACATCTCAAGTATAAGAAGTATCATTGCATTAAAAACTTCCATAGAGAATATATATATATGTGATCAAGGCCTCCAGGGGCCGAAATGCGTCATGGCGGCACAGCACGATTTGAAATAAAACAAACTTGCACGAAATAAGAGGAGTCCGTTCCGTTTCTGGTTCCAGGGTGCAGGGAATCGGTGGAGAAAAGGAGCACTGAATATATATATATATATATATATATATATATATATATATATGCACACAATAATGGGGTAAAGTGTTACATTGTTGGTGCACATCACTATTTACATCTAAGCTGTTAGAAGTACAGTACATACACATCTTGTATATGTGTTACTATAATTGAATCAGTCCTAACCCAAATACACGCGTCAATAACCAAATGAATAGCAATATAGGTCAACCTGTATAAACGTGCAAATACATTTATGACAAATCTATACAGTACAGAATCACACATAACCTGAATACATCACAGTAAGCAATAATACATTAGGTACCGAGAAAATACTGCATTTCATGGTCTATGTTAAGACCCCTGTCAACCGAACATAAAACCATTATCCAGCGTGATTCACATTGTCTAAGCATGAGTTCCCGGTTACATCCTCTATTACAGCTTGGAACGGTCTGTAAACCATGAAACCTAAAAATCATGTGTTCATCTTGTGCTACACAGTTTCTTACATGAGGTGCCATTGGATATCTAGGGTCCTGTTGCTTGAGTGCCCTATAGTGCTCCGATATTCGTTCTCTCATATACCTGATAGTACTTCCCACATATATCAAACCACATTTACAGATTAGTACATAAACAGCATATTTAGAATTACCATCAATGTGGGTCTTAATCTGATATTTTCGTGAGTTATTGTAACTAAACTCTGTTATGCAATCTATAGCTAATCTGCACATACTGTAAAGTCCACATTTGTAAGAACCCTTATTTTTCTTATGTAACCATGTCTCCTGTGCCCGTTGCGTGGGATAGCTAGGACTCACTAAGTTCCGTAATGTCTTACCCTTCCTATATGTATACTAGGTCAATCTCTCACAAACGGTTGGATTGTTTTGTCAGATACCAGTACTGACCAATGTTTATTAAGTATGTTATATAGCTTGTGAGAGAAAGGGAGATAGTTAGGGATTAGTCTCACAAGTTCAGATCTGTTAGTCTTCTTCTTTGTTTTACTCTCACTGAGGGTGTCAGAGCAATCTAAGTGCTGTGCTCTGTTACTGGCTCGTGTGATTACTTCCTTACTATAACCTCGAGTAAGAAACCTACATCCAATATCCATCAGATTTAAACCATATTCATGATCTTCACTACAATTCCTTCTCGCCCTCAACATCTCACCAAAGGGGATGGAATTTATTTGGTTTTTGGGATGAGAACTCCCAGCGTGCAGTAGCAATTACATGAGATCGGTTTCCTGTATATCTTACTTTGTATTCTATCACCACGGGTGTATAGTTCTACATCAAGGAAGATCAGTTTCTCTTTTCTAAAATCCATAGTGAAAGACATATTGTATACATTATCATTCAAGAAATCAAGAAATTCCATCAATCTGGGTTGGGTACCTGTCCAAACCATCAAACAGTCATCTATGTATCTGTCCCCAATAGTAGATAATATTGGTCCACTTCTGACCGCGTGGTCCCCAGATATGCACTACCTCAAACCAACCCATAAATAGGTTGGCAAAAGACGGCGCAAACCTGGAGCCCATCGCGGTACCGCATGACTGTTTGTACCATTGATTTTTTAATAGAAACACTTTGTTATTCAAAAACAATTTTGCCATCTTATTCAACATCTCCAAATGTGCCATGTATCTTACTGGCCTTTGACAAGAAATTGTGTTAATGCCCTCAGACCATCTAAGTTTGTGATATTTGTGTACAGTGTCACCACGTCAAAAGATACCAAAATCATGTCAGATTCCCATTTAACATCATTCAACATATTAAGTATATGCTTAGTATCCCTAATGTAAGAAGGTAAGTTAGATACAAAAGGTCTTAAAAAGACATCAACATATTCTGAGAGTCTCTCAGTAGGACCCCCTATTCCTGAAATTATAGGCCTGCCCAGTGGAAAAGGTAGATTTTTGTGTACGTTAGGCAGTGTATAAATGCAAGGAACCCTTGGGTGATCAATAGTCAATCCTCATCGTCATTCACCAAACCTAAATCATGCCACTCCCTTAGGAGACCATTGATATGTTTTGTAATGTCCTAGATTGGATTGTTAGTCCACTTCATATAGCATCTAGTATCATTCAATTGTGTGCAAATCTCATTATCATAAACCACTCTGTCCATAACCACCATACAGCCTCCCTTATCAGCTGCTCTAATAATTATGTCACAATCATCAGAAAGTGTTCTAAGAGCTTCTTTTTCTTGTGATGTTAAGTTCTCCTTGAAAATATTCACCTTGTTTCGTCGTAATTTCGCATTCCATTGGTCTATATCTGTCAACACTGCTTTGTGAAATATATCTAAATTATTACCACTTGGTAATTGTGGTGTCCACTTGGACTTGGTCTTAAGGCCACTATCCTCACTGTGGTCCGAGCTGAGTTCTAAAACACTCAATACCCTGTGAATAGTAACCGGATCTTCCTTATTTTCAGTTATTGATAATAATAATGTCATATCTTTGATATCCTGTATAGAAAATGCATCAAAGACAGTATCACGTTCACTACTCTGTTTTATTTCACTTTTAGTAGCAAAGAATTTTTTCCAATTTCAATTGTCTCACATATTTGTATATATCCACCTTTATGTTAACAATGTTACACATCTGTGTTGGACAGAAACTCATACCTCTCTGTAAAACAGATATCATGTCCTTTGTCAGTGGTTTCTTTGAAAAGTTCATAGCTTTCACATTCATATAATTCCCTTCATTCACTTGTTTTTGTTCCAAGACCTCATCTGCATACCCCTTCTTTCTCTGGGAATTGCCCCTCCCTCTGCACCCTCTCCTGGTTTTTCTGGGTCTCTTCCCTTTGGTCTTGTATTCATATCCTTGTTTCCCATCCTGATCCTCCAGACCTCTCTTAAAAAAAGTACTCGCCTGGTTCTGATTAGAAGTACCCTCCCCAGGGTCCTCATTCCCACTACTGGATATATTTCTAGACGATGCTCCACTCTTCTCACTTAATGACGGTGGTCTGCTAACCTCTATATTGGTATCCTGCTTGATTAGATAGTCAAATCTCTTGGCAAATGTGTAAACTCTCCCATTGAGATAATCTACCTCATCTCACTTGAGTTTCCTTGCTTTCCTTTGTTTTATCTCATCCTCATGCCTACCCAAAATACCCTCCAGAATACTATAATTCTTCTGTGTGGCTTCTGGTAAATTCAGTTCTGTAATCTCCTTTTCTAGTTCATCAATTTCTTGTGCCAATTTATTAACTTTCCTATTGGCATTTTCTATTAGGATATTCATAAGGTTATTCGAATTATTTGTGAGCTCCTTCTCCCATTGCGATAGGAGATCTTCCTCCAAATCGTCGTAAATTGGAAAAATCTGTGAACGCAAGCCACGTGGTACCCTGCTTAGTTTCTGATACTGTCTTAAAGTGGCCCCATCCCACCACTTGGAGATCTCTGACCTCTTCAGCCTTTCAAGTCTAATAAACTTCATCGTCAAACCCTCTTTTTGTCTGGGATTACCCTGGATTACCGCTTTATTAACTGTAACTCCAGCACTCAGGTTCTTAAACAAGTCTTCAGCTATTTTGTCTCTATCCTTCCTAGAACTCATGATGAATTAAACAGGTGAAATATCACTAGTGTTGTCGGGGAAAACAGGTGCCGCAAACCCATTATAAAACAATGATATGATCTGGCAAGTTTAGGTACTACCGCAAACCTAGAGTGTTCCCAAATAATTCTCAAAATTAATCGTGCTCCAAGGGGAAAAGAGCGGCCACCAACACTCTCAACTTGTCACTTCAAATAGATGCAATACCTCGAGCATCCAACGTTACAAAAATACAATATATGTGTACAAAAAGTTTCTTTTTTCCTTGTTCATTTATTTTCTTTCTTCTTCACATTTCAATTGTTGTTCTTAGTACACTTCATAATCACTCAAATAGCTTCTGTAGCCGACACATTTTCTTGACAAAAGGACAGTAAGATACATGGCACATTCGGAGATGTTGAATAAGATGGCACATTTGATTTTGAATAACAACGTGTTTCTATTCAGCCATCAATGGTACAAACAGTCATGCGGGATCGCGATGGGCTCCAGGTTTGCGCCGTCTTTTGCCAACCTATTTATGGGTTGGTCTGAGGCGATGCATATCTGAGGACCACACGGTCAGATGTGGATCAATGATAACCACTATTGGGGGAGATACATAGATTACTTTTTGTTGATTTGGACAGGTACCCAACCCAGATTGATGAAATGTTTTGATTTCTTGAATGATAATGTATACAATATGTCTTTCAGTATGGATTTTAGCAAAGAGAAACTGATCTTTCTTGATGTAGAACTATATGCCTATGGTGATAGAATACAAAGTAAGATGTACAGGAAACCGACCTCATGTAATTCGCTACTGAACGCTGGGAGTTCTCATCCCACAAGCCAAATAAATTCCATCCCCTTTGGTGAGATGTTGAGGGCGAGAAGGAATTGTAGTGAAGATCATGAATATGGTTTAAATCGGATGGATATTGGACGTAGGTTTCTTACTCGAGGTTATAGTAAGGAAGTAATCACACAAGCCAGTAAAAGAGCACAGCACTTAGATTGCTCGGACACCCTGAGGGAAAGTAAAACAAAGAAGAAGACTAACAGATCTGAACTTGTGAAACTATCACCCTTTCTCTCACAAGCTATATAACATACTTAATAGGCATTGGTCAATACTGGTATCTGACAAAACAATCCAACCGTTTGTGAGAGATCGACCTAGTATTACATATAGGAAGGGTAAGACATTACGGAACTTAGTGAGTCGTAGCTATCCCACGCAACGGGCACAGGAGACATGGTTGCATAAGAAAAACAAGGGTTCTTACAAATGTGGACGTTGCAGTATGTGCAGTTTAGCTATAGATGGCATAACAGAGTTTAGTTACAATAACTCACGAAAATATGAGATTAAGACCCACATTGATTGTAATTCTAGATATGTTGTTTATGTACTAATCTGTAAATGTGGTTTGATATATGTGGGAAGTACAATCAGGTCTATGAGAGAACGAATATCGGAGCACTATAGGGCACTCAAGCAACAGGACCCTAGATATCTGATGGCAACTCATGTAAGAAACTGTGTAGCACAAGATAAAGACATGAATTTTAGGTTTCATGGTTTACAGACTGTTCCAAGCTGTAATAGAGGAGGTAACCGGGAACTCATGCTTAGACAATGTGAATCACGGTGGATAATGGTTTTATGTGCGGTTGACAGGGGTCTTAAAATAGACTATGAAATGCAGTATTTTCTCAGTACCTAATGTATTATTGCTTACTGTGATGTATTCAGGTTATGTGTTACTCTGTACTGAATAGGTTTGTCATAAATGTATAAATGTATTTGCACGTTTACAGGTTGACTTATATTGCTATTCATTTGGTTATTGACGCATGTATTTGGATTATGACTGATTCAATTATAGTAACACATATATAGAAGATGTCTATGTACTGTACTTCTAACAGCTCAGATGCAAATAGTGATACGCACCCACAATGCAACACTTACCCCATTACTGTATATATATATATAGGGGGGATCTCACTACAATCATGATGCATTTATGCAGTTAGAAAGTAATGTTGAATTACTAGATCCAACCCTCAGTCAAAGAATTATGTTGTTGCAAATTGTTAAAATTGCTGAATACATTATGACTACTATTAGGTACAAAATGGATATTTTATGCACATACATGTATTTATTTATATATCTATATATTTAGTGTGCTTTGTCCTATGGAAAAACATATATACAAATACATATTATTGTTTTTTTCATTAGTAGATGAACAGTCTCCTTGTCTTGCAAAATCGAGATCATGTCATTTAATAGTCTGTTTACTATGCCTATGCTCCAGTATGTCACATGAGGAGATCACATGTTATGTTTAAATAGTGGCATTGTATAGTGTTTCGTTATGTGAGCAAGGTCACTTGGCGACCGAAACGTGTAATGATGTTCTGGCAAGGGTGAATAAATAATTATTGCAAGATAAGAGGAGTTTGTGCTCTGTTCGGGACCGTCGCAACGGAGACGGCAAGGGCGAATCCAGGAATCTGATATATATATATATATATATATATATTACCTACTGGCGGTCGCCAGTAAGTAGTTATAGTTAGGACCACGTTTCCATAGGAAAAGCATTTTTTGATGTGCTTATAACTTTGGCGTCATTTGACGAATCTTTAGAAAATTTTCCAAAAGTTCCTCTTTGCAGGTCAGCTGCTATCCTAAAAGTTTGGGGGGATTCGTCAAGGGGGCTAAGAAAAAGGGGGTCCCAAAACGTGTTTTCTCCATGCAATTTCCATAGGAAACTTTAGACAAGGCTACAGGTCAAACTGCTGAACGGAATTATGCCAAATTTGGCACAGAGAAAGGTCTTGGTCCAGAAAGCACGCTTTTGTTTAAATCGGGTAAATCCGTTCAGTAGTTTTAGAGAAATATCAAATTTTCCAGATATCGATATTTAAGAATTCTGACATCTGATTGGCTGAAGCGTTACGAGCTTGCAGCTGATTGGCTGCGAACTGTTGAAACTAGGAAGTGTTGGCAGCCATTTTGTGATTCAGTCCATCAGCTCACAACTCTCCCTCTACAAGGCATCAGGTCCGTAGTTCTACCTGTGCGAGGCAACACTAAAAATATACCGCAGCTCTGTCTGTGTGAGATACCCCTTTCACGGTCCCTCTCCCCACATCACCAGCTCGCGGCTATGCCTTTAGAAGCGAGTCCGCCGGCTCGCAGCTCTGCGACTGCGAGCTGTGAGCCATTTTGTGACTCAGTCCGTCAGCTCGCATCTCTCCCTCTAAAAGGCATCGGATCCGTAATTCTACCTCTGCGAGGCAATACTGAAAATATCCCGCAGGTCTGTCTGTGCGAGATACTCCTTTTATGCTCCCTCTCCCCACATCATCAGCTCGCGGCTATGCCTTTAGAAGCCAGTACGTAGGCTCGCAGCTCTGTGTCTGCGAGCCGTGGGGCCCGCAGCTCTACCTCTGTGAGCCACCTCGTTAGCTCGTAGCTGTGACTGTGCTAGCAGGCCCGTCGGCCCGTTACTCTCCCTCTGCAAGTTAGCCTGTCGGGTTGCAGCGCGGAGGGCTCGCAGCTGTATCTCTGCGAGCCAGCCCGTTAACTGATAGCTGTGTGTCTGCTAGCAGGCCTGTTGGCCCGTTGGTCTCCCTCTGTGAGTCAGGCCACAGCTCTCCCTCTGCGAGCCGGTATGGTGCTGTGCTTTTGCGAGCCAACGGCTCGTAGGTCTCCCTCTGTGAGCTGAGCCCACCGGCCGCAGCTCTTCCTCTGCGAGCCTGCCCGACGGCCCGCAGGTGTCTGTCTGCTAGCTGAATCGCAGCGGACACTCTGCGAGCCGAAATTGGGAATATAAGGCGGCTCTAAAAAAAGCTCTTCTGTTTATTAGTTGGAGCTACATGTAAGTGCGAATGCACAGCTTCAGGTTAATCAGGAAAATTCGGTTTCCCTCATCTGTGAAGTGTACTCCATCACTTCTGTAGATATCAGCGATATCAAAACGTATGTTGTTGTTGTAAATCGACCCCATTCTATGGTCTCTGAGGTATGCAGACACAGCTTTGTTGACATTCTTCCTAGATTTTTCAATCTTATGACAAAATTGGTTTGACCATTTCCACTTCTGTCTTTGGCATATATTGGAATATACAAAGACAGTTTGAGGCAAAAGTAACATCAATTGTCCAAAGGTGTCCTTCATAAGCATTTCCAAACCTACCCAGTCAATGTGCCTAGGTCGTTACCACAACAGTGCACAATCATGAGATCAGGGTGTTGGAGATGCAAACAGGTTTTAACCAAAGGGAGCAATTGGTGCCACTTCAATTCTCTCTGTGCAAACCATTTGATGTACACATGTCAATACGTCTCTATTCTGCATACCTCTTGCACCAGAAAACATAGCTATGTCCTACAATCCACACTAGCATTTTGAAGGTATGTCTAGAAGATATGGATAAATGTCTGTAGCTCATGCAGTCCGTTCGTAGAATAAGAGATATGTTTAAACATGGGGAACTACTTTTTTTTTTTACATACAAAACGTTAACGGATTGGGAGATGAAATGTATTGTGTCCTAAAAAGTAGGGTGTATATTAGTTTTGATGAAAAGCATCTTTGTGATTGGTTAATAAAAAAGTTTATACGTGGAGTACATATTATAGGATGAAATTTGCTCAGCTCAACCACACCTGCTAATTGTATTTGGAAGGTGCAGTTCAAACTTGAAAGAATGGTGAACTTTTGACCTCCACGTGACGTTAAATGTTGGAGAAAATGTTGCAAAAAAAAATATCGGTAGGTTTAAAAAAATGATTAACTTTTAACCTGCACGTGTCGTAGAATGTTCTAGAAAGTGTTGATACAATACCTTGAACTTTTCACCTGTATGTGTCCTAAACAAAACAGTGTATATGGAAAGTTCAAAAATAAGCAATAAAGAGAGGTTTTGCAATCTAAAAAAAATAAGGAACTATTCTGATTTGTTCTTTACATGGATTTATGTGTGGAGCAACAGGGAAATTGTGCCATTACTGGTTCCATTCTTAATGAAAGCGGTGCATTACATGTACTGTGTGACAAGAAAAGAATTGCATGCATTTGTGACATTTGAAATCTGCATACCAACTAGGAAGGTAAATTAGAAATTAAGAAGGTGTGTTATGTGCGGGGGTGTATCCCTTTGGCAAGCTCCGCCTCTGTGAGCCAGACATTGTTATTGCATAGGTGCTGGACGACATCTGATGCAGCCCCATCACCTACGCAGTCTGATGTGTCAGGGGCACACATCCATGCAGGCATCACCCCGCCACACACACCGGACACAGAACCCATATGAGGGGAGTTTTGTACCACATTGCCTTCATTGCTGATGTTCTATGATTGATATGTGTGTGGGCTGCACTGTGGGGGAATTGCCTGTGCACGGATGGCGATGCACACACACATGTTGGTATGTGGAGCCAGGTGCCCATGCGGCCTTGCGCTGCTTGTGCTATCTCACTCCGTCTCTCTCCCTCGCTCTCTCCCGCCCTGTCTTAGCAAACTTGTGAAAGCGATGGGTGCGCGGCTCTCAGCGCGGCACTCGAGTACTTCTTAAGTCTTTCAAACACCGAGGGGTATATTCTCAAGGACATATCGCCGAGTTAACGGCACTTTATCGCAATCAAAATGGTGATAAATTTAACGCACCATTCACAAGCTGGAGCAAACAGCCCATATCACCAGTTTACCAGCGATAGCAGCCTCAAAAAGCATCGTCACGGATGAGTCCGGCAAATATTGCTAATGAGATGTAGAGTAGGCGTTCTCGTGCAAAAAGCAGCAAACACATCACTTCGCAAGTGTCTCAACCACCAGCAAGATCGTCGAAGAGAGTACAAAACAAGCGATAAGGTGCGTTAGTAGCAGAAAGTTTACACCTGCTCTGAGCTGGTGTAAAGTCAGACTACAACCTGCAATATGAAAGGGAGCCCACGCAGAGCCATACGTGAATGACAACAGATGCAATGGAGCCAACGATCATGCAGCTCGGACACCCAACACTGCTCTGACACCCCCCGCCACCAGCCCCTTGTCCGCCATCCCCCTCACCCCCCCACACAAACAAATGTGACAGCAACGTTAGAAAATCTGGAACGTAACAAATTGGCTGATGTCGCACAATTATAGTAAAGAAGATGCATGTGAGGTTGGACAAATAAGAATCTCAGTCATCTATGGATTTACATATAAAAATGTTATTTAAACAAAACAACAAAATAAAAGTAGGTACAGGTATGGCGTGTCATCCCTCGACAATTTGTGAATCACAGCCTGCAAGACAAAAAGAAAGATAAGATTGTGCGTCATGCGTCCATGAAAGGAGAGAGAGAGAGAAAGAGATAAAGAGTGAGAGAGAGGAAGAGACAGAGAGGAAGACAGAGAAAGAGAGAAAGAGTGAGAGAGAGAGGAAGAGATAGAGAAAGAGAAAGAGAGAAAGAGTGAGATACAAGGAAGTGAGAGAGAAAGAGAGAAACAGTGTGAGAGAGAGGTAGAGAGAGAGAGAAAGAGTGAGACAGAGGAAGAGAGAGAGAAAAAGAATGAGAGAGAGAGAGGAAGAGACATAGAAAGAGAGAAAGAGTGTGAGAGAGAGAAAGGAAGAGATACAGAGTGAGAGAGAGAGAAAGAGTGTGAGTGACAGAAAGGAAGAGATGGAGAGAGAGAGTGAGTGTTGACACTGTGGAGAAAATCCTTACAGCTCACCTTTCTGCCACCGGTGTGTCTCCAACCAGGTGCCGGGACATAGTGGAGTCTTCAAGTTTAGTCATCTCAAACATAGTATAGAATCAGTAATGGCAGAGTACATACAACTGCACACGCCTAATTCTCTGTTTCGCCCCTGCGCACCCAGGCTGCTGCACCCCATCGATTCCTGCCACCCGGAGGTGTCTGCCCGCCTCTGCGCACCTAGGCTGCTGTATCCCATCCACTCCCACTGCCCAGAGGTGTCTGCCCGCTGCTGTGCACCCAGGCTGGTGCACCCCATCCAGTCCCACTGCCCGGAGGTGACTGCCCGTTCCTGCGCACCCAGAGTGCTGCATCCCATCCACTCCCACTGCCTAGAGATGTCTGCCCGCTCCTGTGCACCCAGGCTGCTGCACCCCATCCACTTCCACTGCTTGGAGGTGTCTGCCCGCTCTTGTGCACCCAGGGTGCTGCACACTATCCACTCGCACCGCCCAGAGGTGACTGCTCGCTGCTGCGGAAACAAGGCTCTCTGCTCACCTTCCGCCACCGGCGTGTGTCTAAGAGGGTCCACCACGTGCTGAAGCAACCTCCTCAGGCGCAAGTTGCGTACACGCGGTCAAGCCGAGCTCACAATTCAGAGCGGGTGTTGATTGCAGGATGGCCACGCATCATCGCAGGCTGCATACGCGCTCAGCTCTGGTGGCACTAACTCAGTGGAACTGAAGTCATCGCCTCGTGGCGGGAGGTCCGTGTCGGGGGGGGTCGTCAATCTGTGAATCACAGCCTGCTAGACAAAAAGCAAGATAAGATTGTGCGTCATGCGTCCATCAAAGGAGAGAGAGAGAGGAAGAGAGAGAGAGAAAGGAAGAAAGAGTGAGAGGTAGACAGAGAGAAAGAGAGAAAGAGTGAGAGAGAGAGGAAGAGAGAGAGAAACAGTGAGAGAGAGGAAGAGAGAGAGAGAAAGAGAGAAACAGTGTGAGGAAGAGAGAAACAGAGGAAGAGTGAGAGAGAGAAAGAGAGAGAGAGGTAGAGAGAGAGAAAGAAAAACCAGTGTGAGAGAGAGGAAGAGATAGAGTGAGAGAGAGAGGAAGGGAGAGAGAAAGAGTGTGAGGGAGAGAAAGGAAGAGAAAGGAAGAGATGGAGAGGGACAGTGAGTGCCGACACTGTGGACAAAACCCTCACAGCTCACCTTTCCGTCACCGGTGTGTCTCCAACCACTTGCCGGGACATAGTGGAGCCCTCAAGCTTACTCATCTGAAACGTAGTATGGAATCAGTAATGGCAGAGTACATACAACTGCACACGCCTAATTCTCTGTCCCGCCTTTGTGCATCCAGGCTGCTGAATCCCATCCACTTCCACTGCCCAGAGGTGTCTGCTCGCCGCTGCGCACCCAGGCTGCTGCACCCCATCCACTTCCACTGCCCAGAGGTGTCTGCCCGCTGCTGCGCACCCAGGCAGCTGCATCCCATCCACTCCCACTGCCCAGAGTTGACTGTCCGCGGCTGCGCACCCAGGCTGCTGCACCCCATCCACTCCCACTGCCCGGAGGTGACTGCCCGCCGCTGCACTAACAAGCCTCTCTGCTCACCTTTCGCAATCTGCGTGTAGAAAAGAGGGCCTACCACGTGCCGCTGCAAGCCCCAAGCCCTGGGCCCGTGGACACCGCACCCTGCATGTCATGCAGCCCCGCTCCGCAGGCCACCAGGTCTCACATTTGGTGCTGGGTCTTGATTTCGCCATGGCAGAGGACATACCAGTGCACCGGGCTTTTCATCGCAGGCTGCACACCCGCTCAGCCCTTGCAGTGCCACTAACTCTGTGACCAGCGAGGCGACGCCACGTGGCGGTAGGCCTGCGCTGTCTGATGGCTCAGGCCTACACTGCGGTCCAGCAGGGCACACAAAACCTGAGCTGTCCAGACCGCCGGGACGGGCCATCACCGCAGACTGCACACCCGCTCAGCAGTTACGGTACCCGTACCTCAGCGGACCGAAAGTCACCGTCCGGTGCCGGTGTGCCTGTGCCGGCCGCAGTGTATCCGGTGCGAGCAACTCTGAAATGGCGTCGAGCACGTGCGTCCGGTCTTTTTTATTGGCAGGGTCACGTGTCTTGTGACGCGTGTGCTGGATGGGTGTGGTGTGGGTGTATACTAGCCGTGATGGATTGGCTGTGGCATACTGACAACTAGGGTGTGACCAACAGATCACTGCAATGAAAATCTGGGCCATGTAGCGTTGTTGTCCTTCACTGTAAGCGTAAGCGTAATGGGCTGGCCTGGCGTATGCTAGTCCTGCGTGAGGCTGTGAAGAATGACTCCGGAGCTATGGGCGTGGCTCCGTCCTGGGCTGTACGAGGAATCAACTGATGCAGGTGTCCCTGTTGTAGTGCTGACGTCACCCGGGTCGCAAGCGCCAATGTGTCAGTCTGTGAGCCAAGTCCCACAACATGGCCAACATGGAAGGTACGGGGAATTACTGACCCTACATTCATCCATAGTTCCACACATGAAAGATGGTGGACATTACACATCTGTGTGGATATGAATGTTTATTGCACATTCAGTGGAGTGTTGCAGCTGTAGCAATACAGGGCCATGGAAAGTTTAAGTTTCAGTTTTTGGCACATGGAGGGCAGCCAATTAGAGCCAAGCTTGTGTTCGGGGTTAGGCTGCGCCAATATATGTACTTATAGAATTACTCAGAAGATGTGAAATAATACACACAAGATTGTATCGTAAAGGGTCCATGACTTGTGGTACACTGAGGTAGGGGCAGCAGATGTGAAATTATACACAAAACATTGTATCATAAAGGGTCCATGAGTTGTGCTGCACTGAGATAGGGGCATCAGAAACATTCAGCGTGTGCGCAGCCAGCGATGATGCGTGGTGCGGGCGAGCCGCACTGGGAGCAATGTCTGTTGCCTACTGGACTGAGTCATCTGCAATCGCGACTCGATGTGAATTGTGAGCCCTGCTATCCGCAGTGTAGATCGAAGGCAGTAGTCAGCACAGACATCGAAGAATGCTTTTAGTCACTTCCTGTTTACAAAATTCGAGGACACAGAGTACAATTCTGTCTGCAATAAATAAATCAAGACTGAATTCAAATTGTGAGCTCTGCTAACCGCAGTGTAGGTGTATGGAACAAAAGATGAAACATTTATGGAATACACTGTCGAAATATGTAGGTTTCAGGGACATTATAGTTAGTTGCCTACTGGACTCTGAAATTAATGAATGAAGACTGAATTTGAATTGTGAGCCCTGCTGAGCACAGTGTAGGCCGGAGGCAGTGATCAGGAAGGGCCTACAGCCACGTGGCGTTGACTTGGCAGGAAGTGTTGGCAGCCATCTTGTGCCTCGGTAACCGAGGCACAAGAAAACAGAAAAAGAAACGCGTAAAAACAAGAAAAGGGGGCAGGGTAGAAACACATTGACCCCCTAGGCCTGCTCAGGGGGTCCCACAAGGACCCCCAGGCCCAAATAAGCATTTACAGGGGGGCGCGAGTTATAGTTAGGTCTACTAACTATAACAGCCGAATTTCTATGGTTTTATACTTGTGAAATCTCCAACTAACTATAACGTCCCTGAAACCTATGGTTTTTTCAGTGAATATATATAATCATGTTAGCCCCTAGTTTTGAGAGTCCTAATCCTCTTCTCCTAAAGGAATGGGCGGAGAGCAATCTAGAGGCTTCCATGCGTCTTGTGTGTTTACTGATTAAATAGACCGTGACACCAATATCATTGAAATTGCTCGGATTAAGTTGGAAATAAGCAAACTGGAAAATCCCAGCAACAAAGAGTTTATTGACAAAAGCATGAAAGATATGAACGAGCGTTTGAAAAAGCAAGAGGAGGTAATTAAAAATAGGAAAGCGTACAAATTTGCGCGCGACAAGAATGACTATGAACAGGGGCAGGTGTTCACCTTGCGCGCAAATTCGATTCCCTACGTAAACAAAAAGTGGTCAGATATGAACAGCTGCAGCAGGGTTCTACTATAGTGACTCCCCATGAAATACATTTGTCCATGTCAGAAAGCAGCACTATACCAAGTGACTCGGAATCCGATTTAAGTGGAGAAAATGTCGCAAGCTCTAGAGTGGACATGGGAGTCCTAACATATGCAGAGGAAATGGATTTTATAAGGGAACAGAGAAAACAGTCCCTACGACCACGGAACATCAAAACTACCTCAAACACAAAAGGAACATTAGAAGGAGAGAGAGACGCAAATGCTGCAAAAACCAAAGGAAGAGGGCAGCAGAACAAACGGTGGCAGAAGCGCTAACCGATGTTGATCGGACAATCATCAACTTAACTAATGTACAGCTTAACCAAGCGGAAAAACAACTCCTTGCATTGGGACTAAGTTTTTGTCCAGAGAGCAGTTTTAACTATGGGGAAACGAGGATTGACGTTTTTAAGTTTATACGAAAGCTTAAACTTATGAAATACTACACTATAAAACGACAATCCAAAAAGATCTAGATTCCCAATTGGCAATCCAAAGCACCAGTACTGGATTAACAGCGGGGATGTGTCACTCCTCAAAACCTTACATTCATTAGGGAGTGAAAGTAACAGCAATACACCCGTTGCAGTAAGCACTCAAAGTTTGGCACACATGGAGGACATGAGTGTGTCATCATCATGTCACAGTCCTTTTAAAGCTCCATCTACATTCATTCCAAATATGCCGCGTGACGCAATCGATATTTTCCACGACAGAGTCACGGAAGAACTCAAGAAACTGTATACTTCATCAAAACAGTACAACAAGGCCTCTCCCAAGCAAAATGCACCGTACTTTCAACTGATGAATAAACTAAAAAATAATTCTGCAGTGATAATAAATAAAAGTGACAAAGGAGGCAATATTGTGCTATGGGACAAAAAGGAATACAAGACGGAGGCCTGTCGGCATTTAAATGATTTGGAATGTTATCGTAAAATCAAGCAAGTAGAGGCTAAGAAAATCAGCAAAAACTACAAAGAGGATTTGAATCAATGGAGAAGAGAAAGTCTAATAAGCAAGGACGAATTTGCATTTCTAAACAATGATTATCCTGTAATGCCTACTATATATTTTATACTTAAGGTGCACAAAGGGGTTAGTCCAGTCCCGGGCAGGCCTATAATATCTGCGCGAAATAGTATTTTCGAAAATACATCTAAGTATGTAGATTATTACCTGCAAGAGTTTGTAACATCCCTGCCTACATATATTAAAGACTCCAACGATTTCCTCTTACATCTAAATGCACAAGCCTGGTCTAATGAATATATGTTTCTTACTCTAGACATCACATCTTTATATACAAGCATTAGGCACCAAGATGGCATTAATGCAGTAGAGTTTTACCTTAACAAAAGACCAATTGACCTATATTCTCACAACAAAATGCTGCTTAGCATGATCAAATGGTGCTTGTACAATAATATTTTTACATTTGATGGGGCAATTTTCCATCAATTACAAGGAGTAGCTATGGGGGCATGCTTTTCCCCAGCTACGCTTGTCTTCACGTTGGTTGGTGGGAGGAGCATGTCCTGTGCAAAGAACATCGCAGCACATGGGAGAAACATGTGGTTAAATGGTGGCGATATATTGACGACATTTTTGTCATCTGGCAGGGCACATCTAGTGAAGCTGAGGATTTTGTTAATAAGTTAAATATTAATAACATGAACTTGCAGTTCACAGCTCACATAGATTCAGTCAGTACTAATTTTCTAGATATTAAAGTACAGGCCTCCGCTGACAAGATAGAAACTAGTTTATATCGTAAGCCCTCCGCTGGTAATACCTTACTACACGCTAAGAGCTTTCACCCGGCCCATACAATCACTAGCCTTCCATATGGAGAATTCCTTCGAATTCGCAGAGCATGCAGCACGGAAGAGGATCTTAAGTCACATCAGCTAGCAGCTAAGCAGAGATTTTTAGAAAGAGGACACAACTCGTTTAAATTAGATGCAGCCATGAAAAAAGCCAATAAAACTAACAGATTAAATTTACTAAAAGGTACTGAAAACCAGACTAATACTAAGCATACTCACAATTATACCTGTGGTGACACCAACAGTACAGACAATAAACAGTGCAGATTGATTACTACCTATAGTAAGCAAGCCCAGGAAATTAAATCGATTGTTACGAAACAGTGGCCTATAGTACTTACGGACAGTACCTTAAAAACAGTGCTCCCTGAGAAACCTGTGTTTACCTTTAGAAAGCATACTCCATGCGCAATGATTTGGTAAAAACCAGTCCAGAATTGGACAATATGACCAGTTGGTTGGTCCCGAAAAAGGTTTTTACAAATGCAGCACATGTCGTGCATGTAAATTTGGTATCAATACCACTACTTACATTACTCCCTTTACATCAACTGTCATCGAGATAAAAGGGCACTACACATGCAGGTCGGAATATGCAGTGTATGTTTTAGAATGTAACTGTGGTCTTAAATATATAGGGAGCACAAAGTTACAGGTACATGTCCGTATTTTACAACATCTACGGGCCATCGTAAATTCAGATCCGACTTATCCAGTGGCCCGACATTTTAAATCAGAACATGGGAATGATCTTAAATGTCTGAAATATTTCGTGATTGATACAGTACCTCTAAGCAAGAGAGGAGGGAATAGAGAAAAAAGGTTACGTCAGTTGGAGTCTAAATATATCATCGAGCTTGACACTAGGTACCCACATGGCCTTAATACAGGAGAAGATATGCATAACTTCCTTTAAACACTATACCTCCATCAAAGTACCAACAATTCTTTAAACTTTGTAAATGTGTCAAACTCTCGAAAATTTCACTGAGACTTTTAATTAATGCTATTGCCTGCACATTTACCCGTTTGTTTTGTACTGTTCTTAGATCATCTATAAGTCATCATATGGCACTGTATGTACTATTGGTGTAATAAGAGTTTGCTATAGTTTTGATTCTGGCCTTACATTAAATATATATAGTTTTCAGTTTATGAATATGTACAATAGCACCTAATTTCTGTTAGACTTGGTAGCCTATATGACAAGTATGTTGTTTTTAACTTTGACCTCTAGTCTTATTTTTTAAGGGGGCTCCCTTTGTCAGTTAATAACTTGGCGATGTTTGAATGAGATTTTCTCGTTATAACATGAATATCCTTTGGTTTTCCGCCATCGAACATAATATATGGTTTAATCAATTTTTTGCACTATAGACCCTTTAGAGGTTTATGCACTATTTGCACACAACTTTTTGCACATTGTGACCCTATATGAGAGCTATGTATATAAATAAGAAAAATAGATATGGCCATTGGTGGTCAGTATTCTTTGCACATGCAGTATTTGCACAGACATTGTTATGTTAGTTTGTATTTACCAAGTGTATTTTAAAATCTATTAATTTTTAACAATAATTATGTATTCTTGTGGTTTAGAAATGTGAAATATATTTGACAGTATCATCAAGTTCGAGTAGCACTGTAATTTTAGCATTTGTGCTATAATTTTTACTAAAATTGGTACTATGGGCTATCCAACTTATTTATATTAATTTTGATATCTAATATGTAATAGCTTCATAGCGTAGGGGTTTTATACATAAATATAATGTATTTATTACCTTAAATGTATAACTAGTTCATCTTTATAACCTTGAAACGCAAGTCTGAGTATTTTCTCTAGCTCCATTGCAGTTGTCACATGTGAGGTCAGGTGAGGTTTGTTCCACTAATAAAAACTTGGTATGCACGTAATGCGGTCATGTGACCAAGGGCCAGGAGGCCCGAAACGCGTCATGAGTAGCATTGCACTTTAACTTTTAAATAATAAAGTAATATCTGGCACCAGCTGAAAAAGTTGTCCGTTCCTGTTTGTTGTGCGTCTAGGGCACTAGGGAGTGTAATTGGATATATATATATATATATATATATATATATATATATATATATATATATATATATATATATATATATATATATATATATATATATATTCTCTACGGAAATTTTTGATGCAATGATACTTCTTATACTTGAAATGTACTTACGAACGCAAATAGGTGGTACGATTGGTTCATATGATTATTCACATATCTACCACAGTTTCACTGATTTATGTATATAATTATTTACACTAACACCTACTGAGTACTTTTAACTCAATAAGGCCGTGTTTGAGCAGTTTCACACAGCGGTTCACTTCGTTTCCCTTTAGAAATTTCCTCTATAATATATTTACGGTTCTCTCAGAGTTAGATGCTGATATATTTCTGGAATGATATATGACATACAGATGATGGTCATATATCGCGATTAAGATGTTAAAACATAGCAACATGACTGCCATATAAACAGTCCTGGCATTCAGATATCACACAATTTTGTCCGCCATACTGGTTAAACAGAACAACTTGTTGTTAGGACAGTTTTGGCCGCCATGTTGGATAAACGGGGTACTTAGAATGTACTTTGTTTCGAATCGGTAATCGATCTAAGCATAATAAGTTTCTGAGATCTGGGAAAAGATGAACATTTTACGTATAAACGACAGCTATATAATGGGATAGCCATAGGGGCCTCTTAGCAAGAATAAGTGTTAATGAACGTAGTTCCGATACAGTATAGAAACCTGATGCAACATGGCATCAGCTTACCACACAGTAACGCACACATGAATGGAGTACTCTCTTTCGGATGGTATAACAAGATACAGGTATGAACTATATAATACACCAAAGCAAAGAACAAAGCTGCACCACATGAGACACAAAAAGATGCTGTGTTATAATTAAATATTACACAATTTAAGAATCACAAAACATGGCACGATCCAATTGCGTTTTCTTCTTTTATTGTTGTCTTATTCGATATACTTAAAAACACCAGCCAACGCAATATGTATATATTTTTACAATTTAAAAACTAACCATACAAACAAACTGTACATTTATATACACTTATATACGAAAGGTGACATGATAATCACAATAAAAAGGGTACAAGAGACAAACACCTTAAAATCCCATTTTCAAGAGAAGAAAGCAATTAAATAATAAACCACCATAAACAAAACCAAGAAGGCTATGTACAATATCGACACTCAAAGAGAACTACCGTGACAGAAGATATAGTGACAAAAATCTGATAATACTAAAAAGTGATGGAGGTGACGACCATATCAAGCAAGCAAAAACAAGAGACATGCCCGATGTGTCAGGAGAGAGCGAAACGGTAAAGAACGGGGAAATAGATAAGTGAGTAAAGGAACCAATTCCAAGTCCGAATAATAAAGATAGTAGAGACCCTTCGGGATGGGCGTTGCGAAAGCTCATCAGACAGATAGACAGGACATCCGGAGAAGGGAACGCAATGTAAAAGTCCCGTGATTCCAATAGAAGGAAAGCAGACGGAACCCAAAGCCCATAGTTTGTGATAGATGATCATGGATGCACCACGTACCAAAAATAGTGTGATACGTCAGTTTCAAGACATCCAGCGGTTAATAAACTTTCTAGTCAAATAGAAACCAAAGAGCAATATCTGTCAATTGAATTGAATTGAAATTAAATTTGTAAAGCGCAGCTAATGCCCGGAGGCGTCTTGGCGCTATGGACAGACTGAGAACAAAAGAACATTAGTACAGGTAGTGATCAGGTAAGTTCCTTCATGTGGTCTGTGTGAAAAGCCACGTTTTCAGACCTTTCCTGAAGCTCATCAAGGAGGGTGCTGTTTTTAGGGTAATAGGTAATGTATTCCACAGCGTTGCTGCTGATCTAAAAAGGCTCCTACCTCCCCAAGTGGCCTTCTTGAAGGGGGTGGTTGCCATGTTCCTGGCCGTTCCTGACCGTAAGGTTCTATTGGGGACATACCATTTTAGTTTGTTCCTGAATTGTGTTGGTCCTTGGTTGTGTATCAATGGATAATAAACAACTCATGAGAACAGGAAGTAGTATGGTTACTGCACATTGATGCAGTATCGGAGATAATGATAAGATCCCTACCCGTTTGATGTCACTAAAGTAGCCACAGTTCTGGCGATGTACTTGTAAAACAGATATCTCAATTGGTCATAGTAAAGACACAGTCCATGTAAATAGCTGATCCTGGACTTTTAAAAATCCTTATGTGTATTATCAATAGGAAATGACCTATTGAAGGGGAATTAGCCACCCCGCCGGGTACACCTACAAGTTAATAAAAATATTAAGAAACCAAGCCCCATGTAGTAGCAATGGGCTAATCAAGAGATGGGAGAAAGCTAACAAAATGATTTTACAAATGATAGCTGTAAAACGAATGTTCGTTTTCCTATTAAGGGACAAACATGACAAACCTCTCTAAGCACTCGAGATTAAAGAGTAAAGTAAAGTTGGAGCTATAGCACTGTGTGTGTCTACTCACTTCAATTGGATTGGGGAGAATGCTGTCGGCTTGGTCCGGGCTGCCCCCTTCCGACTCCCGTTGTTCTTGGGGAGTTGCCTGCTGATGCTGGGATCGGAGCGCTTGCAGTCCTGAGGCAACGGTTTTGGAGCTGTGGCCCAGCTGGTTGTGTCCTGCGGCGACAGGTTGGTTGTGGAGGTGAGAGCCTTTGCGGAGGCTGCGATCCGGTGAGTGGCGTACACCTTCTGCCTAGTACGGCCGATCTGCCTCCTCCCGTCATACGCTGGGAAGCCCCTGCCGATGTGCTGGTCGGAGTTCTTGCAAGCACACTGGGTATTTGAAAATCAGAGGTGAAACGGGAGGGGGGGGCATTCGCTTCGACTTTGTATTGGGGCCGGCTGAGGGACAGTGAGTTGAGAGGCTTGTGTTCCGCTCTTAAGAACGTCCATCGGTGCTCCGGCTGTGCTTCCTCCTACGTTATTGCCCCGTAATTGATTGCTGGATGCCTCGCCCTCACCAGCTCCCCCTGCTCTGCTTGAGACTTCCTCTGCTCTGTTTGAGAAGGCCTCAGATTCACTCAAGACTTTCTTATGCATGGATTTGCGCCGTCTTCAATCAGACCGGGCGCTTTTGGGTTATATGAGGTGATTGCTCTGGGGTCCCTTAATTGGCTTGTTAGCCTCCATTTTATGGGGCCATCGGCACTCCACACGTTCCCTGAACTTCTCTAGGAATGGACTAAGATGGCCGCTTGGGGGGCTTCTGACATCAACATAGGACCTGATATGATGGAATTTTACTGGACACAAAAATAGGACTAAGACTGCCACGAAGGGTGTCATTGTTAGCCATTTTGGAAAGGGGTCAGCCTCCCACTTCATTGTATGTGTGCCTTGGGTCTCACACTTGATCCCTTATCTATTTCAGGGATGCTTTAAAAACGCCTAAATTTATTTGGCTGACTACTTTACCCCCTCTATTTATTTTGTGCACCTACACTGGAGTTATCTCTCCCCCGCTATCTGCTTCAGGGATGCTTTAAAAAACTCCTAATGGATCTGGCTGACAACTTTACCCCCTCTATTTATTTTGTGCACCTATACTGAGTTATCTCTCCCCAGCTATCTGTGACTTACCCTCATCTTGTCTTTGATTTGTTTCTGACCACCGCCCCCTGCTGGAAAGGAGCCTTGCTAAGGAGCGTATCCACTGGACTTGATGCCTGGATGAGGTTATGGGCTGTCTACATCCCCTACTATCAGCACGTTGATCTGAGCTGATGATCTTTAACCTACCTGCTGGTTGTCTGGAGCCACAACCACTACATGGGAGGAGCATTCCCAATATACCTTAGGTCTTATCACAGGGCTCTAGTCAAGGGATTCATGATGGGTCACCACTCTCTTCTTCAGTGTCGGTCAAGGACCCTTCGATTCAAGACCTATTTAAATATACAATCAGTAAGGCAGGACACTTCACTGACTAATATATAGGGAGGCCATCTGGTCTCAGTCAAGCTGCACCAGGTCACTTTTGAGCCACTTTCTGTCCTGACTGTGTTAGAAAGGTTGGTCTGTCCCCCCCGGCACACATGGATGCGGCCTGATTGCATTCTACCTGGCTGCTACAAGGCTCTAGACTTCTGCTTGGGTCTATCGATTCAACTAGCTACCATGGCGCAACCATCTACTCGTTCCTCCAATTGCCTGACATGGGTAGGCACTAATGCTTGCAAGATTATCTACCCTCCCAACCTCTCGAAGAAGGCAGCTAAAACTTTTAAACACAATCTACTTAAACGCTACCCTGAAACCCTCAACTCTGATACGTACCTATGTGCATCCAAGGGCATAGTGGTGACAGACCTTATCTTCTACACTACCAGAAGAGCCCAGTGGAGAAGAATCTTTACGGATAAGCTTCATTCCAAAGCCCTATGTAAAACCCCTCACGGTTTCCGTATTAACATAACTCCGTCTCGTCTCCTCAATGCGGAACTGACCATCTCCCTCTACAATAATGGCAACATCTTCATTCAAGCCTCCGACTTGTACTTGAATCGGTTTGACAATATTTTTAATATGATTAAAAATTCACTTAATAACCCTAATACGGCCAATTTAGGTCTTCCCAATCTCCCCTCTATGGCAACACCTGCAGCGTCCTCCCTTCTTATCTCCCCTCCAAACATCCGGAGCTTCGACCCCAAACTTACCAGGCCAAAATATGCTAGTCTTCCCATTACTACAAAACCGCCTGCTACCTCACACTCGGGGGGCACTCCCTCCACCTCCACCTCTCTCTTATTGATCCACTCGGATACCGACCGCAACTCGACTGAATTTAACATTCCCAATAACAACACAGACACTACTTGCTTCCCACCGCCTAATCCCAGTAACTCTAATTTGACTACGTCTTTTAGTACCATTAACTCTAATCCGATTGTTTCTCCGTCCCTGCACACAACTTTAACCCCCAGCACCCTTACTCTGAACCCCCTATGTCCACCCTCCTCCTCTACCTCTACACCCATTGTACAGGATTCTACCTTAGGGCCTCCCTTTCCTTTGAACTCCCCTAGACCTACCGCATCCTCTTGCTCTACGCCCAGGGCACAGGATACTACCTGTGGGCCCCCCCTTTTGCATACTCAAAGGTTTTCTCCTCAACCTCCTGCTCAGATCCCTGACTCCATCTATGACAATCCCACTCCACCTTTGGAGCCCATAACTGAGCTCAAGCAGGGGTCCATCTCCCCGTGCAAACGCAGTGTGGAGAAGGGGCCTCTCCCTGCATCTTATCCTGGGCGGTTACCTGATGGTGACAGCCTTTGACGGATTGAGGAACAACTGGTTGAACTGAAGCGGGACCTCCTTACTGTAAAAGATAACCTCCAGACACTCCTACAATGTTCACTAAAGAATGAGAAGTTGTACAAACCACATCCTCCCCCGGGTTCGGATCTGCCCACGCCCCCTGCAACTACTTTAAGTGGTGGAATGGAAAGGTCCTCTGTTACTTGCCCGAGTAACCCACGCTGGCCCTCTCGTCCTCTTCCCAACCTCCATTCCAGACCCTTCAGATTCCAGCCTCAGATGTCGGAGGATGACACGCTCGCACTCTTACTATCATATGAGGACTATGCGGTCTCTCCTAGCATCATACCCACTATCACATCTGATCCGGATAGAGAACCTAGCGTTAACTTTAGATCCTTGAATAAGGATAACTTACTTCAGGTCGTCACATCGCACCTAGTGGAAGCAACTACAAACTCTCATATCAAATCGATGCTTCTCAACTGCAGATCAGCAGTGAAGCACGCAGCAGATATCTCCGAACTCATCATATCACAAGAATTAGACCTCCTGATTCTTACAGAAACGTGGCTTAATGACTCCTCCTCCCCAATACTTGACATTTTAATTCCACCTGGCTATGACATTGTCAGATGCGATAGGGCTATTAAATCTGGGGGGGGGGGGCATTGCCTGCATCCATCGGTCCAGCCTCGTTTTGAAGCAGCCTCATAAGGACATGATGTCCTCCTGTGAGCTCCTAGTCGCTGAAATTTGGAACAAGGGCAAGATTGTGTGTGTGCTTCACTCGATCTATCATCCCCCGGGGGACAACAACCTACTTTTCGTAGAACAATTGATGGAATCCATCTCTGCCAGCTCAGCCCTCCATCCTAATCATATCTTCCTCGGTGACTTCACACTTCACTGGAATGACCCTAATGATCCATTAGTTTGCTCTTTTAAGACTTTCCTCTCCGACCTCAACTATATACAGGCCTGCAATGGACCCACCCACTGCAAGGGCGCTACCCTTGACCTCATCATAGCTATAGAGCACATCATTCAACTGGATGACATGGTACCATGTGATTGGTCGGATCATCACCAAATCTCCTTTCACATTCAGGAAAAGGTATTGCTTAGACAAGGGCAACCGCTCAAAAACAAGCAACTGACTCGTAATCTGAGAGATATCAACATCTCTAACCTATCCAACTTGAGCAAGAATCTTCTGGAACCTCCCACTAACATGAATAATTTGGAAGAGTTGACCGATCATTACTTCAACGCTATGTCAAATGTTCTCGACTCTGCAGCCCCGAAGCTACTCAAAAGGATTCCTTGCAAACAATCCAAACCTTGGTTCAGTGGTGCCCTTAATGACGAACGTCGCAAACTGAGGCTCTCTGAGAGACGTTGGAGAAATGCCCCCTCCACCTCTAGTCTCAAACAGTTAAGGAAGATGAGAAGCTCTTATAACAAACTCATTCGCATTGCTAAATCAGATCATTTCAGAGATCAGCTTGACAGCGCTAAAAACCGTCCCAGGAAACTGTTTGATATCATCAAACAACAAGCTAATCCTATTCCAGCAATCAAAACTGCTGGACCCAGTGAGGAGGACTTCTCAGCGCACTTTTCTGAAAAGTCTAGAAGTATTGAGCAGGAACTGCAACGTGCTGCTGCTAACCTGTTGTCTATGAGCTCCTCTGGTTTGCCTGTACCCACGGCAGTGTGTACTCCGCTTTACCCCACAGAGTACACACCCAAAAACAATGCCTGCTGGAATACCTTCCGGATTCCTCATTTGGAGGAGCTGTCACATTCCTTGGCTTCTCTGAAACCATCCAATCATTTCAAGGACCCACTCCCCGCCAAGTTGCTCAAAGACCTCAACGTGGCCGTTCTGCCTCTCTGGTCCAGGATCATCCAACAATCTCTCTTACAGGGGAGGATTCCCGACTGTCTTAAAATGGGGCAAGTGACACCCATCCCCAAGAAGCCCAATGCAGACCTAACAGATCCCAATAACTTCCGGCCGATCACCAACATCATGTCTTTAGCGAAACTGCTTGAGAAATGTGTTCACACACAGCTCTGCGACCACATCGAGAAATTTCAGCTCCTAGACCAACATCAATCAGGCTTTAGAACAGGTCATAGCACAGAAACAGCTCTAACTCACATTATTGATGACGCCTTGAGAGCTCTTGACCAAGATACGCCCTGTCTTCTAATTCTTCTGGACTTGTCCTCTGCTTTTGACACTATCAAACATGATAACTTGATTAACCTTCTTCAATATAGGATGGGGCTATCTGGCCCTGTCCTAAATTGGTTCTCCTCTTTCCTGCATAACCGAACACAAAGAATCAAAGTCAACCAATCTTTGGCTGCCAGCACCTCGGTCTTTATTGGGGTGCCTCAAGGTTCTGCACTTTCGCCCACGCTCTTCAACCTCTAACTGCCATTCCGAACGACTCTAACATTCAGTACCACATGTACGCGGATGACACTCAACTGTATTTGAAGATCTCCTCTCCAGAATGACATTAAAACTCTTAATGGAGCGCTTAAAAAAACTCAACAATGGCTAACACATAACCATCTGTTACTTAATTCCCTCAAAACTGAATTTCTCCTGATTACCCCCGCAACCACGAGGCTCCCACGCAAAACTGGATCAAAAAAATCTCCGCACTCAACTGCACCCCGCATATGGTGGACTCCGCTTGCTCTTTAGGTGTCACCCTGGACAAATTTCTAAACATGCAAGGTCACATCAGTGCAACCATTAAGAGTGCCAACCATCAGCTCAACCCTCTTAGGAAAATCAAACCTTTCCTACCTCCCGAGGACATCCAGTCAGCAGTCCAATCCTTAGTTATCTCACAAGTAGAATACGGATTGGTGACCCTAGCTGGGCTTCCTAAATCTAGGTTAGCTCCGCTAAGAGCTACTCTGAACGCCTCTGCCAGACTAATCACAGGCGCCAGAAAGCATGATCATATTACACCTGACTTAATCCAGCTTAACTGGCTTCCCATTGAAGCAAGGATCCGCTTCAAGATAGCCTGTCGGCCACATAAAGTTATACATTTCAATAGCTCCGTTTACCTGGCAATAAAACTCGAGCTCTCCGGATCCAGGCGAAACTTAAGAAGCTCCAATACCCTACTACTGAAACCACCGAAATTCAACAAAAAGAGAACTTACAATCGCACCTTCTCAGGGCTGGCTCCAAGAATTTGGAATGCCCTTCCAACGGAAATCAGAGCCAACCCCTCGACTGCTTCATTAAAAAAACATATCAAATGGCTACTGTTGGAAGAGCTTCATCAGCAATAGCCTCTATGTCATTTGCTAGACACTTACCTTTCGTGCTTGACAATCATTTTTACTTTGTGTGTTGAAATGTATGCTTGGCAATTATTTTCACTTTGTGTTTGAAATATGTGCTTGACAATCATTTTTACTTGGGGTTTAAAACATATTTCGTCATTCTTTGGAAGTAACTCGATGTAGAAACTGCTCGGCCCCATCTAGGTGGGCTTTTACCTGTTTGATCACTTGCTACCTCGTCTTCCCCTAGCACCCTCATTTACTTTATGCCTCAGGTTCCTCTCATGTTGCTTTATTGTATTGTACTTATACTGTCTATGCACGTCAACGTCAGTTTTCCACTGTACAGCGCTCTGATACCCGTCTGGGTCTTGTTCGCGCTTTATATAACTTTTCAAATAAAATAAATTAATAAATAATTGGTGTCCATGAGGTGAGAAGACCGATTGTACAGCGCGGCGTCCTCCTCAGTAAGACGAGCCAACCGGTATGTAACTCGTACACGTCTTTTGTATGTTGAGCGTACGTGGCGAGTTGTGACGAAGTCACATGTTCACCGTGGATGCCCGAGACAAATGCGGTCAAGAAACCGCCATATTGGAGTGGATATTAATGTTAAAAGAGTGAGCTAAACTGACAGAGACATGGGCCAGTTCGTCAATGGGTTGGCAATATTTCAAATAATATCATGCAAAACAGAAAAAGGAATAAGAGAAAAGTGTCGAGAAGCAGGGGATAAACCCCGACGACATTTGACTCAATATTGTGAACCATAATAGGTCAATGGGTGAGGCCGTTCCGGTACGGATTCCAAATTAAATCTTACTGTATTCAAACGTAAAATAAACTTTCGAGACACAATAAGCCCAAAAGTGACATAAAAATAACACAAAAAAGTGCAAAAAGATGAAGGGTCGTAGGGTTTTCTTGCCGCCATATTAAGATGGGAAAGACCCAAAGGCAACATCAGGGTTGGACAATAGTCTGTTGTAAAAACGATGCGAGAAATCTGCCGGCGGGCAGGAGATGTATACCCTCAATGTGTGGCTCTGTGTTGGAAACAAAGATGGGCCATTAAAAGAGTCCGTTCAAAAACGAGCCTCATAGAAACTTAGGTTATGTTTAGACACATGCTAGCAACAGATGGACATAACGGAACCAAAGGAAACATCGAGAGTCAACTCTATGGGGTTGAATTTAGTGTGAAAGTGAAACCTAATAATAGAATCAGCAGAAAGACAATTTTGGAGGAGAACAAGCAGACACATTAGGACTGCAAGGTTGAAGAACATAGGTGTAAGTCATAGTTTGACCATATCGTTCCTAGCCAATAGAAGGAGTGACAAAAATTGGAATAATCACCATAATTCTCTCAATAATAAAACTCTAGGAACCGGACAGAAGTATTGCCACCATAGGATGACTGTAGACAGCCCCCCGGTTATACGTGAGGCAATATGTGATGCCACAAACAGAATCGGGCTATGCTTGAGATTGAAAGCCCAATAATTCATTGTATCAGTAGAAATAGAAAAGTCCAACCAATTGATGAAATCATTTGGACTCAGGGTGGTGCATATGTTCCTCATTGCCCACAGAAAAAGAAGAATGTTCCCTGCCAAGGTGGTCAGATCCCAGAAAAAAGTGAGCTATGGGAAAAAGAAACAGAAACAACAGGCAGATAAATCACAAAAAATAGTGTAATTCATCATCCGTGTTGTGTCCCATTTCAATACATCATAAACGGCATATCCAACTTGCCTCCCTGCGTCGTAGGGCCAGTTCACGGTTCCCACCCCTTGGATTGGGGGAGATATGGTCAATGCCGTGAAACCAGATTTTACAGTTCCCCCGTGGTGTTCCCCCATGTGGAATGACATGGGGTATTTCAGATCGTTATTCCTGATGGCACAAACATGCTCTTGTATGCGTTGCTTGAGTGGCCTCACTGTACTCCCCACATATATTTTTTCACAATCACAGCCCAACACATAGACCACATATTTGGTTTATGAAGTGTCGTATTTCGTAATCCTTGTTAGAGTTGTAATTGAACTTCTTGACCTTATTTCTTCCCATGGGACAGACACTGCACCCCTGGCACGTAAAAAATCCCTGAGGGGCAGATGGCAACCATGTGGTGTTAGTGGCACTTGTAATGTAACTTGGACAAAGCATGTCCCTGATCGTTTTTCCTCTCCGATAGGTGACCTTCGGAGTGGTAGTAATATACTCCTTCAGATTCGGTACCTCGCCAAGTAAACCCCAGTGTTTCTTTAGGATTTTGTAAAGTCTGTCGCTGTTATACGTGTATTGTGTAATAAAGGTTATGTGTCTATTTGTTCTTTTCCCATCCGTTCTGTTCGATTCCTGACCAATGTGCTCTCTCTTGTGATATTCATTACCCTTTTTTCCGCCTTCCTGAGTATCTCTTCATTGTATCCCCTGTTTTTAAATCTATTTTTTATGTTTGTGATGTTATCTCTGAATGTGGAGGAAGAGCTGCAATTGCGTCTTGCCCGTATCATTTCCCCAAAAGGTATGTTCCTAGTAACTGATTTAGGGTGCGCGCTAGTGGCGTGCAAGGTGCTGTTACATGCAGTTGGTTTGCAGAACATGGTACTTTGTACGGCATTATCCTCCACATAAAACAAAAGATCCAAAAACTCAATTTCAGTGAGACTGTACTGAAGGGTCAGAATCACATTGTGAGGGTTACTGTTCAGAAAGGATTGATATTCCATCAATTAGTCTGGGGTTCCCTTCCACAGTAAGATGATATCGTCGATATACATCCCCCAGTAGACAATGAAGTCCATTCAAGTGGAGGCATATCTGCCCCAGGCATGCTCCCTCTCCCACCAGCCCATGAAGAGGCCGGCGTAAGAAGGAGCAAACCAAATATGGTCATCACACCTTTTAGTATTATCAGATTTTTGTCACTATATCTTCTGTCACAGTAGTTCTCTTTGAGTGTCGATATTGTACATAGCCGTCTTGGTTTTGTTTATGGTGGTTTAATATTTAATTGCTTTCTTCTCTTGAAAATGGGATTTTATGGTGTTTGTCTCTTGTACTCTTTTTATTGTGATTATATGTCATGTCATGTTTTGTATATAAGTGTATATAAATGTACAGTTTGTTTGTATGGTTAGTTTTTAAATTGTAAAAATATATACATATCTAAACTTGCAGCCCTGAAGAGGTCCAAGGTTTCACTGGACAAAACGCGTTGGCTGGTGTTTTTAAGAATATCGAATAAGACAACAATAAAGGAAGAAAACGCAATTGGATCGTGCCATGTTTTGTGATTCTTAAATTGTGTAATATTTAATTGTAACACAGCATCTTTTTGTGTCTCATGTGGTGCAGCTTTGTTCTTTGCTTTGGTGTATTATATCTCTCTAGTGAGGGAGGCATCTTTGGGCAGACGGTGCATACAGACAAAGATATTGTCCAATAAGAAAACAGACTATGGGTGATCAACGGTGAGGGTGCTGTGACAGTGCTTTAGGTCCACTGCCCATTTCGTTTGTCTTTTTTATGAACTATGTAATATACATGTTTACATTGCTTGTGGCCATTTACCTGCATGTGATTTGGTTGGACGGTATTAATTTGAACAGGAATTAATAGTCATATGGATTTATTAAGCGCACATATCACCTGAGGGTCTCAAAGCGCTAGCCTAAACCCAGAACATGAAGAAAAGAGAACGGAGGGAGCCGGCAGGGAAAAAGGAGAGATCAGAACAGCCAGGTTTTAAGAATCTTACGAAATTTTCTGTGGTTGGTTTCCATACGTAGTTGCAAAGGGAGCGAGTTCCACAGAGTGGGGGCCAGGTATGAGAAAGATCTCCCGCCATTCCTGGCGGTACAAATCTTAAAAGGGATGAGAAAGTGTTTGTTGGAAGACCTGAGGGTTCTGGTGGGTTTATACCAGATAATTGTTTTTGAATGATAGCGTGGTCCGTTCCCATAGATGGTTTTGTGGACCAGGCAGTTGATCTTAAAAAGTATACGTTTCCTGATGGAAAGCCAGTGGAGAGCTCTCAGACTTGGTGCCGACGGGGTCCGAGAGGGTAAATTTAATACCATTCTGACAGCTGTTTTTTGTAGTACCTGGAGTTTCGTGAGAAGCTCTGCATTAATGGAGGCCATCAGGGCGTTTCCATAATCAAGCTGACAGATGATTAGTCCTTAGACCAGCGGCATCCTAGATGCCATTGGAACCCATTGGAAGATCTTGCGAAGACTGTGCATTTGTCCATAGCAAATGCCTGTCACATGATTAAAATGGTCTGTCATGGAGAGGTTGTTATCAATCATCACCCCAAGGTTATGGACCACCGATTTGGGAGATGGACAGGGGCCGAGATTGGGAGGCCACCAATCACTCGACCACAGGTTTTGAGCTTTCCCAAAAAGGATGATTTCCGTCTAGCTAGCATTAAGTTGCAAATGATTAGTTTGCATCCGGATGTTAATGTCAGTCATGGATTTCATAAATCGAAGTTTGGTGTCCATTGGATCTGGGCCTAGAGTAATCAGTAAGTGTGTATCGTCGGCATACGATACGGTGTCGAAGCCATGCGATCTGATCACTCTAGCTGGAGGTGCCACGTATAGATTGAAGAGTGTGGGGCTTAGAATGGAACCCTGGGGTACACCCTTGTCTAACACTTGGCTACGAGATACAAAGGTACTGATGTGTACTATCGAAGATCGATCAGTTAGGTAGCTCCTAAGCCAGTTCAATGCAGTGCCCCTGACTCCCGTCTCCCACAGACGGTTCACAAGCGTCCAGTGGGAGATGGTGTCAAAGGCAGCCGATAGATCGAGTAGGACCAAAATTGCTGACTGACCAGCGTCAAGGGAAAGTCTGATGTTGTCGACTACCTCTGACAGTGCAGTTTCCGTGCTGTGTGCAGCCCGAAACCCAGATTGGGAAAGGTCCAGCAGTTTATTGCTCTCTAGAAAAATTGAGAGTTGTCTGTTGATTAAGGACGCCAGGACTTTCCCAAAAAAAAGGGAGAAGGGAGATGGGCCGATAGTTGTTTGGTTCCTTGGGGTCCAAGGTGGGCTTTTTTAAGATAGGCTTAACCATGGCCGCCTTCCATTTTGTGGGAACCGTTGAATGACATAAGGATAAATTGAAAAGCTCAGTGAGGCCTGTGCTGGTCCAATTATGGACAGAATGTGGGGTGAGACTGGGTCGGCAGGGGAGCCTGATTTGATCTTAGAGAGGGCAGTACTAACTTCTTCTTGTGTAAATTCAGTGAATTCATTTAGAGAAGTTAGAGTGGACGTGTGATCACAGACGGACCGGCGGTACAGACGTTCACATGACTGGTTAGGAAAGAGGCTATGAATGTTATTGATTTTTTCCTCAAAGAAAGTGGGCGAAGTGTCCACCCAGTCCTGTGAGATAGGTTGTTCAGACTGACAGGATATGGGGCTGGTAAATTCTTTTAATATTTTATAGAGTTCTTTGTGAGAGTTGGAGGCTTTATTTATTCTGTCGCCTATATAGTTTTTTTTGGCTATTGAAATATGATCAAGGTAGCGCCTGTGAATATGTTTTTAGGCCTGTATGTCCTCAGTGCTTTTGGAATGCCTCCATTTACGTTCGGCTTTCCTGGTCGCTTGCTTATCAGATTTCAAAACGGCAGTAAGCCAAGGTGACGTTTTATGATTGCATTTGACTTTAGTCAGGGGGCAATAGTGTCAAGGGCCTGGGTAATTGCCTTCTCAAAGGTTTCAACTTCAGATTTTAAGTTGTCTGTATTAATCTGGGGCAGAGTGTTGAAATGGTGAGAGAAAGTAGCTAAGCTAACTTTCTTCCAGGGCCTACTCCACTTCTGTTCTTTACAGGGATTACTGTGAGTGGAAGCATTCCGTAGAGAGAATTTTAATAAGTGATGGTCTGACTAAAGAACTGGGTTAGGGGGCTCCACTTTAATATGAGGGGTGTTGGTGAACAGGAGGTCAAGGGTGTGACCTGCTGAATGGGTAGGGCCGACTACCAACTGATGGAGGCCCAGAGTATTTAAACTAGAGATCAGTACGCTGGTGTGGGTGTCAGATAGAAGTTCGGCTGCTAATACATGAGGCGCAATAGTCTCTATCAAATGATTGGTAAAATTAGTTTTAGCGCCAGGAGGCTGATAAAGTAAGGCCCCTCTCCAAGTCCCCTTCGTGGAGAGCTCCATTCTGAAAATACAGAGTTCTCCCCATTCCAGGAGGAAGGTTTCCAGTATGCTAATATTGGAATGGGCTCTGAAAGCAATTGCTAGGCCGCCCCCTCTCTTATTATTCCTATCAAATCTGACCAGCTGATAGTCCAAGGGGAAAGCAATCGCAATGTCAGGAAGGGCAGACTCGTGGACCCACGTTTCAGTGACAAAGAAGAAGTCGGGTTTCTCTGAGTCTAATAGGCTCCATATTTCGAGGGAAGTGCGAAGTTTCAATGGTTAGAAGCGCTGGGCTTTTTTCCTAAATATAGTACTCTGCACTTTGATGGGGTTTGGAACTCACACACTTCCTTTTGGCATGTTTTGGAAGAGATAGACGATCTCCATTTTGAAGTAGTCAATTCTATGATTGTGTTTGGAATCTAGCATTTAAACTGATCTGTTGGCGTGCCCGATATTGTATATACGACTTGGGACCATAGACAGATATTAACGCTTAGATGGTTTGTGTTGTGTTTTTAAGGCAATATACTCTCTGGCATATTGAACTCACCTCACGATAATAAGTGGAGTTGACCAGTAACATTTCATAGGTGAGACTTTAAAAATATTACTCATTTTTCATATGGGTGCATTGATTCACACCTAATAAGAGGTTTTCTTTTAACAGAAATAACTGAGGAACTGCAATTTTACCATTTGCGTTTAACCTTAATAAGATTTGATGGTGGCAGGTGAGCTGATGTGATGACACTGCTAACTAATGTAACTAACTCATGGGTTATAAGGTAGCACTTAGGGAAAGATGGTATAAGGAGGCATGCTTAACCTCACAGAATTTCTGCTCGTTTATGTGAGCTCTGGAAAATCTGATTTTGCACACCTTATTTACAATATGGACTGTCATTAGCAGAGACCTTATGGCGGGCTTTTATATTCGCAGTTTACGCAATCAGTTTACTGCGCATTCCATAAGTATTAATCTGTGGATATGATCACAGTATATGACAATAATATAATAATATGCACGGATAGGGAAACTTCTAAATTTGGATTCTGATACACAGTGCTCACTATAATACAGATGCATGAGGCACCATACAGAGCACGTAGGTTCTACGGTGAAGGAATAATGGATTTGAGTACCATAATTTTAATTGATCGTCTCTAATTGTATTTAATTTGTGGCCCTGATGAAGTCAGAGGTGATTACATACCTTACTGACGAAACGTGTGTTGTTACAGAAGCTATTCGAGTGATTATGAAGTGTACTAAGAACAACAATTGAAATGTGAAGAAGAAAGAAAATAAATGAACAAGGAACAAAGAAACTTTTTGTATACATATATTGTATTTTTGTAACGTTGGATGCTCGGGGTATTGCATCTATACCTACAGACAAATGTGTATATCTAAATAACATATCCATATGGTTATGTTTTATCGATGTCTTGACTTTTGGGAAGGGTTGATATCAGGATCTTGAAAAGTATGTAAAGGTGCTATAAACATTAACGATTTAAACATACATTGACGCCGCACATAAAACAACAGCAGTAATCTCTACATTGCATGACTTGTCCTACTACTACTTAATAGAAACGCAGTGTTCCTTGCTGAGGACTGCTTCGAGCAAGACAAAACTGTAGCAATGATATGATGTATTTGGAAGAAACTAAATAGTTTCTCAGTTTTGAGAAAAGGGTATGATTAGGTTTTTATTAAAAGACACTGTCAAAAGATGACAAAAGACAAAGAAGAAGTAAGCCTTCTAACCAAAACTATGGTACAATTTTTCACAGACGAAGAGTTAGAAACAAACTCCTCTGGAATTATTTTGCAATTTAATAATGAACAAAAAATGTCAAAAACATTCAGAAACATTGGCACCTAATTTGTAGTTACATAGATCTATGATTGGAAAAATCACCCTAAAATCAGTTACAGAAAACTCCATATTTGATGAACTATAGTGACACAGAGCCATCTTGAACCACAGAATAGTCAACAGAATAGTTGGTGACCAACTTTACTGAAAGGATTCTATTGTGGTGAGTACTATAAAGAACGTATATTATCATTAAACAGAATAAATGCATTTGACAAAGAAGGACAATTTGTTTTTAAAGATTAAAATGTTCTCACGTTTTGGACTGTTTATCAAAATATGTGGTTTATATGATAAAGTGTACCTGTAGTAAACTCAACGTGGGCAGCATAGTTAGCATTTTAAAAGTGAGAATTTTAGAACATATGCAAGCAGTTGAAAAGTGTGATATATACGGTGTGCAACAGCCATGCATGTTAGAGAACAGCGTCCTAGTAATATGGGAAGCTTGTACAGGGCTTACTCATCTTCTCATATGAATTCTTTTTTGAGACATTTAATTGTTCAAGTTTGCAGTATGGATAAATGATATTTCTAACTCTAATAATACCAGATATGGCCAGATTTCCACTGCTTGCCCAAGTGTCCCCAGCTCACTAATGATTAATGCTGCGCTTGTGCTTTCCGGTACTGTTTATTTGCATGCCATGGGCGCATGCTCGTGCCCTGTTGTTGTCTGGCTTCAAAAATCAAATAAAAATATTTCGAAAAAACAAGTATGCAGTATCGAATGAAAAATCTGAGGAATTTAAATAAAGTACGTATGTATATCAGAAAGAACCACTAGAGAACGCTCTATATGATATGTTTAGGCGAATGTTTAGAGAAGTGATAATAATTTGCCATATTTTTGGATAAATAGTGATTATTTTACTGATAATTCTTTTTCAAATAAGTTAATGACAGTGCGTATATTTTGGTATGAAAGAGGTCAATTGTAATCATGCAATATCATAATGGTTTTATGCTCCATTGGTGCTGCTCTTGATGAGCCGGTTTTGATATTTGAATTAAGACAAAGAAAGCGTCATGGGTTTTTAGTATAAGAAAAAATATAGATGGTACCGGGACTGCACCCGGGAGTGTTGTTACAGGAACCGAATAACAGAATGTGTTTAAATGCACAAGGAATTTATGCACCGCGATTTTAAAACTAATGACATCATTGTGTAATTACTTCAAGCAGGGCTGGAGAAGGGTGTGGCTAGCTCAGTTGTAAATACTGTTTCAGTAGAGGAATATATGTAATGATGACTCTTTACACAAATGGATGGAGAAAAGCAGACTTTATTCACCATCCCAGACAACACCAGGACCAAACTTCCATGTACACTCCTGGCTGATCGAGCATCAACGTTCATGGGAATTGGATATGGAATGTCCTCATGTGCTACTGTGCTTAAAGATACATCACCACAACATATCACTCTCTTCATGAACGCATAAATATCAACAATCATATGCCACTAATTATGCAAAATGTGAAGTACTATACTTGAAGGACAACTTATGGAATCAACAACACCCTACCGAAACTAATGTATGTGGATGTTACAAATGCCATAACAATGAATACAATACATTATACATTGATCATGACATCATACAACAAAATAAGGGGGTATTAAACCTTTTAACCGTCAGGACACCTTACAGGTTGTCTAATAACCCTTTTCGTTTTGACCCTTTCAGATAGATCGTGGGATCTGTCCTGTTCCTCTGCATCACCAACTTCCTTCACCCCCTAATATCTCATATATAGATTGATTGTTTGTTAAATTAACAATCCTGTTCAAGTTCCACCATTCATGACCATTCTCTTTGATAGCGTTCCAACTCACAACTTCACCTTATACAGGTGTTTTGACAACCCTTTATGTACATGTAAAGGCTCTTTAATTCATACCGAATCACCAACCAAGATTTTCCCTTTATATAACTTGACATGATTCATGTTATATCCACGTTTCAACTAAATTGATGGTTTTGAACTTTAGGTCGAACCAAAACCTCCATAACTTTTTCAGTTTCTGCTTGAGGATACCATGTCCTTAACCATGCTGGGCTCACCTTCAATACAGGTATACAGCCTCTCATTACCCAGAAAGGACACTTGTCAGTGATACTGTTGGGAATTGTATGATGTGACCTCAACACGCTATCAACAGCTTCAGGTACATCAATCTTGTTTTTTATTTCTCACTTGATACATTTAACCAGCTCACGATTCATTTTCTCTACCAAATCGTTAACTCAGGGGTGATGAAGTGCAATCCTCCTGTAAGTTTAGCTGCATTTGTTCAAAAATCTCTCATTTCCTTGGATAAAAACTGTACCCCATTTTCTGACACCAGTTCCTTAAGAAAACCCTCTCTCAGAAATATCTTCTTGAAGAATCTGAGGACAGACTTGGTATTTGGTTCTTAAGTTGGGATTCTACCTCCCACCATTTGCTATAATAATCAACTACGAGGATGGCAACATTATATTTATGTGGTAGAGCCCTGAAAGAGCCAATAAAATCAAAAGCTAACTTACACCATGGTCCACTGCGCATTTCTATAGGTTGAAGCATGGGAGACTCACTTTTTAGGCATTTGTCACAACAGGAGTAGATCACACAAGATCTGATTGCTTGGATACTGATTGCATTCGTACTAGACCACCAAAATACAAAGCATATTTTCCTTTTGGTGTTGGTTTGTCCCAAATGTTCTTCTTATCCTGCTCAAAAGATCTTGTCCCTCAAAACAGTTGGGGGAATGAATTTGTCTCCACTCATTAACATATTGTTTTTTCAAGAGACAATTTGTTAGCTACCTAAAAATAAGGTTATATATTCCTATACAGTGACTTCTCTTTTGGCCACCCTTACAAAATGTATTTTTGCACTATCCTTAAATCTTCGTCCTATGTCAATGAGTCAAACCATTTTTGTTCATTAAACCTTTTTCACAACACAAATCAACTGTGGTAATCAATCCCTCTTAATGGTCCTCCTTGTCAGGAGCATGATGCAAACATGGAGCAACAGATGACCTTGACAAATAATCTGCTCTAATGTTTCTTCACCCAGGAATTTGGTGCATCTAAAAGTTGTACTGTAATAACTTAGAGCTCAATCTTGCAATCCTGGAGGTGTGGTCTTTAGTGATGCTCCCATGCAGAATATTCTCCAGAGGATTGTGGTCAGTCATGAGTGTAAATTTCTTGCCCCACACAAAACTCTCAAATTGTTCTACAGCCCAATACCATGCTAGTAACTCCTATTTAATGACTAGAAAGGTTTTGCATTATCACGCAATGCCATTGATGCAAAACCCAGAGTTTTTTCACATTCAATACTACCTTGGGACAACATAGCACCCAAACCACTGTTACTTGTCTCTACAGTAATTATGCTCTCTATAGAGGGATCAAAAGGTGTAGGTACCTTGTGCAAAATGATTTCTTCTTTTAGAGCATTAAATTCAGTTCCACATTTTTTATTCCACATAAACACCTTATTTGTCTTGAGTAGACCTCTCAAATTTTCAGTTTTTGAAGGCAAAATATTTAACAAATTTTGAATAATACTCGCATACACCTAAGAAAGAAGATACCGTATCTTTGCCATTAGGAGTGGAAGTTTTCTTGATGGCTTAACCAGGAATACAAATGATGGAATATATGGACAGATCTTGGTTATACTTCAAGGCTTGAGATTTATTTCAGCGCACACCTGAAAGTGTGCTTATCTAAATGTGATTGCAAAAATAAAAAGAAGTAAGTCAAAAACAATGTTTGTATTACATGTCCTCGGATTTGATACAAGGAATTGGAAATAATTTGATATATCTATGGTTGATGGGGGTACTTTTTTGTCTTTTGCCTTGAACATGTATATTGATCCCTCCCAGCGTCAGCCCGATGGGCTGGTCTGATAAAACAGTGTGTGGGCCTGTTTTTTAGCAGCTGTGGGCAGGTTTGTTTGCCAGGTGGGCTGCTTTTTACTGTTGATTTTCCTGATATTACCACTTTTTAGCTATCTCCTTCGCTTATGGGGCCACTTTTATTTCGGTGCGTGGGCCTATTTCTTATCGCAGTCCGACTCTGATTCCCTCTCCTTGATTCCTTAGCTGGATCTGACTCTGTTTTGTTTTTCAGGTTTTGTGTGCGCTCCAGTGCATGAGGTTAACTATATATACACATTAGGGTTACTCTCTGCCCCCCATGGTTGACGGGGGTACTTTTTTGCTTTCAACTAAACCAGGGTGTGGTTCTACCTCTGGTTCGGAAATGACACGTTCTAAATGCTCTAGTTTTTGTCGCAAACTCACCTCACATTTCCCAGCATTAGCAACTATGTCTGCCTATTCTAGTCATTTCAAAACTGAACATACTAATTTATCATGTTCCTGAATTTCTTTTAGCTGCTATCAAAATGTTATCCTAAAAAGTCACTACCCTACTAACACTTTGCAAAAAACTTTCCATTATCCATGGAAAAAACAGATGCAGCAGACACCAAACCAAGCAGCATCATTCTGAATTAGAAAGTTCTCACAGGAGAAGTGAACACAGTGAGATGGCTGCAGGGAGGATCAAGTTCAATCTGATGCTAGTCTGTAATCTTGTAAATGAGTTGAGGGCAATGTGCAGAAATACAATAATAAAGATTAAGACATACATGCATGTGACAGAGTAGGTTGTGCTCAAAGAGAGGAGGCATGCAAAGGATGGACGGGAAGGAGAGGGCCATATGAAAGAAAAAAACGAGAGGCAACAAGCAGAAGTTTTAATTAAGAGTCCGTTTTTCATGCCAGATTTTAGGGATATATAGGATATTTTTAGACAGCACGCAGTTTGAGGATGCAAGACTGTAGAAAGAAACAACATTATTTGCATGTGGAGATTGTGCAATATTTGTATTTTTGATAGGCACTAGAATCAGGCAAACCACCTGTCTGCTACTAGGCTACAGCTAGACCACTGCTCCAGTCGAGTCAGTTGATAAGCTCAAGGGATGGAAGAGAAAAGTAATGCATGGACGCATATGTTGAGAAATATTAAGAGCTTTAGGCTGCACTCAAAGGAAGGAGTAACCTCAAGGTCAAAAGATCATAGCAATGTGAGAAAATATATCGGCAAATAATGTATACAATGAAAGTTTAGCTCAAAGTATTAATTTACTAAGCAGAGTGGGATCCATTTGGGTTCCTTTGGTTTGTATTGGCACAAGATGGAGGGCGAGGGAAGCTTCCCAGACAGTGGAAGTTTATTATCTGCATTCCAATGGCTGGGTGGTGAAGATGCAGTCACTGGTAGAGGAGGATGGTGACAGGGCTCCTTTTACAAATATAGTGAAGACTTTGTTTGCAATCTGCTACTGATTAGTCTTCCTGAAGTACCACTCCTTGGTAGATGGTAGGGGTGAGGACTGGAACTGCAGATTCTGTTGTGCAGGTGGATGGGGGCCCTTTAGGTGAGGCCAAACTGTTTTTCTTCCTTGATCTCCCTTTTAGTGCTAAAATCTCACACCTCTTTGTGCCTCTGTTGTGGGTGCTCCAGGCTAGAGACTATCCTACTGTGGGGCACCACTAAACAAAGGCTATGTCTGGAGACTCCCTCAGAATGGTTCTGAAGCATGAGACAGTGGATGCTTCTACAGTGTGACTTAAGTAGAAATTCTGCAAAAATATGCACGATACCGACAAACAGGAAAGATGTGATCTCTCCATCAGGGAGTAAAAATATGAGCCCTTTTGAGAGGGTGGGCCATTATAGCAGAACTTGGCCCTTTTATTCCCCCCTGCAGCTTCCGAGCCCGATTAAGACAATAATAATATATTTATACCATAGAAGAACCTAGCCAAGAGGGCGGGGTGGGGGCCTGGCTATCAGGGCAGGTGCAGAGTCACACAGCTGTGAGAGGGCAGAGACTTGTCAGTGTGCTACTTTCAGCTCCTAATCCCTGGGCCGCTTAAGATGTCAATTTAGCAAGATATGTTGACAAAAATATATGTTCGTTGTTATCATGAATTTTCCTCACAATAACATGTACAACATTTCACAGACTGCAGTGAAAAGTTGTTCATTTTCAGACCACATTTTAGTAAGTTCATTGACAAAAGAAACTGTTTTTCAGAGATGTGTGTGAGGTAAGTAAAGTCTGGCACCCTCCCACTGCAGTACGCTGAGGTATTCACCCATGTGACCCGCTACAAGCCTGATACACAACAAATTAGCAACCAGCTGTTCATTTATGCCAGCGTAACATCCCTCACACACCATTCAGACACTCGAGGAACGAGGACTCCCACACACAGTGGCTCCATACCAGACACCCATCTACCCTAGCTGCTCAACCAGCCTTTCATTGAGGCAGCACTTCACCAGATACCCATCTCAACTGTGCACCCAGCCTCTCCTTTAACCTGCTCTCCACCATACTCCCGCCCCAATTGTCACCAAGCGTGTCATACAGCTTGCTCTCACCAGACACTCACCCGCCCCAGCTGTTCACCCGGGGTCCCCTTCAAGATGCTCTACACCAGACACCAACTCCCAGCTAAGGAACCAACCTCTCCAGAGATTCTTTCTACACCAGACATCCATCCTCTCTAGCTGCGCACTCAGAGCATTATATAGACTAGCTCTACACCAGGCACCCACCTGAACCACCTGTGCATCCAGTCTCTCCTTCAAACTGCTCCACACAAGACACCCACTACCCCATCCGTGCATCCAGAGTCTCATACAGACTGCAGCTCAACTGTGCACCCAGTATGTCATGATGGCAACACTACACCAGACACCCACTGACTCCAGCTGTGCACCCAGTGTGTCAGATTGCTCTATGCCATACACCCAACCATCACAGCTGTGCACCTCGTATCATACAGATTGTTCTACATCAATACACCCACCTACACCAGCTGTAAACCTAGTCCCCAACAGAGCGCTGCTCTGCATCAGACACAGTCCTGCACTAAATTTGATTCAAGAGTCCAAACAATGAAGTCCCGAATCCTACACTCAACCATTTTAGTTGTGCAAGAAGCCCTTATACAGAGCATCCTTAAATCGTGCACCCACCCATACCATTAGTGCACACAACCTGGCTTACTGTCATGAAGAGCAGGTCTATGCTAGTCAACCATCCAAGCTGTTTATCTAGTTCCTCACAGAGACCAGCTGCACATGTGCTGCACACAGCACCATGAACTGTCCATCTCCATAAATCACTCCATGGATGTAGCTGCACATCCAGACCCTCAGACCAGCTCTGTATCAGAGTGGAGACCCGTACTCCCCAAGATGCAACCAGCTGCTGACACATCCAAGCTCTACACAAGACATCTACCCACCTCTACTGTGCCCCGAGGGCTCATGCCAGTATCAAACCCATGCAAACCTACCACAGATGCACTGAGCTTCACACATGAGCTCTATATCTGGCATTTACACACCACAGTCTGGTAGCAAGCCCCTCATACAGACCCTTTCTATATGAAAAGCCAAATCATATTAGATTTATGCCAGCCCTTATCTGCACCTACCTGCCACACATGCATTCATGTGGGTTTTCTCTACATAAAACACCCATCTATCCATACTCAGTTCGAAACCCAGAATGGGCCCCCAACATGGACCTGTGTTCACAACCTCTCTCATACAGGCCAGATCCATGCCAGGCACCCAACCAGCCCAGCTGTGCACCCTGTCTCTCATACAGGCCTGTTCTAAATCTAACACCCAGCCACATCAGCTGTGCATGCATTCTTTCATTCAGATCAACTCTAACACTGCCACTCGGCTGACAATTGCACCATATCCAGCTCCATGTATGCCCAGATCTGCACCATGCATGTCTTTACAATTCTTTCAGCCTTTGTCTCAACCAGTCATACCTATGAGTCCGATATCTACCCCCCAAGAGCATGGCAGCACCCCTATGACTTTATACACCAGTTTCTTCCTCCACCCATCCATGCCTTCACCTCTGTGTCTTTTATGCCTAGACTCTTCAAACACCCACACCTCTACCCTCACCCTAATTTTTCTTATAATGTCTCATCACAAGCTACTCCCCCCACTTTAACCTCACCCTTACTATCCCCCGACTCTTGCCATAAAAACCCATGCCTTGACCCCATGCCATGCTCTCCCCTCTGCTCTGCTCTCATCCACCTGCTGTGCACTGATCTCTTTCTCCAGTTCCATGGGTCGGTTCCTCCAGTCCTGGTGTATGCTTAGAATAACAAATAAAATTAAACATAGCAGCGGGTGGCTGTGTTTTTTAATTCTATTTGTTATAAAATTACAAAGGTCAACAAAAGTTGACAAAGATTGGTTAGAAAAAATGCAAGGCAGGACAAAGAGCTTCATCTGGGCCTCAAAAGGACCACGGATAGCGTGAAAGAAAATACGGAGGAAGAAAGATAAAGGGGGTTTATCCTTGCCAGACTTACGCTATTATGCCTGGGGCTTTATACTAAAAATGGTAAGATGCTTCTGCGTGAGCCTGACAGCGCCGAAATTGGTTGGATGTTCAGTGCCATGCTGGTGGGCACTCGGGGTTGAGATCTTGGCTTTATGTATAAGTTCGGTGATCCTAAATATTACAAAAAAGGTGAGAATAAAGATATTAAAAGGTATGGCTGAACTATGGTTTCGGATCAAGAAAGAGAACAAATTCACCTATTATAGCAAGTTTGCACCTATCTGGGACTCACCAGGCTCCCCCGAATGGGCTAAGGATAATCTGGCACCACCGGTAAAAGCGGCTGGTATCCTGATGTGGGGTCATCTGGTGGAGGAGGGTAGGTTGATTCTATGGGACAAACTCATTGGACTGGGAAACAATACAATTTCAAGGTTCAAGTATCTCAAAGTTAAAAGCTGGTTCCAGACAATAAGAGCAGACATAGGAGTGTCCAATGACCTGGAAAAAAGCTTGAAGCAGGATGTACCAAGAGCCAAGGAGGTTTCTAGATGGTACTGGCTGTTGATCGACTTGGTGGATGGAGATTTTAGACTGCCGGATGAGCTGTGGAAAAGTCACTTGCCGGAGATCCAACTAGACAATTCATAGCAAGTATCTTTTAATACTCTTTACAGCAGAGCCAAGCCGGCCGATTTAAGGAGAAGCCATATTTTCTGCTCCCACAGGGCTTGTAGGACCCCTCTCAGGCTGTCGAAGTTGGGAAGTGGAGGAGTTGCGAGCTGCGCAAAGTGTGGCTTAGAAAAAGAAGATGATGTTCACATGTTCATGGAATGCTCAGAAATTCAAAGGTTTTGGGAGGACGTGAGTAGGTTTTTGATGAACATTCTTGATATAGAAGTTCAGGTAAGCCTATTCCTCATTATTTTTGGGTTTTTGGGGGAACAGGAAAAATTGAATAAGGATGGAATAAAACTGCTATTTTACTTTATCCTCCTTGCCCGTAGGGAGGTTTGTAGGAAATGGATAAGTAATGTTCCACCACTGGCTATAGATTGCATAAATTCAATTAAATACACTCTTAAATTAGATAGGACAGAATTGGAAAAGAAAAATAAGTTTTGGGATCCAGTAGTAAAGTGGTTTGAGCAAGAGGGAGGGTAAGTCTTCCGAGTGCCACCCTCCAGGGAATGGTCCAATGAGCACGCCTTTTTATTTTTTACATCTTTTCATGCTTCATTACCTGGTTTTGATTGCTGTGGTATAAGAATAAGAAGAAAATGTAATGTTATGCCTTAGGTGTGGTAGATCTTCTAAGACAAGGGCGCATACAGAGGAAGATCTGAGAGGGCTAAACTAAGGCGAATGAGGAGGAAAAAAAAAGAAGAAAAGTTCACAGAACAAAATACTCCTGAAAGAAATTGGGTTACTGGTTGGGGCAGGTGAAACCCTACTCAAGCAGCAACCACAATTCTTATCAGGGTGAAACACTAGCAAAGCCCAAATTAACCTATGTTCAACCCTTTGGTATCTTGGCACAAAAGCAGTCAGGTTTAATTTAGAGTTAATGTCTAAAGTATTTATGTTGCGCATAAAAAGTAATAGAGTGAAAACACAACACAAAAAATCCAACGCCAATTTAGAAAAATAGAGCAAAATAAAGTAAAATGTATTAAATTATTTGACATCAAAATGACAAAATCCAATAAGTAGAAATAATACTTAAAAGCACAAAGTGCCAACTGTGGTTATCGGGTCGTGTTGACCAGGGTAAAGTCACAAGTTCAGGCCGACCCTGATGGAACTTGGGCGAGATACAGGGATCAAGTTAATCCTGCTGAAAAATGTACCTTGAATCCTGGTTGCGGAGTATTGCGCCACGCAGGGGTAGTCCTGAGGAGCAAAACGAGGTCCTCATGCAGTGGCGGTTCTGATGGCCTGCGATGCGGACTTGCATTGAGGGTGCATCACGCTGTGTCGCTTCTGATGAGAAGCTGCGAGATCCACGTCAAGGATGCCCCAGGCAGCGGCGGTTCCGATTAGCTGCGAGGGCTGTGATGTGGGCTTGCATCATGGCTACGTCACCCTGCGTCGGTTCCAATAAGGAGCTGTAAAGCTGCATCAGATATGTGGCACGCTGTGTCGGTTCTGGTAGAGACCACAGTTGTGGTGGCAGAGCACCTTTAGCTCCACTTCCAATGGTCAAGGACTGGAGGGGCACCATGTGGGAGGTTAGGACTCACAGCAGGCAGAGTCTAGGTGCACGGGTCAAGATGGTTGGTTCCTTTTCTGTTCCAGAGGCTCTGATCAGGAGGCCAGTCAACTAGCACTTGGAGCCCCTTCTAAAAGTGCCATTTTCAGAATTGTGACTTAAAATCCAACTTTACAATTAAAGAGGGTTTTAAACTACGATTCTTTAGAGATCAAACTTGACATTCCTACTTGCTACCAATTGAAAGTTATTAATTATAACCAAAGTTTGAGAGGTACCCTTACAAATGTAGGGGACAGGGTTCACTATAGTATAATCAAAAGAATATCCCCCACATACCGATTTCTAAACCTTATTCATATATTCACACATCTATCAAGACTCACATACTCTCTAATCTCATAACACTGAACCCAAATATATGCAAAAATGTCTAATATTTATTATGTTAATTCAATGTACAAAAAAATTCGTTTTTCCTATGATATTATATGAATATATTTATACAAAAGGGATACAGGAGATAACGTGTATAGTGAAAACCGATAGAATGATTTTAAATTATTTTAACTGTCTTGTATATGTACATTGAATTAACATAATAAATATTAGACATTTTTGCATATATTTGGGTTCAGTGTTATGAGATTAGAGAGTATGTGAGTCTTGATAGATGTGTGACTATACAAATAAGGTTTAGAAATCGGTATGTGGGGGATATTCTTTTGATTATACTAAAGTTATTAATTATGACATGTAATAAAGTAACCCAATATTATCCCATGGGAGAGACAGGTATTGCAGTAGAGAAAAACTAATTTAAGAGTTTTTAACTACCAGGACACATAAAAGTTAAAAGTAAATTTCTAACTTTGTCAATACACTGCACCCTGCCCTATTGGCTGGTTAGGGCCTGCTTAGGGGTGACTTACTTGTATCAAAAAGCAGGAAGGTTTAGGTATGCCAAAAGGTTGAATTTACCAGGTTGAAATGGCAGTTTAAAACTGCATATACAGGCTGCAATGGCAGCCATGAGGAAAGTTTAAAAGGGCTACTTTAGTGGGTGGCACAATCAGTGCTGCAGGCCCATGAGTAGCATTTAATTTACAGGCCCTGGGTACAGGTAGTACCACTTTTCTAGGGACTTACAAGTAAATTAAAGGTGCCAATTGGGTGTAAACCAATGTTACCATGTTAAAGGAGACAGCACAAGCACTTTAGCACTGGTTATCAGTGGTAAAGTGCTTGGAGTCCTAAGGCCAGCAAAAACTAATTTAGCAAAATAGGAGGATTGAAGGCAAAACGTTGAGGGAAAATGACGCCAAGGATTTCAGGTCCAACAACAAACCCTCTCAACGGGGCCACAAAATTACTATCTCAAAGAAAATCTTCTACCTCCAGGGTTGTAATGAACACCAAAACCCGTGCCTACTGTGGTAATCTGTGAGATTTCATGTAATGCAATACCAGTGTACAGCCTGTAACACAGTGTGAGAATCATGCACCATTAAAGGCATTTTGTCTTTAACAAATGCTTATACCAGTGGTTCTTAACATTTTGACTTCTATGGACCCCTATTAATTATTACTGGAATCCAGGGATCCCCACTGAATCATTATTGGAATCTGAGGACCTCCACTAAATACTAACTGGAAGCTGGGGACCCTGGCCCAAGCAATTTCAATGATTTGAATGACAAAACAATACATAAAAATACAGACACAAAGCATTCATCAAACAAATAAACAAATGATATAATATTTTATTTAATTCACAAATATAGACAAAACAACATTTTAATTTTAATTGGGAAGGTTGGAGTTGGAAATTCAACTGAGCCCACCCATCATGGATATTATATTCTGTTTGATGCACTTGTATTGCTCCCACAAATCAATCTTGGGATACCAACCTAATTTTTAGTCTCTCATTTCAAATTCCTTTATAGCTACAGAATGTTTTAACATTTTCAATGTAATTCTTTATTTATATACACTTTGTTAACCTTTTAATATTGTTTAATTTCATAAGAAGCCATGGACCCCATGAGTAGGCATTGCTGACTCCCAGGCGTCCCTGGACGATAGGTTTATAACAGCTGCTTACACAATAAATCAGCCAAGCGTACGACCTTTAACATAACATTTCATAATAAAGAGGTCAGACCTACGGCTTCGGACATACCTTTTAAAAGTGAAACAATCAGACCTCTGCCCTGCATCGTTGGCTAGTCACCATAACTAGCTCAGGCTTACTCCTAGTGTATTGAGTGTAAGCTTTGCAACAAGGCAACCATCAGGAATATAGTCACAAAATTAGAAATGAAAACAACATTACAGTTGGCAAAGCAAAATACAGTCTCCCAAGTGGGTCTAACAAGGATTATCACAATGCAAATCTTCCATCCCCATGGCTTGTCAAGGCAGCAACCAACACTATAACCCTTGCCTGCTACGGTAAACTGTGAGATTCCATGTAACAAAAAAACTATCTGCAGATTTTAATAGCTTAATAACAATCCACCCTTACTTGCCTATTGACTTTAACAAATCCTTTTCACAATAGATAAGTCAGGCTCATGACTTTATTGTAACTTTCATAATAAACAGATCAAGATTATGGCCATAGTCAGTGGCTTGCCAATATAAACAGCAAAGCCCTGCTTGTATTAGGCATACACTGTCACATATGGCACCCAGAGAAGAACAAACACCATAATTAGCCAACTATCTAGAAGTTGTACAATAGCATCACAGTGGTATTTGTGTGACCCTAACGGGCAACCTCATCCATCATAGTGGCTTTACTTGCTGAAGAGTCTGGCTCAAGCAGCTGGAAATACAGGATTACAGCTGGTTGAAGGATAAGCACTTTTTTGTGTGAAAGCACACTGTTTTTGTCAACTTAAAAGCTGTACTCAGATTAAGCAACCTCTGGGAGTAGCCTCAGTCCCTCTCGATAACACTCCTGAAAGCCCTTTTTTGATCACATAAGGTTTGACACAGCTGCGCTGTCAAGCCAGACCCAAAAGTAGAGGCGATTGGAGTCCTGCAGACCAGGGTAGTCCTTGTGGTCAGAAAGCTTTTCACCCCTTCTTTGTCAAACTGATCAACTTCTCTGTAAAATCAGGGTGTCTTGCTATTCTGAAATTGTGGGCCCTGACTACCTCCTCAGCAGACTGCAATTATGTTACCCTTAATGTCTTCCAAAAATGTTATTTTCCAGGAGTTAGAAAAGCAAGACTGCTAGTGCTAAATTGTTTTAGCCTCTCCTATCTGCATGTAGTCGTTACTTTCTTACTCCTCTTCCTCGCCACGGTCCAAAACTAATAGAGCTCTGCTCTCCCATGACACAATTTCTTGTCAATGAATATGTGCAAAATTAAAAAGATTCTTACCAGCATAAACCATGATGCACTTTGCTTATTTTGTCCCACCCCTGATATGAGGCCAGGAAGTAAAATCAGCCTGACTCCATCAGCACTTCCTCATTTTTCCTTCTGCGGTTGGAGTTTGCTGTTGTGGTGCCTAGGCAGGAATGTCTGCTTCAGCGACCTTTAATCTTTTAAAAATATTTTTTCATCAAAACATTTGTTCGGCTGTGCTTCTGCCAGTACCTGTGCTCGTATTTCAATGTCACGCTTCCACACAAACATGTTCTAGCGGTTCGTAGCAGGACACATTATATTATCTGAGCTATAGCGTCTGCTTAAGTGATCCACTAACTAATCTCCCCTACTGTCTGATTCCCATGCAGAGTGCTTGGGTCTCCTTTTCTAAAGTTAACCATCGCGAGAACAAGCATCAATACAGGGCTTTGTTGCTAGAGAAAGAAAGTCCCAAATAGTAAATGGTGCCTGCTCAATCTTTTCTGTGGTAGCCTGTAAGCTCTGTTTAAACCATGGAACTTTCTAAGTATCCTAGCAGGCACAAACATTTGAAGCAGGAATCCTCTTTGGATGAACCTCCTCCTACAGATTGTCAGCCTAATCCTGAATTTACAACTCATAATGCTATTCAGTAGATGATTAATAAGGATGTAGCTTTTGCATTACAAACCATGGAGCCTGCCCAGGAGCAGAAAAGATTTAAACATGACATTGACCATAATGAACTAGTAGAGATGTCAGGGAGTAATATACTCAGGGTCTTGACAAAGAAGCAGACTTCTTCCAGCAGTACCACCAGAGGAACTTGCAAACCTACCTTTGCATAATGCAATACGCAAACTGCTATCTAATGAATCAAGTAAGGTGGAGAGACCTAATTTCACATGTTTCCTGTCTTGAAGGTATCCTCTGTTGGTATATAATGAAGAATTTACTCTCAATGTGAAAGTTTACTCATTGATGTTAGGATTATAATCTCAAGGTTCCATGATCTCTGAGGAGGCCACGCCCACTGATCCAGTGGACAAGAAAGTGGAAGTAGCTCTAAAACACACCTATGTAGCTTTAATTTTGCAGTTCATTCCAATATTTACTTTTCCTTCATAATCCAATCTCTTCTTAGAATCAAGACTTGGCAGACAGCTACAGCAGAGCAATGATGGCACCTCCATTTTGTCTTTAATGGAAGAACATGTGTTTTTTTTTTGCTGACATATTTTATTCTCTAAATTCAATAGCTGCAGCCTCTGGATCGGTGAATACAACTCGAAGGCATCCTTGGATGTGGTCTTAGAGAACCAGCTCAAGCCAAAAATTTTTACTTATACATATTCTGTCGAAAACGTTTTGGACCACAACTGCAGGGTATGGTCGAGAGGTCTGCAGGAGACCGAAAATTGATGGCCCCTGTTCAGTAATCATTTAGAGGGGGATGTTTAAATCCAAAAAGAGTCTTTGCTCTATCTTCTTCCACAAGGATCCAGGGCCAGCCTTTTAGAGAAAAGGATAATGGCCAGGGGACCCTTACTGCTGGAAAGTCCAAGCCAATCCCTCAGTCTTTGTGACATCAACCCCCAGTATGACATCTAGCCCTCTTCAAGTAGTTCAGGACCGGATCAAAAAAGGGGCAATCATCCCTGTACCAGAAGCAGAGAAACGACTGGGATGCTATTCAATCTTTTTTCTTGCACAGGAACAGTCTGGAGAATTTCGTCCAGTTCTAGATATCTCGGATGTCAATTCTTTCATCCTCAGATGTGTATAATGATGCATCCAGAGTCCCAGAAGTTTCTACGTTTTTGTGTGAACAATCAACATTTCCAGTCCTTCCATTTAGATTATCAACAACCCCTTGGGAGTTTACTAAAGTTTTGGCACCATTGGTGGGATTCCATAGGAATCAGTTTATTCCTGTAGTTAGATCATTGGTTAACCTCCACATCTTTCTCTTCCAAGGCTTCTGAGAATGTTCAAGAAGCTTGCCAATTCATTCAGAGCTGCAGATGGATTGTTGTAAGAAAGTGCCCTCTTTTTGCATGGTTGCCCCCACTTTGCATGGTTGCCCCCACTTTTTGCTAAACTGCTGATGTACTTTGACTGAGTGTGCCTTGGGTTCCTGCCAAACAGGTACCCAGGGCCTATGTTCTTTCCCTAAACTGCCTTAAAAACAAAACCCAATTGGCACTCTTTGGCCACAGGTCAGTCCCTTGTAAATGGTACCACAGTTACCAAGGGCACTGTGGCCAGGGAAGGCCTCCAAGGGCTGCAGCACTTATTGTGCCACCTTTAGAGGCCCTGTACCTTTACACACACACACACACATACTACCTATGCAGACTGCGTGTTTTGGTGCAGAACAAAGTGAAGATTCGACCTACAACCCACTGCCCTGGCATAGGTCAGCCACCCCTCTAGCTGGTTGCACTATACCAGAGGTGAGGGTACAGGTGCATGAACCCTGTACCCCTACAGTGTCTAAGCCAATTCTTAGACATTGTAAGTGCAGTAATGCCATTGAGAGTATATGGTGCTGGGAGTTTGTCATTACGAACTCCACAGCATCATAATGGCTTTACTGAAAACTGGGAAGTTTGGTATCAAACTTCTCAGCACATTAAACCCACACTGATGCCAGTGTGGGACTTAATGAAAAATGCACTCAGAGGGCATCTTAGAGATGCCCCCTGAAAAACGACCTAACAGTTGTGTCCAGGCTGAGTGGCTGCTCGCCAACTGCCCCACCAGACATGTTTCTGGACCCCTGGGTCGAGAGCCTGCTGCTCTCGGGGGTCAAAAACAATGCACATCCTGGGACGAGGTGCCAAGCCTCCTCCCCCAGGATGGGCAGGGTCTACGAAGGGGAAGCTTCAAAGGTTTGCCGCCTTTGTGAGCTGCCCCAAGCCTTTGCTGCTTCCAGCAACTGGCCCTCACCGGTTCTGACCCCCACTTTGGGCGGGAGAATTGGCGGGAAAACCAAGTGAGGAAGGGAGGTGTGACCACGTTTGCCAACCCCACCCCTCAGGTGGGGGAGGTGAGGTGAAGCACAACTCTCAGTCCCCGCCATCTTGCAGATGGGGGGACCCAGCCAACCAGAGTAAGGCATATGCCCCCTCCCACTGGAGGGTGGCATAATAGGGGGTGTACCCACCCCAGGGAAGGGAACCATTGGTCCCAACCTTTACCTACCTGTAACACCCCTAAATCTAGTATTTAGGGGCAACCCTGAACCTTGCCTCCTCAGACAAGAACCGACCAAGAAGAAGAGAAGAAGAAGGACCAAAAAGCTGTGCCGAAACTAAGAAGAGGAGGATGCCCACTGACTTGGCCCCAGCCCTACCGGCCTGTCTCCACCTCGAACCTGATCCAGCGAAATCCCGGTGTGTCCTGCAGCCAGCAACCTCAAGAACCCCGAGGACCTGCCCTGCCTTCCACAAGAAAGTCTTTGTCTCCCGAGAGCATCGGATTTGCTCACCCACAGACTCTGGCTCCAGCCAAATCCGCAAGTCTGCACCACTCTGCACTCGTCGCCTACGGCCCGAGTTCGAGTGGCCCAACAACACGAGGAGGTCTCCCCGGCGATCCTGACCTGAGATCTGGTGATCTCTGACCTGCTTCGAATCTCCAAGCAAAGCCTGCAGCCTCTTTCTGGAGAATCCCCCCGAACGCAACATGAGCTGGTAAGAAAATCCGATGCCTAAAGACACCCCTGCACAAGATGTCCCACGGCCTTGGGTGGCCCAACCGACAGTGTCCCAGCATCCCCAGGCATCCCAACTTACCTCTCCAACTAGTGGCCACCTCCAGAAGATCTTCGTCCCCGAGCCTGCAGTCTTTGTTGCAACCGGAGAATCCCCATTGAAATCAACAGGGCTCCCGGCGCCAAACCAGCACCCTGCACCCAGCCACCCCTGCGCCGCTGCTGGTGTACTTTGGGTGCTAACTCGGATCTCCCTTTGCCCTGAGCCTAACACCAGGAGCTTTGCTCCCACAACCTTGTGGCCTGTTCGTGAGTAGCCACCAACAGGAGGCCCCCATTGGATAATATTGGGCCTCAGCACTCTGCATCCAGCCGCCCTAGTGCCGCTGAGGGTGCTTTGAGAGCGCATCCTTGACCCTGGGGGAACCCTGGTTCTAACCCCAGAATACCAACTTCCACAAACATGTACTTACCTGCAAACAGCTAACTTAATTTTTCTTCATAGGAATACATTGACTGTTTTTCCTTTAAGTGTGGGGTTGGTTTTGTATGAAACACTGCTTTACTTACCTTTTCTCTAGGAAATATCCCAGTTTGATATCTAGGTCTATCACAATGAGTAGAAAAAGTAATCCAAAAAGTAATCTGTAACGTAATCAAAAGTAATCTAACAGTAATTTTAACTGTATTCAAAGTGTTTACAAACCTGTAACAAAGTCATTTTCATTCAGCTTGCTTGTATTGTTCAACCTGCCTTGAAAAGTACCATTTACACTTACCTGTACCAGGCTTGCTTGGTTCTAGAAAATAAATATAACTAAATAATATTTTTTTATACAAACAAATTGGTCTGAGTTCAGTCTTTGAGTGTGTGACATCATTTGCTGCCTGAGTGTGTCCAACAAATGCTTAACGCTACCCTCTGATAAAGCCTTACTGCTCTCCCACACTACCACAAATAGAGAGTAAGGTGCTATCTACTTTTACCTCTGCCTACCTTTGGGGTTCCACTGGACTCTGTGCACACTATACATAATTTTGGTATAGTATATACAGAGCCAGCTTCCTACAATTGTCAACTGCAAAAAGTCACATCTGGTACCATCTCAAACACTGCAGTTAATTGGTGAATTATTCAAGACAGACTTAGGACGATCCTTATTACCCCAACCAAGTAAGGACAAGCTTGTACAAGACCTATCAGCCATCCTGGAAAAGGATCAAGGTACGGTCAGAGAATGGCTGATAGTACAGGGTCAATTTCTTTGAACCCTTGGTGTCTTGAGCTAGTGGGCATTTTCAACCATTAGTACATCATCTCCTAGCTTGGCAGAGCCCAGCTTCTTGAGACTACAAGCATCTGGTACCTGTTAAGGTGAAAGTCTGTCGAAATCTTCAGTGTGGCTCTTATTAACCAATTCTTCCTTTTACTGTTATCATAGCTATTGATGCCAGTTCCAAGGATTGGGGTGATCTTGGAAGACCTCAGTGTTCATGAGAATGTCTAAGATCCTCCAACTGGAAGGCCTTGGCAGCAATCTGTCAAGTTCCTTCGGTATTTTGCCCCACAACTTCATGGTCAGGTAGTGTGCGTAAGAAAGGACAACTAGATTGCCTGTTCACATATCAACCAGCAGGGCAGTCCATGGAATCTCCTTCTGGCAACCCTGGCCCTGAAGATATGTTCATGGGCAGAGTAACATATTTTCCATCTGATGGCAGTTTATCTGCAGGGGAGGCAGAATGGGCCTGCTGACCTTCTGAGCAGGAGGTTTCTTGAGTCAGGTTAAATAGGCTTTCTCCTTTCCTGTTTCAGGAGATTGTGTCCTGTTTTGGTCCTTCATGGATTGATCTATTTGCATCAGAGAAGTATGCCCTCCTCTCGAGATTTTGTACTCTGGTTCCTTCAAGTAAGGCACGGGGGAATAAATACTCTTTATGCCCCTTGGCCACAAGAGCTTCTTTATTCTTTGCCTCCATTTCTCTTAATACCCCACGGAAACTTCATGAAGCGGGGAAAGATGTTGTTGATTGTTTCGCATTGGCCCAGGCATCTGTGGTTCCCATGTTTGGTGCAACTAGCATTCTGTCACCCTTGGATATTCCCTTTTGGATCTTTCTCCACTTCTGTTTCTAGTTCTATCCCAGCCAACTCTCAGCTGCTTGCATCTGGGGTTTGGCTATTGAAAGGTCAGTCTTAGAAGCAATTGGAAGTGGCTTAATGTATTTAGGAGTCCAGGAGACTAGTGACTCTTAAGATTTACAATTGACATTGGGGGAATTTTGATAAATGGTGTAGGGACAAGGGTTAGCAAGCTTCTTCCTGCAGCCCAACTCTATTGATTTTTTTTTTAGATGAGTTTCTTTTAGGGTTATAGGTGTCAACTCTGAAAAGCCAATGGGCTGCAATTAAGGCCTTTGGGGGCGAACAAGTTGTTCATATAGAAGTTTTAGCCTTTTGAAATGCCCAGTGGTACACTCTAAAATTCCTTCTTGATATCGAATTCTTGTTTTCAAGCTTTACAGGACTCTCCCGTTGAACATCTTCACACAGTAGAGCTCAAATTTCTTTCTATGACCATCAGTTTATGTTGAAGAATTGGTGAATTGGGGGCTCTACTGCGTGAAGAGCTGTTTTTGATTGTGTTGGGTACCGTATAGGGTAGTTCTGCATCCATCCCCTCTTTTTCTTCCCAAAGTTCCTTTAGTATTCCATTGTTCCCAAGACCCAGTCTTCCCTTCCTTTTATCCTTAGCCCTCTTTTGATTTAGAAAAATTGGTTGCATTCTCTGGATGTTAGACAAGTCTTATCTATTTATACAAAATGATCCTCAAATTTTGTTCGAAAAACACATTTTCCATGTGTAACTTTTGAGGCTCCTGGGGCCTTAGGACAGGGGAAATGCTCTTCTTCCTCAACCCTAAGCTGTTTTGCTATAACTTTAGTTTATCAATCAAAAGAGGTTCAATTTCCAAACTCAGTTCTCGGATAATTTACCAACGGCATGTATGCTTCTTGGGCAGCAAATAAAGGGGCTTTGTTAAAAGACAATGCCACTTGCGCCTCCCCCCACACTTTTATGACACACAGTCACTTGCAGATGGGTTTAGGGTTTTCAACTAATGTTGCAACTCATGTTTTCAGTGTTGTTGATTCATAGCTGTGCTTTCTTTTTTTGTTTCATTATTGAACTGTGCCTACTTACATTTTAGTGTTTAAAGTTTGTTCACACTGACATTTTTCCTTTGCTTAGGTAGGGCTTATTTCATTTAGGACTGTGGCGAGGAAGGACGTAAGGAGGAAGGGCCCGGTTGCTTACCAGTAATTTTTATTACTTCGAATCTAAGTCTTCCTTGCCACGGGCCTAAAATTGTCCATTCGTCCCGCCCTGTTGGCGTTACAGGGTTTTTAATTGGGAGGATGGTAAAAGCTTTTAACATTAAGAGGTGCTGGTGGTGTCAGGCTGCTTTACTTCCGAGCCTCATATTGGAGGGTTCAGAGTAATGAAGATTACCACAAAGTAACTGTGTCAGTATCAGTGTGGAGACTTCAAGCTAGTTGAACTGCTGTATACTCTGACTACACCATACCCAAATGGAAAGTGTGGGCTGAGTTAAACCATATCACACTATTCTAGAATTTTGCCTGCTTTTTTTCCTGCAGGGGATAGTTAATACAAAGGGAAATATAATTTTTAGCAGGTGTCTAAGGGGAAGTATGCCACTTATTCAACCTCCATAATTTTGATTCCATAATTTCAGATTTGTAATGCCTGGTAAGCACGTGTATCTTATTTATTTATTTGTTTGTTCAGTTAAGCAGACACATCAACAGATACATAGCAATAAATATTACAAAACTTTTAAAAACATGATCAATATAAAACCTTCAATAAAAGCAACTGAACTTATTCCATAATGTATTAATTCTAAGAAATAATATTGACTACAAGAATAAAAACAAGTAGTACAATATATGACAAAGAATAGAACATCATAATAATAGCACTGAGCACTATATTAGTGCATCACATATGCTGAGTTAATTTCATTCTTATGCGCCATGCTATCTGTAGAAACTTACATACAGAATAGACTAGACGAACACTAGAGTCTGTTTTTCACATTCTTAGTGCCACCCTCCACTCTGAAATCCCCAGGAGCTGGCATAGGGGAGCTATCCTTTTAATTCTCCAATAATGAAATAGGAAGTGCTCTTCAGTTTCTTCTGAAAGATTGAAAACTGGGTAAAGAGTGAAGCTCAGTTTATTAGATATAAAAATGGTTACTGGAAGGGTGCCAATTCTAAATTTAATGTACAAGAACTTCGATGACAATGAAGTAATAAAATTAAGTCCCCAAATTTTGGCTCTAGCTTGTAATTTAAAAAACAGACTGCAAGGGATCCGTTGGTAGATGACAATATCTGCTTCGTTGTTTCTTTTTCCCAATACTTTGTCTTTAGGATTTTTGAGTCATAAAGGCTAATCTGCAGGGGGTCTGTCTAGAATGAACCCAAGCCTAAGGTGTTTAAGGATAATTTAACATAAACAACCCATCCAGTCTCAAGGGCACCTGGCCTGCCTATGAGATCTTGAAGCTATTCTCTGTAGACCCTCATTTCGTCAATAGACCAAAGGCACACCAAAAAGAGGTTTTTTTTGGCAATCAGAAATCGGTTTTAAAGTAGAATCAAATTGTGAAGGGAGTTTCAGTGTATCCCCAGCACCTTAATAAAGATTTTATGACTTTTTTCTCGCTTTTATCCAAAGCTTCTAGCTTATAATGACCCCAGAGCTCTCAAGCACAGAGTGCTGCACTAACAGCCTTTGCCCTGTATATCTCTAGGGCCAGTGAAATCGGAAAGGTGGGCAGGAGTTTGGCAAATTTAAGTAGAGCAGCCACTCTGTGGTTCAGAAGGAGATCACTTTTGGCAATTTGGGACAGCCATGTACTTGAGTCAGCGAATCTGATACCCAAGGAGTTGAATTATTGGCCCCTTTCAAAGGAAAAATCCTTGGTAACAATCAAACCCTTAAATGATCTGCGGGGATTGAACGCTATAAATTGTGATTTTACAACATTTATTTTGAGGCCAAAATGTATGCAGAGTTTGGGAAACCTTTGCAACAGAAGTTTAAGACATATGGATGTTTTAGATAGTAACAAGGTATCATCTGCAAAAAGAAAGGCAGGTATCTTCTGGCCCGCAATAGAGGGAGAATCATTAGAACAATTGAAAAGGTAGTGAAAACATTCAACAATAAAAAGAAGAAAGAGCGCAACCCTGCCGAACTCCTCTGTTGATGTTTATCTTTCATGTGAATTCATGGTTTAAGCCCCAAGTGACTTGCTCAAAAAGTTCGAGTATATTTGATTTATATTAGAGAGTAAGTTTGAGGGCATGTCCTGTTCTATACGCAATTCCCACAGTTTCGACCTCAGTACAAGATCGAAGGCTGCACATAGATCATAAAGGCTACATAGAGGTGGGATTTAGTGATATCAATGGTGTTCCGCTTAATTAACAAAAAGCGGAAGAACTGCTCCACCGTGTTAACCTTCAAGCAAAGTCCTGCCTGAAAATAGGAAAGAATCTGATTTTCCTCTATTTACCTTAGTAATGTATCAAGCAACTGTTTGCAAAAGGTCTTCTGCATACTATCTACCAGGCCAATTGGCCCACAATTCCCCAGGAGGGAGTGTGGCCCTTTAAGTGTATGGGGATGATTCCAGCAACCCTCCATTACTCTGGCATAGTCCCACCTTTCCCAAACACATTTGAGATTTTATTAATGTATGGGACCCAAATAATAATTTCTGAGTAAAATAGGTCCCTGGGGCTCATATCTAGTCCAGGCGCTTTTCCTGATTTTTGGCCAATAATGGCATTTAGTGTTTCTGATAGGGAAACCTGGTCCATGGGGATACCCTCTGGTTTTAACAATTCTAGTTCATAGAAATGACTAAACAAGTTTTGTAAATCCTGTGATAGGGTATCGTACAGCTCAATGAAATACTGTTCCCACTTGTGAGGTTGAATCTGGTCATTTTTCCCTCCATGGGAAATTATATACCAGAAAGTCCTAGAATAAGGTGGCTGGGCAGCTTCTAACAGATCATTTCACATGTTGAGTTCCCAATTTCTTTTCAAATGTTTTAGACAATATTTATAACCAGCCTTGACTTCAGTAATTCTGTTGTTATCTCCATTCTTTTCTGCTTAGATTAAAAATGTTTTAGCATGTCTGCATTCAGTATTGAACCATTCATGTGTTTTATGGAATCTCTAGTGAAGTAATGTATCTTCAGATGGTCAAAGAAGCTAGTGTGGACGGTAAGAATCTGAGAGCTATGGTCTGGCAGGGTGTTAAATAGGTCCAGGACCGGGATCAGCAATTGATATTTTTTTAGAATAACATGGTCCAGTAATTGTTAGAAATAACGATCTTTTCTCCAACGGCATTTGGGAGCTCCTCCTGCTCTATAAGGAGGTCCTCCTTTCAAGTTAGTTTGAGTCGTTCATGGGTACTCTGAACTTGGGTGAACTACCATGTCCACAATTTTGTTCCAGATCTGTAGTTCTAGCAAAACACAGTAAATATTCATTTGTGAGGCACCTCTCTTGAGTGTGAGATTTGTGTATATTACCGAAAAGGAACAACTGTTACAAGCACGCAAACCTCAGGTCAAAGTCAAACTGACAAGTTTCAGAGCCCATTTTGACCAGGTAGCTTTATGTGGAAGATAGTGGTGTGATTCCTCAATACTCATCTTCCTCATTCATAAGATCATATGTAAACCCAAGGGGTTCGAAGTATATGTTTAGATCGCCTGCAGTAATCACATAATGGGTTTTAATAAAATTTTCTACTATATTTTATTAGGAGGGGCTTTATGTGGGGATAAACGTGCAATGCTGCCTCTCCTTCTATGAGCTACAATGTCCGGTTTATTACACAGAGCCCTAATTGGGGTTATATGATGGAAAAGTGTGATCTCAACCTGGGAATCAGGTTGGTGCATATTTAATGTTGGTCTAGACACCCCTATCAGATGGGCACAAGGAACTCTGAGACGAATTGTATGTAGCTGACGCACCTAAGGGGATCATTCATTCCATCTTTTCTTGGCCCTTTCCAGGCAAGGTTTCGGTGGGTTTTAAAGTATGCCCCTCCAAGGGATTTGGGGTTTTAAATAAATCAGTTTTGGTATTATGGAAATAGAAAATCTGAGGTCGCTTATCTCCTTTTTCATTTCTGGTACTAAATTATACAGTTTGTTGAGGGAATCACACTGCACATCAGGTATCACTCTGTTAAGAAGCAATTTGTTGCTGCACCGCACCTCATCTCCGGAGCACTAATATAATTTTCTACAGAGTTAGTACAAATGGACGTAAGTGGTTCTAAGCTGTTAGAGCAGACCACAATTGGTTCAATATGGCCACAATCACTAAGATCAGTGGGGGGAATTTTCCACAGAAACCGGCATGAGCCCATTAACAGATTGTTCTTCATTTACTGATAATATTCTAGGCTTTGGGGACTTTGGTGTCTTTAGATACAGTTTGGGTATCTTTTCCCATTTAACCTTGTGTTTGTGTCCATGTCTTCTTTAGGTAAAAGTGACTCCACCTCCTCGATTAAAGTGTCAATTGTGTCTATCACACAGTTTTCAGCTGCATATTTGGCTGTTTTCTTTGCACATTGGAGACAACTTGGACTACCCGCAGCCTTCCTTTCCCCCATACTCCGTTGTTTTTAGTGTAGATCTATGGATTCATATATGTTACCGAAAACATAAACAGAGTATAATTTCCGCAGCAATCCTGCATTAAAACTCTTGAAATTTGGTGCCACGATTATTCACCCACAAACCTAGGCAATAAAATAAGTCAATGTTTCAGAAGCACATCAAGATTAATAGAAAAGCAATAATATCCTGCTGGGGTTCTCAAACAAAAGATGGTGGAATTAAACAGTGCCTTAAATTTGGTGTCTTCCAGGAGGTTAGTGAGGACAGGTTGAGCTAGAAAGGAATAGCCAACAGGGTTAGCCCTACTCTGCCTTATCTGGCCCAGTGTTATTCTGAGTTTGTGTCTGCTAGAACTAACACAGTATGAGGGCGTGGCTTGCAACCAAAGAAGACGGCGGTGTCCCAACAGTTTTCTGTGTAACAACAGGAGAACTTTCTGTTGTGGAGGCGGTTTTCTCTGCATTTGTTTCCTGCATTGCGGACAATGTGAAGGGTTGGAGCATCATCGGACTGATTTTCGTGGCCATTTCAGGTCATGTTTAACTATTTTTCCTCCATATGTGCTTCCCTCGCTCACAGCATTCGTCCTTAGTGAGAAAAGCTGCCATGGAATGTTTGTGAGGAAACCGTTCCTGCTTTCAAAATGGTCATAACAGAGGCTTAAACCCGTCGTTTTTCAGCATTTCTAAGTAAGGTTTCCTCCTCAGCACCTCCTTACACATCATTTCAGGGTTTTCTTTTCATAAACAACACTATACCTGCAATTTAACTCAATGTCCTTTAATTTGTTTTTCTTTTTCATACCATACACGGAGGCCTTTCTGTTCTTTATTTAGTCAAAGCTACATTTTGTATTGCTTATCATCATATGGGGAGACTGATAAAGCTTCAGTTTCACTATAAAACATCATCTGGACTCTCACATTTATCTGATACTTCACTCTCTCCTCTTTCATCACAATTTGAGATGGAGAACTCAGCTTCCTTGACCACTTGAAGTTCTTCCTTAGCTGTGTCCTCAGGCGGCATCATTCCTCCACATAAAGCTTTGACTAAAAGGTTAATAAAAAGACCCTCTTTCTCCCACTAAATCTACTTCTTAAGTCTCAGTGGATCTTATTTTGGAAGAAATTATGGTACTATGCCCTTACATGGAAGAGACTAATGCGAAACTTCAAAGTCTTGATGATGTGGTCTAAATTGGAGGAGAGGATGGCAACAGCTGGACAACACATTTTTGACCTCACTAGTACACTTCATACGGTCCCTCATCTTCAATCTCAGATCTCCTTGCTTCAAAAACAAGTTGAAGATTTAGAAAATATAAATCGCTGGAATAACTTACAGATTTATGGTCTACCGGAAGGAACAGAGGGCTCTGACCCTCTCCCATTTTTCAAAACATTTCTTCCTAATTTGCTACATATGCTGGAATCACCTCCTTTAAACATACAGTGCACTCTTAGACTTGGCCACGTACCTCACATACCATCCACATCCAAAAGACCTTGAGATGTTATACACTATTTTCTGGAATACACAGACCTAATTAAAGTTTTGTCGCCTGCTTGTTCTAGCAAACAAATTTTATGGTCTGGCAATAACTTATACTTTTCCCTGGAATACGCTAAAAACACGCAGACAGACGTAAAGAATTTCTTTCCAGTTGACCTGCTCTTCGATCCTTTGGTCTGTTTTACCCATGTCTGTTGAAGGTCACCTACAACAACACAGCTTTCACCTATGATGACCCAGTCCGCCTGAAGACTTTTCTTCAAGAGGACAATGTTGAGTTTATGGACACTTCTAAATCGGCCAAGACTAGATATGTTATTTGTTTTATTATTGTTGTAGCCTGTTCCCCTTTCTTGAGGCGTTTTTCGTATTTATTATACACATAATATTACTTTAATCTTTTTACTTCATTTTAGCATCCATCTATAATTTGTTCAATTACACTTACCTTACTTTTCTCTTTGCGGATATTCATTTCCAAATATTATCTTGTGACTTCCCCAGTGCTTCTTCGTCCATCATCAAACTTTGTTGCTTGATCATGAAATACCTTGAAAAAACAAAAGACGAGAGGTGTTTGGCAAAACAGGAACATTTCGTTTAATTAAGCAATGCAGCAAGAAGCACAGTGACAGGCATAGGATCTGAGTACTGTCTCAATTTACAATCGGTCTAACATAGACTTTTATACAGTTCATTGAATACAATAAAACAGTTCCGGCGATCCTTTTTTGGTAAGGAATGTGAACCTCTGTCTTTGGAGCCATAAATTCATGTATTGGATGAGGAATCCAGGTGGGCCTCGACCTTGCATGGACACAATGGTCAGTGGGTAATATGTTCAGATGTCCGGCATGGGGATTGCGTGATCACTGCGTGTATTGTATGTGCTGTGTCCTGATTGACTATGTGTTCCTAACTTCATGTGGCAACTGACTTTATGGTGTTTTGGGAACGCACATACCCCTCTGGCCATTTGTGCTTTATTGGGGCCAATCTCCCTGGACCATTATGGTGTCGCTGCGCCTATCTGTGGGATTGATCTGGGATTTCCTGTTTGTGCATTTGTTTGCCGGCTATGTACCACCCCACCTGTGATCTATCAATCAATGATCTCGGGCCTGGGTATTAGGGCCTGCCTAACTATGTATTTCTGAGTTGGGTTGACGTGAAGTTCATAACAGGTGAATTTGTCAATAAAATTGCGATTTAGTTTTTATACATTAATGCACCATTATTAATATTGACATTGACTTTCTCAATATTAACACATTCTCCCTTTTGTCGTCTTCCGGGAGCTCGGATACGTCATCCATCCATGTGGCCTCAACACCCCCCATCCTCTTTGAAAATATTTTTAGGTATGTTCTCTCTCACACGTCTTTCGTTCTATTTGTATATTCTTTTGTTGTTCTGAGATCCTCAGCGTATTCATACCCTATTCTCTCTTTGCCTACTTCCCTTCCTCTTTTACGGATTTTTTTTCCTTTCTCTTATCCTCTTCGCTTTCCTCTTTTGTCATTTGTTGCTTTTCACTTGGTCCATCTTTTATGTTCTTCCTTCATTCTTCGATGACCATTTTCAACTTTTTATTGTATGTCATTAATAATTGGGTTCACCAATTAAACGTCAACCCATCTATCACATCTCATTGCTGATATTGCCCTCATCCAGGAAATACACCTTAGAGAAATCAAATCTGCAATGTTTTTGCCAGGTAATGGTAAGAAAAATGGTGTTGCACATTATGTCATAAATGGCTTAGTATTCATTTAATCTCACAGGAATGTGATTCTGAGGGGAGATAGTTACTCACTTGTTTTTGATTAATAATGTCCCAAAATCTATTTTTAATCTTTATGCCCCTACCAGCCCAGTCAATTTTGGTTCAATATCTCTCAAAACCGTCTACAATGCCCTGATGAACATTTTATTTTTGCAGGTGATTGTAATCAGATTGTTGACCCTTTTATTGACAAAGTTTCTTTGTCTGCTTATGTACCTAACAAATCTCAGAAATTGTTTATCCAAGCGCTTTCACATTGCGCATTGACAGATGCTTAGAGACTTTCCGATCCTACTTTATTGACTACACTTACTATTCTCCTACACACCATACTCAATCAAGAATTGATTATACATTTATTTCACACTCCCTATCACATAATGTACACTCTGCTGACATAGACTCTATTCTAATTTCTGATCATGCCCCAGTTTCTGTTCATTTGGATATTTTACCCAATAATGTTAAGTTTAATAGGTGGAGATTCAATAATGCACTACTTCTAGACACATCTTTCACTTCCGGTTTTTCATCTTTCTCTCATGAATTCTTTAAATGTAACCATACAGACAAACTTGCTTTTCGCTCTATTTGGGAAGCATTTAAGGCTCTGCCTGTGATTTTATTATCAGATTTGTTTCTAAAAAGAAAAAACTTTCTCTTAATAAAAATACTGAATTCCTTCATCAAATCAAACAATTAGAACACTCCTATTACACCTCCTCTAAATCTAAAGCCTGCCTACAAGAACTCATCAACCCCAAACTTCAGTTTAATAAATTCTCCACTGATGTTGCATCTTCCGTTTTTTCAAATCCAGTGCCAAGAATTATGGCGGCCAAAACAAATCCGGCACGCTTTTAGACAATTGTCTTAAAATTAAAAAGAACAGGAACAAAATTGACTATCACTCAAAATTATTACACAAAGATGCGGAAATCTGAGAACAATTGGTACAATTTTACAAAAAATTATACACTCCTGAGCATACTCCCTGTGACTCTGACATTACTAACTATCTTTCTAACTCACACAAATCTTTTGACACAACACTAGATCTTACAGTTCTAGAAAATATTACCTTGCCTGAACTTCATACTGCTTTATCTTCTCTTAAATCGGACCCAATGGTTCCACTGCTGAATTTTTCATACAGTCTCCAAATTGCTCCTTCCTAAATTATCTCTTCTTATCACATCCTTCCTCCAAACAGGGAAATCATCTGGCTCCATTTCGGACATCCTTATTTGCCTCATTCCAAAGGAAGGAAAAGATTTACATCAATGCAAAAATGACAGGCCTATTTCCCTTGTCAATATTGATTATAAAATATTTCCCAAAACCTTAGCTGTTCGTTTGAAATCCCTTTCACCCAAGCTACTTGGTCAAGAACAGTCTGAATTTGTCGAGGGACGTGATATAACTGAAAACAGATGCTTAATTTTTGATGTTCTCTCCAAATCTCAACATTCATTTGATCCATTAGCAGCTATTACTCTGGGTGCCGAGAAGGCCTTTGATCGCATAAACTGTTCTTTTATTTTTCACTCTCTAAAATGGTTGGGCTGCCGGCAAAAAAACAATTTCCCTTCTCTATACCGCTCCCCAAGAGGCTATTTTTGCTAATGGGCACAGTTCCTCTTATTTCATTTTGGGTAGAGGTGTACGTCAAGGCTGTCTTCTTTCACCTTTTCTCTTTAATCTAGCACTTGAACCCTTCCTTTCCTGAATTAGACATAATTCAGCTTTGCACGGTTTTTCATGGAATGACCAACAAATTAAAACAGCAGTCTATGCAGATGATATTCTTTTATTTATATCCCAACCTCACATTTCACTTCCAGATTTTTTTCAAGAGATCTCCTCTTATTCTCTCATCTCAGACTATAATTTAAATCACGATAAATGCGAAATCTTACCCCTAAACATATTCCCTTTCAGACATCCTTTCTCTGCCACTAATTTTTCCTGGAAGACAACCAAAGGTAAATATTTAGGATTATGGTTCTCCCAATTGCTTAAAACTTCTATTTCCTTAAGTCTAAAGGAATGCAAACTTAAAATAACTGCCCTTGTCACCTGGTGGGGTCACCTAAATACCATTAAAATGATGTTAGTCCTTCTCTATACTATTTCTAACATTCCCCTTTCTATTACTTTAAAAAAAATTCTCTTCTTTTCTATGAAATGGGAAGAAATCTCGTGTATCTCTTACAAAAATAAAATGTCCTCAATCATATGGTGGTGTTAATTTCCCTGATTTCCCAAAATATCGTTTAGCCTTTATACTGAAACAATCTGTTCACTGGATCTTGAAGTCCAATGATTAATCTCCTTTGTTGGGTACAGCTGGCAAAATATTTTCTCTCTCTCCCTTTTCTTTACGTGTATATTTGGCATTCTCTAAAAAACCTCAGAATCTATACTCACCTATTTTTAAATATCTTTGCATCTTATTAAAACTTTGATATTTTCTGACCCTATTGACATCCTCTCTTTCCTTAATTCTCCCATATGGTATAATACTTCCATATTGCACTATAATAGATCCATTTATTGGAAAGCTTGGAGGAAATTCGGTTTAGTTTGGGTCAATCAGCTCTTTATTAATGACACTTTACTTATTTTTTCTCAAGCTCAATTTCTTTTTCATTTTCCATCATTCTTTCAACATAAATTTCACCTCTTGCAATCCATTATATTAGAAGCTCTTCCCCTTTACAACCTTCCATACCCTCTTCCGCTCTAGGTACTCTTTTACACACTTATCCTAAAGCTTCTGCCATATATTGTGTTTTATACCTACCTTCCACCGACAGAACTAAATCAGATATTGAACTGGCGCGGGAGAATGATCTAGGGACTGCTTGGACTGTTTCCTTTTTGAGCGGATTTGGACGAAAAAACAGTCCTCCTCTCGTGCTGCCAACACTACTCAAACACTATTTTTTAACCTATAATAGGCTTTTCTTTTCTTCTGTTACTCTACACCGAATATACCCTGATCACCTTGATAGCTGTTGGTCATGTCATTTACAAAAGGCAGATTTACCGCACATGTTTTTCACTTGTCCTCTTGTACATACGTTCTGGACACAAATCTGGATTCAAATCAATGCTATTTTAATTCCTCAATACCCTTTTCATTTACTAACATCTTCCTAGATAGCTTATCTACTGATTGGGAACATATCTCACCTTACACAAAAATCATTGACCTTCTACTAGCAGTCGCAAATCAACAACTGACAAAAAAATGAAAAGATTTTTGCCATCTATCTTTCCAAGCTTAGTGGTATGTGGTTTGTTATAACCATAGACTGGACACAGCCTACATTCACCCTATTTCACTTGCTATTAAGCGTTCTATTTTATGGAGTGCCATTACAAATTTCAAAGATAGCCATGCTAAATACTCTCTTCATCGCCATCCTATTAGAGATGAAGTTTCTAAACTTCCTTGATGTACACTTTTTTCTCCCACAGGTAATGTATTAATTTTTGTGAATTTATATTGTTTCAACTCAATATAAACATGCATTTTATGGTTATTATATTTTTCTCACATTGGACCTTGCATATTGTTATCATTACAATGCACCTTCTTCCTTTTCCCCTCTCCCTCCTCACCTTTATTTATAACCATTGTAATAATTTTAATGCATTATCATATCTGTATTTGTTTCAATCTACTACATTTCTTCTAAACTAAGTATGGTTCCCACATCAATTTACTTTAGCAACCAGCACACTCTAGTGGAAAACATTTACATGACTGAAAAGAGAACTGTTAAAAAAATACAATGAAGAATTTATTTTTGCAGCTCTCTTGCACTGTTACAATAGCACAAAAATGTAATCTACCTCTAAAAACACTTTTCACTTTTAAACCTGGACTTTCTGCAAGAACTTGTTGAGGTCTGTTGCAATCCTGTCATGAGTAAAAATAAGGTTAATAAATTATTCAGCATTATAGCCCCGGGCACAGACTCACCTCTTTACAGATGCACAACACAGGCCAAAAATAACAGAAAAGGTATGAAAAAAACTGACTAAAGAGCCCGAAAGAACAGGCAGATGTGAGTGCATTTCGTGTCAGTGCAGTTCTTCCATACCGGAGAAGATGAACGAATGAGTCATGTTAACTTTCAAGAACCACTTCAAACATTAGAGAAACTGGTAAAACACTCTGGAGAAAATGGTATGGGTTTCGGGAACACATATAATTGTTTCTGTAACCCTTAAAAGTTTTGTATATTTCCATACAAGTACAGTGCTGACTTTGTTGGGAAACAGTGGAGTTCTACATTGACTAGTTTGGCAGAGGGTAAGGCCTCAGCCTATTGGAAAAGCTTACTTACGGTGCCAAACAGAGCAAAACAGATTTAGCCTTCAAAGACTTCTGAGAGATGAAACAATCACTAAATGCAATTTTTTTTAGTTTTTTTACGTCCTCTTTACATTTTTGTAGTGGTTTCTATAGTTACCTATGCTTTCTCCAGCATCCGTAGTTGGAATCTTTGTTATGCTGCATTCTATAGTCTGTTTTAGAATGTGGCATGCGTTTCAAGTGTGGCTGGAGTCGTGAACTGCTGTGTCTGCTGCGCAGTACCTCCTGTAATGAATAAACTTGATATTCATCTAAATCTGCCTCCCGAATTCACTACAATTATGTTGGCGACGAGCTGAGGGAGGTACTGCCTAACCCACGAAGGACCTTGTGAGCAGAGAGCATCGATGTATCGAGATCTTACCTGATCCCAAGGCTGCAGCAATCACGGAGGGAGGAAGCAAAGGAACACGGAGGCATCGGTTACTGCCGAAACAGAAGATAAGTGGCGCATGCTCGTAGCGAGTAACAAGGAGGAAGCACCTTCTTGACTGTTGCCGGAGTCAACGGCGGCCGTGGTTGGCAAAGGGTGGTTGGCTGATCTGATCAAGCGAAGCATTGGTTGGCAGTGGTTGGCGTCTGCTACGTGCCGTGCGTGTCGGCCATTTTGGAGTGGTTGGCAGTGGTTGGCAAGTGCTACGTGCCTTGCGTGTCGGCCATTTTAACGTGGTTGGCAAACGTGGTTGGCAAGAGTACATCAACCACGGGACTCGGATCAACACTGCTCCAGCGCTTTTGCTGTCAAGCTTATTTTTACCACGTCAGTGTAAATCAACTTTACCTTTGGCAAGCCATTTTGTCAGCGCCATTCCACTGTGGATTACTTTTGTGTTCCTCGTTTTTTTTTCTCTTTGATAAGTCCGGATGCTGCACATGGTTAACTCTGTGGCAGTTCTCTAGTGACTCTATTCCTTGTAGTGACTCCCTACTGTCACACACGCATTCTTCAGAGACATGCAGATCTAGTTACGTTCAAAGCAGCCATAAGTTTCTGGATTTGAATAAAAAAAAAAAAAAAAAAGAAAAGTAACACTTTAAAAGTCATTTTAGTTCACTTTATCTTGCTTGTTGGTGTATATCGTCGGCATGCAAAGTGTATCTGCACCTCCGTCTTTTTTGAGACACCTGGCAACCCACCTATTGTGTGAAAAAAATGGTATGACGCATTTGTTACTTACCTGGGGGCCATTGGTGCTTCCAGATACCGTCCTGAAAGGAAGAAATACTTGCTCCTGCACTGTTTAGGCTTCGAAGGGAGGTCGATTTTCAACCATTTGCCAGCTTTGGAAAGAGGTCAGGATGAAGAAGACATTGATGAATATATGGAAACTGTTAGGAAGCTTGAGTTGCGATTTGACGTACAGCCAAGTTTAGTTGTTATTCGTCACAAATTCTTTAAAAGAGAACAGTTGCATGGTGAAGATGTTGACACTTTCGTATCTGCGCTCAGGCAATTGAGTGCAGATTGTCAATTCGAGAATTTTACCGAACAATTGATTAGAGATCAATACATCTGCAAGTGTGCTGACAAGTCCATCCAACAAAAGCTCCTTTCTATGGGTAATCCCTCTTTAGAGGAAACGGTCCGCACGGCGAAAAGCATCGAACTCTCGAAAGCTTCAGTCAAAGAATTCGAGAAAAAGACCGAGGAAGCTGTTGCGGCTGTCAGAGTCAAAGATTCCAGGAACACTCTAGTGTCACGTTCTGATAAAAGACCGTTTTTCAAACAATCTGACCTATGCTACAGATGTGGGAATTCTTCCCACTATAAAGGGAACAAGTTTTGTCCTGCTAGGAATGCTTTGTGCAAAAACTGTGGGAAATATGGCCATTTTGCGAAAATTTGTCAAAGTACAAGGAATGCTAGTAATGGTCAACAGAACAAAAGTACAGGCAGTTCTGTAGGTGTGGCAAATGTTTCAGACACGGTCAATGAATGTGAAAGTATTCAAAACATTCAAGAGGACTTGAGGGACATGGTTATGGTCGTAAATGATGAACAGGTTGTCATTGGAGATGCGTCTGAGTGTGTGGATCCCTATGTTGAAATTGGTGTGGGTGATAAGAAATTACAGTTGTTGGTTGATTCTGGTGCTAGAATAACCATGATTACCCAAGAGCTATTCACTGAAACATGGTATGGTCGACCTTTAGAGCCCCCGACAGAGCGCCAGTCTCCTATGAAGGGCGAAAGATCGAGCTGGCTGGTTACTTTGAAGACATTCTTGAATTCAAAGGCAGGAAAATCCAAGGCAAGGTTTACGTGGCTATCAAAGGGTTGTCTATTTTAGGGTGGTTCCACCAGGGTCTATTTCAAATGGTTCTCAGGCCTGGTACCAAAGAACAAGTCAGCGTTGTGGACTCTTTGGATTACAATCAGAAATTGTCGCTTGATTTCCCTTCTGTGTTTGGAGGGGGTTTGGGTGAAATCAAGGGGTTTACTCATGAGATAAGGGTCAAAGACGGTGCCATCCCTGTAAAGCACAAGTTGAGAAGTGTACCATTTAGTGTGAGGGATGGGTTGGAGAAAGAGATCAATGAGTTGTGTTCTAAAGGGATTATAGAACCTATAGAATCTTCATTGTGGCTTTCGCCTTTGGTTGTGGCTAGGAAAAAAATGGTGACTTGCGTGTGTGTGTGGATTTGCGCAGTTTAAACAAGAACATTTGGATTGACTCACATCCCTTACCAAAAATAACTGAGTTACTGGCGTTGACCAAAGGTGCTAAATGGTTCACGAAGTTGGATCTTGCTTCCGCATACCACCAGGTCATTCTAGATCCCTCTTCGAGACATTTGACAGCTTTTGTTTCTCCTTGTGGTACTTACCAGTACCGCAGAATGCCTTTCGGCTTAGCGTCAGCAGCAGCTGTCTTCCAGAGGTTGATGAGTCAAATGTTGAAAGGTGTTCCTGGTGTTGCTGTATTCCAGGATGATGTATTGATCTTTGGTGAATCCAGAGCCGGTCACGACAAGTCTCTTAGGCAGGTCTTAAGAATCATGCAGGACAAAGGTGTTGTTCTCAAGAGCGAAAAGTGTCTGTTCCTCAAAGAGAAGGTGGAATATCTAGGTCATGTAGTGTCGCAAAATGGAGTTGAACCTAGACCAGGTTTGGTTAAGGCCATTGTGGATGCCTGTCCTCCCAATGATAAGACTGGTTTGAAGTCTTTCATTGGACTTTGTGAATTTTATTCTAGGTTCCTCAAAGATTACGCATCCAAAGTCCAACCTTTAACCAACATGTTAAAAAAATGTTCCTTTTATTTGGGACGACAAGTGTCAAGGCGTCTTTGATTGGATCAAATCTCAGTTGGTGGGTGATAGGATCCTTAAGCCATTTGATCCAAACAAAAAATGTACTATCACTGTTGACGCAAGTGGTTTCGGTCTGGGTGCCATCCTCACTCAAAACAATGGAGACACTGAAAACACATTGGGTTATGCCTCCAGAGTACTGAGGGGAGCAGAAATTAATTTCTCAGTGATTGAGAAAGAGTTGCTAGCTTGTTGGTGGGCCATCAGGAAATGTAGTCCTTTTGTGTGGGGAAACCATTTTGTTTTGAGAACGGACCATAGTCCTTTGGTTTCTATTCTATCAGGTGAAAAAATAAAAGAGCACACACCTAGAATTGCAAGATTTTCTACCAAACTGTTACAGTACAATTTTGATATTGTATACTTACCTGGATCAAGAAATGTCAGAGCTGATTTTCTCTCCCGTTTTCCGGTGACAGAGTCCGATTCTGATATGGAAAAGGATGACGATCAGGATGATTGCTTTGTTGCTGCTGTTGATGTTGAAGAGATGTGTGCTGTGAGTGAGTCTGAGTGGAGGAGAGAATTGGCTCGAGATGATATCCTTGTGGGAGTCATGAACTTTGTCAAGAAAGGATGGCCAAGAGAGAAAAACGTTTCTCATCAGTTCCAAACTTTTGTAAAGGTGTCTCATGAGCTCACCGTAGAGGATGGTATCCTTCTGCGTGGGGAGAGGTTGGTACCTCCGGAAAATTTAAGGACACGTTTGATGAATGGTGCGCACGAAGGGCATTTAGGAAAAACTCTTACTAAGCGCAGATTGAGAGAGGTGTTCTGGTGGCCACAAATGGACAAGAGTGTTGATGAGATAGTTGATAAATGTGTGGTCTGCGGATGTGCGGAAAAAGGTTTCGTAGTGAGGTCTCCCCCCATGCAGCCTGTTGAGTTTCCGAGACGGCCATGGGAAAAAATTGGTATTGATCTGGTTGGTCCATTCAACTTACTCCCTGTGTCATCGAGGTTTGCTGTGGTAGCCATTGATTATTACTCCAAATGGCCCGAAATTCGGTTCATGAGTGAGCCAACTTCCAAGAATATAATTCATTTTCTAAAAGATGTATTTTTAAGAGAAGGTTTTCCTTCATCTATTGTGTCAGATAATGGCGTACAATTCGTCAGTTCTGAGTTTGAAAGTTTCCTATTGCAAGGGGGAATCACGCACCACAAGAGTGCGCTCTACCATCCCCAAGCCAACGGGTTGGTTGAGTGCATGAATAGAGTGTTGAATAATTGCGTCCAATGGGCCATTGCCAGTAAATGTGTGGTTCAAAATGCTGTTCGCTCGATGTTATGGTTCTACCGTACTACTCCTCATTCGTCAACTGGGATTTCGCCTTTTGAACTTTTGAGGGGAAGGAAGCCATCATCCAAAATTTGCCCAGGTTGGATGTCCAAATGGGTCAAGATGAATGTCATGGATGATGTGGATGAATTTGTTAGATCAAATGTTAAAAAGGCTCAGGAACAACAAAAAACCTATTTTGATGAGAGGAAAAAATGTGTCTCACTTAAAATCAGTGTGGGTGATGTGGTGCGCATCAAGAATCCCATTCACACGACCAAGGGACGATTCAAATTTTCAGATCCTTTTATTGTCGACAAGGTGTGTGGCAATGCCATTAGGGTTAACAACAAGAACTGGTGGAACATTGCCAGAGTGGTCAAGATGAAGAATCAACAGTCTTTCGACTGTAGTGCTGGTGTAAAGAAAAACACTGTAAAAAATGGGCACTCATCTTCTGCTTCCAATGGAGGGAGTGAGAATCTCTCTTCTTCTCTCCGTAGGAGCAAGCGTCATTGCAATGTCCCTTTGAGATTCCGATGAAGGGATTTATTATATATTGTTTTCTTGTGTTTTCCGCTTATTTACTATTGCTAAAAATTGCATGGTTCAAAGTTGTTTTTGCATTGTTTGTTTTTTGTTTTGTTTTATTTTATTTACATTTTAGTTTTCTGTCTAGCTTCTGGAGGGAGAAGATAATGTAGTGGTTTCTATAGTTACCTATGCTTTCTCCAGCATCCGTAGTTGGAATCTTTGTTATGCTGCATTCTATAGTCTGTTTTAGAATGTGGCATGCGTTTCAAGTGTGGCTGGAGTCGTGAACTGCTGTGTCTGCTGCGCAGTACCTCCTGTAATGAATAAACTTGATATTCATCTAAATCTGCCTCCCGAATTCACTACAATCTTCCTTCCCCACTTGTATCCTATAGAAAGCATGCTTTCCATGTCTGACCTACAAGAGTGACTGAACCACAGCTACCGACGGGCCCCATGCCATTACAGTTATATTCAGTCAACACTGAGCACTCTGCATGCTGGGAATTGTAGGCCCGTCTAATGGGAAAGAGGAAATTACAAGATAGAATTGATAGTGCTGTGGATCAACAATCGAGGGCTGTCTGCAGGATACCCTCCTAATACGGGGCACTTGGCAGGTATGGTGAAATCACATAAGTGATGCTTGCAACACAAGGGTGCCCAGACTTTTGTTAGACTATGTTTCTGGCCTTTTAACAAATCAAGACTCTTTCTCAGGCCTTGGCCCCAGCGGCGGCTGGCAATATAAAAATATGGGGGGGGGGCACCATGCTTCCAACTCACCTCAATGATGCTCCCACCCGTTGCAGCACTCCCGACGATGGCGGTGTGGCGCGACGTCCAAGAGGAGGAAGGGAAGGACTTCCCTTCCTGCTCAGTGGAACGTGACTCCTGTCCAATCCTGGAGCTGCTCTCCGCATGTCAGGCCAGCGGCCAACCCGACATGCGCACTGAAAGGGGCACCAGTAATCCTGCAATAGCATTATTATGCCATTTTATTTATTAGTGCTTGCCTCTGCGCTCGCAGCAGGCGGGCGATGCTCCTCTGCCATTTAGGAGGAGCCGCCGCAGCTTGGCCCAGAATGGAAGACATTAATTGTATGCTTGATATCTCACAAATTGTATTATGAAAAGTTCATCATAATAGGTATACATTTACAAATTTAGGTGACACTATGTTGAAATGTATTGCTAGGGCAGAGAGTTAATATTGTTGCCTGCTCTGGCTTTGATTGCATTACGTCGCTGTGATTGACATGTGTGGTCAGTTCTTGGTGCACCTGATCCCTCCCCACTGGTGCAAGAAGCTTCTCTGACGTCACTATTGAGTCTACCCTGTAAACAATGTCGCCCCAGTGGAGAATGCTAGCGCTTCAGCTGATCTTTAGGGCATGTTCTTCTGCAAAACTATGTTACCTGATCATGTTCCTGTTCATGCTGTGAGGAAGGCTTGGATCTGTGCAAGGGAGTCTTATTTAGCTTAGCTCATCCCTTTGTAGGCCATGTACCAGGGAAGTGTTTTTACCAGTGGCTGGGAATAATGCTGTGCTCATCATTTTTTTCTGCCTCTCGACGGCATACAAAATTCCACTAAAATGTTGGAGCAACATGTTGCAGCCCATAGACCATGCATACATATGTCCGTTTGCTTTTTTCACCTTTATAATTTCCAATCCCTGGCACCTTTGATGCCACTGCACTCAACAAATGTTGGTTCCTTGACATTTTTAATTAAAGTGCATATTCCTATTTGCAGAGTACTGACGGGATGACACATTGCTACAGTTTAAAGTCAAACGTGTATATCCTTTTTTTGTTTTATAAAGGCTGATTATAAAAAAATCCTTATAATATAAAATAAAAAGACATCCTTATATATACATAGATAGGGGTTCTGTCAGACTTCTTCAGCCACTGGTCTGTTGTAGTGTCAGTCACATTTTGCTTCCGCCCACCACAGTATACAGCATTAGGGCAGCCGACTTCAGCAACCAGTTTCTCTCCCTGTCAGTGACAATATTATTCCTGTGCATAATATTCATATCTGTAACAGACATAATCCCATTCAGTGACAGTGAGTAGGGGCCTAATGTGCACAATTAAAAAAAAAAAAAAATCCCTTTTTTATTACTTTATAATTTTGTTTTGTTTTGTTAATGTCCTCCAGCTCCACAGATATTGCAGTGTGCCACATTCTCCACAGGCGCTGCTAGCAGCTGCCATCTGCCATTCAAAGCCATTCCAAGTTGGCCACTTAAGCTTGTGCATGTGTGGAGATGTAGGGATGGACATTTTTCAATTTTTTGTTGTTTGATTTGAATAGTTTTTATAAAAGTACAAGCAATGACTAAGCCAATAGTTCAATAGCTAAAAACAGACTATTGGCTTTGCAATGCTTATTTCAAATTGGTTTATTAATTGTTTTATCTTTTAGATTTAGTTTACATTTATCATTTAAAATTTTTTGATGTAAACCTATGCTTGTTTTTAATTTTGTTCCTGTATGTAAATAAATAATGTAACCTGTTTTTAATGGAGCAAACAGCGAACACATATATATATATATATATATATATTCACTGAAAAAACCATAGGTTTTAGGGACAGTTATAGTTACTTGGACATTGCACTCGTACAAAACCCGTGAAATTCCCCCGTTATAGTTAGTTCAGCTAACTATAACTCGCGCCCCCGCAATGCACTGCTGATGACGTCACATATTACATCACTCATGACATGGTCAGTGACATCACTGATGACATCACTGATGACATCTCAAATGACATCACTGATGACATCATCCAGTGACTGTGTGTTTCTGTAAAGTTTAAATATTTTTAAAATATATAGGAAAAGACGTATTGAAGAATGAGTGGGTGTCTAAGTGTCTGTATGGATGATTTAGTAGGTGCGTGACTGACTCTATAAGTGAGTGATTTAACGTATCTTACTGAATGCATGGGTTAGTGACTAAACTGGGTGTATGTCTGTATCCGTCTGTCTGTTGCTGTGTAAGTGGCTGCATGTGTTTGTGAATAGCTAAATGATTTTCTATATGAGTTATTGAATGCTTGTCTGAGTATCTGTATGGGTGCCTGAGTGTTTGTGTGGGAGGGGTGTGTGCAACTTTGTGCATAGATGTGTGAGTGGGTGATTCACTGGGTGGATGGTTTCAAGAGTGCATCTGTGATAGACTGTATGGGTGGGTAAGTGTGTGTAAGAGTGTGTTAGTGAGTGAATGTATGTCCCAGTGGTACATGTGTGAGTAACTACATATGTGAAAGGCAGTATATATGTGTGTTGGAGTATATAAATAGCTATAAGCAAGAGTGAGTGATTGTGATAGTGGCTGTATGGATGATTGTGTGCTTGTATCAGTGATTGTATAAGAGCGTAACAATGTGCTACTATTTGTATGAGTAAGTGAGCTGGTGTGTGTATAACTGTATAGGTGAGTAAATGGCAGTGTGTTTAATTATTTGCATGACTGACTAGGTGTGTGAGTATCTCTATGGATGAGTGGCGTTGTTTGAGTGTCTATATAGGAGTAAGAGTGCATATGATAGTCCTGTACTGAGTGACCGTAAGTATGAGTGACTGTACGGGTGAGTGAGTGGATGTGTGTGTGTAGACCTAAGAATCAGTGAGTGGGTATGTAGTTATTGGTGTTGGAGTGTCTATGGTTTTGCGAATGGCAGTCTGTAATTTAGAGTGGGTGTATCAAAGATTATATTAGGGTGTGAGGAGGTGCATCAGATTATCACGTGGATGATGTCATCAGTGATGTCATTTGAGATGTCATCAGTGATGTCATCAGTGATGTCACTGACCATGTCATGAGTGATGTAATATGTGACGTCATCAGCAGTGCATTGTGGGGCGCGAGTTATAGTTAGCTGAACTAACTATAACGGGGGAATTTCACGGGTTTTGTACGAGTGCAATGTCCAAGTAACTATAACTGTCCCTAAAACCTATGGTTTTTCAGTGAATTTCAAAGGTTTTTTAAATGCTAATTTGTAACTATAACGTGTCTGAAACCTATGGTTTTTTCAGTAAATTTCAAAGGTTTTTTAAATGCTAATTTGTAACTATAACGTGTCTGAAACCTATGGTTTTTTCAGTGAATTTCAAAGGTTTTTTAAATGCTAATTTCTAACTATAACGTGCCTGAAACCTACGGTTTTTTCAGTGAATTTCAAAGGTTTTGTAAATGACAATTTTTAAATGTATTAATTGTTATATTAATTTTTTTCATACTGATTTACTACATTTTTAGAAACAATTTTTTTTTACATATTTTATTTGTCAAATTACATTGTAATTACATTATACATTACATTACAAAAAATACTTTCTCAGAATGAATTACTTTAGTTTAAATACTTTGCAGATAGGCAATAGACTTTTAAGTACAGTAGTTACAGTTGTTGCAATGGGCAACACATTTTCAAACACAATGCAACATTCAGCTCAATGTGAATTTCTAGTTAAATGCAATTAGTTACTTTATGGATTACTTTTGTAACCACAGGACTGGATCCTAGATTCAGTCCTGGTACATCTCCTGTAAACAGTTGAGTAAAAGCGTTTTGGTTACAGTCGTGATTTTTAAGGAATATTATTGTATTTTAAAAGTTGACACTTTGAAACTTTTTCTCATAGAATCAGCAATGTTATCCTATGGAAGGAAATTCACTTAGCAGGTAAAAACTGTTATCGTTACTTTTTCTTACTCAGTGTTGGATCCTGGATCCAGCACTGGTGCATCTCCTGTAAACAGTTGAAAGAATGCGTTTAAGTCATACAGGCGATTTTTAAGGAATATTTGTAGTTTGTGAAAATCAACACTTTGAAACTTTTTGCTGAAAACCAGTCAATGTTAGCCTATGAAGGAAATTCAAGTTACCGGTAAGTACGGTTAAAATTACTTTTGAGGATCAGTACTGGGCTGAAACATGCAGCACTGAGGTCTCTCCTGATAACAGGTGAGTAAATCGGAATTCGTATTTCGGCTGATTTTAGAGGAATATTTTAAAGTTCCAAAACTCCACACTTAGAAGAATTTCCAAGTGAAACCAGTCAATGTTAGCCTATGGAAGGAAATTCAAGTTACTGGTAAGTACGGTTAAAATTACTTTTCAGGACCAGTACTGGGCTGAAAGATGCAGCACTGAGGTCTCTCCTGATAACAGGTGAGTAAATCAGAATTCGGATTTCGGCTGATTTTAGAGGAATATTTGTATGTTTCAAAAATCAACACTTAGAAGAATTTCCAAGTGAAACCAGTCAATGTTAGACTAAGAAGGAAATTCAAGTTACCGGTAAGTACGGTTAAAATTACTTTTCAGGATCAGTACTGGGCTGAAAGATGCAGCACTGAGGTCTCTCCTGATAACAGGTGAGTAAATCAGAATTCGGATTTCGGCTGATTTTAGATGAATATTTGTATGTTTCAAAAATCAACACTTAGAAGAATTTCCAAGTGAAACCAGTCAATGTTAGCCTATGAAGGAAATTCAAGTTATCTGTAAGTACGGTTAAAATTACTTTTCAGGATCAGTACTGGGCTGAAAGATGCAGCACTGTGGTCTCTCCTGATAACAGGTGAGTAAATCGGAATTCGTATTTCGGCTGATTTTAGAGGAATATTTTAAAGTTCCAAAACTCCACACTTAGAAGAATTTCCAAGTGAAACCAGTCAATGTTAGCCTATGAAGGAAATTCAAATTACCGGTAAGTACGGTTAAAATTACTTTTGAGGATCAGTACTGGGCTGAAAGATGCAGCACTGAGGTCTCTCCTGATAACAGGTGAGTAAATCGGAATTCGTATTTCGGCTGATTTTAGAGGAATATTTTAAAGTTCCAAAACTCCACACTTAGAAGAATTTCCAAGTGAAACCAGTCAATGTTAGCCTATGAAGGAAATTCAAGTTACCGGTAAGTACGGTTAAAATTACTTTTGAGGATCAGTACTGGGCTGAAAGATGCAGCACTAAGGTCTCTCCTGATAACAGGTGAGTAAATCGGAATTCATATTTCGGCTGATTTTAGAGGAATATTTTAAAGTTCCAAAACTCCACACTTAGAAGAATTTCCAAGTGAAACCAGTCAATGTTAGCCTATGAAGGAAATTCAAGTTACCGGTAAGTACGGTTAAAATTACTTTTCAGGACCAGTACTGGGCTGAAAGATACAGCACTGAGGTCTCTCCTTATAACAGGTGAGTAAATCGGAATTCCTATTTCGGCTGATTTTAGAGGAATATTTGCACAATGGTGAAGGGAGGGGCGGGGCCTGAGGTGACATCTTTGCAAACGCGCCCCGTGGCGCGTTTTAAGTTGGGGGATTAAGTTCCCTTGAATCCTGAGGGTCCCTAGGGGCCAACTAGACCACCAGGAACCTCCAATATGCGCCAGGGGCTGCGTTGCAGAGACGTGTAGAGAGGCCACACCCCTTTTACACCTCTCTGCAACGCAGCTCTGTGGCGCTTTCTGGATGTACCTGTTGGGCTAGTTGGCCCCCAGGGACCCTCAGGATTGAAGGGATTTAATTCCCCATCTTAAAACGCACCATGGGGCCTGTTTGCACACATGTCACCTCAAGCCCCGCCCCCTCCCTTCACCACTGTGCAAACGCGCCCCGTGGCGCGTTTTAAGTTGGGGGATTAAGTCCCCTTGAATCCTGAGGGTCCCCGGAGTCCAACTAGCCCACCATATGCCTCCAAAAGCGCCATAGAGCTGCGTTGCAGAGAGGTGTAAAAGGGGCGTGGCCTCTGTACACCTCTCTGCAAGGCAGCCCCTGGCGCATACTGGAGGTTCCTGGTGGGCTAGTTGGCCCCAGGACCCCCAGTATTCAAGGGGAATTGTTCCCCCTCTGCAAACGCACCAGGGGCGCGTTTGCAGAGTGGTGAAGGAAGGGGGCGGGGCCTGCGGGCCCGATCGTTTTATTTTTTTATTTTATTTATTTGTTTTTTTTGGGGAGGGGGGTTGCGTGGCCCCCCTCCCGGGCCACTACTTGCCCCGGGGACCCCATCCCCCGGGGCTGGCCCTCTCGTTGGGGACTGTGGGGGGTCCCCAATCCCCCACAGTCCCGCCGGCTCCCCACGTCCCTTGGGAGCCGGCATTGCTGTTCCACATGGGGAGCAGCTGACATGCTGCTCCCCATGTGGAAAAGCAATCGGCTTTGGATATTGGAAGAGAGAGCAGGTTTCCTGCTCTCTCTTCCAATATCCAAAGCTAGTTTGCAATGACAGGACGGGAGCCGCGAGGCTCCCGTCCTGTCATTGCAAACAGCAGTGTCCCGGGGTAGGCACCCGGGACACTGCAGAGAGCCGGCCCTGGGGGTGGTGGTCCCCAGGGCCATCAAGGGCTCCAGGAGGGGGCCGCGCGGCCCCCTCCCATTCAGTGCACAGCCCCGGGAGGTGGTGGTCCCCGGGACTCTGGGGGTCCAAAACGGACCCCCATTGTAATTTTTCTTAGTGCCCCGGGAGGTGGTGGTCTCCGGGCGTGTGGGGGCTGGAGCCCCCACACAGGTTTTTAATAAAAAAAGAAGCCCCGGGAGGTGGTGGTCCCCGGGGCTGCGGAGAGGCTCAGAGCCCTCCCGCACCATTGTACATAAAGCCCGGGGGTGGTGGTCCCCGGGCTTGGGGGCCTCAGAGGCCCCCACACATAAAATTAACCCCCCCAGCATGCCCCCGGGACTTGGGCCACCCGGGGCCAATAACTATCGGAGCGCGGAGACCGCGCTCGATTTTTCCGGCAGGGTTCGCGCTCCCTGAGCGCATCCTGCCGATTTTTTAAAAAAATTTTTTTTTTTGCCCAGGGGTCCTTGTGGGACCCCTGAGCAAACCTAGGGGTCAGGGTGTTTCTACCCTCCCCCTTTGTGCGCTTTGCGCACTTGTTTCTGTCCCTCGGTTCTACCGAGGGACAAAATGGCTGCCAACATTTCCTGAATCGGAATGTTGACAGCCAGCTGACAACCAATTAACATGCAGCTCGTGATCGGGAGGGTGCGCGAATCCTCCGTGCCCATAGATATATATGTACTTTTACTTTTTGATTTTCTCAGCAACTACTGAACGGATTTACACCATTTAACAAAAGGGTTCTTTCTGAACCAAGAACTACCTCTTTGCCAAATTTGGTGTAATTCCGTTCAGCAGTTCGGGCTGTAGCCGTGTCTAAAGTTTCCTATGGGAAAATGCATGGGGAAAACGCGTTTTGGGACCCCCTTTTTCTCGGCCCCCGCTTGACGTATCACCCCGAGACTTTCAGGGTAGGAGCGGACCGGAGCGCCCCACGAAGTTTGAAAATTTCGCGAAGATACGTCAACCGGCAAGAGAGTTATTTCAAATAGAATGTCGCGGATTTCCTATGGATAATAGGTTGTAACTATAACTATCTACTGGCGACCGCCAGTAGATATATATATATATATATATATATATATATATATATATATATATATATATATAAAAGAAAAGGGGGCAGGGTAGGATTACCTGACCCTTTAGCTCTAGTACTGAGGTCCCAGAGGAACCCCGCCAGGCCAAAAAAGCATTTAAAAAAAAAAACCATTTGCTGCAAAATTGCAACGGAGCTGCAAATCTGTGGCAAAAAAAAACCAAGCGCGGTCTCCCGCGCTTGTATACTTTATAGCCCCTGGGTGGGTCAGGTCCAGAAGGCATGCAGGCATTTTTGTTTTAAAGGAGGGGGCACATGGGACCCCCTCAAAGGGCTTATTTTTACCCCAGGGACTACCAACTCCCCAGGGCTAATGTTTATATTTAGTAAGGCTCCCCTGGGCCTATTGATAAAATTTAGCGGGCCACTTGGACCCCCCCCGGATCACCACCTCCCTGGCGCTAGTGTTAAAAATTTAAGGGGGCCATGGACCTCCCTGAATCCGGGGACCACCACCTCTTTGGGCCCAATTCCTTTTTAAAAAGAGGGAGGGGGGCCACGCTGCCCCCATCCTGGGCCACACAAGGCTCCAGGGACCACCACCTCCCCGGGGCCGGCCTGTGCAGATGAAAGGAGGGGGGTTGTGTTGCCGAGGCCGCCACCCCCAAGTGCTGGCTCCTGCTGTGTCCCGAGGGGGGGAACCCTGGGGACATAGCTGTTTGCTTTAGCTTGCTAAAGCACACACTCTGGTTCCATCGGCGAAAGCTGTCAAAGTGCTCCTGCCCGCTGGAAGCGGAGGTTTCATCTCTTTCCCTGGGAAAGAGATGAAACGATTGCTCCTGCACGGAGGGAGCTGCCTTTCTAGCATCTCGCTCTGTGCAGCAGCAACGATGCTCCCGCAGGAGGCGGGGAGCCTGCTGTGACTGCAGCGGCCTTGAGGTCCCCCCATGGTGCCAGGGGGAAAAGAGCAGCAAGATGCAGAATAAAAGTCAGAAACGAGTAGTAAGAGGCAGAATAAAGGGCAGAAATGAGCAGAAAGAGGCAGGATAAAGGTCAGAAACGTGCAGAAAGATGCAAAATAGTGATCAGAAATTAGCAAAAAGAGGCAAAATAAAGGTCAGCAACGAGCAGAAAGAGGCAACATAGAGATCAGAAATGAGTAGAAAGAGGCAAAATAGAGGTCAGAAATGAGCAGAAAGAGGCCCCCAATGACCCTCATCAGCCAAGGGGACTTTAGCCCCCAACCAGTAGTGCACCAGAAGGTGCATTTGCAGAGTGGTTGAGAAAGGGGGGCAGGCCTCTGATGATGTTTCAGCTATCCCGCTGTGGGGGACTTACTGGTGGCAACAATTGGGGTTCTTGGCCCTCAAGGACCTTCAGCATCCAAGGGGACTTCATCCTCCAACCAGTAGTGCACCAGGAGGTGCATTTGCAGAGTGGTTGAGAAAGGAAGCGGGACCTCCGATGAGGTCTCAGCAATCCCACTGTGGGAGACTTACTGGTGGCAACAATGGGGGTCCTTTGCCCCCAAATACTCTCAGCAGCCAAGGGGACTTTATCCTCCAAACAGTAGTGCACCAGGAGGTGCATTTGCAGAGTGGTTAACAAAGGGGGCTGGGCCTCCTACAAGGTCTCAGCAATCCCGCTGTAGGAGACTTACTCGTGGTAACAGCAGGGATTCTTGGCCTCTAACTACACTCAGCATCCAAGGGGACTTAATTTGGGATGGCGACGCAATACTCTGCCCGCTCACGGAACTCCTTGGAATTTGGTGGAGTTTTTCAGTAACACCACGGAATTCTGAGGAGTGAAACTCCGCGAGCTCTGCATAGGCATAGCAGAAAGAAGAAAAATAATGGTCAGCAACAAGCAGAAAGAGGCAAAATAGAGGTCATACATGAACAGAAAAAGGCAGAATATGAGCAGAACCTATTCAGGTACTCATGCACCCACTCACAGAACAACTCAGACACTCACGCACCCATTCACACATCCAGTAAGACACTGACCCAGTCAGTCACTCACCCACTGAGACACTCATGCACTTACTCACACACACGCACACTCTCAAAGGTTACAGGTTACAGTTAGGAAATAACATTAAAAAGCTGTAGAAATTCACTGAAAAAACCAAGGTTACAGAGACGTTATATTTAGGTAATAGAATTTAAAAAACCTTAGAAATTCAAAGAGAAAAACAAAGATTACAGGGATGTTATAGTTAGGAAATTTAATTTAAAAAACCTTTTAAAAGTTCACGGAAAAAGGCAAAGATTACAGGGATGATATAGTTAGGATCAGATTTGACTCTTACAAAACCATAGAAATTCAGCAGTTATAGTTTTCTGAGCTGACTATAACTTATGCCCTCGCAATGCACTGATTATGACCTTGCATATTACATCACTCATGACATGGTCAGTGACATCACTGATGACATTACTCATATCTCAAATGACATCACTGATGACATCATCCACAGAACCACTCACACACCTACTCACACCCCCATGCAACATCTCCTACATCCACGCACACAACCACACAACCCATTCACAAACCTATACAAATACTCATGCACACACTCAATCATGAATAGATCCACTCACACCCTAACTCACTCATACAGGGACTCCCACAACCAGTCCCTCACCAATTCAGATAATCACACACCCACTCACTTACTCATACAGATACTAACACATGTACTCAGTCACATAGACAGTCACTGAGACAACCACATAGTCTCCCATAGAGCCTCTCTCACACTCACTTACCCATACAGGCACTCACACACCCACTCACTCACCCATACAGCCACTCAGATACCCACTCACTCACCCATGCACCCATTTACACACCCATTCTCACACCCATACAGCCACTCATGTACCCTCACACTCACCCATGTGGACACTCATGCACCTGCTCACTCACCCATACAGTGACTCATTCACTCTCTCATTCACCATTTACAGCTACTTACACACTTACTCACTCACCCATACAGGCACTCACACAGTCACTCACTCGCTCACCCATACTAAAACTCACACAACCACTCACTCATCTATAGTCTCTCACATACCTACTAACTCATCCACACAACACTTACACACCCTCTCACTCACCCATGCAGACACTCAGACAGCCACTTACTCACCCATACTGCTACTCACACACCCACTTATTCACCCATACAACCACACACACAACCACTCACACACGGAAATACAGTTACACAGACACTCACATAATCTATGTTTTAAAATAGAATCACTCATTAGTAGTACACAAAGAAAAACGAATTTACCTTTTGTGATACCTTAGTATGTCACACTCAGAAACTTTTAGAAAACAATCATAATCACTGGATGATGTCATCAGGGATGGCATCAGTGATGTCATTTGAGATGACTTCAGTGATGTCACTGACCATGTCATGAGTGATGTAATTTGTGAGGTCATAAGCAGTGCATTGGGGGGCGTAAGTTATGTAACTATAACTTCTGAATCTCTATGGTTTTGTATGAGTGGAATCTGAGCCTTATTATAACGTCCCTGGAGCCTTTGGTTTTTTCCAGTATATATATATATATATATATATATATATATATATATATATATATATATATATATATATATATATATATATATATATATATATATACATAACACACAGCCCTCATGAATGCCGGGACTCAACAGCATATATATATATATATATATATATATATATATATATATATATATATATATATATATATATATATATATATATATATATATATATATATATATATATATATATACACAAACACAGCCCTCATGAATGCCGGGACTCAACAGCATCGGTGCACGTCAGGGTATGATGGAACCCTGTACACATTCAGTTCCACCAGATAAGCGTAACACACTTAGGTAAGTGCACTCTCCTCCACAAAGATTCCCAAAGACAGAACAAAGTTAATGTATAGTTTATTTGGCAATAGCCCAAAAAAACAACGCATTTCGGCATCTGCACACCTTGGTCACGGGTGGGGAAGACATATTCCGGCACAATTTAAACAGCAAATGTGAGTCACACAACATAGAAAGTGGACTAAGCATTGCAGTAAAGAACTGGTTATTATGTCGGCCATCTTAGAATGTTTTCAGAAGGCAGTGTAGTAATAATAACTACAAGGTTATGACAGTTTATCAGCTGTAGTCCATTATACAGTGCAAAATATATTGGAATTTGAATCATAATAAATACCATCAAGTACAAAATATTCTCAAGTATAAAATATTGTAAGTGGTAACATAATTAAAATGAATTGAAAATAAAACTTATTGTTATACTTATAATTATAATTATAAGTATAACAATAAGTTATATTTTCAATTCATTTTAATTATGTTACCCCCCCCCCCTCACCTGGTTCTCTTGTTCTCGGCTATCAGTTGACCAATCACCCTGCAGCTTTCCATGTGCAATAAGAATCACCGGCACACTTTTGTTGGAAGATTTCGTGAAGATTCATCAAATGGAGCCAAAGATATAGACAAGTCAAAAAATGCTTTTCTTATGGAAACATGGTCCTAACTATAACTACCTACTGGTATGTGTATATATATATATATATATATATATATATATATATGTTTCCAACTTTGCCCTCAAATGAAGACGCACTCTGCAGCTGATTAATTTTTCCAAATTTAATATTTTTAAAAAGCAAAAACCGGCATGCTGCATCTAGATAACATTTCTGCCTTACATGTTTTGGAGCAGCAGCTTCTTGATCACAGGCTTTCATTGAGCTTCACAGCAATGCTGAAAAGGCACCCTCATCTGCATGCTAACTTAATTATATTGCCGTCCAGTGGGCCTCACAGGTGAGTTCAATCATCAATGCATCCGGGGACTTGAAGTGTCTTTTAGCTTAATTTTTACCCTACAGTGGGTTCTGCGCCGTAAGATTCTATTATTAATATTGTTGCCCTCCAGTGGGCCTCCAAATGTAACATGTCCGGTTTATTTTCCATTTTCTCCCCCAATTAGAAACGCGTAAGGCAGAAATGTTATCTGTATGCAGAATGCCGGTTTTTGCTTTTGAAAAATAAAGAATTAGGAATAATTCATCAGCTGTAAACTGCATCTTCGTTTGAGAGCACACTTGGAAACACACACACACACATATATATATATATATATATATTTCTAGCTGATGTATGCATTATCAGATTACGTGATGACGGGCATTGTGTTCATGTGTATTACCAACTATTAACTTGTAAAGTCTCATCAGGTCCACAGAATATGAAAGAAAATATTTTCTCATTTATTGTGGGATTTTATCCAAACATCTATTTATTCAATTTTAGACAGTTGGTTTTTATATATCTTATTTATAGGCACATATTAATGTATTTATATATTTATGTACATATATGAGAATCAACTGACATATTTGTATATGATGATGGACCTATGCATGAATCCCTTACCTAACTGTATTTGTATGTATTTATATGCATTGTTAGTCAGTAAATAGCAAAGTCTCATTGGCCAAAAAAGAACATGTATTACATAATTATCCTTTTTATCTGAGGGATTTTATCTAAAAACACATATTTAATCATTTTAGACAGTTGGTTTTATATATATACTATATTTATATGGATATATTAATGTGATTATGTATACCGGCATACACATAGGCATCATCTGCTATGAAGATTAATTATGAGGGACTCAAGAATGAATTCCCCCCTTCTACTCCCCCTCCTCTTTTGGACCCACGATTTTTTACTTTATTTATAACAACAGGAACTGCGACAAAACATTATGTCAATATGGTAGCCTCTGTTGCTATAGACATTAATTTTCGGCAATTTTGCCCCCCCCCTTTTCTTTTTTTCAAATTTTAACGTTATAGTCTTGTCTATGGCCGGGTATGTGGCAATATTTTATTCAAAATACAACGGGCCGTGGACATTGGCAAGATAGCACACTGCACTTTATAATAATTTTTGCACTATTGGACTCCCCCTTTAATTAGCACTTTATTAAATAGGTACACAAATAAATAGGCAACCGTTGACATAGGCAACAAATGAATAGTAAAGGTTACCGGGCATTGAAGCCGGAATTGTTTAAGTATTTTTCCCAGTATTCAATGTAACAACATGCACATTATAGCAGAGATATTGTTAATATAGAAATAAATCTTTTAATCAATTTTCATGTAAATTACAATAATATTGGGTATTAAAATACAATGCATTTATGCTGCTATGTGAAAAGTTAAGAAGTATGTTGTTGATGTCTATGAATATGGTTGTAGGCACTGGCACTTTAAAAGGGTGAAACACATTCTAAGCGATGTCATGTGATCAAGGCCGGTCATCGGCTGAAACGCGTCATGGTGGACTGTGTGTGGGATTAAATAAACAAAACTAGCACACAAGTTTGGTACACGCTCGTTATTTTCCCCATGGAGGGGATTGGCAGACAACGAGGACTTCAGATATATATATATATATATACATACATACATATATATATATATATATACATACATACATACATATATATATATATATATATATATACATATATATATGCCTCTTTACGGAGTTCAGTCATCAGAACACCTCATGCAGCGCCACAATCTGGAAAATCAACATCCTAGAGGCAAGTTTTCTTTTTCGCTTCTTTTATCTTTTCATATGCAAACTTTAATTTGTTCTACAAAGGCACATAGTATTAAAAAATATTTTCTCTGACCGACGCGTTTCGGCTAACGCCTTACACTGGATCTGATATATATATATACATACATGCATACATGCATACACACATACATATATACATACATATACCTGCCTGAACACCATCTTAATGGAATCTAAGTTGTAAAATTGAAATGATTTCCTACAGAAGATACTGCAATCAATAAACTAAATGAGGGATTTCTTTTTTGGCATAGAAAATATGGTTAGTGCTCCAGAAAGTTAAAATGAGGAGACATTTTCAAAGACATTTCAAATATCTTCATGATCAATATCGGAACAAAATTCAGGGTTGCTGATTCCAGCACCAACAGTGGACTGTCTGTTTAGTCCCCAGTATTACAATGCAACTGCACCACAGTGGTCTAATGATCAACTAGAGTGCTAAAAGTGTGTCACACCTAAATGCCATTTAGATGGAATCAAAGCTGTAAAACTGAAAGCATTTCCTTTGCAAATGAACAAATGGGAAAGTATGATTAGTGCTCTAGAAAGCTAAAATGAGGATATTTCCGATAAGTTCTCAAATATCTTCCTTATCAATTTCAGGAAACGAGTCTGGTATGCTGAGTTAAACATGCCCTTCAGTGTTCTTCTACAGCTTCTCTACAGAGTTCTAAAGAATAACTAGAACACTAACATTTTGTATTTGAGGCAAAAGTGAGGCACTCCTGAAAGCTATTTTGTTAGAATAGCAACTATTGAATTTAAAGCCTCTCCTGAGCAGCAGGCTGAAGTAAATGAGCATTGAAAAGTTAATGCAGGCATTATACCATTATTAATGCAGGTATGATGCCAGTAGTGTAAAAAAGTGAGGCTAAGTATGGGTTTTTAATAATTTAAGGCATCATCTATTTTCAAAGGTGCTAAAAATAGGAAAAGCTTGAGGTTGTGCGCAGTGGAGATTTGGGCACCTCCTGAGGGCCGTGTTAATGGCCTGGCCTTGAGGAAGTGAAGGTGAAACAGGAAAAGCAGGTAGAACGTGTGAATAGAAATATTGAACGGTAACAGGGGGATGACATGCAGACATAAAGGCAGTATATATGTGCCTTCATGTTATTCCTCATTTCTTGGTGGTTATCTTGTAATGGCACATTAATGACTGGGAGATACTGCACAGCACCAGTAATTCACTGCAACTACCACGCTACTTGTGATCATCCCCATAATGGTGAAAAGACAAGTAAAAAACCCAGCACGTAAGTAAGTTTAAGGAGCGCCGAGTGAGGACAATTTGGTCTCAACACTTCTGAACGTTCATTCCGGAGTCGAAAAAAGGATATCTTCACTGAGGAAAACCTTCTGCAACTTATTTTATCATTACTGTACTGGATTATGTTGGATTTTCCTGCAGAGCAACCTTGGCCATGGTCTGCTACTGAACAGCAAACATAGAAAACTTTAAAAAACTATTTGCAAATGTGTTTTGCATCCTGATTTGTTTGGAGATTTGGTGTCATATGCACAAGTCTTTTTTGGAGGTCACAAACAGTCGAGTTTGCAGACTCGGGCTGTTTGTGACTGCAGAAAAAGCATTTGTAAATGTACAAAAGCCAAATTGTGGTTTGGTAACTTGTTACTGAATCGCAATTTGGGTTTGCGATTCTGTATTTAAAAGGGGCGTGTTTAGGGCATCTGTAGGAAGCTCGCTCTGTATATACTATACCAAAGTAAGGTATAGTGTGCACAGAGTCCAGTGGATCCCCCGAGGTATAGCAGAGGCTAAAGTAGATAATACCTTACTCTCTTTTATGGTAGTGTGGTTGAGCAGTCAGGCTTATCAGAGGGTAGTGTTAAGCATTTGGGGCCAGATGTACGACCCTAAATTGCATGCACAAACGGGTTAGTGACCCGTTTGCGCATGCAAACACGAATAGGGTCATGTACAATTCCTAATTAGCGAGTCACAATTTATTTGCGACTCGCTAAATAGGAATTGCGACTCGCTATGAGGAAGGGGCGTTTCAAGGGCGTCCCTTCCTAATAGCGACTCTCTACCGCATGTATGAATGTTTTGCGACTGCAATTGCGGTCACAAAACACTCGCAATTTACCGCTCTCTTCAAGAGGGTGGTAATGCACTAGCAAATGGGAAGGGGTCCCTTTGCAAATGCAGGGGGAAATATTTTTTAGGGGCAGGCAGTGGTCCCAGGGACTACTACCTGCCCTTAAAAAATTAAACGAAAATGTTTCATTTTCTTTTTTTAAATGCATCCCGTTTTCCTTTAAGGAAAACGGGCTGCATTTAAGAAAAAAAAACTGCTTTATTTAAAAGCAGTCCCAGACATGGAGGTCTGCTAAGCCCAGCAGGCCACCATCCCTGGGAGGGCCAGCCATTCCCAATGGGGTCGCAATTTGCGAGTGCCTCATGAATATTCATGAGGCATGCAATTTGCGACCCCATTGGGAATCGCAAACAGTGTCTCAGACACTGTTGTACATGGCATTTTGCGACTCGCAAATTGCGACTCGCAATCGAGCGCAATTTGAGAGTCGCAAATTGTCATGGTCGTACATCTGGCCCTTGGTGTACACACTCAGGCAAGAAATGATATCACATGCTTAAAGACTGAATCCAGACCAATGGTTTGTATAAAAAGTTGTTACTTTATTTCTATTACTAGAACCAAGATTTACTTAGCAGCAGGTAAGTGATACTTTCAATACAATAATACTTCTCAAGATACGGTGTGTACTGGTTTTGTAGAAGCATACAAGTTACTTTGCCGTAGAGAAAATGCGTTGTAAACTCTTTAGAATACTTGTAATTCCTTTAGATTACTTTCTAGTTACTTTTTAGTTACTTTTCTAGCTTAGGGCAAAACAAACTAATAACACAGTTTAGACATTGCAATACATCAGTAAGCAGGATAACTCAATTGTAGACACTAAGTTACTTTGTTGCAATCCAAGACAGAGTCAACACTTGGAATTTTTTTGGGAGAAAAACCCACCATGCAATCCTGGAAAAAACGTTAAGTTTGCAGATAAGTAAATGTTTTTGGTAACTGAGTTTTGGGGGATAGAACCAAGGTTTTCCAAGGTTCAGGTTAGCACTCCAGGTGCACCACCAGCGGCACTAAGATGACCGGGTGCAGAGTGCAGGGTGGGAAGTTTAGCCATTGGGGCTAGGGGGCACCGCGGTTGGTGGGTGCTCAGGGGCAAGCCACTCGGTTTCGGGAGGCAAAATCCTGGGGTTAAGGTGAGGGCAAAGGGGGTCCCAAGTCAGCACCAAGACTGCACCACCAACGGCAAAGGGGCAGCCGGGTGCAGGGTGCTTAGACGGTGTCAGGAGCCCAACGCTATCATACGGAGGATGTCGTCTTCGGATTTGGGCTGCAGGCTCGGTCCAGGAAGCCTTCTGGGAGGAACCAACAGCTGTGCAGGTAAGTAGGGATGTTCCTCATCGTCAGGACATTTCAGGATCTGGGTATCAGGACGCAGGGTCGGAGACTGCAGGGGTGCCTTCCGACGTCGGGAAGATGCATACTGGTCCGGTTGCAGTAGAGGGGGATCGTCGTGAAGAGGCTGCAGGTGTTGACACAGGACCTTGGAGGTGACACCCTTCGATAGTTTGGAGGTCAAGGCTGCTGGGTAAACACTTCAGGACCGGTGGACCCTCTGGACAAGAGTCGTGGACAGCGGGTGCAGAGGTAAGTCTTGGAGCAGGGTTTCTTGGGTTTGCAGAGTCTTGACCTACTGTTGGGGACAGGGCCACTGTCCTCTGGAGTCTCAAATCTTTTTTGAAGCAGGGGATCAGTCCTCACCAAGTCTGGAGGTTGCTGATCCTTTTTGGGGCTGTTGTTTTCTTCGCAGGGGGATTCGGAGCTGCAGGGAGGCTGGTACGGCTGGGGCCACATCAGTTGGGCCTGGAGGCTTCACTGCTGTGGCACCTTCGAGTTCCATGCTTCTTAGTTCATCGATTCTGAATTCTGGGTTCAGAGCTGCTCCCTAAATACTGTATTTAGAGGGCGGTTTAGGGGTCTCGAGTTAGTTGTAAATGGGCTACTGACCTTAGGGTGACTACACATTAGGCACATTCCCTAACCCTGATTGTGGGATGTCCCTCATCAGCAAGATGGCGGGCATTGAGGAGTGGACTTCACCTCGCCTCCCCCACCTGAAGGGTGGAGTTGGCAGAGGTGGGCACACCTCCTGGGCTGGCTAAAGTTTCCCACCTGTCTTCCCCCTGTGACAGGAAGGGGGCCTGCTCCAGGTGAGGCTGTGGGCCGTGTTGCAAAGGCGGCAAGGCCTTTGAAGCTCCCCTGCAACAGATGGCTCTTCCTGACTTAGGGGAGGTGTGAACACCTCCGCCCAGGAAAGGCTTTGTTTCTGGGCCCTGGGAGCGAAGAATCCCTCCCCAGGGGTCCAGAAACCTGTCTTGTGGTGGCAGGCTGGTGTTCACCAGTCAGGAATCCACCAGCGGTTGGTTTGGTTCAGTGGCCCCCTCTAGTAGGGACTCCTGAGTGCATGGGATAATAAATCTGACACTGGAATCAGTGCAGGTTTATTATTCTGAGATGTTTGATACCAAGCATACCAGGATTCAGTAAAGCCATTATGGTGCTAGGGAACTCGTAAGGACCAGTTTCTAGACCATATATTTAGGATGGCTTTACTGGGCACATATAATATCTAAGAATGGCCTTAGATATTATAGCGGCCTGTCTGCTCATGTGACTTACCTATGCCTCATGCAGTGCTGGGCAGGCATGTAGTAAGAGAACAAGGGGACCCCGATATGCGAACCTGGGGTGGATGAATATTTTAGAAAACAGTGGTTCGGAATTGGCTAGCACAGTCCAAGGTAGGTAGTCACCGTTAAGGTGACAAAGTACCACAGTTGTACTTTATAATCAATATCTCAGGGAGCGATAAGAAATATGCACAAGGACATAAAGATCAGAATAACGTGAGTTATTTATTTTTAGACAGATTATTCAAAAGATCAGGTGCTCACATACGTAAGTGACAAAAACGTGATGTGAAAAAGTGATGGTGACTTTAAAACATAAACATCGCATTGACAACATATAGGAGAACTCCTCAAGAATTTTATACAAAGTGTAAGGAGTTCTTGTTGTAGGGGGTCGACGGCGTTTCGATCTCAGTTAATCGAGATCATCTTCAGGACATAGAAGTAGTGAGCAAGCTGAATTAAGAGCCGGGTGGAGGCCGGAGAAAAATACAAGGATGAATAGAGATCCGCCGCAAGGGGCATGGAAATAAAGCACACAGTGCTAGAGCTGTATCCAAATAAAGTCGTTCGCCAAGTCGTCCATATGGGCAGGCATGGCACACAGGGATGTGTCAAAATTAAATGATACAATGCACACCATCATTCTTTACAATGTTCATGATTGCTCAAGGCATGACCAATAATCTTCTGCGTGCAGACTGGGTTGTGCTCTGCCCCACTGGCACGTGTGTATGAATCCAAGCAAAGTAAAGAGAAATTTGTTGCCCCATTCCCAATCCCACAGCAACATCCTTCGATACTCAACAGACTCCATTTTTAATTTGATCATCCATTTTCGTTCATTTTTTACCATATTTCCACCAAACGTTTATTCATAACTTTCTCCATCCACATGCCAGCACCATGTTTTCACATAGCTTCAACTGCTCAAGATATGCCTGTCCAGGCCTTTTTCTCAAGCACGTGGGGAATACATCGTTCATCCTGAATAATCATCTTCGCATAAACCTAATGCATTTTGGGCTCAATGGTCCTTCGTCAGGGGTAAATGCGAACTCCTCGACCTATGCTCCATAGTGAAACAGCCTCAGCTGCTTTTCTTTCCTCCATCGTGAAAGTGCACAACCGATGGAGAACGTTATGAATAAACATTTGGTGGAAACATGGTAAAAAATTAAAGAACATGGATGATCAAATTAAAAATGGATTCTGTTGAGTATCGAAGGATGTTGCTGTGCGATTGGGAATGGGGCACAAATTGCGCTTTACTTTGCTTGGACACAGGGATATGTGCCATGTCGACTCTTCACTTTTAGCTGCACCAAAACACGCAGGCTGCAATTACAGTGGTGCATGTTTGTGGTGAGATGTCTCTGAGGGTGGCAAAATACATGCTGCAGCCCTCAGAGGCGTTTCCCTGGCTACCATGCCCTTGGTACCATAGGTACCCCTCACAAGGGACTTATAGGCAGGCAAGAGTTGTGCCAATTGTGGAAACAATGGTACAGGTTATGGAAAGAAAACAGGCCCTGGGAACCTGATTGGCAAAAAGGTAGGGGGCAACCATGCAGAAAAGACACCCTCCTACAGCATCCCTTCCAAATACCGAATCACAGTGGTAGGCTTTAATGTTTTGCTACCGAATTACAGTCGCAAACCATACATTTTTTACTGGCTGCTGAAAGGTAGTGGTAACCATTTGCAGTTGGCATGGGGTCCCCCTGGAATCCTTTTGCCTTTGAAAATGTTTATCAAAATATTTTTTAAGAATAGGCAGTGGTTCCACAGACCACTGCTGACTCTTTAAAAATCAAACTTAAATTTTTTATTTTTTGTTTTTGAAACGCATTCCCATTTCCTTTAAATAAAGGGGGCTGCAATCTTTATTAAAAAGCAGTCACAGACTTAGTGGTGCGCTGACCCCAGCAGGCCACCATCCCTGTGATGGCTATCATTCCTAATGGGTCACAAACTATGACCAACCTCAGTAATATTCATGTAGTAGTTCGATTTGCAACCCACTATAAATTGCTAATGCAGATTTTCCTAGTAATTTATGAAGGAAAGTCTTAATTTTATTAAAGACGCGGAGGCGAGTATTACGCTTCTCTAATCTTGCATTTTATTAATAGTAGCAGTCAAGAAACTCAAACAAAACTACAAATCCCATAAGGCATAGGGAAGACTAGCCAATGGGAGAATAACAGAACGACTTCCAACCAATGGAGTAACAGTAACACATATATAACTTGACTGCAAACAGCCCTCCTTTCTTGAGTGAGAAGTCAATGATGATCCATAAACAAAGGAAAAATAGATAAGACGGTGAAACTGGCTAAGGGAAAGGTAAAACGGTCCTGGCAAAAGTCTTTGAATCTGAGTCCCACAGAGGAAACCGGAACACCAGGGAAGAGCACTCCAGGAAGGTCCGCAACAGGAGAAGTGAAGGATGAAAAACCAGAACCAACTGGAACATCCTAAAGATGAAGGTGGTAATGCTGGAGTAACTATCGGGGGGGCACCAGAATAATACAGTGTTGGGGTGGGATAATACTCGCCTCCGTGTCTTTAAAAAAATTAAGACTTTCCTTCATAAATTACTAGGAAAATCTACATTTTTTGCAAAACCGGAGGCTCCTATTATGCTTTTTCAAAGCAACTCAATTACAGCAGAAGATGCAGTGTGAACAGTTTTGCAATAAAATGAGCAAAATACATTATCATTAGACCATTCAGCTGATCTCAGAATGACTTCAAGTCAGGAACCAGCCGAAAAAGCATTAGAAGCCATAGCACCTCTGGAGGAATAGGCCCCAAAAATAGAGGTAACAATGCCAGTGAGGGATATAACCCATCTGACCCAACAAGTCAGAGTAGGAGAAGAAACAGGTTTGTAAGGTTTGGGGTGAGAGGACGTTCTGAGATAAATTTTTCTGTGTTCGTACACCTTAAGACATTGCCCAACACAAAGTTTTGGTTGATCTGGAAAATAAGGGTAAAATACAGTAGATAAATTAGTCTGTACATTTATGACCTGAAAAGAGAATACCTGTAGGAGTAAATTGACGAGAAGTAACATCCAGCGATTTGACATCGGAAAGACGTTTCAGAGAAATAAGACATAATAGCATTGTAAGTTTTGCAGACAACATTTTCAGTGAGAGAACACAGTTTTCAGGTCAAGATATAAGCATCTTCAAAACCACATTCACGTCCAACAGCTTACTGTATTTCGGCACAGGAGGATTACAAAATGTTACTCCCTTTAGAATTTGACAGATGAGTGGATGCTCTCCCACAGGTTTTCCATTGATGTGAGGATGATTTATGGAAATGGCAGATCTGTATAAATTGATGGAACAATAGGTCTTATATCCACTAGCTTCAGCTGCCAAGACATTTACAATGTGAGCTACATCCGCTGAAAAGGGATCAATAGATTTTCCCATACATCAGCTTGCCCAAAGAGACCAAGCTGACTTGTAAGTCTTGGTGGTACCAGGGGCACAGGACTTGTTAATGTGTTCTGAAGCTTCTGGTGGAATGAAAGAGCAAGACTGGGAGATCCCGCTATTTTTCGAGCTGAAAGAGTGAGACAGTTGTCTAATACTAGGTTGTGAGGCTGCCCAATTGGTGCCAGAAGGAGGTTTGGAAACAACAGTATGAGGACTGGATAGTCTATCGCTAGCTCTAGAAGAGGAGGGAACCAAACCTGAGATTGCCAGAATGGAACTACCAGCACTAGGGTTGCCAAGTGATGTCTGGTCTGAGCTAAAACCCTGTTAATCATCAGGAAAGGAGGAAAGGTGTAGTTGGTCGAGTTTGCCCAATCCTGTAAAAAAGCATCTGTAGCTAAAGCTAGGGGATCTGGATGACAACTGATGAAACGTGGTGGTTGGGAATTGAGTGTGGAGGCGAATAAGTCTATGTGGAAAGGACCCCATTTGTGCAAAAGCGACCTGAAGACCGAAGGATGAAGTCTCCAATCGCCTGAGTCACGGAGATGGTGGGAGTGCCAGTCTGCTATGGTATTGAGGTTTCCTGGCAAGTATTCTGCGCAAACCGATATTTTGTTGGGAAGACAGAATTCCCAAAAGCTCTTTGCCCGTTCTGCGAGCGACCTGGATCTGGTGCTGCCCAGATGATTGATATGTTGGACCGCAGTAATAACCATAATAACCTGATAATTCTAGGTGACCTTAATATGCACTTTGCCAATAATGTGACAATTTAGGTTACATCCTCTTCACAGGCAAATGAAGTAGAGGAGCAAGGGATGTAATGAAGACATAAGTTTCTTTATTCACAGAAGATCCCAGCCATCCATCAGCAAGGCAGCTTCCAACTGACCAGTACATTCAAGTAATGATGACATTCCATCCCCATGGTAACCTACAGCACATGACATCATAGTGGCACCCACAGCTTGTGCCAGAACAGGGCACAGCTGTGATTACCAATAAACCCACTTATAAGGAATACCACACACCTCCCTCCTTTGATAAACAACAAAACAAAACAACAAAACAATAAAGAAAGAATAAAATATGACTAAGAAGGTAAACAGCAACAGTGAGAAGGGACTACCCACCAGAGAGATCAGACAAAATCGACCAAATGCCCAGGTCTTTTAACAACCCGACCAGACTTTCTTGTGGCAACACCACCCTCTGACTCAGATAAGTTCACAACATTACCACCAGCACCCTTAAGTACAACAATCCTGTTCATGTTCCAAATGCAGTGATCTTGTGTGTGTACAGCATTATTAAAGGTTTTGACAACAAGAATGGGTTTGGAATGTTTCATAACACCACCCAAACCTGGACGCTTGACAGCGACCAAATCCCCAACCTGTACATTGAGTTTCTTCACAGAATGTTTATTATCAAAATACTTCTTCCTCTGCACAACTTTCTTCACTTCTCTCATGCGCCAATCCTCATCATCACATTTTTTGCCAACTTCTCCTTCAAATTCATTAACCAAGGGGGATTCCACAAATGTGTTTGGTAACCTACCCCATAAGAGCTGAAAAGGAGTTTTGCCCATGGTTCAATGAGGCGTGAACCTATACATTTCAACCTGCTTTAACAATTCCTCTTTCCAGTTAAGAGAATTAGACTTGGCTAACACAATAGTTTCCTTGAGAACCCTGTTAAGCTTTTCCACCATCCCATTGGTCTCTGGATGGTAGAGTGAGGACTTCTTGTGATTAATAGATCTATTAGACAGAAATTCATTCATCTCCTTAGAGATCAACTGCACTCCATTGTCAGTGAGGATAGTGCGAGGGGAACCCTTCATGAACAAAAAGAACATCTAAGAATCTGATCACATCTTTACTCTCAATAGAATTGGAAATGCAAACTTCCGGCCACCTGGAGAACATGTCAATGACAAATCTTTGCACACCTTCACCATGAATTGGTCCCAGGATGTCTGAAGTAATCTCACACCAGGGACCCTCTGGTAAATGTCCTAATCTCCATGGGTTTAACTCTAGTTTGCTTGGTCTTGTCACTGAGTGCACACAATGAACATTCTCTGATACGTTTTTCAATCATCTTATCCATACCAGGCCACCAGTAAGAACAATGAAGCCTCTCCTTACATTTAGACATCCCATGGTGAGACACATGTGCAAGTTCAATTAACTCTAACCTCAGTTTTTCAGGAGGAATCAACTTAGTCCCCCTAAAAAGTAGACCCTTATTGACACTCAATTCATCCTTAACCTTCCAAAAGGACTCACATCCAGAGGTACTGACTTTCTTGGCATTCCAACCACACTCCAATAAACGCATCACTTCCTTGAGAACACAATTGGAGGAAAGTGCATTGCGCCACATATCTTCAGAAATAGTTTTGCAATCAACCAGGCACACAAAGTTAGCCTCTTCGTCAGTACACTCATTATCATCAGATGAAACATCTTCAACAGAGACCAACCTGTAGAGCGTGTCCGCAATAGTGTTCCTCACGCCTGGAAGGTACTCCAGATGAAAGTTGTACTCTTGAAGAGCAATTACCCACTTGGTAATTCTACTGGAAACCTGATCCAAACCCTTCTTTGTAAAAACCTCAACAAGGGGTTTATGATCAGATCGTACAACAAATCTTAAACCCCACAAGAACTTCTTCAGCTTCCTGACAGCCCAATGCACCGCCAAGGCCTCCCTCTCAATCACAGAGTACCGTGTTTCAGCATCTTTCAAACCACGGGAGATGAACATAATGCTATTAACACCATTTTCTCCTTTGTGTTGTAAAACAGCACCAAGACCTTTGAGGCTGGCATCAGTGGTGACAAAAGATTGTTTCTTGGGATCACACACAAAATCAGTATGACCCTCTTCTTGCACCGAATCAATCCCCACAGACACCTTTTTAACTGTAGGTTTAGCAATTTTAGCTTTGCAAGCAACTGCAAAGTGTTCTTTCTTTCTACACTTCATGCAGACTGCCTTTATAGCTGGGCAATTTCTGTCATTTGCCAAGTGCCCAACTTTGTTGCAGCTGTAGCATCTTCTCACATTAGCTGCAGCCCTGGGGCTGTCATCTTCTTTCCTCCTTACACTCTCTTTACTCTTTTCTTCGATAAGATGAACATTAGCAACATCTTTCTCATTTGCTTTCTTAATGACTCCAAAGCATTCCATGGAATGTTCCACCTTCTTGGCAACGGCCAAGACCTCATCTAAAGAAGGGTCATCTTTTAACAACAATTCATCACGTACCTTTTCAATCATGCAACCAATCATAAACTGATCACGTATGCGCTCATCCACCAAGCCACCAAAATTACAAGATGACGCAAGCCTGTGAAGGTCAGTAACATAAGTCTCAATAGATTCTCCTTCACCTTGGTGCCTTCTTGCGAAATGGTAACGCTCCAAAATGGTGCTTACCTTTGGAAGGTAATGTTTGTCAAGCTTAAGGACACACAATTCATATTCATCCAAACCCTCAATGTCTGCTTGAGGTGGCATAGTAAGGTGATCAAAAACGTCTTGACCTTCCGACCCAAGGCAGTGCATCAGCAGTGCTGTTTTACGCTAAGCACTTAACGTTGCACAACAAACCTTTGCATATTTCTCAAAAACTCTTTTCCATTTCTTCCACTTAATGGGAGATGTACCAGGAGTGGAAAGAAAGAATGGAGGAGCTGTGATGTTTTGCATGGCTGTCAGAAAATTAAAAAAAACACTAAAGCACAAACCGCAGAAGTGATGATCACACAATACTGAACCTTAGAGAAAAACAATGTGATGTAAATGTAACCCAAGAAAAATGTTAGAGATAAAAAGAAAGCAGAAACTTTGCAATATTGTTACTTGTTCTTTGAGTCTCAATAAAGAGAAAAACAAATTGGTGCGAGAGACTGTAGAAACACCAGCAACCAGTAGGTGTCAGCAAACAATAACAAAGAGAGCAATTTCTTTTTTTTTAAAATCAGCAAGAGACTTAACGCGCTTGTGGAATGCTGGGAAACCAAACTTCAGGAAGAGCAGAACAAAAAACAGAAGGGCTAAGAACAGTGTCCGTCAGCACTCATGAGTACAAGGTAAGCACTGACATATTACATGTGAAAGATATGAATAAGTATGCTGTGCCAATCAGCAAAGGCACAAAACCAAAGCGGATAACACATTCAAGCTGTGCCTATCAGCGCAGAGAAAGCACGATGTAGGAAGAAATAATTGCCAGGTATAAGGCCCCTTGAAATGGGCAGCGAGGCAGAGCACACCAAAGGCACCAAGCTGTGCCTATCAGCGTGCGCGTCAATTTTGTGCCGGCTGAGCTACGCAAACAGCCTCCAAACGCTCTGTAAGCAACCAGTTCAAGCTGTGCCCACCAGCGAAGTCAACGAGGGCACAAATGTAGAAAACCATACACAGGATACGATCCTTTAACACCGAGGGTGAGTGCAATAATGAAATAGAGCTGTGCCTATCAGCGTAAGGCAGCGAAGGCACAATTCTGGTGGGTGACGGCCAGCGCGATCAGCTTGTGACATGAAGTGAGGCACAGAATGGGCTCCCTGCCGTGCCGCTCAATGTAAGTGTCAGCTCCTTCCTGGCTGCTCTAATAAACGGACTCCTTGCCCTGAGAGCACGCGAGCTGTGATTATCAGCACAGAGACGAGAATACGGCCAGCTCCTTCCCTGTTCTAATTCATGGACACCTCGCCGTGAGAGCACATGGGCAACATCAGAAAGTTTGAAAGCGCTCGTTATAAAGAAAGGGAGGCGGCGGGAAGAACTGCTGTAGATTAACTGTAGCACAGATCCGACTTGAGTACAGACAACAGCATGAAAGATCAAGATCAGATAATTATGCCATTATGCAACTATGCTCCGGTGCAGTTCCAAGGCAAAAAACAACCTTCACAGATTAACGTCAAGCTGTGCCTGTCAGCGCAAGCACTCTCAGTAATAGGAAACCAGATGTACTCCAACACAGCTCCAATAAACGTTCCAGTTAAAATGAAGCCACATTAAACATTTGAACAAGCTTGCTTAGCAGGGATGTGACAAGTCAGGTTGTTAATTTCAACACAGCTTTCTTTCTTCAGCAGAGCAACTGCTACAATCAGTCAAGATCAGGGTGTCACGCACACATGAGAAGCAGGGGAGAAAAGAATGAAACAGTCTCACCCATAAAGGTTTCCTGGAGTTGGGATCCTCTGATCCTGCCGGCTACGCCAGTGTGACAATTTAGGTTACATCCTCTTCACAGGCAAATGAAGTAGAGGAGCCAGGGATGTAATGAAGACATAAGTTTCTTTATTCACAGAAGATCCCAGCCATCCATCAGCAGGGCAGCTTCCAACTGACCAGTACATTCAAGTAATGACATTCCATCCCCATGATAACCTACAGCACATGACATCATCGTGGCACCCACAGCTTGTGCCAGAACAGGGCACAGCTGTGATTACCAATAAACCCACTCATGAGGAATACCACAAATAACTCCAATTCAGAGGCACAATCTCTATGAAAGGAGGTCAAAACCGTGAACCTAATTCAAAAACTGAGCGCCCCCACCCATCAATTAGTACATATCTTAGACCGGATATTTTCCAATTTCTCTATGATTAAGGTTGATGCTCAGTTAATAGTTCCCTGGTCAGACCACCAGCTGGTGGCTTCTCTGTGCCTTTCTGCAGGTGTCTTCCCATTATCAAGTCTAATCAAATGATTACCTGAAGGAAGTGGGATAAGTTTAATTCGGAAATCTTTTCTAAAACCCTCTCGAGCACTGATCTTCAGCATGAGGAGGACGTTAATCTGGCAAACATGAAAGTTTAAAAATGGATATCAGAAGCCCTAGATGAGATAGCTCCCTGGACCACTAGAATACATCTAGGTTACGGAATTCCGCCCTCTGGTTTAACGTTGGTCTAACCACAGCCAAAAAAACTTGTAAACGCCTAGAGCGAATCTGGAGGAAGGACTATTGCCCAATTAGTAGAGCCAAATATTAAAATGAGCTTAAACAGTATCATGCGCTCATTAGGAAAACGCAGTGCGATTTCTACACCGAAAAAATAGAGAAAGCTAATAATTCTTCCAAAGAACTTTTCTCCATTCTTAAATCTCTGTCCTCACTGGAACATACAACAGCCTCAGCACCATCATCTCTTGAGAACTGCAATAAGATTTCCTATTTCTTTGCTTCTAAAGTAGCTAAGATTTATGATACCTTCCCGATAGAAGCTCGTAATTGTATCAATCTAGATAACTCTTCTGAAGAAACCCTTATGGAGAATGGTCTTAATGAATTTAGGACCCCTGATCTGGAGGTTCTGAAGGGCCTGACTATAGGCATCAAGTCAGGCTCCCCCCCTTGATCTAGCTCCGCCTAAAATCTTGATGCAAGGAATGGAGATCATTTTCCCTTATCTAAAACAGCTAATAGCTCTATCCTTTCGCCTAGGCGAAATTCCACAGAAATGGAAGCAAGCGATAGTACTTCCTTTGCAGAAAACACCTTCTGCTGACCATATGCTACTAGAAAATTTACGGCCTATCTCACTGTTACCATTCTTCTCCAAAATTGCGGAGAAAGTCGTAAAAAACAAACTTATAAATCATATCAACTCGAATGATCTATTCCACCCTACGCAATCAGGTTTTAGAGCCTCTTACTCTACAGAGTCAGCCCTACTTCTTGCAACTGAAACCTTGAGAAGGTGTGTGGACAAAGGACAAACAGTCGCTTTGGTGTTACTTGACCTATGCGCAGCTTTTGACACCGTATCACATAACCTACTTCTTCAGAGGTTAAGTCGATGCGGGGTAAGGAGTACAGCATTACGCTGGATGACCTCTTTGCTTCTATCGCGTAGCTTTCAAGTTGCCCAGGACCCACATATATCAGATAGCATCCCTCTCATGCAAGGGGTCCCACAGGGCCCTATATTGAGCCCTACCCTATTCAGTCTTTATATTGACCACCCTTGCAGAAATTGTGGAAAAACACAATGTAACAATTGTGTCATATGCTGCAATACGCAGCTCATTGTTACTGTATCTCAGGACAATGAGGCAGCTGCAACCCAATTTTCTTAATGTCTAGAGGAGCTAGCCTCCTGGATGTCCAACAATTGCCTAAAACTTAATAGCAATAAAACTGAAGTAATGATAGTCTGGAAAGCGCCTTCTATTTGGTCATCGGCCTGGTGGCCTGAGGCCCTGGGGCAAACCCCTGTTCCAAAAGCAGAAACTACAAAATCTAGGGGTGTGGTTTGATCCTAAACTCTCATTTGAGAGTCAAATTTGGAAGGTAGCAGGCAAGTGCTTTAGGACTCTCAAAGTCCTAAAGAAATTCCTAGACCTACTACCCATAGCTGCCAGAAAACTATTGTTCATGCTTTGGTTACATCTCAAATAAACTATGGAAATATCCTCTATCTGGGAGCTTCTAAAGGAAGTTTAATCAAACTCCAATGCATTCAAAACGCTGCCCAGCATTTGGTCCTCAATCTCCCGAGAAGAGCATCCACCCCTAAAGCTCTGCCTGCCCTTCACTGGTTACCAGTGGAGAAGAGGATTACCTATAAGGCCATGTGCTACTGCCACAGAATTTTGTGGAACAAAGGCCCGAGCTACCTGCGATCTATGATAACACCCTACATACCTGCACGTAATCTATGATCTGTAGGGGCTCACTTGGTTAAGGTGCCAAGAGTGCAAAGGGCCCGAAGGGAGCCCGGTCCTCCAGTTATCTTGCAGCCAAAAGGTGGAACACTTTGCTACTGAATTTGAGATCTGAACCTACGGAAAGGACCTTTCCTATAAGGGACTAAACCTTGGCTGTTTCGGCCTTAAAATAAGGAAGATCTAGTTGTCTTCCTTTGGTGCTCCTGCTCTTACTAGCTTAGTCATAGCTCTTCTTCTTCCCTTCTCTTTCCTTTTCATAGGGGGTTAGAATCCTAGCGCGGAGACACTCAGTTGGGTGTAACCAGGGGCTTTACAAATGGTAAATAAATAAATAATATTGTCCATGAGCAGAAGGATGGAACATTGCACTCTGTTTTTTGCAGGGCTTTTGATTGCAAAAGAGCCTACAAGCATCTCCAAACAGTTGATATGTAACCTGGACTCCTCTTGAGACCATATACTCCAAGTAGACATTGGTCCACATCGGCCCCCCCAACCCATTAGGCTTGCATCAGATTCTATTACATGATCGGGGACTGACGTTAACATAGTCCTGCTGTTCCAGGCCTCTAAATAGTCTATCCACCACTAAAGTTCTAGCAGAGATTCTGGATCTAGTGTGATCATGTCGGAGTAGGCGAGTGTTGAATTTTCAGTCATTGAAGGGGCCAATAGTGGAGGGGACCTGGAAAGAATTTCTGCATGGAGAAACGTAGAAGATCTACAATTCTTGTTAGAGATCTGAGAGAAATGAGGAAACTTTGAAGAGTTTGAAGAATCTCTGACTTTATGACTTTGACTTTTGACAAAGGAAGATGAAGAGCGGCATTTGAAAAGTTTTTTAGAAATCCTAGGAATTCGATCTGCTTTGGTGGAGTTAGTACTGATTTTTCTTTGTTGATAAGAAAACCCAAATCTGACAGAAGGAAACAAGTGAGCTGTAGTTGCGATTGAAGAGTCGGAAGGGTTTGACACATCAGAAGTATATCGTCTAAATAGATGATGAGACGGAGCCCTCGAGATCTGATGTATGCAACTACTGATTTCCTAAGTTTTGTAAAGCACCATGCTGCTAAAGAAAGACCAAAAGGAAGGGAGGAGAAACAATATGTTTGGCCCGGCCATTGAAACTAAAGGAATTTTCTGCAGCTGTGATGGATGGGTATTGTAAGATATGCATCCTGGAGATCTAACCTGACCATCCACTCTTGTTGGAGTAAGGAATCCCTAAGATGTAGTATTGTTTCCATTTTGAAATTACAGTATACAACGAAGTGATTGAATAGTCTGAGATTGATGATGGGTCTCATCTTTTTGTTTTTCTTTTGAACGAAAAAGACAGAACTGAAGAACCCCAACGGATCTGGGGAGAAGTGTTGTATTGCATGTTTTTGGAGTAGAGACTGTATTTCTTGTGAGATCATGTTGGACATTTCTGAGGAAAACTTTGGAGGAGTAGGGAATACAGTTTGGAAAGGCTTTGCGTGGAGCTCTATAACATAATCTTGTATTGTATTTTGGACCCAAGGGTCTGACGTTAACCGCTTCGGTGCTCATGACGAGACCAGCTCGTCATGAATCACAGTGGAGCTGTGCTCATGACGAGCTGGTCTCGTCATAACGGCTGCGCGCCGCCCACGCGGGATTAATTCCCCGCCTGTGCAGGAGAATTAATCAGTGGGCGGGGTCGTGGCGAGACCAGCTCGTCATGAGCACAGCTCCACTGTGACTCATGACGAGCTGGTCTCGTCACAGCAGCCAGCGGCGCCGCGCTCACCCCCGCCTCCCCGCACCCGTGGGGGAATTACCCCCGCAGGGAAGGGGTTAACGTTTGCCACTTTGTTAGATAATATAAATGGTGACCTCCTACCAGAGGCTGTCTATAACAAAGACTCACCTAGCTGTGTGTTAGCTCTAATGCTCTTCTGTCCCCAAGCTTGATACCTTCTGCCTCTTTGGGGATGGAGCTGAGGCTTGCACTCTTGATAAGAGGAGTAGTAGGTGTTGTTGTAGGAGCCTCTGTAACCCTGGTGGTGGTAATTACTGCCGGTAAAGCAGCTCCTGCCTCTAGTGCCCTTGCAAAAACGTATTGGAAAAATACTTTTTTAAGGGATTGCGGTGCCTTATCAATAGAAGTAAAAGCTGTAACATATTTACTGAGCTCTTTAATAAAAGAGTCCCCAAACAAAAGTCCTTCCGCCTTGATACCTGGATCTAAAAAAGCCAAATTTGCCTACTTAGGATCCAACTTGAGTAGAAGACTCTTCCTCCTTTCATGGGTGATGGTGGAGGTTGCATTGCCTAAAAGGCAAAAGGCTTTCTGAAATCATAAGGATAGTTCTTCTGAATCAACAGTATGGTTTTCTGATATAGCTGCTTCCGCCATATCAAAGCCTGCTTTCCCCCCCGTTTTTCCTTCTGTGCCCCTCGCTGCCCCACTGTTGTTGTGCCCGTGATTTGCCTGCTTTCCCCCCCGTTTTTCCTTCTGTGCCCCTCGCTGCCCCACTGTTGTTGTGCCCGTGATTTGCCTGCTTTCCCCCCCGTTTTTCCTTCTGTGCCCCTCGCTGCCCCACTGTTGTTGTGCCCGTGATTTGCCTGCTTTCCCCCCGTTTTTCCTTCTGTGCCCCTCGCTGCCCCACTGTTGTTGTGCCCGTGATTTGCCTGCTTCCCCCCGTTTTTCCTTCTGTGCCCCTCGCTGCCCCACTGTTGTTGTGCCCGTGATTTGCCTGCTTTCCCCCCGTTTTCTCCTTCTGTGCCCCTCGCTGCCCCACTGTTGTTGTGCCCGTGATTTGCCTGCTTTCCCCCCGTTTTTCCTTCTGTGCCCCTCGCTGCCCCACTGTTGCTGTGCCCGTGATTTGCCTGCTTTCCCCCCGTTTTTCCTTCTGTGCCCCTCGCTGCCCCACTGTTGTTGTGCCCGTGATTTGCCTGCTTTCCCCCCGTTTTTCCTTCTGTGCCCCTCGCTGCCCCACTGTTGTTGTGCCCGTGATTTGCCTGCTTTCCCCCCGTTTTCCTTCTGTGCCCCTCGCTGCCCCACTGTTGTTGTGCCCGTGATTTGCCTGCTTTCCCCCCGTTTTTTCCTTCTGTGCCCCTCGCTGCCCCACTGTTGTTGTGCCCGTGATTTGCCTGCTTTCCCCCCCGTTTTTCCTTCTGTGCCCCTCGCTGCCTATCGCCATTCCCGCCGCTGCGTCCCTGCGGCCCCGCCCCCCTGACTGCCCATTCGCTGCCCCTGCCTCCCGCCTCCCAGCTGCTCCTCCCTCCCACCTCCCCATAAATGGCGGCCGCTGCACGGCGAGGAGAGAGCGACCCTTGACCTTGCCAGGTAGGTCGCTCCCCCACCACACAGCTCCGCCTGTGCTGTCTGCCCGCTGCTCCTGTAGGTAAGATCGCCCTCCGCTTGTGGCCCCGGTGCCAGTTTTGTCTGCTTGTCTCCCTTTCCTTTCTGTGCCCCTCGCTGCCCCACTGTTGTTGTGCCCGTGATTTGCCTGCTTTCCCCCCGTTTTTCCTTCTGTGCCCCTCGCTGCCCCACTGTTGTTGTGCCCGTGATTTGCCTGCTTTCCCCCCCGTTTTTCCTTCTGTGCCCCTCGCTGCCCCACTGTTGTTGTGCCCGTGATTTGCCTGCTTTCCCCCCGTTTTTCCTTCTGTGCCCCTCGCTGCCCCACTGTTGTTGTGCCCGTGATTTGCCTGCTTTCCCCCCCGTTTTTCCTTCTGTGCCCCTCGCTGCCCCACTGTTGTTGTGCCCGTGATTTGCCTGCTTTCCCCCCCGTTTTTCCTTCTGTGCCCCTCGCTGCCCCACTGTTGTTGTGCCCGTGATTTGCCTGCTTTCCCCCCCGTTTTTCCTTCTGTGCCCCCGCTGCCCCACTGTTGTTGTGCCCGTGATTTGCCTGCTTTCCCCCCGTTTTTCCTTCTGTGCCCCCGCTGCCCCACTGTTGTTGTGCCCGTGATTTGCCTGCTTTCCCCCCGTTTTTCCTTCTGTGCCCCTCGCTGCCCCACTGTTGTTGTGCCCGTGATTTGCCTGCTTTCCCCCCGTTTTTCCTTCTGTGCCCCTCGCTGCCCCACTGTTGTTGTGCCCGTGATTTGCCTGCTTTCCCCCCCGTTTTTCCTTCTGTGCCCCTCGCTGCCCCACTGTTGTTGTGCCCGTGATTTGCCTGCTTTCCCCCCGCTTTTCCTTCTGTGCCCCTCGCTGCCCCACTGTTGTTGTGCCCGTGATTTGCCTGCTTTCCCCCCGTTTTTCCTTCTGTGCCCCCGCTGCCCCACTGTTGTTGTGCCCGTGATTTGCCTGCTTTCCCCCCGTTTTTCCTTCTGTGCCCCTCGCTGCCCCACTGTTGTTGTGCCCGTGATTTGCCTGCTTTCCCCCCTCGTTTTTCCTTCTGTGCCCCCGCTGCCCCACTGTTGTTGTGCCCGTGATTTGCCTGCTTTCCCCCCCGTTTTTCCTTCTGTGCCCCCGCTGCCCCACTGTTGTTGTGCCCGTGATTTGCCTGCTTTCCCCCCCGTTTTTCCTTCTGTGCCCCTCGCTGCCCCACTGTTGTTGTGCCCGTGATTTGCCTGCTTTCCCCCCCGTTTTTCCTTCTGTGCCCCTCGCTGCCCCACTGTTGTTGTGCCCGTGATTTGCCTGCTTTCCCCCCGTTTTTCCTTCTGTGCCCCTCGCTGCCCCACTGTTGTTGTGCCCGTGATTTGCCTGCTTTCCCCCCGTTTTTCCTTCTGTGCCCCTCGCTGCCCCACTGTTGTTGTGCCCGTGATTTGCCTGCTTTCCCCCCGTTTTTCCTTCTGTGCCCCTCGCTGCCCCACTGTTGTTGTGCCCGTGATTTGCCTGCTTTCCCCCCCGTTTTTCCTTCTGTGCCCCTCGCTGCCCCACTGTTGTTGTGCCCGTGATTTGCCTGCTTTCCCCCCGTTTTTCCTTCTGTGCCCCTCGCTGCCCCACTGTTGTTGTGCCCGTGATTTGCCTGCTTTCCCCCCCGTTTTTCCTTCTGTGCCCCTCGCTGCCCCACGGTTGTTGTGCCCGTGATTTGCCTGCTTTCCCCCCCGTTTTTCCTTCCGTGCCCCTCGCTGCCCCACTGTTGTTGTGCCCGTGAATTGCCAGCTTTCACCCCCGTTTTTCCTTCTGTGCCCCTCGCTGCCCCACTGTTGTTGTGCCCGTGATTTGCCTGCTTTCCCCCCCGTTTTTCCTTCTGTGCCCCTCGCTGCCTATCGCCATTCCCGCCGCTGCGTCCCCTGCGGCCCCGCCCCCCTGACTGCCCATTCGCTGCCCCTGCCTCCCGCCTCCCAGCTGCTCCTCCCTCCCACCTCCCCATAAATGGCGGCCGCTGCACCGGTGAGGAGAGCGACCCTGACCTTGCCAGGTAGGTCGCTCCCCCACCACACAGCTCCGCCTGTGCTGTCTGCCCGCTGCTCCTGTAGGTAAGATCGCCCTCCGCTTGTGGCCCCGGTGCCAGTTTTGTCTGCTTGTCTCCCTTTCCTTTCTGTGCCCCTCGCTGCCCCACTGTTGTTGTGCCCGTGATTTGCCTGCTTTCCCCCCGTTTTTCCTTCTGTGCCCCTCGCTGCCCCACTGTTGTTGTGCCCGTGATTTGCCTGCTTTCCCCCCGCGTTTTTCCTTCTGTGCCCCTCGCTGCCCCACTGTTGTTGTGCCCGTGATTTGCCTGCTTTCCCCCCGCTTTTCCTTCTGTGCCCCTCGCTGCCCCACTGTTGTTGTGCCCGTGATTTGCCTGCTTTCCCCCCGTTTTTCCTTCTGTGCCCCCGCTGCCCCACTGTTGTTGTGCCCGTGATTTGCCTGCTTTCCCCCCGTTTTTCCTTCTGTGCCCCTCGCTGCCCCACTGTTGTTGTGCCCGTGATTTGCCTGCTTTCCCCCCGTTTTTCCTTCTGTGCCCCCGCTGCCCCACTGTTGTTGTGCCCGTGATTTGCCTGCTTTCCCCCCGTTTTTCCTTCTGTGCCCCCGCTGCCCCACTGTTGTTGTGCCCGTGATTTGCCTGCTTTCCCCCCGTTTTTCCTTCTGTGCCCCTCGCCGCCCCACTGTTGTTGTGCCCGTGATTTGCCTGCTTTCCCCCCCGCTTTTCCTTCTGTGCCCCTCGCTGCCCCACTGTTGTTGTGCCCGTGATTTGCCTGCTTTCCCCCCGTTTTTCCTTCTGCTGCCCCTCGCTGCCCCACTGTTGTTGTGCCCGTGATTTGCCTGCTTTCCCCCCGTTTTTCCTTCTGTGCCCCTCGCTGCCCCACTGTTGTTGTGCCCGTGATTTGCCTGCTTTTCCCCCCGTTTTTCCTTCTGTGCCCCTCGCTGCCCCACTGTTGTTGTGCCCGTGATTTGCCTGCTTTCCCCCCGTTTTTCCTTCTGTGCCCCTCGCTGCCCCACTGTTGTTGTGCCCGTGATTTGCCTGCTTTCCCCCCCGTTTTTCCTTCTGGTGCCCTCGCTGCCTATCGCCATTCCCGCCGCTGCGCCCCTGCGGCCCCGCCCCCTGACTGCCCATTCGCTGCCCCTGCCTCCCGCCTCCCAGCTGCTCCTCCCTCCCACCCTCCCCATAAATGGCGGCCGCTGCACGCGCCGCGCAGCGGAGCGTGGCGCAGCGGGCGCGCGCGCTGGCGCGCCGAAGGCGCGCCTAAGGCAAGCCCGCCTGCGCCCGTCCGCGACTGGGACCGCGCCCAGCGCCAGAACCCCTGGATCCCACCGATGCAACACCACTCGACGGACCTACGAGCGCCGCCACACTCACCGCACTCAATGCCGGCCGGAACCCTGCCTGCTACCGAGCCTCACCGAGACGCACCCACGGACCCTTCACCTGCCAAACCTGCCGATTCACCTGCCCCCTGACGTGCACCACCTCCGCCAAGTCGAGCAACAGCAGCAACCACCTGACCCAGGACCATCTCGCCTTCAGGAAGCAGCTCAAGACCTGGCTGTTCGAGCAGTAACTTACCCCCTCCCCCAGCGCCTTGAGACCCTCCCGGGTGAGTGGCGCGCTCTATAAATGCCGTGATTGATTGATTGATTGAAAGATGCGAGCTAGTGGACCAATTATATCAAGCAGCTTATCCTGCCAGGCTTTGTCCACACCTTTACAGGGATCTTTCCTGAACTTAGAAAAGAAAGTGAGTAAGGTAGGGTCAATTGTAGGAGGGGAGGTAATATTAGAGGACATTCTGATATCAGTTTGCCCCTGGTTTATTTGTCTAATGGCAAGTGCAGTCTGGAAGAAATGTAATTCTCCACATGTTCAGCGGGAGACTATTCCGTTGAGTTAGGATGGTGTATAAGGCCAGAATCAAACGTAGGGATGCCTTCTGCATCTAGGATAATTTTTGCCACAGAGGGATCGGAGGGAGAGGACAAAAGTCCCAAAATTATCTTTATCGTCATCAGTGTCCTTATCCCCCATGTGGTCATCTGTATCCATAATCTGATATAATAATCTTTGACAACTTTTCCTGTGTATTTTTAGTTCTAAATTTGCACTTAGAAGGTGTCTTGGTATTCCCTTCCTTGTTTGGAGGCCTGGGACGAACAACGTCCTCATCCATGTGTGAAGGAACCTCACTAGTCATAAGTGCAACTTGAGGAGAGGTGGAGGCTGAATGAACCTTCTTTGGAAATTTAGGTAATGCAGTGGCTTTGCATTTTCTGCTTTCCCCGGCAGAATGGGCCATAAATGTCTTTGACATAATGTTAACCACAGAGTTTTCAATATTTTTCGACATTTTATTCATAGAGGCTGCCACAGCCTGTTCAACAGAGGAATGTATAAATTCATTCAAGTCATTTTTCAAAAGTTTCCCCATCATCCTCATTACCCTGGGAAATGGGTGAACTGTCAAGCTCCATATTAAATGAGCAACAAAAAACCCTAGTTAAGAAACAAATCAGTAAGAAAGGGGTTAAAATGTGAAAGGTAGTGTGGAAACAGCCGGTCCCTCTAAATGGGCAAGTGGAGACAGGTAGAAGGTGAGGGAGCTTCGGATGGCGGAGAGAAGGCCACACCCCCAGGGAGTGGCTAACGGGCAGTGAGAGGAGACCTCGGATCGAAGCTGCAGACAGGTCCAGGGCTCAATATCGGCAGCACAGTCGAAAGACCAAACAGCAAGGCGGGCACAAACGGCAAGCGGAGGCTGTAAACAGCTGAGCGGCACAAAGGGGAAAGCATTGCAGGGGGAAAGCATTGCAGAGGCAAAGCGACGAGTGGCGCTAATTAGGGACTGTGCCACAGATATGACGAACGCGGGCTCCGTGTAGAAAGGAACGATGTCGTGGGGGCGCGAGGTGCCTGAAGGAAAGGCAATCAGTCAGTCAGTCAGTCAAAAATACTTTATTCGACAGCCAAGAGTCATAAAAGCATACAATATTATTAAAAGAAAATACACATTCCAGCCAAATACATAGCGATAAAATAATCCCACATATCAATCACAATATTCATATCTAAAAACGTTCATAAAAAAAGCCAATATCATATAAAGTGCACTGTGCTCAAGTAATAGACCAGATCCTTAATTAATATCATGTATAAAAAATGTACCATAATAATCAAGAAGGGGAAAACACAATTGAGCCAACAGACAACACAAAATTACTATTACGGGAGTAATCTGTTCCTATGTCTAATGGCCCCGATTAAAAAACTTGCGACCCCGAGGCAAACCATGGGTGATGCCAGCATTTGTAAATAGAGAAGAGCTGGCCTCACTTGGACAAACTGGCATTCTCTGAGTAGAGGGAGGATATGCTGCCTACGCAGGGACTCATAGTAGGTACAGAAAAACATTAGGTGCAAGGTATCCTGTTCCGAGAAGTTATCACAGGGGCAAGGTTTTAACAATTCAGATTTTGAGTATCCTCTCGGGAATGCCAGCAGCCAGGGAACCATATTTAGACGAAATCTTGTTAAAACAAAACGGTGGTATGGTTTATTAACATAAGATAAATATGGTTGCAGCTGCGGGCCTAGGGCTCAGAGTGACATACCTTCTCACCGAGGGCTTGCCTAACTCAGCCTCCTCCCTAAGGCATTTCCGCCTATCCACAAAACTGCCGTTTAAAATTTATGATCGCAGTCTTGCCCAAAGGGCTTTGGGGTCAAAAACAAATCTGGGCACCCTAGACATTTTGTTTCTTCCTTTATATATTTAAGCCAAGGGATATGCTGGCCTCTCTCTAGCGCCATACAATTTGAAATTATAAGTTGATTTAGATTCGGGGGGGGTTGAGTCCAGATTCTAAGCCATTGTAGCAGTGGGGAAACTGCGATCTGGTCTGCAATGTACCCCATCCCCAGTTCTTCATGCAGGCAGTAAACAGGAGTGGCTACAGGGACCCCAAGGAGTTTGCACATAAAATTATTCTCTGCCACTTGTATTTCCTTTACATCTTTGTAACCCCAGATATCGCATCCATACGTGGCCATAGGAATACATTTTGCGGTATAAACTTTCAAGAGTGCGGGCAGGGGTTTTGACCCTAGTCTTTTTGCAAAATCCATAGTGGCCCCCGTTGCTCTTGCCAAAATGTTCTTTTTAAGTGTTCGTTGTGCTCCCCATGTACCTTGGTCATCAAAGAGTACCCCTAAGTATGGGAAAGTGGATACTTTGGTTAATTCGTCCCCATTACAGTAAAATTTAGCCCTGCCGCCTTTCGCGGACCAATCGACATTGCATGAGATTTCTTAAAATTCGTTACCAAATCTTGTGAATTCATAAAATCTATAAAACAATTTAAAAGTTGTTGCAGGCCCTTGCAAGTTCTAGACAATAAGACCGCATCGTCAGCATACAACAATGCGGGAATCGATTTGGCTCCGGCCCTTGGCGTATCCTTGCAGCATGATGTTAAAGTGTCCCCCAGTTTGTTGATATATAGGGTGAATAGCAGGGGGGCCAAAATGCACCCCTGCCGGACCCCCCTTCCTACTGGCCAAGAATCTGTCAAGTTGCCATCTTCATTAAACCGTACCGCAGCCGTGGTGTTAACATGTGCAGTATGCAGGAAGGAAATCAATTCAGCCTCTAGCCCTATATCACGAAGGACCAACCACAGCTTAGACCTATTGACAAGGTCAAAAGCTGAGGAAAGGCAATCACAACGGGCCAAATACAGTAAGGCGAGCAGATATACGCACAGTCGCGGCTCCTGGAGGGAGTGCTGCGGGCGGTGGGGTGGGGCGGGGGAGGGGCAGGGTGGGGGGTAGTAAACTCCGGCATACGGCCGAACGGAGGTAAGTACATAAATAAATAAATAAAATGAATTACATTGCGCCAAATGGCGATGCGGCGCGCGCAATGTAATTCGTTTTATTCATTTATTTATGTACTTTCCTCAGTTCGGCCGTATGCCGGAGTTTACTACCCCCCACCATGCCCCTCCCCCGCCCCACCGCCCCGCAGCACTCCCTCCAGGAGCCGCAACTGTATACACATTCTGTTTAAGGCAATATCATACACATGACGATAAAAAACATAACAAGTAATGGAAATATGAATAGAGGTACTTATCTTGATTGCGAGCAGCAAGAAAAGAGGGCTGTTCGCAGTGAAGTGGAGTGATATAGCTGTTACTGTTACCCCATTGGGTGGAAGTCGTTCTGTTTTTCTCCCATTGGCTAGTCTTCCCTATGCTTTATGAGATTTGTAGTTTTGTTTGAGTTTCTTGATTGCTGCTATTAATAAAATGCAAAATTAGAGAAGCATAATAGGAGCGTCTGGTCTTTCAATAAAATTAAAAGTTCTAAGGTTTCTTACATTAAGAATTGCGATTTCCTAATTGCGAATCGGTAAGAATCACAATTTGGAATTCACAATTCCTAATTTTTGTACAGCTGGCCCTCAGTCTTGTACCCATGTAAGACTTTATCCTCTTTCCCTCTGGCTAAAAACACTCGTACCCACAAAAGGAAAATATTGTGCTAGGCCTAAGTAAAAATGGACGTGGGATTTGTTCAATTGGACCTAATCTGTACACAGCTGGAGTTTGTGACACTTTGTCCAAAATTTCATTGACTCCTTATTGGTTAGTTAAATGTTTATTAGCTTAAAATAGGCCCCTTCTCTTTGGTTGAGATATATGAACCTGCACATTTCTAAGGAGTTTGGGGACTCACTGACTTTAAAATCAGTGTACACGTATTTATTGAACCAGCAATCTATACAGAGAAGCAGTTCTTCCTGGTTGCATTTTGTATGTCACCGTATTGAGTAAGTGGATGTATGGCCCTAATCTGCGCCAGTGCCTACCTTCAATGGGTGCAAACAGTGCGGCCTGTTGCTGTGTGCCTTATTACTATAAAAATGTGTTGTCCTCAGGGCAGGTGTGAATTCTCACCTGCAACAGGGATAGTACAGCAGTAAAGAACACATCAGTAGTTTCAAACAGCTGCGCTATCTTTTGATTTAGGGTCCTGATACTACACAGCGGCAGGTACTCACCCACCCTCCATAGATGGGTGCAGTGTGTAACTCCATGCAGGAGGGTGCATGGGGGGCAACAGGGCCAAAAACACCCCATCACAAGACAGACATAGGGCAAACCCGCTGTGTAGTGCTTTATATGTGCAGCCAGGCCATGTTCACACCAGTCCCAAGAGACCCTTTGGGTTAGTGGTGCTACGTAAATACGTTAGTCACTCATTGTTCATCACAAGAGCCTGTTTACCCCTGTGCTTGCACTGGTAATATGGCACTGTCGCAGTAGCAAAGGCACCCCCTAGTTTTCATGCAGGCTGCCCATCCATGCAATGATAGAACTCCCCCACTCCCCATTAACAATTCATAGGTACAAAATGTGAGGCTCACCATGGGTATTACAGAAGAGCCAAAATGTTGTCTGTAGTCTCAGCTTTATTGAAAGCGCGCTAGTGGTGCAAAATGGTGGTGCTTACACCTCTTACACCATCGGAGCACTTTGAAATCTGGCCTTTGGATTTAGTGTTTCCTTTTGATTGGTTATTGATAAAATAGGCCTGAGTATTACAGAAAGTATGTAGGGGCTGTGGATCTTCATTGACCTCATTTGTTTATGTCTAGATACAATAAGATTCTGAACTATTTTGGAGGTCTGCTTTCCTGCCCTCTTGTAATTAGAGTTGTGACCAACAAGGGCACTCATACTCTATTATGTGGAGAGCTGTAAGACTCACCATGGTCTGATGGTTTATGTGATAGTTTAGGGCTGATGCACTGATATAGGGTGGATTACAACTAAAAATAGGGGGCTGATGGGTGCGCCTACTCATGAAGGGAATTCCTCCAATTCTAATTTGAGTGCAGTGGTACCCAGCCCCTGGAACAACAGAAGTAAGTGACAGTAACCTATTGCACAGTAAGCAATGACTTCTCCAGTAACCAGATAAACGAGTTAACACCTGGAGTTCTTCCTATTACAATGCATGCAAGGAAAGTGCTTTTCTAAGGGTAATCTCACACCACCAACAATGTGTCCTGCAGTTTGCATTTTTTTTCTCTGTGATCAGACAGGTGGTGCTGCTCTGCAGAAACAGACTTTGCTGTCTTGCTCTGTGCCAGACCAAACACTACCAGTTACAGAAGTGACTCTTAAAGGACTAAGGGGCGGATTTGAAGTTTGGCAGATGGCCCGCCCATCTGCCACGGCGATGAAGATCTTTACCTTTGTCACCCTTGTGGACTACTGCCTGTCATATTTAGAGATCACCCCACACCTCCCTGACAGTCTACTGCCCGCCATTTTTTCTTTCTTTATTGAATTTTCAACATAGTATACAAACACAACCTTTCAAGAACAGTCCTGCAACATACTCGATTGTAGTAAAGCTACAGAAAAGTTAGTTGCTGCTTACTTCCACATCAGCCACAATGGCTTCATATATCGTAGTCATCTAACTTCAATGCTTTCTCCACAGCCCATTTTTTCATTACCACTTTTCCAATTTAGCTAAATCAACTCTCGTCCATGCAGGATCGTTTCTTGTCATCCTTTGGTGACTTACTAGTTCCGAGCACGTGCATGCTTTTTGTGTGAATGGTAGTGCTATTCAGTAGGTGTCGTAGTCCGCTCATCTCACGTAGCTGTTAAATACTGTCTAAGCGAGGGCCATATAGCCTCTGGTCTAGACTTGGGGGGCATAAGATCCCAATATATCTAGTACTGCTCATTACATTACGCCATGTTTTTAAGTCAGTCTGCCATTGTCCGCGCCAATCCTCGGTCCCAGTGAATGGCCACTCTGTGCTTGGCCAATATCAACACCAAAGCCATGAGCTTACTGACCGATAGGGGTATATCTAGTAGGGCTATTGGTGGGGTAAGTAGTAGTCTGTGGCTCGTGATATAGGCTAGTGTATCTCCCACTCACCACCAGTAATTGTTTCTTCTTGGCGATTGCAACGCAAGCTGAAGGAAACCCACCTTGAGGTCCCAGCATCTGACACAGCACACATCGGTCTTGTGTCCCAATTTATGAAGAGCCACTTGTGTATGGTATAAGCTATGCAAAAACCTGAAATGTATCAGTAGGAGTTTATAATTAGGAGAGAGACCCTCTGTCTCAGCACAGTAGAACTCCCATTTTTCAGTTATTGGTCAGCACAGTTTCATGAGCCATTTAGTTTTGGACATTGTGGAGCATGCAGGGGCCTCCTCCTGCATCATTTCATATAAGCAGGCCACCAGTCTCTTACAGGACTGTGTTGTGACGATGCCCTTCTGCATTCAGAATGTTTCTGGGTGGACTGGGAAAGTTCATGGTCGCCACACGGCAGACCCTTTGAAGCCTGAAGTATAAGAAAAGGTCAAGTGCTGTGTGTCCATTGTGCTCAAGCATGATGTTAAATTGTATAAAGACCTTGTTAGGTTACAAATCTACTATTATATACAGGTACAGTGAGTGCAACTGCCTGCTTGGCATTTGGTCACAGGTCGGTGGGATGTATGGCAGGCTTGGGGCATATGCTATGTTCACTCCAGCTCAGATCCTGAGCTTATCCCAAGGCCACACCTTACGGTGTCAACGTCACCTACTGGGCCTTTTATAGTGTAGCATATTATTGTGTTAAGGTGCTGCGGTTGAACGTTTTCGGTCTCTGCCACCTATTTGCAGTTAATATGGCATTGGGAACTGCCAATAATGTATGATCTGTGCCGGGGTGCTTAAATAATATAGTTCGAAACCTCACACTGTCAATCCCCCCTGTTTAAACAGGGGCATCAAAGTTTTGCCCTCTAGGCTAGGTTGCTTGCCTGCCCACGCTAGTTGGGAGAGATTAGGTTAGAGCCTGACAAAGAACACTTTATTCAAAGGGTAAGTTGTTAAATAGATACAAAAATCTAGGCAGCAGCACCATCTTTACTGGTGTCAGGCGTCCAGCCAATGAGAGAAGCAAGTTGCTCCATTCATCTACTTGCTGCTCCATTCTGCTACAGCTGCGCTATAGTGCTCTTGTATTGTCTTTAGTGTTTCTGCTCACCTGGATTCCCAGGTACTTCAGTAAGGTTTCTTCCCATTGTAAGGGGTACTCAGGCTCACAGCGACAAGTTGATTGTATGAGGGGGGAAATTGGTGACTTGGTTCAGTTTATAGTTACACCGAAGAGCAGGGTGAGTGTTAAAAAAACTCTCTAATCAAGGCTGTTACACTGTCTTCTGGCAATCTGGCATATAGTATGACATTGTCAGCATATATATCATGAGGTGTCTGAAGATTAAGTATAGCCTTCTCTCCGCATTATGCTGTTGCAGCCTGGCTGCCAGCGGCTCAAACGTCATGGTGAACAAGATGGAGACAGGGGTCACAGTAACCCCGCTTTGTCTAATGCATGCCCGGGGCTCTTTGTAGAGAAGCTTCACCCATGTTATGAAACCCACCGTAAAGCCCAGTCGCTGCAGCAGGTGAAAGAGATACGGCCATTCAAGTGAATCAAATGCTGTTGTAGTATTTAGAAATGCTGCTTCTAAGTCAGGATTTAATTGAGGCAATATTGCGAATAGATGAAAAAAATATATATTCCCTTGGAATCAACTATCAGCCAATATGTTACATTCAACCATACACTATGTAAAATATTTTTATAAATGAATACTTTCAGAACCCAACCTGTAATTATAAACCACACAATGAATTAGAAAGGCACATGAATTTATTCAATACACATCATTAACGATCATCAATACAATTTTTTTAAAAAGGGACAGCCAACACTGTCCACAATTGATAAAAACAAAGCTAATAAAAGAAAGAGACAAAAACAAGTGACATATTAAAAAATCATCAATAAAACATTAATTCGATTGAATCTATATCGCAGTCATGTTATATACAGAAATTTCTGACGCAATAGTTCCTCGAATTTAATATCCCAGGGGCGTCGACGGGTTTCGGTGTGCACTCAAATATAGCACCACTTTCATCAAGACTTTTCGTAATAATTGTCTCTTTTTGAAGAATAGCTCATGAAGACGTGTGCCTATATCAAAAATAAAATACATATTTCAAATATTATATGTACATGGTTAATCCCTATACCATCATATTTACAAATCACATAATCCTAATGTAACCCAGTACTAAAAAATATATCCCCAAAGATATATCAAAATTCATAACATTGCAAAATATTTATAATTACAGTTGGGTTCTCGAAAAAACTATATGTCACACCACTCATTCCATCTATAACATTAACGACATACAATCTAAAGGCAATATAAACAATAGAACTTTTAATTGTCATACTGAAATTGCCAAGGTCAAGGTCTCACTCATTGATTATTATTACCAGACCTCTGGATATCTAAATCTATGTAGTGTTGATAATTACAAAGGCTATATTAACCTACTTGTATTACCAAGGTCGAAGTATTATTCATCAGTTATAGTCACCAGACCTCTTAAACCTACAGTCTTAATGATATTTAGGTAGAGTTTCTGACATTGTCTATAATAAACAAAATCTATATCCGCCTACCTTCAAAAACGGGTATTTAGAAGCAGAGAAAGATATCTGTATAATTTTCACTTAAGGCTCTTCCAGATGTACGTACACGTCATCTAAATTAAAATGACAACCATATTGGACCTATTCGAGCATCATCTATACAATACTCAACATATAGGTGAAGTAATATGGTAACCCCACCTGATAAATCGGGGTGCGTATTCGTCAGTAACTTCACTGCTCATAAACGAAAGAGTCCATGCTAAACAACATCAGAAGCTCACATCGAATTGATAAGGTGAGTAGGCTCCTTGTATAGAATAAAAAATATATTTAAAAAAACAGGAAACAAACAAACCTTAAAAACTCTGCTTGCTAGATAGCGTATACTAAAATTTAGCTCAGTGCCACTCTTCATAAGGGCGGTTCTAGTCGTGTAGTATGTTAATTAACATACCTTGGCGTGTTTTATTATTAGAAATGATGCCTTCTTTTGTGGTCTCTTATTGTCTGTTGCAGTCCCTCCTTAAGCCCGATTCCAAAAGGTACCTAAGAAAATACAATATAAATCGAGATTAGGGGCTGATTTCCTAATGTCACTATAAGCTAAAAAGAGGCAAGACGGGAGCAAGCCATTTGAAATTACCTATAGTGGCGACAACCAGTATCAAACTACTACCGAGAGTCTAAACTACCAGCTCCCCCTCGCTTACCTTAAAGACGAGTGAATTCTCGTAAAGTTTAACATCCGACGCAGGCCGCAATCAGGAAGTTCTGAAAACTAAATGGAGCGTTGTTTAAATACCCGCTCTTAAACATATAACGAGCTTCACCTGTAGAGCAATGGGGTCTTCCTTATGACCTCATCATTCCGAGCCCAATGTGTTTATCAAGTCCGTTCTTAAAGTGAACCCAGTCATTATAAAAATGGAAAAAATAGTATACGTACGAACAATGATTACCGTAGTTTATTCAGGAATAATCTAGTTAATTTAAAAACAAAAACCTTTCTATGTTACGTTTTCTTAATTTTTTCGTTTTATTGTGATAATAGTTCAAAATCGAAAAACGAAAACAAACAAAAATTACAGAATACAGACATGTGTTAATTATCTCATATAACCTAAGATCAGTGTAACTGCCAAAGCAACTATCATTACTACCCTCTCACACTATTTCCTAGATCATAGGTAATGGGATCAATAAATACTTCAACGTGAGTGCGATTCCCCATCGCAGAGAACATGTGGTATGCCGGCCGGTACGACGTCCACAAATTCAATGCGTGTCGGATACCGGACACGTTTAATATAGGCCCTTTATTATTACCTAATCTACTAAATGTTGAATTGGGAAATCTCTATATCCTGAATAAATAAAAAAACAGGCGTTCATCCATAAATTAAAACCCGTCGAATCGTTCAGAATAATTCCTAGGTACTTGCATAACCAAGAAGACTCAAGTAGATAATTATTTACAGCGGGAATATCACCATCAAAGACCCAGTTGTGATGGCCAATACAGGTCACCTAACCTATCAATTTCAACCAGTCCTCCTTCGAGTTTAATCCAGTTCTAATAGTATCCAAAATGGATATAAACCACTGTTCTCGATTTTTTCTTTTAACAGTGATATCCCCACCTCTTTTGCTGCCTGTAATTCTTTCAATAATAAACCATTTAAAATCAGTACAGGAATGACCTAACCTCAAAAAATGGTCCACTAATGGGGCATTTTCCTTACGGTTTCTAATTGCTGATTTATGTTCGGATATACGTATCCTCAATTCCCGTCCCGTCTCCCCAACGTAGCCTAAACCACATGGGCAAATGAGAAGATAGACTACATTTCTGCTTTTGCAATTATTTAAATCCTTAGCCCATAAGGTATGATTCTTATATACTACGTTCTTTCCTTCTAAGCATTGATCACAAATTACGCAACCACCACATTTATGGTTGCCTATTGTTCTAGTACATGGGTACTCACAAACTTTCTCTCGGGGGCCAAATTTACAGTGTGGTTTGTGGCCGAGGGCCACACCGGTGGGGGCGGGGTCAGTGGGGGAGGGGGGCGGGGCTAGAGCAAAAAAAAATATATGACCATGAGGTTGAACACAGGCCCCTGCAGCGGACGCCTTCGTCCACTGAGCCACCTGACCCGGCATACACACATCTCTCTCTATCTCTCTCTCTCGCTCTGTCTCCCTCCCTCTCTCTCCCTCCCTCTCTCTATCTCTCCCTCCCTCCCTCTCTCTCCGTCTCTCTCCCTCTCTCTCCCTCTCTCTCCCTCCCTCTGTCTCCCTCCCTCTGTCTTCCTCTGTCTGTCTCCCTCTGTCTGTTTCCCTCCCTCTGTCTCCCTCTATCTGTCGCCCTCCCTCTGTCTGTCGCCCTCCCTCTGTCTGTCGCCCTCCCTCTGTCTGTCGCCCTCCTCCCTCTGTCTGTCTCCCTCTGTCGGTCGCCCTCCTCCCTCTATCTGTCTCCCTCCCTCTGTCTGTCGCCCTCCTCCCTCTGTCTGTCTCCCTCTGTCTGTCGCCCTCCTCCCTCTGTCTGTCTCCCTCTGTCTGTCACCCTCCTCCCTCTGTCTGCCTCCCTCTGTCTGTCGCCCTCCTCCCTCTCTCTGTCTCCCTCTCTCTCTGTCTCCCTCTCTGTCCCCCTCTCTCTGTCTCCCTCTCTCTCTGTCTCCCTCTCCCTCTCTCTCTGCCTCCCTCTCTCTCTCCCTCCCTCCCTCTGTCTCCCTCCCTCTGTCTCCCTCCCTCTCTCTCTGTCTCCCTCTGTCTGTCTCCCTCTGTCTCCCTCCCCCTCTCTCTGTCTCCCTCTGTCTGTCTCCCTCCCTCTCCCTCTGTCTGTCTCCCTCTGTCTGTCTCCCTCTCCCTCCCTCTGTCTCCCCCTGACTCCCTCCCTCTGTCTCCCCCTGACTCCCTCCCTCTGTCTCCCTCTGCCTCCCTCTGTCTCCCTCCCTCTGTCTCCCTCTCCCTCTGCCTCCCTCTCTCTGTCTCCCTCCCTCTGTCTCCCTCTGTCTCCCTCTCTGTCTCCCTCTGTCTGTCTGTCTCCCTCTGTCTGTCTGTTGCCCTCTGTCTCCCTCTCTCTCCCTCTGTTTCCCTCTCTGTCTCCCTCCCTCTGTCTCCCTCTCTGTCTCCCTCTCTCTGTCTCCCTCTCTCTGTCTCCCTCTCTCTGTCTCCCTCCCTCCCTCTGTCTCCCTCCCTCTGTCTCCCCCTCTCTGTCTCCTTCTGTCTCCCCCTCTCTGTCTCCCCCTCTCTGTCTCCCTCTGTCTCCCTCTGTCTCTGTCTGTCTCCCTCTCCCTCCCTCTGTCTCCCCCTGACTCCCTCCCTCTGTCTCCCTCCCTCTGTCTCCCTCCCTCTGTCTGTTGCCCTCTGTCTCCCTCCCTCTGTCTGTTGCCCTCTGTCTCCCTCCCTCTGTCTGTTGCCCTCTGTCTCTCTCCCTCTGTTTCCCTCTCTCTCTCTCTCTCTCTCTCTCTCTCTCTCTCTCTCTCTCTCCCTCTGTCTCCCTCTCTCTCCCTCTGTCTCCCTCTCTCTCTGTCTCCCTCTCTCTCTGTCTCCCTCTCCCTCCCTCTGTCTCCCTCTCCCTCCCTCTGTCTCCCTCTGCCTCCCTCTGTCTCCCTCCCTCTGTTTCCCTCTCTCTCTGTCTCCCTCTCTCTGTCTCCCTCCCTCTGTCTGTCTCCCTCTCTCTGTCACCCTCTGTCTTCCCCTCTCTGTCTCCCTCCCTCTGTCTGTCTCCTCTCTCTGTCACCCTCTGTCACCTCACCCCGCGTGTGTGTCAGCCCGGGCTGAGACAGCTTCCCGGGCACACACACAGCTGCACCCGAGTACTTCACAGGTCTTTAAAGACCATTCACTTGATAATGAGGCTTTGTTGTATTTCACCTCTTAGCGCCCCTGCATCTCCACTCAGAGTGGAGATGCAGGCGCCAAGAAGGTGAAATACAACAAAGCCTCATTAACAAGTGAATAGTCTTTAAAGAATCACCCGGCCCCCATAGAGCGCTGCTGCAACCGAGCGGTGTTTGCTGACACTTAAAAAAAGAAAAGAAAAAACACAGGTAGGATATCTGCAAGGTCCGCGGGCCGCCAAGGAAGGCTTGCCGGGCCGCTGGCGGCCCGCGGGCCGTACTATGAGTACCCGTGCTCTAGTACCTTCAATGGTGCGTTGTTTTCCTTCCCCTATTTCTCTATATGTATGAACCAATTCCTTCCTAGGGTTATTATTGCGTTTAAACGCAAATATGGGACGTTCTATACTGATTTCTTCATTATCATTAATAATACCCCAGTTCGAGTTAATGATGTTCTTTATCTTATTACTTATACTCGAAAATTGGCTAACAAAAACTATTTTCTGAAATCATTTCTTTATTTTGTTTTTTCGTGGTTGGGTTACTAATCATACTATCACGGTCATAAAACCTGGCACGTTTAAAGGAGTGATTAATTAATCTTTTAGGATAGCCTCTATCTTTTAATTTAGATTTTAGATTTTCTGAATGTTTATAGAAATCCGTCAATGTTGAACAGTTCCTTCGAAGATGAAGGAACTGTCCAAACGGTTATATTATCCTTCTGGGCTCTAGGATGGTAGTTGGTATAATGTAATAAAGTGTTCTTGTCGGTGGGCTTGGTAAAAAGTTCCACCTCTAACTTTCCATCTACATCCTTAATCTGTAGATCCAAAAAGCTAACAGAACTCCTAATATAGTGGGCAGTAAAATTCAAATTGACGTCCCCCAAATTTAGCCATAATAACAATTCATTTAAAAGATCCTCAGATCCATTCCATATAAACAAAATGTCATCAATAAACCTGTACCAATTTGTGACATTTTCAAAGAAAGGGGTGGCCTCATTAAAAACATGTCTCTCCTCAAATGGACCAACGTATAGACAGGCCAAACTAGGGGCACATGTGGCCCCCATGCTGGTCCCCTTGTGTTGAATATATAGGTCATCCTTAAATAGGAGCATGTTTTCCTTCAATACCAATTTAGTACATTCTAGAATGAATTCTGCACTGGCCCCTCTACATATAACATTATCACCCAGGATGTGTTCTACAACAGCTATGGTATCATCCTGGGGAATGTTAGTGTAGAGGGCTTCAATGTCGAGGGTCACCAATATCTGAGATTGGTTGTTGAAAATCAATCCCTCAATAACATTAATCATATGGGCAGAATCTTTGATATAAGACCGTTGAGCTTGTACTACCGGTTTTAGAAAACTGTCTATATATTTACTAAGTGGTTCCAAAGGTGAACCAATGCAGCTTACAATTGGTCTTAATGGGGGATCGTTCTCACTTTTATGAATCTTAGGAAGCCCATATATGGCAGGGATCATATCCTTATTCTGAGTTAAAAATTTATATTCACTCTCCATGATCAAGTCATCATTCTTTGCTGAGGTTATAAGATTGATCACTTTGGCTTTTAGTGTTATCCAACATCTCATAGGGACCTTAGAATAGTGTTCCTTTACATTAAGAAGATTCAGAATTCTCTGTTCATAGTCAGGGGTGTCAAAAATAACAACCCCACCACCCTTGTCGGCTGGTTTGATAGTGATATATACATCATTTTTGAGTGATATCATAGCTTCCCTGTAAGGTTTACTCATATTGTTATCGATAGGTGGAGGGTTGTCCCAAATATTACGTATTTTGGACTCAACTACTTGTTCAAACACTTCAATGTTCTTACTCACCATGCCAATAGTCGGAGTAAAATTAGATTTAGGTCTAAGACCAGAGATACTGTTATCGTTGAAACACTCTTTGTTCTCAAAGAAACGTTTTAATCTTATTTTACGAAAAAATGATTTTAAATCTTTTTCCAACATAAATTTATTGACATAAGTTGTGGGTGCAAAACTAAATCCTTTTTCTAAAACTTCCAATTCTATTTTATTTAGAACTCTTTTGGAAAGATTAATAATCGGAAATGTATTTAACGCCAGTATTTCTGGTTCCTGGTCTGGAGAAATTCTCTTGTGGGGATTTCTCACATATTGTCCTCTTCCGTAGTTCCTGTTCATTCTTATACCCCTTCTGGGGCGTTGATCTAAAAAAGAAGAAGTGGAGGTACTTGGCCCATATTCTTGATTTTGATAATTGCCACCTTGTTCCAGTCTAGTAGTCCCTTCGTCCTCACTACTGGAACCAGACGTTTCAGAGAACGTAATGCGCTGTCTACCACCTCTTGAGTAAACTGGTTTATGAAAAGGTGGTCTTTCCCAATGTTGTTCCCTCTTTTGTTGATAATAATCTTTCCCTAAAAAGGGATAATTTAACTCTATACTGTATTTATCCACATCTTTTCTTAATTTTTTCGTCTTTTTATTTAACAAGTAGTCTTTATATCCATCTACTTCCACATTAAGTTCATCTAACTTTCTTTTGGCTTCATCAAGGGCTGTATTATTTTTAATCTCTAATTCCAGTCGTTCAATTTCTTCCCTTTATAAAATAATAATCTCCTGAGCAGTTTCAATAATAAGTAAAATCCAGTCCCTACTGCATCTACTAGAGATTTGCGTCCAGGTCTCAAGAAACTTTCTATTTTCTATAAACAAGCCAGGTTCATTTCTGACTTGTAAACCTACTGGAATAACACCAGATTTAATATATTCAATAAGAAATTCTGCATGCATTTCAGTTCAGATAAGTTTTTTTCTTAAGGTTAAGGATTGTTCCCCATTTGTCGTTATTTCCTGAGATTATGGTTACTTTATTGCCATTTTTAGTGCTCATATTCATAATCTTATTAAATTGTTCTTCACTAAACCCAAGCGTTTTATTGAGTCCATAATGTCAATAGGTCGATTTTGACTCTAAGACAAAAGTAGGTATATATGACCTCACAACTAGGTTTTAGCAAAAAAAAACTATCCTCCCCAGCCCGAAGGCTGTGCAAACAGTTTTAAATAAAAGGGAGAGGCCCTACTATCCAAGGGACAGGGTGCCAAAATTTATAACAAATGAAAAAAATATACATTCCCTTGGAATCAACTATCAGCCAATATGTTACATTCAACCATACACTATGTAAAATATTTTTATAAATGAATACTTTCAGAAACCCAACCTGTAATTATAAACCACACAATGAATTAGAAAGGCACATGAATTTATTCAATACACATCATTAACGATCATCAATACAATTTTTTTTTAAAAAGGACAGCCAACACTGTCCACAATTGATAAAAACAAAGCTAATAAAAGAAAGAGACAAAAACAAGTGACATATTAAAAAATCATCAATAAAACATTAATTCGATTGAATCTATATCGCAGTCATGTTATATACAGAAATTTCTGATGCAATAGTTCCTCGAATTTAATATCACAGGGGCGTCGACGCGTTTCGGTGTGCACTCAAATATAGCACCACCTTCATCAGGACTTTTCGTAATAATTGTCTCTTTTTGAAGGATAGCACATGAAGACGTGTGCCTATATCAAAAATAAAATACATATTTCAACTATTATATGTACATGGTTAATCCCTATACCATCATATTTACAAATCACATAATCCTAATGTAACCCAGTACTAAAAAATATATCCCCAAAGATATATCAAAATTCATAACATTGCAAAATATTTATAATTACAGTTGGGTTCTCGAAAAACTATATGTCACACCACTCATTCCATCTATAACATTAACGACATACAATCTAAAGGCAATATAAACAATAGAACTTTTAATTGTCATACTGAAATTGCCAAGGTCAAGGTCTCACTCATTGATTATTATTACCAGACCTCTGGATATCTAAATCTATGTAGTGTTGATAATTACAAAGGCTATATTAACCTACTTGTATTACCAAGGTCGAAGTATTATTCGTCAGTTATAGTCACCAGACCTCTTAAACCTACAGTCTTAATGATATTTAGGTAGAGTTTCTGACATTGTCTATAATAAACAAAATCTATATCCGCCTACCTTCAAAAACGGGTATTTAGAAGCAGAGAAAGATATCTGTATAATTTTCACTTAAGGCTCTTCCGGATGTACGTATACGTCATCTAAATAAAAATGACAACCATATTGGACCTATTCGAGCATAATCTATACAATACTCAACATATAGGTGAAGTAATATGGTAACCATTCAAGTGAATCAAATGCTGTTGTAGTATTTAGAAATGCTGCTTCTAAGTCAGGATTTAATTGAGGCAATATCGCGAATAGCACTGCGATTAGTATGCTGAGATTATGTGATGTAGACCTACCGGGTATGCAACATGATTGATCTGGTCGGTTCTCACTCGGTTTGCCAGGACTTTGGTTAGTATCATATTATCTGTGTTGATTAGAGAGAATAGTTTGTAAGAGTCGCATTTCACTTGAGACTAGCCTGGTTTGAGCAGCATGATTACTTTTGCTTCTCTAAGAGTTGGGGGCTATATGCTTCTAGGAATCTCCATACATAGCTAGGTGTCTTGTACCAAGATGTGTGCATATTCCTTATAGAATTGGGCTGTCAGCCAGTACGGGCCAGGAGCTCTGCCATTTGGCAGATTTTGTATTGCTTGTCCAATTTCTTCTATGGAATTGGTGTATCTAGGTATTGCAATGTGCCGCCCCAAGCCAAGCTAGTTTCAATGTATCAAAGAATCTATGAAGTTCCGCCACATCTGGCCAAGTTTTGGAAGTGTACAAATTAGCATAGGAATCATAAATTGCCTTGAGGGTACTCATGCCCTCTATAATTCTCGAGCCATCTTCTCTCTCTAATTTTATGGTAGTTGAGTTGTATTTATGGTTTTGGAGTGATCCTGCCAGAGTTTTGCTGGGCATGTCCCCCTCACCATAAGTCCTAGCCTTCACCTCTTTGAATAAGTGATTGACTTCCCTTTGTGCTGTCCTGTAATATCCATCTCACTTGGACAGTATCCCAGCTAATTTTGCAGAGTCACCCCTCTCATAGTAGTGTCCCTCCATGATCTGCTGCTCAGTTTCTAGCCTCAGCAATCTAGTCCTGATATCCGCCAGAATCCCTGCTTGTTTAGCAATACATGCTCCCCTTATTAGAACCTTATACACCTCACATAGAGTTGAGGGACTTTCAACTGGCTTTTCATTGATGGAGAAGAACTCTGTTGTGCCCTGTACAAGTAGACACAGGTAGCCATGTTGTATTTCCAAGTCTTCTTTATTGGTTCCATGTCCAGTTAACATCTTTCTTAGTCCAGCCAGCTCTGGTCAAGTACCAGCCCCACCAGGAGCAGCCTGCCTAGCTGGCTGAGCAGCTAGGAGGACCTAGGCTGGTTTACATGTAAATACAATATATAGGATATAACATTATCCCTTTGCTTTAAATAAAAACAAAACTCAAGAGAAGAACTATGCACAATAAAGCAGTAGTGTTCTAAACTCAGGGATGCAACATATAGCAAAACATCTTGAGAGAGTGAACAATAAAAAACTTTCAAAGGATGGATAAAATACAACATACAAGGAATGGATAAAATACAACATACACAAGTATCAATATCCCCCATCCTCCCCCATGAAAAAATTATTAAAATATTTCTAAGCATAAACACATTGTAAGAATTTGTAGTGAAAATCAATTGTAACAATAAGTAGAGTGACGCAAAAGGTAACACACCCCGCGACACCACACCCAACTGACATGTGCAGACTAACGCAAAATGTAACACACCCCGCGACACCGATCCCAACTGCAAGGGAACTAACAAGTATATGGGACAGTGACCCATGGAAACTGTGTATGGGGCTAGCACCCATAACACACACCCTATGTAGGGTTGTACCTTTGTACAAGTAAGTGGGGTTGACACCCACAACCCAACCCTGTATAAGAGTTAACCTCAATAATGTATATATGGGAACTAACCCATGGCCCAACCCCCACGTAGAGGTCACAAAATGTAAAACGTAAAGACACACACCTCAATAATATATGTATGGGAACTAACCCATGGCCCAAACCTATCCCTCATGTAAGGGTGTACTATGGCCTAAACCTATACCTCATGTAAGGGATCAACTGTGATGACCACCCACTAGGAGACTAGGACGTCCCTTTTGTTAGGGAACCTAAACTGTGGCATCACTAAACACAAATATGCTGTAAACATTAAATGTCTAACTTAAGCTTTAAACGATGCAACCTACATTGCTAATACCGTGTGTAAATAGGCTCTGTCGTTGAACATTACAACATTACAAGAAAATCAAACACTGTAGAGGATAGTAAACCCTGTAAAGCCACACCAGTGAGCGATCTCTCACCCGAGAAATACTACTCTACTCTGTGCACACACTGGTGCACTGTAAAAGTGAAACATTCTAATACCTAGTAAAAGCACATGAAAAACTTAGGCATCATAAAATACTTATTGCCTCCAAAACTAAATCTCCCTCTAGGCTCCTCATGAAAAATGAACCTGAAACCAGTCACATCCAGAACTGGATATTTAAAAGAAAGTTGAGGCAATAACCCACATGCTTCGCTCCACTTTCAGCGTGACATCTCTGACACAACAGGTGCCAGAAATAGATAGTACCTTCAATCGAAAATTGTGCCCAGAAAACGGCTGCCCAAAAGAATTGTAGAGTTACATATCCAACGAAGGCGGCACTCAGGCGCGAGTCGTGTTGGACGGCACCGGAGTTCAAACGTGGTTGGCAACATGGTTGGCAGACAACCTCAAGATGGCGGCACGCTGTCTTACGTACTTGCAGAGTCTTTCGGTGCGTCTGTGCACCAAAACGTCAAGAAGCATCGCCAGAGCTAAGCCAGCCATGCACGTCAGAATGAAGATGACGCAAGGCACATCGCCGGAGGGACTGCACGTGACCATCAAGCTGGGAAGAAGAAGGCGCGTGAGTTGCTTGGCTCGTGTCACGTCTTTTTTTTAAAGTAAGAGCAGCGGTTGAACTGCCACAAGTCCAGGGGGCAGCCAGGCACCACAATAAATTAAAAATAGACTTACCCCCATCCTTGCATATGTAAAGTGGATGGCCGAGAAACGTTTCTTCATCACACGGCCTCCACACCCGACCGGCTTCATTAGAAGCTTCATCATTAAAAATGTCCACAACTGACCTAGTGCTTGGGAATTCCACGGGTCCGTTACTGTGCAAGACCCAGTGTGAAGGGATCGCTGCTCCAGAGCAGATAGGAATCATCTTGTAAACGCCATAGTAGTACGTAGGCATTCCACGCATCACAGTCACACCAACATTCCGTAACCAACTCACACTCTGGCTGAGCAGCTAGGAGGACCTAGGCTGGTTTACATGTAAATACAATATATAGGATATAACAAACTCCTCAGTCTTGAGTCTGATTTTGCCCTTCATATTCCGTCTCACATAGCTCCACATTGGAGCTTCCAGGAGAATGCTCTATGGGGAAGCCCTGACTGCACCCGTTTTAGCAGCACTGGGGAGTGATCTGAGAGGCTTCTGGGAAGGTGTGTCACACTACTGGTCCTTGACACATATCTCTCGTGAGTAGCCGGTAATCCAGTCTGGAGCAGGTATTGTGGGAGCTTGAACCAGTGGCAGTTCGTTCGACAGAGGGGCATTGACTCCCTGCTGCTGTGAGCTACTATCTCCTAGGCTCATGTTGACAATTTAAATTAGACCTGTACGTACCTCCATTCATTAATTTTTTTTTGGGCAGAGCTACGGAGCTCTCAGTGGGTGGGATGAGCAGCTGAGGCTGAAACTGAGCTGCGTATGTCAGATTGACCAGTATTTTTGTTGTGGCTAGCCTGACATGTGCAGTTCAGGCTTCCACATTGAAGGCTACCATGGATCTGCGTTAGCAAAGACACAGCCACATCGGTCTTCAATGGAGCGTTGTGCTTGCATGCCCCAGCAAGTCCTAGCACTGCTTTTATGCTGCTTAGTATTATATTCAGCATAGGAACAGTGCTTGGATTGGCTGGGGAGCTTGGGCTACTGCTACAGAAGAAGTAAGTAGTAGTCGAAGTGATCACCACTCGCTAGTGGCTGAGATTAATTCAAGCATACTGTCCATCACATTGCTGTTTGTTGGATCGTGGACTCTATGCAGAACCTAAACATCCATGTGAACCTTCTCGCAGAAAAATAATGTTTTTGGGTAAGATTTGAGTTTTTGAGTTTTACAGGGCAGCCACCTTTTGTGTGGCCAACCCAGTGGCGTAGTCAGTGTGTCATTAACCACATTTGGTCATATTATTACCGATTGTTGTTTACAACGCTTTGTCGTGGCTAAATGCGGCTAAAAGCGATATATATCAAGTTTTGGGTTGAGCTGTAGTGCACAGTCCTCCGGATGTACGTTAGCTGTTTACATTAAGTGCGTCAGCAGGGAGTACGGAGCAATGAGCCCAACGCATTTGTGCCTTTGCCTATAGAAGGCCCTGCCGAGGTCAAACATTGTCAGAAAAAGTTAAATGCAAACCTCTTCGCACAACATTATTTTTCTACGAGTGGACTTGAAAGGGAAGTTTCTGATTGTGTGTAGGGGTGGCACGTGTCATCCTGGCTTAAATGAATAGCAATGACAGCTCTGAAAGGCACCTTGTCTCTGGCTCGGGGAGCTGAGCTGTCTCTTCAGACTATATACAAAGAAATGTGCCTGTACACTTGTATGATCTCTGAACACCAGGATGAAGGGGATTTTTGCATCGCCCTTCATGGGCATAAGTAACTCAAATTTGAAAAACCACCCAACTGGTCATAGCGCTGAGAGGCTGCCGATGTACAGTGATGCAGCGGAAGGGGATTTTGCTAATATTTACCATCTGGACCCAATTTAATACCTATCAGTCCCTTTCATGCTGCATGAGCTTAAAACATGTTACCAATTTCTTTGCCTATTTTGGTCCTTTCTCCTCTCCAATGAATCTTGGATAGTTGATAGGGATTTGGCAAAAGTCTGATAGAATTTTAGAAATAAGGACATGAATATAAGAAAATAATCATTCAATATTACCCTTTGGCATTAATAAAGACAGACTCTATTTTCTTATCAATATGCTTTTATCTGAATTAATATAAATGATCATCAGGTACAATACAGCTCGAATCATAGATTATCACACAAGAGAAACATCAATAAAGTAATTTCTCAGAAACACATCTCAAATATAAATGACATGAGAGAGTGGATAGTTAAAGAGACAAAAGAATAAAGACATTTACAAATAAAATATATGCAAATACAGATCATACACACCAATGAAATACCTATAGCATAAATTGCTAATAGTCAGGAAAAGCTACCCTATGGTCATGAGAGTAAGCTAGGGCACCCTCAAAGATATGAGGAGCAAAGTCAAAGAGTCAGGATCAGCAGAACAATAGCCAGCCAAATAGATTAGGAAATAGCAACGCGGCTCTCTCCTCTCGCAAAGTCTCTCCTAGTCTGCCAATTTGAAAAACTATCACTAATAGTTATACCCTAAATCACTAAAGATCCAACCCTCCATGTATCATCACACGAAAAGTTCTCTAACTCTATTGGTCAAAACCAGGGGGTGTCAACAGTTCCTTTGTCTTTAGACAGCTTTCGTCATTGACCTTCAGCAGAGGAAATTCTGATAATGTTCTTCCATGGTTTGTACATTTCTCCAGCTCGCTTATGTATCAAACTCGTACAAATGTCCACATTCTCCGCTCTGCAAGGAGATAGATTCCATTTATAACATTCATTACTTCCTCTGCACAGCCTTGGCCATCATCAGGAACTCTCGAAGAACAAATAACATTCTTTTTCTTTTTGCGGCCTACAGATAGAAAACAAATTAAACCTAAAAAAGACTCTTGAGGCTTTCTCTGCAAAGCAGTGAAATGTGCTCTAGGAAAAACAAATACATGTGTGATTATCGTTGTTATTTTACAAAACTCGACTTATTTACGCATTTATTCTATACATGATGTATGTTTTAAAAGATTATTAATTCTATCTGGCTGTTATTTCTGCATTGTACGTTTGCATTTACAGCCTACTATGAAAATACTGGAAACATTAGTTTCTTCCAGCACGCATTTGCGCAGTTTTCATCATCCCCCCTTTGATGGCGACTTGAGCCATCATAAAAAAAGAAAAATTTGATTGTCATCATGCTATATTACTTAAAAAGCAGTAGTTTTCTTTTGTTTCAACATAACCCCATCTATGGGGTCGATTCCGATTCGGGCCGGAAAAAGCACCGACCGACTCGGATCCGGAAAAAATACCGACCGACACGCACCCGTGGCGCCCGACACGCCAAGTACGATGCAAGGCGCGAAAAATCCGACCGACACGTAACAAAACCAAGCCGACCGACCGAGCCGCACGGAAAACAGCAATCCGGCCGGAAAAACACGCGAATCCAACCGACCGACACGCACCCGGAACAAATCCGACCGAAACGTACACGCGAACTCCAAACCGCTAAGTACGATGCAAGGCGCGAAAACCACGAGCGAGTCGGACGGAGGACAAGCCGTACGACCGACACGCATACAAAACCGAGCCGAAGCAACACAATACACCGCGACCGACGCGTACGCAGCATAGAAAACTGCACAAACACAGCGTGAACGAAACGGAAAACACCGTACGAGACCAATGCAGGGTCCGACTCGGTCACAAGAACGTTTCCAACATACACAAACAGCACAAAGGAAAAATCAACCAAAAAAAGGCCAAACATGCAATTACCAAGCCAATAAATACTGGGGGGTGGGGACAGAGAACAAGGACACACCCACAACTCCACCTATATAAAGGACACAAATCACAACCATGAGCCTTTGCAAATGCCATTCCACTGCCAGCACCCAAGAGAAAGCAACCACACACCCACAGCTCATCCCTCACACAAGCCACACACCATCAGCACACCAACAAATACCTACCTCACATACACCCAGCACAACACACACCCACACACCCTCACCTGCACACCAACACACACATCACCCACCATCACCACCCATCACCATGCCCCCCAAGAAGAATCCCAAGTTCCTAGATAGTGAATTGGAAGTCATGGTAGACGAGATCCTCAGGGTGGAGCCACAGCTGTTTGGCACTCTGGTCCAACAGACCCCCATGTCGCAGAAAACCAAGATGTGGGAGAGGATCATCAACAGGGTGAACGCCCAATCACCATGTCGGCGCACAAAGACGGACATCCAGAACAGGTGGTATGACGTGCGCAGGAGGGTACGGGACATGCTGAAGAAAGACTACATCAACAGCCAACACACCGGCAGTGGCCCTCCTGCCAAGCCAATATACCTCAGGCCCTGGGAGGAGAAGGTGCGGGCCATCCTTCCGCCAGTGAGCGTATATGGACTAGAGGACATCCCAGAGCCTGGTGAGTACACAACAAATGTACACAATAAACTGCCACAAAACACACACATCACTGTCAAGGGGAGAGTCAAACCATGCACTCATAGCAATTACACAGCAACTAGAACAGAATCATCCCAAAATGTGTATGTCAGTCAGATAAACACAACACATGCCATCAAAAAAGTCACATCCAACTGTGCCAACACATGTACAAACACAACCACAACTACAGCTAGGCAGTGGCACAAATAGAACTAACACACACATCCACACATGTAGCCACCACAACAACACCAACACACAGTGAAGACCACTCAAAGGAAGGAATTCTGTGTATGCTGGCCAAGTCAGTGTAGCCAATAGCATCATGGGAGTCGCAGTCACACATATTGCCCGCCCCAAAACTGTCCCATCAACACCACCATGAACCATGCGCACATCACAGGGAGTGGAGAAGGACTCACAAGATGGCTGACACTGGCTACTGCTGTGGGGAGCACAAGGCCCTGCTGGCAACTGTGCACCAACAAACAGCAGGACACCACTGACTGACATCCTGAGAGACAACTTACACTCCCTGCAATGCAAGCACGTTCCATGGTGGGATATCTGGCTGGCTGGGTGGGAAGGGGGACTTGCAGCACTGACTATAGTCACCAGCACCTCCCCTCACACCCTCCCCAACACAAACTCCACAGTACCCACCTGGTGGAATGCAATGCCCTCCATCCTAACACAAGATCCCACAAAGCACCACCACCCTGGGTTATGTTGTGTGAAGCACAGGGACACTCCTGGGACTCTTAGCCAAACAACTGCCAGGACAACACTCCCAGCCATCCTGTCAGCACAGCCAGCCCACCCCACAGGGAAGCAGAGTCAAAAGGAAGGAAGCATGGGCATGCTGGGAAGGGGGTGGAGGCAATAGCATGATGGGAGTCGTAGTCACAGACATTGCTCAGCCTCACAACTGGCCCATCAACACCACCCTGAACCATGCTCACATCACAGGGAGTGGAGAAGGACTCACAAGATGGCTGACACTGGCTACTGCTGTGGGGAGCACAAGGCCCTGCTGCCAACTGTGCACCAACAAACAGCAGGACACCACTGACTGACATCCTGAGAGACAACTTACACTCCCTGCAATGCAAGCACGTTCCATGGTGGGATATCTGGCTGGCTGGGTGGGAAGGGGGACTTGCAGCACTGACTATAGTCACCAGCACCTCCCCTCACACCCTCCCCAACACAAACTCCACAGTACCCACCTGGTGGAATGCAATGCCCTCCATCCTAACACAAGATCCCACAAAGCACCACCACCCTGGGTTATGTTGTGTGAAGCACAGGGACACTCCTGGGACTCTTAGCCAAACAACTGCCAGGACAACACTCCCAGCCATCCTGTCAGCACAGCCAGCCCACCCCACAGGGAAGCAGAGTCAAAAGGAAGGAAGCATGGGCATGCTGGGAAGGGGGTGGAGGCAATAGCATGATGGGAGTTGTAGTCACAGCCCTACATCCCCCACCACATGGCCCAGCAAGCTCACACTCACGCATGCACATCCCACAGAGAGTGGAAAGGCCCATCAAAGATGTCTGACACTGTTGCTGTGTCGTGGGGAGCACAAGGGCATGCTGGGTACTGCACACCAACCAACAGCAGGACACCACTGTCAGCCATCTTGCCATTGCCCTCACACCCACACCCACTGAACTCCACACAAAAGCAAGTAAGTATGGGAATGCTGGCAAGTGGGGTGGAGGCAATGGCATGATGGGAGTCGTAGTCACAGACATAGCTCACCCCCACAACTGTCCCATCAACACCACCCTGAACCATGCTCACATCACAGGGAGTGGAGAAGGACTCACAAGATGGCTGACACTGGCTACTGCTGTGGGGAGCACAAGGCCCTGCTGCCAACTGTGCACCAACAAACAGCAGGACACCACTGACTGACATCCTGAGAGACAACTTACACTCCCTGCAACGCAAGCACGTTCCATGGTGGGATAACTGACTGGCTGGCTGGGTGGGAAGGAGGTCTGGCTGTCAACCAAACACAAGCAATGCAGACCATGTTCACACCCCAGAAAATACATAGAAATGCCCAAATAATGCAGGACAATGTGCCACACCAATATCAACCCCTGACTGTGACGACTTAGGACAATGCAATGTACAGGCCCGCACCCAGAGGCACAGTCACAACTGTCATGTGTGTCAACCACTGATGCCTGCAGAAACATGACATACATTGTTTGTGTCTCCCAAAAACAGGTGATGATGGGGACACAGCAGCAGACGCTGAGGAGTCCCAGTCCCAGGCTCAAGAGGATGCCGAGCTCACTGGCGTCGTACAGCCTCTGTCCTCCTCGGACGATGAAGAACAACCTGGCACATCCGGTGCAAGTCAACATGCAGCACCAGCAGGACCACCAGCTGCACCCCCTGCACCCACCCCTACAACGACTGTCACCACGAATACCATCCCTGCCGACATGGACAGAATAAGGAGCAACACCAGCACAGTGACCCTGGACCAACCTGGGGCCATGGACACCACCACCACCACCAACCCCCAAGGTGGACCAGGGTTATCTGTGCGTGCCACTGCACACACTGCACATGTCAGCAGGGGTGGTGGGAGGGGTGGGAGACAGAGGTCGCTGCTTGCAGACGTTGCTGGTGTGCATGACGACCCACAACTGGTACGCATAGCTGATGCGTACCAGTCCAGCACCGGAGAGCTCAGCCAGGTAGTGGGGCTCCTCAGAGACATTAAACAGCAGCAGGCTGCCCATCATGCCCGCTTGGACTCCCACATGTCCCACGTGGAGTCACACATGTCCCGTGTGGACTCACACATGTCCCGCGTGGAGTCCAAGTGGGATGCACTGCATGAGATGACGGCGGTGCACAGGGACATTTTACAATGCCTCCGCCAGATGAACAGCAACCAGTCCACACCTCCCTGTGTGCCAACAACATCTGGTGCCGAACAAACTGCAACTGCCACAGGGAGGGAGGAGGACTCTGGCGGAGAGTCCCCTGCACCGCAGCAGCCTGCACTTGAGGGCCCCCCCCAAGAAGAGGGGTCGTCCGAGGAGGGAAAAGTGAGAGGCCGATGGCCAAGCGCAACTCCCAGGAAGCCTGAACCTGTTCTGGATGTTCGCCTTTGTGCACAGACTGTTCACCCTGTTGACGGCAACACTACTCCCACACATTGCATGGGGAGTACAAGTTGGACCAATGTGTCAGACAACTGTGGCCCCGATACTGGGGATCCTGTCTACCCGGACTTTCAATTCACCTAGGAACTTGGGATTGCAAGATTCATGTACAGCACAACCCATCCTATGCACTATTAACACAAATGTATCACAATAAACACACTAATACACCATACTTGCCTCTGTCGTGATTCCAACGTGGGTGCTGTTATGGGGATGATGAACTGCAAAATTACACTGTGTATGCGAACTGCAACAGCAAGGACAACACAGGTATGTGAGTACAGGCAACGTGACACACATGAGGGAGACACACCACCAGGGCTACACGACACATACACACCTAGGCCATCTGACTCATTGCCTACACTGATGTTGCCAGGGAAGACGGTGCAATGCACAGACACCACACCCATTCCCAGTTGTAGTCAAGTAGCCCACAGGTGCAGTAAGCAAATGGCAGTCAAATGTGTGACCACAGACAACGCACATCACTAAGTGAAGCACAGGTTTATTACACAGTAGCAACATGCCGTAACCACTACAGATGCAAGGTAACCCCACCTGGTAGCGGGCACACAGTCAACAACTGTAGACGGAAGGAAGTCCATGGGTGTGGCGCACATCACCTGTAGGGACACAACAGCTACCAGCCTGGATGTGCAATCACGTCGTCGGTGGACACAGTTGACCAAACGAATCTGAAAGTACCCTGTGAAGGACAGAAATGACACACAGTCAAAAGCAATGGAGTACAGGACAGAACAGCAAAACTCATGCACAATACATGTTACAAGATACCCACCCAGAACCAAGTTAGCATGTCAACACTGTTGGGGAGTACAGCCCACCTGTAAGCACACATCGCAACACACATCCAGTCAAGTAGCCCATGGACACACTCCAACAGCACCAGAGCACCACCCACACATCATGCCAACTCACATCATTGACATGACACCTCAGGATACTCACATTCAGCTAAAGAAGTTGGTGATGAGCTGTGTGCGGACATCACCATCACCATCATCATCATCATCGTCACTGGCATCGTGGTCCAGGCCAGGATCCTCCACAGGTGGCGGATGTTGGTCATCGTCATCCTGGATGAGAGGCAACTCCTTCCGCACTGCCATGTTGTGGAGCATGCAGCAGACGATGATAATCTTGCACACTTTCGCAGGGGCATATGGGAGGGACCCTCCGGTCTTGTCCAGGCAGCGGAAGCGGCTCTTCAGGAGACCAAAGGTCCGCTCAATCACTCTCCTGGTCCGACCATGTGCCTCATTGTAGCGCATCTGGGCAGGTGTCACAGGGTTCCTGAGGGGTGTCAGCAACCACGGCATGTTGGGGTATCCCGAGTCACCTACGGCCAGACAAGTGCACATTAGCTGACTTGGAAAAGTGGGCGGAATACTACAGATCAGATCACACACAATGGCACAAAGTCAGTACACACCGACAAGCCAGGCACGCTGGTTCTGCATCTGTGCCATCATCCTGGGGATGCGACTACTCCTCATCACAAAGGCATCGTGTGCTGAACCAGGGAAACGGGCACACACGTGTGTGATGGTCATGTCTGCAAGACACACCACCAGTGCATTGACCGAGTGGTAGTGCTTGCGGTTCCTGTAGGCCTGCTCCTGGGCCTGTGGTGGTACCAAAGCCACATGTGTCCCATCAATGGAGCCAATGACATGCGGCATCCTCCCCAGGGCATAAAAGTCACTCTTCACGTCAGTGAGTCGTCGCAGTCTAGGGAAATAGATGTACCGGTTCAGGAAGAGCAACATTGCCGCCAAAACATCGCGGAGCACACGGCTGAACATGGTCTGTGACATCCCACCAGCAGACGCCACAGTATGTTGGAAGGTACCGGTGGCAAAGAAGTGTAGGGCTGCCATCACCTTCACCTTGGGGGTCAGCGCTGTAGGATACGGCCGGCCAGGCTGCAAATGTGGGGACAACTGCACTGCCAAATCCTCAATCAGCTGCCTGGTGAAGCGGTACCGTCGGATGCTGTCCCGTTCCACCATCGTTGCCAGGTCTGGGAATGGCCGATGGACAGCAGGAGCCCTGCAGTGCAGAGGAGAAGTAAGCAAGATCGTAAGTCACCCCACATATGCGGCATTGAACACACTCAAGATCCCAACATACATCATCATGAGGCACAACTACATGAAGTGTGCAGTACCGGAAGGACATGTATGGTACATACATGGCCAACATCTGTCAACACGGTCCTACAGGTGGCATCAATTTGTCCCAGGTTGGCCCATTGGATATCATGATGCCGTGTCACAGTCACCCCCCACAGTGACATGTGAGGACAGATGTGCCCCAGGCACCACAGCTCAACGACAGGTACATTCCCAGGGACCCTGTAATGCCACATGGACACTGGCATCACCTGGAGTATCATGTGTACACCACAGCAAAACAAACATGACCCCCACAGGTAGTGGCCACACTTGCCATGGCAGGACAGACATGGACGTCTGTGACACACACGCACAACATCAGAGTCCATGCACACACAACGTGGATGTGGAGACTGTCTCCCATTGTGCACATGAAATCAGAGACATTGTAAACACTACATGCACAAAGACTGTGGAGGTCCATCACTATTGTGCCACTGGGACACCCTGGCTCAAACATACCGTCCCACATGGGACTCACGGGGTATGTGACATGACATACACAAACACCACTGTGAAATGTGACCATGACACATGCACAGATATGAACAGTTGCACATCACAGTGGTCACGTACACGTAACACCCAGGATCCTGTCCCCATGAACACGTGCACAGCCTGGGGGTGGCTGCCCACAGGTGACACCCACAGGACAACATGTACACCAACATACACACAATAGGAAATGCAGCCTTACATGCCTTATGATAAGGTTTGGACAGGCTGTCGTGATGTAGGTGTGCCCCTCACTCCCTGGGAGCTATCTGTGTCTGGCATATGTCCATCTGAGACAGGCATGCTGACCTATGCCAGTCACATGTACAGTGATGCGTTGTACTGCAATGGACCGATCGGTGCCTCCGGCCGGCCCATTGCCTTCAATGTGTGCGGGTACGCGTTGTACCCCTGTGCGCGTTGAACTGCAATGGACCGATCGGTGCCTCCGGCCGGCCCATTGCCTTCAATGTGTGCGGGTACGCGTTGTACCCCTGTGCGCGTTGAACTGCAATGGACCGATCGGTGCCTCCGGCCGGCCCATTGCCTTCAATGTGTGCGGGTACGCGTTGTACCCCTGTGCGCGTTGAACTGCAATGGACCGATCGGTGCCTCCGGCCGGCCCATTGCCTTCAATGTGTGCGGGTACGCGTTGTACCCCTGTGCGCGTTGAACTGCAATGGACCGATCGGTGCCTCCGGCCGGCCCATTGCCTTCAATGTGTGCGGGTACGCGTTGTACCCCTGTGCGCGTTGAACTGCAATGGACCGATCGGTGCCTCCGGCCGGCCCATTGCCTTCAATGTGTGCGGGTACGCGTTGTACCCCTGTGCGCGTTGAACTGCAATGGACCGATCGGTGCCTCCGGCCGGCCCATTGCCTTCAATGTGTGCGGGTACGCGTTGTACCCCTGTGCGCGTTGAACCGCAATGGACCGATCGGTGCCTCCGGCCGGCCCATTGCCTTCAATGTGTGCGGGTACGCGTTGTACCCCTGTGCGCGTTGTACCGCAATGGACCGATCGGTGCCTCCGGCCGGCCCATTGCCTTCAATGTGTGCGGGTACGCGTTGTACCCCTGTGCGCGTTGTACCGCAATGGACCGATCGGTGCGCACCCATTGACAATGGGCTTGCCTGGCAACGGACGCGTTTTCGAATTTCGAACGAGTCGGTTGCTGGAAATTCAGTTGGTCACCCACAACAATGTTGCAAAATCATGTATGTCATGAAGTTGAAGATTTGAAGGATGCTGTGGGCGTGTTTAGGTGCTGCTATTCCATGGATTGGCCAGATTCAGAAGATGCAAACGACTTGGACCTATCACTTTGGACACAAGGGACAGTATCTGCCTCTCCAGCACATATATATTGCTGGCTGTTCCCCTGAGAGCCCACTTGCCTGCACTACATGCTCCAAGACGACATCTGCCACTGCACTGCTGCTGTCTCTGCCCCTCTGGACCCTGCAATGGCACGTACTGTGGAGAGAGCCCCAGCCTTCAGCCTTGAAGAGAACCAGGCCCTGCTGGACAGCCTACTTCCACAGTACAGCAAGCTGTATGGGACACCAGGGGAGCAGGTGAGTGTCCTGTGCACTGCCTTTCTGAATGTGCATTTTGTCAGACTAGCAAGGCTGAGAGTCTGCACGCCACTGGCTAGCAGGCTCACTGAGTAGTTGTCACCCCCCATAGTGTGTAGTGACTTGCACTGGACAGGTATGGTGCAGTGACAGTGCTTCTGAACAGGGTTTTACTCCCCATGCAATGATACCATGTAGTGACTTCTGGAAAACTGTCCATGGGCAGCCGTGCACTGCCTGTGTACACCATGTGCCCCTGTGATTGCGACATGTATATGCAACTGTGTCATGCACGGATATGTTGCATGTGTAGTAATGGCCTTATCACTTTGTCATCCTGACAGGCTTCTGCCCATCGGAAGCAGGAGATATGGAAGGACATCGTCCGGGCTGTCCGGTCCGTGGGGGTCTACAAGCGCCGGATCCGCAACTGCCAAAAGAGGTGGCAGGACCTTCGGGGCTGGACCCGGAGGATTGCACGGGTCCAGCTGAAGCTGTCGCCTCCTCGCAGGAGGGGCGGAACACGGACCCTGACCCCCCACATGCTCAGGATCCTGGCGGTGGTCTTTCCAGACCTGGATGGGCAGCTGAAGGCCAGAGAGCAGCAAGGAGGGGGTGAGTCAAAGACTGCACTGTGAACTCTGTCTAACATGCTATGTGCCCTCCTCGGGCCTGGTTAAACTGCCACAGTACAGCAGTCATGTTGTCCAGGAGCCATGTCCCTCTATTGTGCACTGCCCACTCCTCATCTGATACCCAGGTGTGGCCCTTACATGCAGGGGATTCTGTCACTTAGGACTGTGTCCTTGCAGTTTGCTTGACTCAAGGTGGGAGACAGCATCTGTTTCCCTGACTCTGTGGTGGGCATCATGGGTGGGTCCATTGCTTACACAATGCCTGTATTCTGACATGTATTCAGCGTGTTACTTTGATCTGTGGTCCAATTGCTGAGCTGATCCACCACATGTGGCTGGGGTATCTGGCACACACCCATGCTGCGGGTGGGAACAATGTTTGGGCCCCAGGAGTATGTATATGACGTGTGTCACACATACTTAGCCAGCTGCCTACAGTCCAGGGCTCATCCCTCATTCATGTGGGGCTGGACAGTCATGCCTACTCCAGGCCATACAATACACTCTGTACTCCCACTCCCGTGTATCAGCTGACACATTGTGCGCAGTGATTTGACCCCTCAGGTGTCTGCCTCTGTGTCAGTGTGCTGTGGATTAGTCGCCAGGACTGCTGTGGAGTTTCTTGGTAGGGGCTCAGCATGCCACTGGAGATGTGACCATAGGAGACGATACTTGTGTGACACATAGGTGTCTGATCAGCTGCCCATGCAGACTGGGGCATGTGAATGTGAAGTTCAGGCAGCTGTTCCCCATGCACAGCAGAGTGTGAGGGGCTCAGGTTCAGAGGGTAGTGTCACAGGTCTACCATATGTCCAATAGGTATGACCTGGACAGATGAGGGTTAAGAGGATGTGTTGTGGGGGGGATGTACATGTGCACTTGTGCAGCTCCAGGACTTGCATTCCCCATGACCTACTATTGTGACACAGTGCAGAGTGTTGTTGCCTGGCTGCAAAGTCATACATCACTGAGACAGTGATGTATGACTTTGCAGTCATGCCTCCGCCATGGCATGTGTCTACTGATTGGTGAGCCTGCAGGGGAGTGACATGTGCTACATGCACACCATAGTGGCGCTGGCTATCAGGACATGGGTGCATCATGGTGTCTGTCGCTGGTATGCATCACATGCATTTCCTATTTGACTCTGGGCATCCCTTTCATCCGGAAACCTGTACTGACTCAGTGGCAAGAGCTGTGATGTGTGCATGTCCACATGCCACACCGTGTCCTCTGCACTGTCCAACTACTGTGTACTTGGTGCATGTGTCAACACTGGGGTGTTGCAATCCAACAGACACCAGACAGATGGGTGCAAGGCCATGTGGGATGTGAGTGCCATGCTTGGCATCAGACTGACAATTGGCTTCTCCTGTTCAGTTAGGGCACTTTTAGCAATGTACAACTAATGATGCCAGGGCTTGCTCTGTGATGTGCTGTGCTCACAGTGGTGTGTGCGTTATGTGCAGGTGACTGATGTCTGTCTGTTTCCCCATTGTTTGCAGATACATCCACGGCCACGGAAGGGGACAGCTCCACGGACCAGGAGGAGCCAGAGAGCCAGACTGGGTCAGCAGCCGAGGAGTGGTCGGAGGGACCCAGTGGCACGGAGGGCGAGGGGAGCCACACCGAGGAGTCCTCAGCAGCATCCACCTCAGCTGAGGACCAGAGCAACTCGGAGGATGACTCCCTTGTGGAGGCGGGTGTCAGCAGCCACCACACCCCAGCTAGTGTTGCTGTCCCCGCCACCACCAGCACCACCACCGCCCTCCCATCGGCTCCCATTCCCCAGGTCCGTGGAGGCTCCCATGTCCGGGAGCGTGTCTCCTTTGGGCCAGGCACCGCAGCCCCTGCCCCTGTGTCCCCTGCTGCCCTGAGTGAGGAGTCTGTGTACCTCCTTCGCCAGCTCCATGTAGGGCAGACAGCCATGCTGAGTGTCCTCCATGCGCACACCGCGCTGTTGACTCAGCTGGTGTCGTTCATGGAGGGCATCTCATCGGGCATGTCTGACCTACAGAGGGGCAATAGGTCCATGGACTCCTCCCTGACGGCAGCAGTGTCCCTCCTCAAACGGTCCCTCACCCCTCCTGCCTCTGCTCCATCCACACTCCCCAGCACCTTACCCATCCCAAGCACACACACACTGGCACAGGCACACACCAGCACACACACATCCAGCACACTGACACACACGCCAATGACAAAACGCACACGCACGCACATTCAGGGGACTGAAGCCAGACTCACAGGGGATGGGGCCCTGGAACACACACACGCATCCACATGCACTGCGCAGTCCTCAGTTCCCTCTCCCTCCAAAGCACCCTCCCTTGCCTCACCTGCAACCCCAAAGTCACAGCAGCTCTTCCTCTGTGACCTCGGCCTCTTCCCCACCGATGAAGCTGCTCCAGCATCCCGGGGGAAGAGGAAGCCCACCCACACGGAGCAGAGTGCCCCTCGCCCCCGGACACCCTCCCCCAGGCGCAGACGGACTGAGGCCCCCACCCGCAAGTCCCCCCGGAGTCCTAAGAGCAAGACCCCGCCACCGCTCTGCAGCTCAGGCACAAGGTCTCCGTCCTCCATCCCTCAGGCCCCCACTGCACAGGTGCCCCCACCACACCCTGCCCCAGGTTCCCCCACCCACAGATATACCATCCCCAAGAGGATCAGGCCTTCTCCCCCTGCCACTTGCTCTCCCAGCACCACACCCCCCGCTGCGCTTGTCTGTGCCACTGATGTGGTGAGGGTGTCCTCCCCCTCTGTCCAACCCACCTTGCCTGTTCCCCATTCTCCTCCCCTGGAGGTAGGCACTGCAGTGGAGTCCACTACCGCCCTGTCTGACTTGGGCACTGCAGTGGCGGACCTGTCCACTCCATCTGCAGGGTCCACTGCAGTTGTGCCGGCACCCACGACATCTGAGTCATGCCCCCCAGTTGTGCCGGCACACACCATGTCAGACACCTCCACTGCAGTTGTCAGTGGCTCTCCAGCACCCACCACCCCTTCCCTGACTCCCCCTGGTGAGCCCTGATCCTGTCCCTGCGGTGCCTGGCCTGCCCCCCGGTTGCCCCTCCTAGTGGATTGTCCCTGGTTTTGTGCAGGCATGCGTAGGGTGACATCTGCCAGTGTCACCCTGTTTGAACTTTGACAATGGACTGGCCATTGGCCTTTGCTCTATTTTTTCTGGACGTCGTTTTCATTCAACACATATGCTGAATAAAGCAACTTTCTTTTCTCTAGTGCTCATGCTTCAGATGTACATGTTGTTGGTGCTGCTAACCATGCCCTTGCTGCAGTGATGGTGATATCTGGTCTCATGATTATGAAGTGTTACTGTGCAGGAACCCATGTGGTCCAGGGGGAATGTGTCCTATCATGTGGTGTATCCATGTCATCCATAGCAGCATCTGAGGGTGTCATGTGTTCAGTATTTGGCAATGGGATTTCCTACTTACATTAGCAATTTCATATCTGTGGCTTCCACCCCTGCACATCTGTTGTGCCTGCCATCGTTGCATTTGTCTACTTCCCTGACCGTGTTGCCATCTCCACTGGACATGCAGGTTTGGGCATCAATGGGGAAGGACTCATCCGTGTAGTCAGTGCAACATTGCTATACAAGTGTGTTGGATCTGTGCTGATGATTCCGTTGGCACATCCATGACCAGGCTGATGTGATGGGAGCCCTCATTTGGTGCTAATTGTTGATTGTGTGACCAAGTGCTCAGCTGACATGATGGGGCCCTACTGAGGCAACATATGGCACAGCTTTCCTCACACAGGAGTGGAGTCCCCTCATGGCAGTGTGTACACGTGTGACATTGCCTGCGCCCAAGGTGTGTGTTGTATGTGCATGTCTGTGTGTTCACTTCCATTTATCTGCGCATGCTGTGATCCCTAGTGTTGTACCTGTTTGTGATGCTTGCTGACTTGAGCTATGTTCCCCCAAAGTCTTCTCCCTGTGTTCTCTGTGATGTGGGTGCATGGCACATTACTGGTCATCAGGGTGTCACCCATAGGTGTGTTTGCTGTCAGGGCTGAGTTTGTGTGCAGACGCAGATGGGTCACAGTCAGGTTTCCCCTTGGCACTTGTTGTTTGCCCCTGTCATGTGATTTTCAGTTCGTGTTATCTTTCAGTGATTGTGACACGTTGTGTGTGTGACTGCTGGCACTCCTCAGGGTCCGGGCTGCAATGTTGGTTGTTGTCTATGTGTGTTCTTTGTGGGTGACCTTGGCTTCTTCATTGGTGTGTGACTGTGGCTGGGATCCCATTGGTTGGTGTGGTATCGCCGTCATGTCCATGTACAGCGTAGTGTGCAGTGTGTCAGACATTCAGGAGTCTTGTTGAGTGGCCATGTGTGATGTGTTTCTGCACCTTGGTTCCCACCCACCACCCTGGAATAGTCATGGGTGCATGTGCAATGTCACCAGTGCATGTGTACTTCACTGCTGCACATTGTTGGAGGTCGAGGGGTGTGGTCTTGAGTGTGTGCAGATGGGAGTCGTTGCCCAGCTAGTCCCCTGCCTCCATGTTGGCCTTGGCTTACTGGCCATGCTGATTGATTTGTGCTTGTGTAGGTGTGATGGTAGTTTGTTGCTCAGGACACCTGACTGTGGTTCACAGTGTGAACGACATTTAGCTTTGTCATCACAGTGGGATTTTTATTCAGCCCAGGGTCACCACATTGTGGGGGCCCTGGGGGTGGTGCTGTGGTGTGTCTGTGTCTTGCTGTGTCAGTTGTTGTTCCTACGTGCCTGTGTGACATGTGTGTTTTGTGCTCCCTCTCATCTGACAATGCCTGCTTGCCCACATAGGGGATTTGGATCCATGAGTTACCTTAGTGTGGCAGTGTATGCACATCTGTATGATTGGTATTCAGCTCTCCTCATGTGTTGTGTGGTTGCCTGGGGACACTGGCACCCCCACCCCTCACCTGCTGTGTATGATGACAGTGTTGGTCTGCCTGTTTGTGTTTGTGCATCTGCACCACTGCATTGGCATATCTTGGGTGTGCCATTGGCTGTATGTTGTTTGGTGTGTTTCCCCTGCTGTCCCTGGGACTCCTAGGTCATCGGTCAGCACAGTGATCATGGTTTGTGTGTCCCATTGCTGCCATGGTATGGTATCTGTTCACCTCACATCTGCTGTCTCCACAGGATATCTGCATTTGTGTGCCCATTGGTGCAAATATGTGGTTCTGCATTCTGATGGTCACTTCTGTCATTGTGTCATTGATGAATGTTGACGGTGTCAGCCCCCATGGGTGTTGTTTGTCTGCACATGGCCAAAGGAATGTCTCATTTGCACTGCAGTATTTGGCTCACCCAATTTATGTTGCAATGGGACACATACACTACTTTGCCACAGATGAGTTTTTGGTTCTGTGACCAGGAATGAT